>CM034470.1:2619742-3311805 GCA_019925255.1 Litchi chinensis | reverse complement strand
GTGTTTCAAATAATATACAGAGACTTAAATTAGTTTTTGTAGTCAAGATGCCTCTAGTTGGTGGTTTCCAACCTAAGTTTGACTCCTCAATGCCATGATTTTACCTCAATGCTCTTTACGGAGGACACTCTAGCCACTTGGTTACTAATCAATATGCTTATTTTTATTGACCTAATTTATTTCAACAAATACTCGTAAGATATAAAGGGATTTAAAATTGACAAATTGATGTTTTATAATTTCTTCAATATGTATAGATAAATTTTGTTTATAAATTCAAATAATTTTTTTTATCATCATACTGATGTATTTATCTTATATGAATAAATTTGTCTTATAATATCATTTTTTTTATTATTTTCTTTATAAAATTATAATATACCCACCCAAATATATGGTAAAATAGATCATATATGTATATATAGTTTTTAAAAAATTATTTATATTAATAAAGAGGTCCATTTTAATTTTTCACATTTTGGTCTCTAAAATGTCACGAGCAACCTTAGATCACACCACTATAATAAATTAACAAATTGGAGTAGACATGCACCGAAATATAAAGTGAAGACTGGTATGTAGAGATTTATCATAGTTACTTGTTCTGGTAGCTGCACAAATTTAACTCGTGAAGTCGTACTTTTATGGTTCCCGTTTTGAGATGAACCGGCAAAGGTTCATGTGCCACTGTACTTTCACGTTTCTTTCGCGTTTGCTACTGCAGTGAAAATGAAAAATGGACCTTTGATTTGGAAATTGCGGGCTTTGGTGCCAACATCATAATCGTTGATAACATGAATAATTCAAATAAAGATGGAATAAAAAGGAAGGAACAAAACAAAAGCAAATGTTTTACTTTCTGCGAATTTAATTCCCTTTGAATTTCAAGTCAAGTTGCATCAGTTAAACAAATACTCTTGAAGAAGTTGGTTGCACATTCACACGGATATCGATATCAAAACCAATTAAAAGGAGGAGAACTTCTAAGCGCTTAATTCAATACATCTAATTACTAAATATATACCATAGTATATATAAATTAATTTGATTATACTTTAAGTTAGGGTGCGTTGATATGGAAAAATAGGTCATGTTAGGTATTTGCTGAGACAGCCCAACAAATTGGCACAATTCTAGCTTATGATATGAGGTTAGTAATTAGAAAAATTTAAAATTTTTTTTGGGGTGTGCAAACAAGAGGGGTGTACATAAAATTTTTTAGGGTGGAAATGTCGCCACTCATCGTAATAAGGGGCTAAATAATGGGCGTTCCGGTCTACATGGAATGATGGAATGGACAAGTTGCAGGCCTAAATGGGCCTTTTAGATCTATAACAAAAGTGTAGAGCTACAACCTTTTGGCCCATGAAGTGGCACCAGACTTCCTTATTATAATTACATTAGACGCAAGCCAATTATCATGGAATAAGATTCTATAGCAGCAGACTTGCCATAATTAAGAGCTGTGTTGACAAATATTAATATCTGAATCACTAGGGTTATGGGATGGTGATCTGAATCACTTTTATTTTATTTTATTTTATTTTCATTAGAAAGTTGTGTTTGCTGGTTCTTACAAGGATGTTGAGCTTTTGCTTGAAAAATAAAGGAGAGGGTATCATCAAAATCTAACTTACCACCCCTTTTATTATAAATCGGTCACCTTCACATTGTTGTAAGATGATGCTTCTTCACATGTGAAAAATTATCAAGCTCTTTTGTTACAAGATATGTATGACAACTTGACCTAATCTTGCTAGTTCTTCGACGGTTACATGCTTAAATCCCGTACAAAAGGGCTTGAAAAGTTAAACATTGATCGATCCATATCCTAATTTGACATCGGTCATTAGAGCTGTCATCCCTTAAAACTATAACAAAGGAGTTTTATTTTTTTTTTCCTTTGTTATTGTTTCTTTTGGTACGTAGTTCAGGTCTGCAAGATAGCAACCATTCCGATTTGGGATAATTTGAAAGAGAAAGTTGTTGTCCTTAACAATTATTGGAGTGTAGTCGTAAAGAGGGTGCCGATGTAACATCGCTGGGGGCTTTAATAATGCGGCTCTTTGATTAATTTTATGGGACCCTTAACATTTAATATTAAAGGCCCAAATGTGGAACCGTCCCGATTGGTTTGGACAGAAAAGAAATCCTGTTTTCCTGCTGTCATAGCCCAACTTTGTAAGTTAATATGTACCCATAATAATTGAAAGGGCACAATATTATTGTGTTTCCCTCAATAATGCCAATATTTCATTGCGATAGTACTAGTCACTTCGTCACACAATTGCTATGAAACCCTTTGTTGTTTGGGTTGACTGTTAAAGGGACAAAATGTCCAGCTTTCCTTTTTTAAAATAACGATAAATTATGATTTAAGAAAATAAATTATGCTATAGGGAGGGCGATTGGTGGCTTATAATCATCTAAAATATCTCAATAATCAAATCAAAGCACCAATGGCCTCCCATTAAAAGAGGACCTAAAAATCAAACCCCAAATTCATCCTAATTAAAGCACCATCACAAAAGAGGCCACATAAAAGGGAGTTTAGAGAGGGAGAAAGATGGGGATTTGGTCCACCACCAAAATTGGAAAAAGAAAGAGAGATGAAAGTGAAGATGACTGATAGAAGTTCCCTTTTACAACTATCACACCCATCCATAAATCCCAAGTCTTTATTTGTGGTGGGAGGTTCCCAAACTTCCTTTTCAACTTAGGTCTATTATAATTTTTAAATGAATCTCGGATAATTTCGTTGGATTTGTGATTATAGAAGACTTCTAGAATACTCAAAATTGTTTTTTATATTTACTTTGAATGATCATTTTATATTTTAAATACCTAATACACTTTGATAATTTTATATATTTATCAAAATTTATTTAACAATATATGAACTCTTAGTGACATCAAAGTATAATTAGATTATTAGTGAGGGGTTGTCGTTACATTTCCCTAATTGAAAGAGTTATATAGTTACTAGCCCCAGAAAATATGGAGAGACCCCATTTCTAGAACATTTCTTATTCTTCATTCATTTGTACACACCTAAAATAATCAGAATTAAAACATTAAAGAAGGCTCATTATGGCCTCTTTGATCACTCGTCGTATTCTTTCTTTCTCTTTCAATGTATTCCCTCACACCATTGATATATATATATATTTTTTGAAATATGCACCATCAAGATTTTATATCCCCCAAAAAAAAAAAATTGCACAACCTTCATATTATTATGGAAATATGTATCAACGAATTGATTAGGACTATACATACTTTATAAGTAAAGCGCATACTTCTTCCGATTAAATAAAACTTTTGACGTAGGTGTACCAACAGCATAATCCTTTTTCTTAAATATTAAAACTTTCTTCTTCTTCAGATATTGTTTTAAATAGAACTTCTTTTGTATTTCTGGTCAATAATCAATATTTTCATGGAAGTGGTCCTGTGAGATCATTTGATTTGCAAGCTCATGGCTCCAGAGGCTAAAAACAAAGAATATTGGATCTTTAACACAAAAACTTTACAACATAACTGGCAAGGATGTCCAGCAGAGAGGGTACACATTGCTAGTCTTCAACGGTGTTTTTACTCTTGGTGGGTGATCCCTCTCATTAACTTCCTAGCCTTTTCCCATCCAACCTACAAGTATAGACCTAATCAATATCTCTATTATTGTTATATTTTCCTAATTTTTATATTCTAATATATATGTTCTTTTCAAGAGGCCTGGAGTTATTCCCGGAAATCTGTATTTTGCTGTCCCTTGACATTGTCCAAAAGTTTTCTATAATTAATTTTCTTTCCTTCTTTTTTCTTTTGTAATTTTTTTTTTAAAATTTTTAGTTTGATTTTTTTTACCGGATGTGATGTGATCACAAACAATTAGAATAATGTATTTTATTATTATTCACAGTCACGTTATAAACAAATAAAATTATATATATTCAAACTAAAAAGTAAAAAAAAAGAAGATAAAAAGCAGTCGGTAAAACCTTAAAATGACTCGAAACCTAGTAAAAGATATATAGGACGGGAATGTATCATGTTCCTCCACTACAAGTGGAAAATGAACTCACCTACAGCTACAATACCTACTTTTTATCATCAGTTGTTGAAAATTAGTCCACAATAAAATGATAATGCCGGGCCAAAACCAAAGGCCCCTTTTCTGTTAGTGAGTGGGAGCAAGTTAATTACAAGCTACCTAGTCTTATTCGTCATTGAACATTCGATCGATCCACTCACGCAGCACTTGCCTGAGATCAGATTAGTAGTTGGCAGTTGATGATTGGTCCCCTTATGATATCATACCCTTCAAAATACTCGTTATCGATATGCAAAATCAGAAACCATGCTTGGATAAAATCTCTCTCTCTCTCACGCTCTCCATCAAAAGTTATGATTTGAATAAAGTACTGGCTAGGTCTTTGTCATCAATGTGACGAAAATGATCACTCTTTCTTTCTTTCTTTCTTTCTTTGAAGTGATGATCCCACTATTTTTTTCTTTTTCATTCTTTTTCTTAAATTAGATAGTAATTTGTTTTCTGTTGATATATTAATTGCACAAATCTAAATTAAGTTAGCTTACTACTCTAGGGTTTATGATATTCAGGAACCATAGAGTACAATTTTCAGTTCAAAATAATAAAGCTTAAATGAAAGAAAAAAAAAAAGAAAAAAAAAAAGAAAAAGAAAAAGAAAGAATCTTTGTTATTTGATCTAGAGAAGATATATACAAAAATTGTTGATATTTTTAAGCTTGCAACCACGACAGAAGTTTCATTATATTAATATTATTATGATATCATGGGCTCGTAGCCAAATTAATAGGTCTTGTGATGATCAATCGAGAGTAGTGTACAATCCTTTGGATCAAAGTCTACTGGTCATGGCCAAATCGAAGTTCAAATTCAGCCCCACTTCACTGCCTTTCAATGAAAGATACACTTGTTGTTGTTGACATTCATATGTTATTTGAGGGCCATAGGCATCATTAGCTGCTTCAATCAACTAGCGCAAAAGGTTCAAACGTATGCCCTCTAAATATAATTGACTAGACCTCGACAATCTCATAGCTAGGTCTATCTATGCCAACTTTCCTGGACCTGATATAAAAGATTCCTCATTTAATCACGTGAACATTGATGCTATAATTAAATCATACACCCACTTTTTCGTGAAGCATGTCAAAAGGAAAAAAAAAAAAAACCTTAAGAGGTTAAAATTGAGTAAGAACACATTTTGAGGTTCATATTTGTGTGTTTACTATATCTTAAATGTCGAAGCTATGAAAGGTGACAACATTGTACGTGAATAAAGAATTTCTTTGGCCTACAAGTTCCCTTCCAACCGAGCTAGCTATATCTATATGAATTAAACGATGTTATTCCAATCCTCTCTACTTTATTTTTGACGATTACAATTGATTTCGGTGGGTCCAATTGCAACACCAGCTCGGCCGACCCTATTAAACTTTGATTAAATTTGCTTTATACTATTTGCTGTTAAAAGTCACCCATTATCTTGATTTAACATCAATTAATACTGCTTTAGCTCGTAATTAATTAAGATATTAATTGTGGTTTAGGACCCGAGCCACATAACCCTATCGTGATTGACAAGATCACAGTTTTAAGTACACTCAAATTGGAATATTTTAATCTCTTTGCGAAACAACTTCACTCATAATGTAGATACTGTCAGTTTGGATAAGCAATTTGTCACAGTTTTGCTTTAGACATTTAACCTAAATTGGATCTACACTGCGGGAGCTCATAATTACCAAACACTGTGTTCAAGATTAAGTTTTTAAGCTGATTTGAAAGCCTTATTTTAGATATTATCTGTTTTTGACGAATAATTATTTTTCATTATTTTGTTTTCAAATTTTGACCTAAATACATTTTCTCTAAGAAGCTCTAAGATATGTAAAACAGTTAGATTCCTCACTTGCTAGCAATATGAAATTTAATGGCTATCAATCATTCTACACAATTTCACACTTCGATCGTACTTTTTCTAGTGAGGTATAATCACCTTTAACAAGTTTGATCGATTGCTTGCTCACTCGCTTGATTGGACAGTAAGATGCATGATCACCCAAATTCTGTCGAGATGTCACAGCACTCCATCAAAATGGGGCCATTGTTAACCACGTATTAAGTAATAATCTGTGCGCTGGAATCTTAATTAAACAGGATTAGTTAATTGACTACTTGTATCCAATAACACTAATTATTAATTATGGTTATTATTGCTTTAACTTGCTGATAAGCCTACCTGATTTTGATATTTCACCAACTTATATATTTAGCCTACACTGTCACGTTCGACTGTTGAAGAGTCAATGCGTCTTTGCATGGAGTTACTGTTTTCTTATACGTATAAAAGAAAAAAATACTTGCTTTATATATATATATAATTTCATATAATTTCTAAATTCTTGATAGTACTGTATCATTACTCATTACAAAATCTTGAATGATATTAAACACAAAAGGGTTGGATGCATTTTGTTCAAATTATTTATGGATCTCTATTTTCTTGTCCTAAAAATAGCTAATTACAAAATCTTGAACGATATTAAACACAAAAGGGCTGGATGCATTTTATTCAAATTATTTATGGATCTCTATTTTCTTGTCCTAAAAACAGCAAATGATTTTAGCTTTCGCATAGGACTATATGATCCTATTTGGTGTGCGAGATTTAATTGAATTATTTTAAGAATTTTGATTAGATAAGATTGGATTAAGTAGAATTGTGATATATTTGATACAATTGGAATCGGATTAATAATAATACTCCCTTGTTTGGTATAACATAGGATTGGATAAAAAAAATTATATTTTATATTTGATGTGGGTTAGAATAAAATTATATTAAGATCATTTTTTGAATAAAATATAATTATTTTAAATTAATTTCAAAAAATAAAATCATATTAAATTAAATTTTGAATAATAAAATATAATTTTTATTAATATAGCAATATTATAATAAAATATATTAAATTAATTTTTATATATAATATATATTCTTGAAATAATTAAATTTAATCTTTAAATATAAATGATATTTTAAAATGCCAACTCACAACATCTATTATCTTCATCCAGCCATCGTCGGAATTGTAAGACCGGCGACCGCATCTCTCTTCTTCTTCTCCATTTCTGATCGCCACAATCTTCTTTTCCACCATGATCAGTCCACTCGCACCTCTCTTGTTTTCATCTCATTCACCAAGGTCATTTTCATGGCCTATCATCTAAACCTAAGTCAGCCTTGCAAAGTCTTTCTTTTCCATGTTCTTTGACCGCCAACTTGCCATGTTCTTCTTCATCAATGAACTGCTGCAACTCTCATGTGCGTACAACTGGCTAAAGCATGCCCATTTCCGGCCACCACAATCTCCATAGCTATAATCGAACCAGAATATTTCTTTCTCCTAATAGACTAAAAAGAAAGTTTACGTCCCATAGTTGTGGGACTAATTTAACCCACAATTGAGCGTGAGTTTAATTAGTCCCATAGTTGTAATGAGTCATGGGTTTGGATTTTATACAAACCCATGTCTCCTCTAAATGCCGGATTTGATTGAAATTAAGTTAATCTCAGTTTAATTCGATGCTCCGAACACATTCTATATGTTTCTAGTGTTTTTATTAATTTAACTTCAATGAATAATTACAAATATACCTTCTTTTTTTTTTCCTTGTGTGCATATTTTATGTGAAATTGGAGGTTGAAGCAAATTAACGCAATTTACATTATTGAACTCGTATTCTTTTTGCCTTTATAATGGCACCACAAAACGTGCATTCCCATGAGTCGAAAGATGATCCAACTTTTAATAGGTATCATCAAAGGTTTGCAAAAAAAAGAATTAACTTTTATGTTCCTAATTCAACATTATACATGTTTCACTTGCTACCCTAATTCCAAGATTTTGCGTATAAATGAACAAAACAAAATAAGATGGTTACTAAGTATTTTTTGCCTTTTTCCGTAGGCATGATCAACGCATTTGTAAAACAAGAAGTTGCGTGACACATCAATCATCTATCCGAATTACAATGAAACATAAATCGAAGACAGTACTATTATATCACACATATACATATATGTCGATCTCATGAAAACTTCAAAGGATGCCCCTTTTAATTAGCATGCATTATTAGGTGGCACTGTTCGATAATGAGCATATATTGACCAACCAGCTAGGCATGATGACATTACATTACAACAATAATGCACATGCATATATATCAATATATCTACATACATATGTATCAATATATCCACATACATACATGCAAAAAAGCACAATATATTAGGGTTCCTACCTTTCCTCTTCTTCGTTTGTAATCATTGAACAAATAGATCTAAAAGCAGCAACCATGAGTAGAGGTGGAAGCTATGGCGGCGGTCAGAGCTCCTTAGGCTACCTTTTCAGCTCTGAAGAGCAACCAACTGCACCTCCACCCTCCCGGACAGTTACCACCCCACCATATGGTATTGATACCACAGAGACACCTCCAGATAATGATCAATCTTCCAAGAAACAAAATGCCTCCAACAACTATCACAGAGCTCAAGGCCAAAACGCAGGAAACTTTTTAACTGTAAGTTTGTCCTACTTCATGGAAAATGGAAAACCTCACTATAATTTGCAACCATCTTTTCTTATGTGATTTCTCTTAAGTCTTACCAAACTAGCTAGTATATAATTCCTTTTTTTCTGATCAGGATCGTCCCTCTACAAGAGTCAAGTCGGTTCCTGGAGGAGATTCCTCACTTGGATACTTGTTTGGAGATAAGTGATGCTTAATTTTTGCTCTCTGCTTTTCTGGCTCTAATAAGTGATTGGCAAGTATTTTAGCTGTTTTGTGGATATGAATACCATGTGAAATAAGGGATTCAGTAGTTCTTTATCACTCAAGGATCTCCTTTTCTAGTTAATATATGATGTTTGATTTTCATGTAATTTGAACGTGGATATGCTTGATTAGTGAGGCTAATATTTCTACCTATGTAATGGTCGGATATGTATGTCTTTGTGTCTACAATAAGAAAATCTGATTCTATCAGTGTACAATTTACAAATAGTTATTACAATCGTGGGTGTTTCTATGGTTTTTGTCATGGCTAGATTTGGGAAAGAAGGTACAATAAAAGATCATCTCACTTTCCATTTTAGTTCATTTCATGCTCATTCCAAAACCACTTATGTTAATTAAGAGTTACGGGTTATATATGGATAGTAATTATTTATTAATTTCTTTAACTTGTTTTTTTTCCAAGAGAGATTAGAGATTTGTGATTTTCTTAATTAGAATAGTATAACTAGTACAAGTGATTGTCTGTAGACTTGTCTCGAGATGCCGTATAAGTCATGATTAATTATTTGAGTTGATAAGCTAAAGAAGTTGAAAGTGGAATGAAACTATAAACAAAACTTCCTGCTGAATAGAATTTTGTGTTGGCATGTGTTTTCAAACCTCAAATTATATATAATTTTTTTTTATAGGTTGGGCAAAACTATAGAAATTTGCTGAGCAAAGTTGGTTTTTGTACGTTCTTCTTCTAGAAAAACATAAAGAAAATTAAAAGGGCAATCATGATATTAAAACCAAGATAATAACTAGTCTAATGTCTATAGTTTTCTTTTTCTTTTTCTTCTTTCACTCTATATTTATCCTTGTTAATTGGCTTGAGAAACATAGCTAGTAGGATGAGAATTAATATTTACATATAGCTATCAATTTTCACTATATATTTTGCTTATCGTGAAGGCTGGATATTGACTATGATCACCATTATTGTCTAGAGAACTTTTATCAATATTCTTATTTGCTTTATGCTAATATATGTCGGTACACATCCATAGTTCATCACTTCTCCTGGTTTCATGCACAAAATTGATTACAAGAATAAAATACTAACAAATGTGTTTATATTAATGACCTGCAATTAATTTTTGTGTTCCCTATAAAAAAACCCTAGATTTTATAAATATATCTTTTGTTGAAGCTACTAGTGCCGATCCTATGAAATCCAACAGTGAAATGTTTTTCTTTCCTTAATTGCTTTCTCCTTTCATTTTTGTTTTCAATTTGAGATAAATAAAGTTGGGAACCAAATTATAGTGGTAGATTAATGATCATTTATGCATGTAGAGAAAACGAACATACCGATTTAAAATCAAACAGTTGGACAGTTGGGTTTGCGAAAAAAAAAGGGTTTTTTTTTTTTTTTTTGGGTGCAATTGTAATAGTTAGTTTCACTTCTCGTAAAATCATACATTTGAAAAGGTCTACGCCATATAAATAACTAATTAAGAATTAAAAACAATGAGTAGAAAAGTCGATGCCATTGATCTTGCATGGTTTCTGAGTTATTAGAAAACTGTATATGCCATAGTTGTGAACTAGGCTTTTCTAGCCTAATAAAACTGCCGAGTGTCAAATTAAAGAAGCAAATCTGGAATTGATCTTTCATGTTTTGCATCAGTTTTCTTTGTGGGTAGGTTGAAAACCGGCATCACTAGTCAGCCGACCATTCCATACTTTTTGACCACTTTTCTGCTCTTTACAAGCTGCAAGTATTATGGATTCACGTATCTAATTAATTGTGTAGGGATATATGTTTATAAATATTCTTAGGTCACGATTTTCCACCTTTTTTCTTTTTTTTTTTGAAAAAAGCCAAACGAAAAGTTTTACATATTTATGTGGTTTCTTGTCTGTAATTAATAAAGGCATATGATTTAATTATCATGTCAAAATACTGGACACACCTTGGCTAGGGCTTCTGGAGGTGACTTCTCCCATCTAGACTCGCTAGATAAATGCAAACAATTCACCAAGCTGTAAATAGGTGTATATATCAATCTTTCATACGTATATAAAGTTTCTCAATTATATAAGAATGCATTAGTAAGATAGATTTATTAAGGACGACAAATCAAGAATATGAATCATTTGGTGCAGAAATGGCTTGTATATATACATATATATATATATATATATATATATATATTCAGATTCAATTCACGCTGTTTTTGCATTAATTGGATTGGACATGAAGTACAGAACAAACATAAATTAATAAAGCTAACATGTTTGAGGCATTTAGTAGTAGATTGCAACATCAATAGGGAGCTAGAAGGAGCGAGCTTGGAGGATATATATATATATATATATATATATATATATATAGAGAGAGAGAGAGAGAGAGAGAGAGAGAGAGAGAGAGAGAGAGAGAGAGAGAGAGAGAGAGAGAGAGAGAGAGAGAGAGAGTTTTTTTTTTTTTTTTTAATACATGAACTGTATCAGGACAGACCCAGGAGATATTCGGGACCAACCGAGATAGGACACTAGTGACACAGTCCGGGAGATTACTCCCAATTGGAAGACCACTATCCACACGGAGGTGGGAGGGAAGACCCACACTAGGATAGGAGAACTACTCACACAATAGGTGGAAGACTAAATACTATTATATATTATTATTATATTATGATTATATATATTATTATATTATTTAATATTATACATACAGGGGTGGCGAACCCTGCCCCCTTACAAAGGGAGGCAGGGTGGTTGCTAGCGCTACCACTGTGCCAACAGCCAGTTGATAGGAGAGAGAGTTTTTGATCCATATACTGGCAAGGATTAACATCAAAATTGATCATTAGAGTTATCTATGAACAAGGTTAACCTGATAGGAAAGAACATACTATTTAGATATATTTTGTTAGCCCTTTATTGTAGTTAAATTATCAAAAACTTAACCTCTCTTGATAATTTGTGGTTAAAAATTATATAATTTGTGCCAAATTAGTGCATTTACAATTTCTTTGGGTTCGCAAAAGGAAGAGAAGACAGAAAACTTAGGCAAGTAGTGACCCAAAAATGCAATAAATTCTAAGGCATGAGTGAGGGTATACCAGTTAAATTTTATTGCTTAAAAATTTATTAGAATATCTAATTATCCAATTTTCAATTTAGGAATTGATATAATTACAGAATTGACATTCATCGACTTTGAATTCTGTAGACGTCTGAATCCGGTTGACCTAAGTTCTTGACCCAATATTACAAATAAAGTAAAATGAAGACAAAAATGAGAAGAAGAGAAGAGGAAGAATTGTGTATGCAAATGAATTTTTTACGTGGTTCGGTCCAAAAAGATGTCTATGTCCATGACTGTTTTTCTGGTTATTTTGGCTAAATCACAGTATCTTATTACTTTTTATTTTTCATGTCTTATTACAATGAATTTTCAACCTCTATTTATAGTGTGGGGTGTTACAATTTGAGTGCAAATAGAAAATGAAAGAATTCCACATTAATTACACTTTTAAAACCGATGTCCACCATATTAGGGATAGATTCCATCGAATTTCCAATTCTGGTAGTTGACTCTTTCTCAATTTTAGCTATTGCCTTTCTAAAAAATTTCTTTAACGAGCACTTTGAGCTGCGAGCTGGACCTCGCTTTGGACGACCTCAAGCTAAGTATAAGACAGCTTTGACTATGGTTGATTAGCGACCTAAGAAGCGAAACAACGATTTGAGAGCTCGTTCTTACGAGCTGGGTGTTGGAGAACTGGGCTTTTGTGTATTGGGTCAATTCATTAGATCAGTTTTTTGGGTTTTTACCAGCCCACTTATGCAATCCCTAATATACCCACAACAATTTTTTTTTTTTTTTTTGCCTCAATTTCTAGTTAAAAATTAATTGAAGGTTTAAATATTGAAATTATAAATTAATATAATCCATCTAATTTTAATATATACAAAAAGATTGACACTCAGGTTGACACTATATAA
Organism: Litchi chinensis; assembly: GCA_019925255.1. NCBI lineage: Eukaryota > Viridiplantae > Streptophyta > Magnoliopsida > Sapindales > Sapindaceae > Litchi > Litchi chinensis. The sequence goes on along the minus strand of CM034470.1, from coordinate 3,298,958 downwards.
TTAACTAAATATCTAATATAGTTCTTACCGATTGTAATACCAGCTCATTTACATGGGAAAGCCGGTAAACAAAATATTTTCATGTTGAAAAAGTCTTTATTCTTGAGCTGTTTCCATTATTTTTTATTTAAGATTTCACATTACTCGCACCTCCTGTCACTAGACCGGATTCTGGGTAAGACATGCAAGCCCAAACATATTTGAATGGCCCGTGACATTGATACTTCGCTAATATCATCTTAACACACCTTTTATAACGGTTAAACAAAATAAATCATCTTTGTGTGTGTATTGTACATAGAATTGAAATATATATGTATATATAAATTAATGTGCCTAGTTCAGTTAGATGGACCAAAATATAGATATACACAGTAACTTTTATCTTGTGATATGGGCTGAAGTTTGCGGCATTCTTAGACCTTTGTTAATCTTGAACAAACAAACTCGGTAAAGATATGACAAATGAAATGACTTTTATCAAACCAATTTAATTATGTTGTATCCAAAAATAGTACTTGAACTTTTAGCCCAAATAAGGCCCACGAAATCAATGAACCTAGAGTCTAAAGGGGAATTATGAAGCCCCTAGAAGCGCATAAAGCCAATCGCTCCAGGTCACAAATAGTGAGAGTGGCTCCAATTAGTTAGCTCACACATGGAGTAGCTCAAATCTTGAGTGGCATCTCGAGGTACGACAAGCTAATGATTTTCCGTAACACAACAGAACTCCAAAAACAGAAGATTTCATATCCGTTAAGAAAATCATTTCAAACAGAAAACTATACGAATTATAAAGCTTTCAGTATCACAATTTGATTCAATACCTTTATCTTTACTGCAATCCTATATAAAATAGGAAATAAATCTTAGTTTTTCCTATATTTTAGTGATCTAATTGTATATAAATAAGAAACTCTAACACTATAAATAGGGTTTTTCATATTTACAAGATTACAAATAATAACATAGTCCGAATGTAGACATTATTAAAAATGGTCAACCATGTTAAAAATTGCTATTTACTATTTTATAGTATTATTGTACGCCTTGGTTTTGCTTCATCATTCAATCATCTTGAACATTCATTCAACCATCATTCTTATTAAATTGAGTGTTGACTGATTTTTAATATCAATGAATTCAAATGTTGAAAACATATTATTCATTATTCAAATTATGTTTTCATGAGATTTTTGCAATATCTAAGCCAAAGACTATTGTCAGGTATTTTTAATGTATAGACGATTCACAATATTACAAATTAAACAAAAACCACAAATTTAAAATCCTATTGAAACTGGAATGTGATATTGTAACTTATAAATAACTAGAGGATATGCATTAAATGACTACTTAGTACCAAAACGTATTTCATCCCACAACTACCCATTTATGCAAACCATGAAACCACCGTCATTTGCAAATGAAAATGTCATTATCATCCCTACCGAGATAGCACAAGTCTTTTTTCTTCCAAAAACTTGTGCCATTTCAATTTTCAAATATAACAATCAAAGAATATGTATACATTTGTACCAAAACAACAAAAAAAGAATATATATACATACATTAAAAAAATGGTTGCACATGGATTCCACTGCAAACGAGGCACGCTCAAATCAACCAGCATATATATATATATATATATATATATATATATTCGCATCAGTCTATACTAGAAGTGGTACTAGGTGTAAACACACTGACAGAAAGGGACTTTACATCTACTCCAAACCACATACTCCATTATCAGAAACAAAATGGCCACTTTATATTATTCTTTTATTGATTGGTTGCCGAAAACATTTCGTGATTCGAATTTGATTCTTCTAGATCAATTTAATATATTTTTTGTTAGGTTAGTCTCTTTCCATGGGTGGTGTGCCCACGTGCCTTTATTTTTCAACATTTTTTAAAATGTGAACAATTGGGATACATTTGTACAAGTTTGTACAAGGAGAACAAACATAATATAATTTTATTGTCTTCACCGCTATAAGTCCTCTCAATATGTGGGGTACGTGTTCTAAATAAGACTCTAAATGCGAAAAAGATAAAATTAGCCCTCTAATCCACCCATCTGCAAAGCACTGGTGAGCAACTGGCCCGTGAAGGGTTGGCTTGGTCACAGGATGCCAATGCAAACATATCATGACAAAGTAATGTGATTTGTGGCCATGGACCATTCCAGGTCAATTATGCTTGTTAATTTGCCTTAAAAATGTCAAAATCATATAAGTTTTTGTTTTATTTTATTTCAGGAATGTAACTCTTGCAGTTTGTTCTGTTACACGTGACATCATCTTTAGTTTTTAAGTTAGAATTAATTTGTAAGCTACCACATGACATTGTTGCTTGGCAGGAATGGTCACAATTACTTGTAAAATGAAGAAACTTAAAGCCACAGCCAGGCTCCTAGGGCCGAGGAAGAGGAGTAGGGCATGTAGTTTTTGACGTCTTGAGATTTGTCATGTCCACGCCAATGAAACTTGTTGCTGTTATTTTTAGGTCATATATTGTGGACAACAATTGATAATAGGGTGGTGGATTTTCTTTCTTTAATAGAGACTATTTTCAGTGTATCATATATATATATATTTTCAAAAAATACATATCTTCAATTTTTTTAATCTGGGATTATTGTAAACTCTTTTTATCCAATTTTAGGATGGAATTTTAAAATTTTATCCAAATTTTTTCTAAAATAGATATAATAACTTGACATGTAAATATATTGCATAAGGGATGTAACAAGATAATGTATAATAACTACCTATACAGCATTTTTTTTTTTATAGATAATTTAACAATACTCTTAACTGAAATATACTATAAAAGCTCAATAACAACAAGTGAATGAATACACATTAAAAGAAGTCTTACCGCATCCTAAGAAATCTCTAAAAGTAGCTAGAGATAAAACTGTAATTCTGTTTTACTTGCTTTTTTCTCTCTCTAACCCACGTTTTCTCAAGGCAAAATGACTGAACTGCAACAGCAACAAAATTCTGGTCAAATTTTACGCAAAAAAGTCCAGAGCCTCCATGTCTATATAAATGCACCAACCAAGTTCTATGTTTTCCAAGATCATTTTTTCAATGGAGTTGTATAAAGGTCAAGGAAGTTTTCAGGTAAACATTCTTTTCATGTTTGGTCTTTTCAGCCTTTATTCTTGTGAACAGAATTTTTGTGGCTCTTTTGTAGTCTCATTAGCTCTTTTTTGAACATCACAAAAATCCCATGCAAGGATCTATATGCAATCTTTTTAATATATGGCACTCTATGTTAAAATTTTACAGGCAACTTATGTCATAGCACTACTAGTTGGTGCACTTGTATTGTTGAACACAAATGGTGTTGAGTGTGGAAGGATTTCTTTTAACGGTTTGGAGTACCAGGCAAGAAGCTGCAGGGCACACAGTGTATCATTGGAGGATTTTGGAGGGGTTGGTGATGGAGTCACATCAAACACTAAGGCCTTTCAGGCTGCAATTGATCATTTAAGTCAGTTCTCATCACAGGGTGGTTCCCAACTCGTTGTTCCTCCTGGTAAATGGTTGACTGGCAGCTTTAATCTCACCAGCCATTTCACTTTGTATCTTCACAAAGATGCTGTTCTTCTTGCTACTCAGGTTAGCTAATAGCAACTCTTCCATCAAAGTCTTTATCTTTATTCAGTATTCATTTCACCTCATTTCAGTTTGAGATAAGAATGATAGTTGAAGATCTTGGAGAAGATGCACCACGGTTTTTCATCATAGTCACTATTTTTGAGATGTATATGTTCTTGCAACATTGATAAGTGTCTACAGAATCTAATTAGACACCGATGAAATGATCTGTGTTTGAATTGGATTAGGATGTGAATGAATGGACTGTGATTGAACCGTTGCCATCCTATGGTCGAGGAAGGGATACAGAAGGTGGAAGGTATATCAGCCTGATTTTCGGATACAACCTTACTGATGTTATCATTACAGGTATCAAGTGAATTTAATCGTAGCTGAATTTTTTAAACTACGGAGAAGAGCTTCTCCGCATTGGACTAATGAAGACTTACATGGTGTGTGTTTTGATTTTCAGGGTCCAATGGCACTATTGATGGTCAGGGTGCTCCCTGGTGGCAAAAATTTAAGGCTGGAGAGCTCAATTTTACTCGTCCTTATCTTATCGAAATCATGCATTCGCAGAATATTCAAATATCCAATATCACATTGGTGAATTCTCCATCCTGGCATGTCCACCCTGTCTATTGCAGGTTTGTTTCTCTATCTCTGTCAGTTACAAAATCATGCTCAAAGCAAAGAAAATTAAATCAATGTGTATGGAAGCTGCAGATTAATGCATACACTTTTCATCTTATTGTTCTAACATTTGTCATCCTGGAATAAGCAGAAATGTTATTGTTCAAGGCCTAACAATCCTAGCACCAGTGGCTGTTCCAAACACTGATGGTATCAATCCAGGTGAGTAGGCAGAAATTATCAAAATGACTTGCAAGTTTCTTGTCCTAGTCAGAAATGTTCAAAATTTATAATTAATCCCACACAAAACATATATTGAAGCATGTTAAAAAATTAGTAAAATGTATTTGATTTCGGTTTCAGATTCTTGCATCAATACACGTATCGAGGACTGCTACATTGTCTCTGGGGATGACTGTATAGCAGTTAAAAGTGGTTGGGATCAGTATGGAATTGCTTTCGGTATGCCAACGAAGCAGCTTCTTATCAGACGACTAACATGCATTTCTCCACACAGTGCGGTGATTGCACTAGGTAGTGAGATGTCTGGTGGGATTGAGGATGTCCGTGCAGAAGACATCACAGCCATCAATTCTGAATCAGGGGTCAGGATCAAAACTGCTGTAGGAAGAGGAGGTTATGTGAGGGACATTTATGTAAGAAGGATGACCATGAAAACCATGAAATGGGTATTTTGGATGACAGGCAATTATGGTAGTCATCCAGACAATAACTATGATCCGAATGCACTTCCTGTGATCGAGAACATCAACTATCACGATATGGTTGCTGAAAATGTAACCATGGCTGCCAGATTGGAGGGAATTTCTGGTCATACGTTTTCTGGAATTTGCATATCTAATGTCACCATTGGGCTGACGGCTAAACCAAAGCAACTTCAATGGAATTGCACGGATGTTGCAGGGATTACAAGTTGTGTAACTCCTAAACCGTGTGATCTGTTGCCAGATCAGGGACCAGCAAAGATCGCTGCATGTAATTTTCCAGAAGAAAACTATCCAATCGGTTGAAGTTCAAATGTGTTCTTACAAGAATGTCAGCACAGATTGATTATTGATGTGCACACATAAATAGTCGAACTCAGGAATTGTGTTAATATTCAAACTCATATCTAATTGAAAGGAAAATAATATGTTATGACACAGCTATTTTCTTCTGCCAACCTACAGAATCAAATTGGCTTATAACTTGGATCAAAATTTAGGAACTTTATGTGCAATACTTTTGTTGACATATTACCTAAAAGTTGTCTTCAGAATGACTCTTCTGGGTTCATAATATTTTGTTTGTCTCTGTCTGTGATAAGTGACACCACAGTTTGTGAGACTAACATGGCCTTTTCAGGTTCACCAAAGACCATGGATCTAACAGAAAAGAAGTCCTGACAATGTACTGTTAGATATAGACCCTCATCATCCATTTCAATGTCTCAATTAGTTCAAGAAATAACACTAGATATCATCTTTAATTTTGAATCATTTGACTAGCTACCACCTGGTCATTGATGCTTGATAATCACAATTGCAAATTCATAAGCCAATAACTTGTCATGTTATGTTACTACTAAACTCGAGAGTTTAAACTTGTAAGATAATGTTCAAACAATATAGTTTAGGTAATATATTTAACTCCAACTCAGGGACAAGAAAAGTAAAACTCCAATGCTGTTCCTAGCTCCTATCCGATTTAGATAACCGTGATATGATACATAGTATTAAGAAGTTATCTTCTATCAAGTTTTTACAACATAAGTAAAACATACTTCTAATAGATTGGATCTGGACTGAATTTGATTGATTCCTTCCAGATGAGCTCTTTAATGTGCTCTTCAGTACATGATGAATGCTCAAAATCAAAGCGGAAAGGTCTTGGGCAGATAGGCTCGTCGTTGAGATCATGAAGAGATGACAAATATGGGTGACAAAGTGCCTCATCAACTGCAAACATATGAAAAAGCATTACCATTTAGAAGTATTTAAAGGGGTGGACATAAAAGAGAGCTGTTCTTGAGAATCTGAAATCTTTCATAATACCTGTAATACGTTTGTTGGGATCGAACACAAGCATCTTCTCCAGCAGATCAATAGCCTTCTGTGACTTGTTGGGGAATCTAGTTTCAAATTGCTGCTTCCGACACTGTGGAAGCTGTCTAACATACCTTCGGGCATTATCACTTCGGAGAAATCCAAGGCTTGCATCATCAGGTGAACCTATTAACTTTGAGAAGAAAAGGAAGAGGAACAAACAATGTTGTAAGAATTGATGCATGGAAAAGAAAAATACAAATTTTCTTCTGTTGATACTTCCAGAATAATGGAATTCAGGTAGGATAACGTGGAGGCATTGCCCTTGTAACATGTCAACAACTCATCAGTTGCCATTGGATTCCTAAACATCAGGATATTCAAGGTTACACTGCCTGATACTAGATCAAGAGAATATTCAATTTGCTACATTCTTCTGATATTTAATTACTGAAACCTAACTTATTACTCATAAGAATGGCTGGACAAGCTCAAATGCATGAGAGACATAGAGAATCTGCAAATAGTTTAGGCCTTGGTTTACAGTATAATGGTATTATTGGATCTGTAAGTGACCTTTGGGTATATTTGCCAACTCTAAGAATTCCACCTCACAAAGGCAGTATTACTGAAATTTCCAATATCGCTATCACCTCACAACAGAAGTGAAACCTTATGTTGCAATCTACTATAAAAGTGGGAACTGCCCATATAGAAAGTGTCAACAATCAAATCAAAATTTTTCAAAGGATATACTTGTTAATTCGACTTTCTTTCTGTCTTTTCTATTTTCTGGGGGTTATATGTGTGTAAAGCAGTAGCAAGGATGCTTCAACAGTATGTCAACTTTGCCAAAAAAATCTTTATAAATCATACCTCAGTGATAAGCCTCAGCTGATGGACATAATCTTTCCCAGGAAACAGAGGTTCTCTGGTCATAATTTCACCAAGTATGCAACCAACTGACCAAATATCAATGGCAGCTGTGTATTCTGTACAATTAAGGAGCAATTCTGGTGCACGGTACCACCGAGTCACAACATACTCAGTCATGAAATCAGTTTCAGATGTCGTCCTTGCTAGTCCAAAGTCTCCAATTTTGAGGTCACAATTGGCATTCAGAAGCAAGTTGCTCGGCTTAAGATCACGGTGCAGGACATTGGCCGAGTGTACATACTTCAGTCCTCGTAACAACTGGTATAAAAAGTACTGCAAAATTTACACCAATTATCAATTTCAAACCCAGCGAAGTCTTTACAGAAATCGCTATCTTTTAAATTACATCTACATGATCCCATCCAGCAATTTAAATTATGTTGCTTAAATTTATGATGATAAATATAACATTTTTTCCCTTTTTGAAATTCAAAATATGTATATAAGGAAATTGCATGATTCATTGCATGCATTAACCTCATTTTGAAGGTAAATATGCTTAGACCACCAGTTTATATCAAAAGTTTTGAAATAGAATAAACCGGTTTCTCAGTTTATCTAGTAAGAACAAGCATCAGGTTAGTGTAAAGTTAGTTTTGACCACAGTTTCACTATTCAAAGCACAAGGGAAAAACTAAAGGCATTTGATTAAGACGTCAACCTAAGTTATGACAGAATTCAATAAGAAACAAGAAGCAACAGCTCATATAAGATACCACACCTGACAGTGATCATCTGTCAGTTGTTGGTCAGAACGAATAGTCTGATGAAGATCAGTGTCCATTAACTCATAAACAATGTAAACATCATTGAAGGTCTCCATTTTGGGGGGCCGTATGATATCCTTTATAGCAATAACCTGCAGGAGTACAAAAAGTTAGCACTGAAAACAAAATCACAATAGAAATACTGTAAGACAAATCCACTTCCACAAGAAGGTAAATATCTACTCACATTTAACATGTTACATGTTAGAAAAAAAGATCAGGCAACTGACAATTGGCATTAAGCATCAATGTTAATTATATAGTGGAAACATTTGACAAGTCAGTGGACTCAAATTCTTCTTCCGAATTAGCTCCCTCGCTCATATACCAAGTCTAACTTTATAAATGAAAGGGTTGATTCAGAGAAAGTAGTATATCAGATGTTACAAGCTTGGTTATGAGTAAAGAATAAATCATCCAAGACAACTTCGAAATTACATGACCGAAAAATTTCTAGAAAACACCCTACTATTCAGAGCGATAACCTTATTTTAAGGTGCAGTGTCGAATTAGCACCATGATTCATGAATGAATATAATATAACAGTGAGTCATGATTTAAGTTAGAAATTTTAGAATTATTAAGGGAATTAAGCTAACGTTTTCGTGTTCCATGTGACGAAGAAGCTTAATTTCTCTCAACGTCCTCTTGGCATCTATGATGTTGTCGAACGCATTGCCAATCTTCTTAATAGCAACCTGCTGATGAGTCTCCGCATTTACAGCAGCACTGAAAAGAGAGAAATTCATGTCATCCATCACCACAAAAACCATAAAAAAATTAAATAAGAATTATGACACAACATACTAAGTTGTCATCAACAAAACAAAAGCACAATCTTTTAGTATATTGGACCCTGATTCTACACAGAATGCCCAACAAAAGTCCACAATAAACCAGGAAATCAAACTATCTAGTCAAACAATAAGTAAATTTTATGAAGTACTTCCAAATACTCTGCATGATCACTTGTAAAGTTTCAACATATACACCGAATCAAAGGAAAAAAAATCTGTCTTTCTCCATGAAACTACCCAACCAACAAAAATTTATTTTATGGCATGGTTTTAGAATCATAATCTTCCTATCAGCAAAAAAATCTTCCTATTCACAATTGATTTACTGCCAAACCAAACCATCAGACAAAAAACATTCAAGAAACATTACAGTAGTCTCCAAAATCCATTTTCCTTTTCTGATTTAAAAAACAAAAATAAAAAAAGAATCTTGAGTTGTATTACCAGTCGATATATGTACAAACAAAATAAACACCAGATATACAGAATTAGAAACCAAAAACCACTTGCCATATAAGCAACATATATCAATAAAATAATCAAACTTCACAAACCTCAAAAATTCAAAACCAAATCAACTTATAAAGATGAATAAATAAATTGGTTAATATTTATTAAAAATAATTTATTTATATTAAAAAAAAAAAAAAAAAGCCTTACCAGACAATACCATTAGCACCTCTACCAATAGGTCGAATAGGGGGCACATACTTGCTAGAAACCTCAAACAAGTTACCATACACATTGTACTGCACATATCGACCTCCATGTGTGTGCACACCTTTGATGTTGCTAGTCTCACTACCACCACCACCACCACCACCACCGCTGCCACCAGAGCTTGACTCCTTCCGACAAGTAGCCATTTTTTTTTTCAGTTTTTGAACAGAAAAGAAGAACCCAGGACTGGGTTTTTCTTCTTCCTCTCTTCTGTCGTCTTCTTGGGGCTTAACCTTATATATATATATCAAAGTTTGTGCCTTGAAACAACCCAGAACAGGAGTCTTTAAACCTTTTATCAAAATCTGTGCTTTTCTAATATTGTATGGTGGAGGGAACTCTCCTGTCTTTTAGTGTCTGTGTGCATTTGTTGCGTGTATGATTTGTTGAATGTGAACGATTTTGAATGCAAAACAACTTTTTGTGCCACAACCTGAGCTTTTTGTTTGAAAATCCGTGAAACGAAGGGGACTTCTCTTGAGTTCAAGTATATTTTTAAATAATGTAATATTTTATCAATAAATAAAAAATAAATTGTGAACTCATCTGCTACTCCATTGGCTTCCGTGATTATGTTGTGTTCTGTTTGCCGATGATAGTTTAACGCACAATTAGTTAAACGGATAAAAAATAGTTACTTGTATGATTTCATTGATCATTCAAACTCGAAACTGTTTGATCAAGTCAAATACGACATCACAGAATTTATTGACTATTTATTTAAATGATCTCACACTTGATTTTTTCTCAATCAAAATAGGTTACACATTCACCGACTCCAACTACTACGGTTTATGATAAACATATTTTCCTTCACAACTTTCCGAAATCAGAATCACATGTATTAACCTTATAAAAGCAAAAATGTAGTTTTCAAGCTCTCGCTCTCTCACACCCACTTATCTCCATTAAAGCTTCACGATTGTTCACTTTTTTGACCAAGATTAATAATTGGTTCTGGGTTTATAGTTAAAAGAAGTATGTTTCAAGGACCAAGTCTTCAGAGCAACCATTTGGAATATATATATATATATATATATATATATATATATATGTTGTAAATTTAAGAGTTGAACTAACAAGTAATTTAAACTATGTAAGGAACTTAGAAATGTAAAGAGATTATAGATGATTAGAGAATTGAAGAAATTTCATTTATGAAATTGATGTATTGTTTACATATGATAAGTGTCCATTTATAGGCAAATGGGTAGAATATTTTTGTAATAAAATAACAATAAAATAAGTTATTTTCATAATGGAATAATTACTAATAAGGTAAATAATATTATCATAAGGAAGTAGTGATAACACTATAATAAAATAAGGAAATAGTGATAACACTATAATAAAATAATATTATCAAGATGGAAGTGGTGATAAGACTATATTTTCATAACACTCTCTTTTGGTCGTACACCATTTTATAATATTCTTTGAGATTCTTAGATATGTCCAAATATTGATTCATTAAAAACCTTATTAAGAAAATCCAGTGGAATAAAATCTGGTCGAAGGAAAAATGAGTGGAGGATATAAAGCTCCAAAAGGGATGACATATTCCCCTTGATAAACCTTCTGGGATGACACTATTTAAATTTTGCTAGTAAAAACCCAATGGGATGAAAACCTAAGCAAAAAATATTTCATGATTTGCTGAATCAAAAATATTATAATTTTCTGGATTCAATAGTATTTGAATGTGTTTTTAAGAGTGTCTCGTTAAAAACCTTATTAGGAAAACTCAATGGGACAAAACCCGATTGAAAGGGAAAAAGAGTACAATGCACATATGTCCATATTGACTTAATGTACTCCACCTGAAAGAATGCTTCATAGTCAATCATGTAGCTTACATAATCAATGCATTCCAATGTCACAAATCAATTTCTGTTCAGGAGAAATTTTTCCTCCCCTTATTGGTGAGAAAGTTGTCTCATCAAAATGACAATTTGCAAAACAAGCAGTAAAAAGATCACTTGTCAATGGTTGAAGATATCTGATAATTGAAGGTGAATTAGAGCCAATATACATCCCCAAATGACGTTGAAGTCCCATTTTGGTTCGTTGAGGAGGAGTAATAAGAACCTGTACAACACAACCAAAAATGCGTAAATGTGAAATATCATGTTGGTGCCCCAACATAATTTGTAATGGATAGTACTAATGATAAGCTACGGGTCTAAGACGAATTAATATTGTTACATGTAAAACAACATATCCCTAGACAGAAACTGGTAATTTTGTTTGCAATTACCAGTGCGCTTGATGAATGATTATGTTTGATGAATGATTCTACTAGACCATTTTAGGTATGTACATATGGAACTGGATGTTCAACATCAATTCTAACCGATGCGCAATAATCATCAAATGTTTTTTTTTTTTTTAATGTAAATTCACTATTATTATCTAGTCGTATGCTTTTAATTGAATAATTTGAAAATTTTGCTCGAAGTCTAATAATCTGCGTAAGCAATCTAGCAAAAGTAATATTATGATTAGACAACAAACATACATGTGACCATATTACAGATGCATTAATTAATACCATGAAATAACGAAATGGTCTACTTGATGGATTGATAAGTCTACATATATCTCTTTGAATTCTTTGTAAAAAAAGATGGAGACTCAAAACTAACCTTAAAAATGGATGGTTTAACTAAGATTTTCCTTGTGAACAAATAGTGCATATATTTTCATTGGATGATAGTATCTTTAGGTTTTTTAATGGGTGTCCATGAGAATTTTCAATAATTCTACGCATCATTGTAGATCCTAGATGATTAAGACGGTCATGCCAAAGTTGAAACATTATTGGTTTTGAAAGCTTCTAGCTCAAAACTATATATGTTTCAATGAATCTTATAATTGTATAATACAATTCATAAGATAGAGCTTTGAATTTTTCTAAAGTAAGCTTCTGACCTGAAATAATTCTAGTGATGCATAAATATTCAATATTCTTTTCATTTATAGTTTCAATATGATATCCTTACTACATATATCTTTGAAGCTAAATCGATTTATTTTGGATCTACTAGAGTATAATACATTATTTATACATAATTTAGTACTATTTGTTAACAAGATAATGATTCTTCCAGAACCTTTATTAAGTCTGCAGGATCTTGATATAGTATTTACCTTAGTTTTAGTCACTGACAAATTTGAGAAATATTTCTTATTCTGAAGAATACATGTGTGTTATTGCACTATCGACAATACATATATATGCACATTTCCTTTTGAAAATAAACATATTCGTCTTTCATAAAAAAGTCACATGTTAGTACATTATGATAAAGTATAAAGCAAAAGGTTGTCTTCCTTTTAGTAGGGTACGGAAATGAGTACTAGCATAATTTCTAGGTAAAAAGAAAAAAAAACACAAAATAGACATGATAATTCTAAGTAGGCAACTTCCTGATCAGTATTGATATTTCCATCACTAATGAAAAGAGTACTATCTCTTTAGAAACATTTAACTCTTCAAAGTTGTTGTTTATATAATAAGGATTATATATAGCTAAAGTGTAATTTTTAAAATGATCACAATCTTTTATTATTCATTTCAAAGAGTCATAACTTTACAACAAAATTTATTTTTCACACTTTTACATGCAATGAATGATTTATTTATTGTCATTTACGTGAATTGTTATTCAGGAACAATCACTCGAATTAATATATTGACAATGAATATAAAATCATTCGAATATGCAATTTTTAAGTAAATGATTTTTTGAACTTCAGGTTCACATGACTTATACAATAGTTGTCATAATAAATGATACATGTTAATTGTAATTTTATGTCATTAAGAATTTTATCCTTATCCTCTCCCTAACAACAAGAAAATTTATTTATTGGTCTTTATCCTTCATGAATTTATTTGCATCATCATAATGTCTATTTAGGACTAATTCATACTGTTTTACTATCCTTGAAAGATATATTAGACTATCATATTATTTTTTAATGACTAAAATGTCACATAATATCTTTTAAGGACCAAACACGTAATGTCCTTTTTGGACCAAATTGTAATATTAATTATTGTCCTTCATGGATATTTTCTAAGTAAAAAACTTTAGGTTCTTATAATTGATATTCATATTATGTTCTATTGGGTTATATGGATCTTGGGTCGGGTTCACCCAAGATAGCCTAAAACCTAAACCCAGATCCGACACTGGGATCCAGGATCCAATAGTAGTTGATGAGGTTTGTTAATTGCCAGTGGCAGTTTTTGTGAACAGTTTTTGTAAGTTAAGAAATAACTGCTGCAAACTGATTATTTGGGCAACAGATATCTATTTTAAAAAATGCAACATATACAAGCGAAAAGAAGAAGTGAACAACAGAGAGAAGAAGTAGTGAAAACAGAGAGCAAAACACCAACGGCAAGGTATTTTACGCTATGAATTGTGTTTTCTTTCTAATTTCGTGATTGAAATTCGACTCTAGTTGAACAACCAGAGATTTCGATCACCTTTTGCTGCAAACCGGGTATGTTTTGTGTATTTGTTTCATTGTTTTTCAAGTTTCAAAGACATTATATATATTGTCATGTGAATGAATGTGGTTTTCATTTCCAATAATTTTTTTTTTTTTGATATAATAATTTTGATCATAAAAATATGTTTCTGGCATATGACAATATAAATAAATAAATAATATAATATATATAATTTTATTAATGTACATAGATCCTTTAGGATCTATGAAATTAACAAAGTGTTATTTATATAATATTGTTGCTTTTTACTTTGTAATATACAATTTATTCTTTTAGAGGTTTTATATATAATTGTTAAAAGATTAATATAATATTTATGTATACTTCAAATATACAACTATTGCAATTTCATATTTCACTAATAGCAAGCACTTTTCTTTACTTTGGTATGAATTCCACGTCTAGTGATTAAAATTTATTATGATCACTGAGACTTTATTGACCATAATTATCGTCATGACTATTAGATGATTTACCATTCACTTTAGGGAGAGTTATTAATTAATGTAGTCATGTGACATAAATGATTTTTAGTCTCATAATCATTAACATTATATTCAAAGGAAATTTCTATATAATAATGATATGGTTACTTCATGGATTGGATAATAAGAATGAGGAATGAGATTAATTGATAGTGTTTACTTGCTTAAAATTCATTCTGTAATGGGAATGAAAGTGTAGGCCCCACATCAATTTGAGATTGTGAAATGGGAATCTCATTCCCCCTAACTCACTTAGAAATCTCATTCTCATTCCTTTTGTCAAGATAAAATGTTTCTTATACCCTTTTTTAAAAAATTAAAAAAATATTTTATTTGATATTAAAAAAAGAATTGTCTATTATAATAAAAAACTGTATATCATTAGTTTTTCATCACAAATTTCTTAATTATCATAATAGACTATTTAAATAATGCATAGTTTTTTTGTTATAATATATAGTTTTTTAATTTGATATTAAAAAAAAAACTATATATTATAATAAAAAATTGTATACTAGATTAGTAGACTATTAAAATAATATGCAGTTTTTTTATTATAATATGTAGTTTTTTATCTTATCTGCATATTATAATAAAAAATTGTACACTATTATAATTAATCCATAATTTTAATTAAGGGCATTTTTGTAACTTATAATTAATCCATTTTGATTCCAAAATAAAGTAAACAGTTCAATAGAAATACTGCTGATTCCGATTCCTATTCTTGCAGTTGAAGTAAATAACTTATTTTGATTCTAATACATCATTCCGATTCTAAGTCATTTCGATTTCAGATCATTCTGATTCCTCCAAGTGAAGTAAACACATCATAAATTCCTTTATGAATATATCTGAAACTTTATGTTGCCAAAAATTTCATATATACTGCTAGAATTTCATATGTAAAATCATGATAGCTTCAGGTTTAATCTAGATTTTCAAGTTCTATTAATTGAAATCCAGAACTTAGGTCCGGAGTAAATTTGTTCAGAACTTTAAATTCTGATAATAATAATAATATTGAATAAAATTTGTAGAGTTGCATATATAATATATAATAATAAATAATGTTAGTGTAATCACATATATAGTCGGCAGAGTCGTACATATAATACATAACAATAAATAATGTTAGTAGAAATAAAATTAGTATACTGAGTCAGCAAAGTCGTACATGTAATAAATAATGTTAGCATAGTCAAAGTTACAAGAATAATAGTATGTAAATAAATATGAACAGTAAGTAAATAATTCATAATGAGAATTTGTTTACTTGTTTGGATTGTGTTGATAATGTATTGTAAATTTAAGAGTTGAACTAATAGGTAATTTAGACTATGTAAGGAACTTAGAAATGTTGAGAAAAGAGATTGTAGATGATTAGAGAGAGGAAAAATTTCATTCATGAAATTGATGCATTGTTTACATATGATAAGTGCCTATTTATAGGCAAATCGGTAAAATATTTTTATAATAAAATAACATCAAAATAAGTTATTTTCATGTTGGAATAACCATTAATAAGATAAATAATATTATCACGAGGAAGTGGTGATAATACTATAATTAAATAATATTATCAAGATAGAAGCGGTGATAAAACCATAATTTCATCATATATATATATTGAAGGTTGGTGTTTTGGATCTGCAATTTATATGGCAATTATAGAACCAGCAAATGCCATTTGTTTGATCAGTCAGTGGAGCAATATATCTATCTTTTATCTTGTTTTTTAAAAAAAAAAAAAAAAAAGCGGTTGTGGTCACGGAATTTTTGCTCACTTTTTCCACATCGAGTAGCCTCTTGTTGCTAGGCTGTTGCCATGGGATGTGATGATCAACTATCAACCCCTGTGGGGAGGATGGTGGTTTACTCAATTTGAGTTGCATCAATGAGAAAATCTTTAATGGTACAAACGTATGATTACATTTTAAATTTGAAATCCTATATGAAATTATTTATCGAATTTATGTAAGATACAATTTTTTTTTTTATTATTAATGTGAATTGGCCGTCTCGAGGTGCTGCCAATACAAATATACCATGGTGAAGTGTAATAGTATTGTGAGAATGATTTTTACTTACAAAATCTATTGGTGAGAAATGTTCAGCATTTTAATAGTAATCAATAAGGGAAGTATTAGTCAAACAGACCAGCTATCAAATAACAGAATTGGTAAGGTTTTATTTTATTTTATTTTAATCAAAGCTGATTATTTGCTCTGGTGATTTCATAGCAACAGCTAAGAAGTTGAAGTACAATAAAAAGGTTTCAGTGAGCCGAAAAAGTATAAACAAAGGAATTAATAATTTTTTTTATGACGGGACTGAGGATTAAAATTGGAAAAAATTATACATATACTGTATTTTAGGATAAAAATATGACTTAAACTTTTTACCTCATATGATTGAAAAAAATGTTTAACCACTACCACTATAGAATGTGTGCAAACAAAGGAATTAACATTATTACATTATATATAGCAAAAACACAATATAAGGTGCAAGTGTCAGAGAGCCCACTATTTGTTGTTTTCTCAAGTAATTCGAAGTTTGGTTTTAGAATGGTTTCAATAGATTTGAAATGCAAAAGTACTCGTCATAAATTACAGCCACAATAAGTACAACATACTATGTTGGGCACAAAAAGTTGACCGTCGAGAGTGGATTCTCCAAATCTTTCCTGGCCTAGCAAGCCAGAAACATGGGCCAGACCTTATTCTAAGAATAAAATCGTAGAGAGCACAATTTATGACCAAACGACGACCCAATTAATAATACCCTTTCTTTAGCAATAATACTAAGTTTTTGCTGCACATTTCCCATTAATTCAGGTGGTTGTCCGCCACTTTGTTTTGATCCATCATTAGCACTACAAACTCAAGATTCGTTATCCATGTATAATGAATATAGATATGTCTATCAAATGGGAGTGATTATATAAGCAACGTGTCTTTGGTGAATGATCTCGACATTGTTATATATCATATAAAAGTGTTATATTATCCGAGTTTAGAAAATCTGTTAATAAACTGTGATTAATATTATGCATGACAAAAGTAATATTACATTATCAAAAAATATATATATATTATCCAAACAATATGATAAATTAAGGTATAATTATTACATCATTTCATCGTTAATATATTTATTATAAGAGTTAAATACACAATACCTCTTTGAGGTTAAGTTTAATATAGATACATGAATATTTTGTTTTTTCTTTAACACGATACCCCTAAGGTAACAGTGGACGTTGGTCGTCGTCAGGAGCAGGATGGGTAAAATAATAACTTACATTGAGCCATCTAACACATCCAATTACATTAACGTTTCGTTTGGCACGCGAGATTAGAGTGTAATGGATTGGATTGGAATGATAAATCATCATCCCATATTTGGTGAAACTTGGGATTGGATTAAATATGTCTCATATTGTGTTTGGTGTAGATTGAGATTGTATTGAAATAAAATTAATTTAAATACTTTATTATATACTTAAAATGAATTTTATGAAAAATCTAAAAAAAAAAGACAAAAAATATTCTATTAATTTAATTACAAGGATTAATTTTAAATAGTAAAATATAAGTTGGGTTTGGATTGGAATAAAATTAATTTAAATACATTATTATATGACATAGCTTATATTATATATAAAGTTAATAATGTTTTAAATAAAATAAATCCTATAAATTATATTGATTTTTTTTAGAATTATATTATTTTAAAGTATGAGTAAATAAATATTAATTTTGGAAAGACTCTTATTATAATAACATTATTTCTAAATTATTGCTTGCATATAATAAAATTAATTTCACAAAGTTCATGGAAAACAAATTAAATATATAACAGTATGTTACACCAATAACTGAATCATTAAGATAATATATTTAAATAGAAGCTTGCTAGAACTTATTCATATTTAAGATAGTTCAACTACAACTTAGTTTAATAATTAAATATCACAATAACATAACAGTATTTAAGTGGACTTTAATAAACAACATACAAAATAAAAAAATGATGATATATGATCAAAAAAAATTTATTAAGTACCTATAATTAGTTATAAACAAAAAGATGTCATTCATGCCTACCAAACCTTGTTAAGCAGTTTCAAAAGTTAATATTTATCAAGTCATGAGATGTCCATCAATCATGAAATCCATCAGAAAGGAATTCACCAATAAATTTGATCTTATCATCCTCATTGTGTAGTGACTTAAAAACTTCTACTATTGCTGGTTTGTCCATAAAAATTGTCATAAGGCGTATTCGATCAGAGAAAGAAAGTTCCATTGTCTTTAGATCATTAGCTATTGCCTCATCTCGTTTGACCTTCTTTCTTGCTAAAATGTCCATATATTGGGCAACATCTTGATTTGACTTTTCCATCACCTCTTTAAATACAACATTAAATTATTCAAGGGTTCTAACGAGTGGATCTGAGGATCTCCCTCTCTTCCTACGCGATAATCTAGGTTGAGTTTGAGCTGCACTTTGATCAACAGACATTTCATTAGCTGACATTGGAGAGTAGTTTTCATGTCTCTCTAACTCCTCATTAAAGTTAACTTCATCTAGATGTTCTGTTGCCAATTCATCTGGTGTTTCTACTGCCTTTCCCCGTAGCACGATTCTTTCCCCAAATAATAGAAAGTCTCTCATAAAGTGGGAAAAGTTTGTCTCTCAATTGTTCTGCCAACTTATGTTGCTACAAGAAAAATACAAATACATAATTTTATATTATTAATATTGAATTTCTTAACTTATAAAATATTTGCAAATAAAACTTCATAAATAAAAGTCTCACATGTACATAGCATTGTTAAGCCTCCTCACTATCAATCTCAACACGCTTTCGGGCATCATTCCATCCAAACCCGCTAGTATTCAACATGTCATAAACAATTTCATATTGCTTTTTCCAAAACTTAAGTTTAGACAAAATATGTGGGCTAGCTTTCAAATCACAATTAGGTAAGATATTAGCTAGTTGTAATTTCATTTGTTTCAACGTACTGGGTTTGAATGAACCATAATCAGCACGTCCACCATGTGTTACTATGTCTTCCAAAATAGCAAACAAAGCCTCTTCCTCCTCTTTAGTCCATACACATTTCACTTTTCCTCTTTCCTCATGCTCATTATGTTGTGAAGCACTTTCAACATTCATTCTACCTACACAAAACTCATATATTTATATATAGTCATCATCAAAACTCATAACAAATAAAATATGACCTTAATAAATAAAATTTCTAATAAGCACAAATGATTAAACAAGATACATGGAGTAAGAAAGTTTGCATATCATAATGACGAATATCAAGGTTAAAAACATACAATACCAAATATATATCATTACACAATCTCAAGTTCAATAATTCATTAGAATTCAATTATTTCACATTCAATCTTAAGTTGCATGATAACCGCTCCATTCATTAAACATTTGTGAAGCTAAATTATCCTTGCATGTCAACCATTCTTATGATGAAGCAACTTGACCAATGTGATTCAATTTGTCCTCATTGACTTCATCTACTTCATGCTCCATTGGATCCATCATCATTTCTTGTCTTATAAAATTGTGTAGAAGACAACATGCAGTTACTATCTTGCACGATGTTCTTAATGGATAAAAGGATGAACTTCGCAATATTGCCCAACATATATTTGGTAATCCAAAACAACGTTCAATAAAATTTCTTGCCGATGCATGTTTCATGTTGAAATATTCCATATGATTAGTAGGTGCACATCCATCTCTCCATTTTGATAAATGATATCTTGTTCCTCTATATGGTGTAAGAAAACCTTCGCCATTTGTATAGCCACCATCTACAAGATAATAACAACCTATATATAAGATTAAAATTAAATTCAATCTCAACTAAAAATATCTTATATAATTCTATATTACATATTTTTTTAACTTTGTCACTTTAATAATTAAATTAGTCTCACCAGCGAGAAATTTTAATCCATTTAGTCTAGATATCGCATCTCGAAGTACTCTAGAATCTGATGCTGAACCCTCTCATCCTGGTAAAACAAATATAAACATCATATCTTTTGAGCAAACTCCTAACACATTTGTTGCAATTTCACCATTTCTTGTTCTAAATCGTGACTTATCAACTTCAGGTACTCGAACTTTGACGTAGGTCCGATCTAATGCACCTAAACAATTCTATACATGTACACTAGATCACTAAAGTGTATAATGAAAAACCAATTGAAAATCGTTGCATAAAGATGTATTTGACATATCTTAAACCATTTCTACCTTTCACTAGTGCAATTTTTTGGTACAGGATCCGGTGATTTTAATAATAAACTATGCAATTACAAAATTGCATGTAAAACTAAATTGAAGTATCTACTAACTGTCTCTCCAGATCGTTGAAACCAATGATGAATGGTTTGATTTTTTACATGATGAGCTAGTATGTGCAAAAACATGCATACTTGTTCCTCGGTAGTAACCAACCCATCTGACTTCAGTTTTTCAATGGCATGAAGTAGTTCACATAACAAACCAAAAGCTCTTCTATCCATTCTTAGTTGATGCACACATTCTACATCGTTATGACCTATAATACTATCTAAATAACTAAGACGAGTTGCGTGATTAACAAATGTACGATTTTTAAGCAATCTCCTTTGGTATCGGTGTGCCACCACAAATCGCATAATCACATTCACCATAGATAAGTATAGTCATTGTTTACGTAACTTAAGCATAATTAAGAATATGAAATTGTCGCTTTCATCCATATCTAGTTCACAAGAAAATAAAGATTCAAGATTAACAATTAGAGTGGCAACAATAATAAATTAAAGATAGGAAAACAAAAAATATTTACATATTCATTGTCCTAAAATTTATTCATATGAAAACTTCCATATGAAAGTTTAGTTGGAAGCATTGCTTTAATTTTATAGTGATATCATGTTTTGGGGGTTAATTAACATTTATGTTCTTTTTCTCTGTTAAAATTAATGTGGAAAGTCATTCTCCAATCCTTAAAATATCTTAACAAAATAGCACACTCAACAAGGCAAGTTCTTTGATCGAGCATGAAACTGGGACTTCATGTTCAAAAATAGAGAAACCATTTTTTTTTTAAGCCTAGAACTTCAATACACAATTTTTGGTTTGCCCCCCTCCCTTTCACTAATGCTTTATATACATATATATATATATATATATATATATATATATATTAGTGGCAATTCTGCAGGAGACATAAGGAATCTCATCTGCATATCTCAATGAATCCTAACATGATCCTTTTTTAGATCTTAACACATGTAATATAAATATTACATACTTATATTTCTATGATTTCCATTACACACTAATAATAACAAAACAAAACAAAAAGAATGTTAAAAAAACAAAAAAAACAAAAACAAAAACTGGGGTATATTTTTTTCAACCACAAACCATCACTTCCTTCTTTTATCTCCATATCATACAAACCCACAAATCATCCCAGTATTTGATCAAAAAATTAACTAAAAAATAAATCATACTCTAACATTTCAATAAAACACAATACAAAAATCAAATAAAATACATTGAATTAAACCTAAACAATCAAGTCAAGAATTTATTTGAAAGAGAAATACATAGAAAAAAAATATAAGCAAAATACATCAACATAATACATTTTTAGTTTGAGATTTCAATCTATATACCTCTATTTTGATTTGTAGATGAATGGATCAAAATGTAGTGAAGAGACTTTTTTTTTTCCCTTGAGATCAATAGGTGTGTAGAAGAAAAAATGTTAACAGGTTTGAGTTGCAAAATGAAGAATAATGTTGCTGCTGGCAGATGAGTAATAAATGTTGTAGACTGAGAAATAATTAATGAGGAGAAAGAGACAAAATTCATCCCACCAAATCCAATCTCATTGAATGACAAGGGGAAGGGTGGGATTCATCAATCCCATGAGATTGGGATTCAAATGCACTTGGGATTGGGATTACATTCCCAAACTGGTTACTCCAAACATGAAATTTGAGAGTTTGAGATATTTTCAATCTCAATCTCATTTCAAATCTCATGCACCAAACACTGCCTAAGAGTATATTTCCTACATGGGATTTGGAATGAGATTATGATTTATTTTTTTCCATTCTCCCATATCCCACTTTTGGAGCCATTGATGGGAATGGATATTTTATTCTCAAGTCCCCCTCCATTCCCATGTTCATGGGACATTTCACTCTGAACCTCACTCATGTCTTTCCAAAATCTTAAGTTCATGGGATTCTTTTTTATTATTATTATTTTTTATTTTTCATTTCATCCTCTCTCTTTCCACAAAATCATAAATTCTTTCTCTCCATCATCTCCACCATGTTGACCTACCACCACCACTGCTCTTCGTCTTTCTTATCTCGTCCTCCATCCATATGAACTAGCTCTACGCTATCTTTTTTTTTCTTCATTTTTTTTTTTGTTTTTTTGAGTTGAGATCTGATTTTGGTTTTGACTAACCCAAAACCAAATGGTTTTAGGTGGTTCATCGGACCTAGAATCAAGTGGTTCTGGGTTCGACTGTGTCCTAGGTTCATCGACTATAAACCCAGAACCATCTGGTTCTGGGTTTGAACAAAACTTCATTTTGAGTTTTTTTTTTTTTTTTTTTTTTTTGGGAGAGGGTTGGGGGAGTAGAGCGGGGGGGGGGGGGGGGGGGGGGGGGGGGGGGTGGGGGGGGTGGGGGGGGTTTATATTATGATGTTTTGATGTTGTTGATAATGTTGTTGTGAAAGATAATGATGGTGATGAATTGAATGGACGATATTGATAAACTGGAGGTAAAGGTGGCAAAACGGGTTGGTATGTCGGGTTGAGCTGAATTCGATTCGATTCGATTTGTTTATGAATTAGATCAACTCGACACGAATTCGTTTAAGAAACGAGTTGATATTTTTGGATTCAACATGAATTCGTTTATACACGACTGACACGACACTAATTCGTTTAACCCATTTAACAATTTAAATCGTTTAATTCATTTAACCCATATAATTCGTTTAACCCGTTTAATTCGTGTAACCCAAATATAATAAATAATATATCAACTAAATATTAAATCAATTATAAAACCTATACATTAAATCCACTGTAAAATTTCATATCATCCACATTTAAAAACCCCAACAAAATCAAACTCAATTCAAACACAAATATAATAAATAATTCACAATCAAACATTTAAACACCTAATTAACACATAAAAACTTACACATTAAATCAACTACATAAAATTTCATATTATCCATATTTAAAACCACAACAAAATCAAACTCAATGTAAACACAAATATAACAAATAATTCACAATCAAATATTTAAACACCTAATTCTACACATAAAAACCAACACATTAAATCAACTACACAAAATTTCATATCATCCACATTTAAAAATCACAACAAAATTAAACTCAATGCAAATCCATATAAATTAAAATGACATAATATTATCATTCTCCAACATCAAACTTTTGTCACTTAAAATTCTTTCCTCATTGATTTCAAACTTCAAAGGGACTTTCAAACTACACAAAAAACACACAAACACAAAATTAGATATCTACATTCACAATCTTAAAATTAAGAAATATAATTAAGAGAATTTACTACTAAGTGAAAGA
Source organism: Litchi chinensis (assembly GCA_019925255.1). Classification (NCBI taxonomy): domain Eukaryota; kingdom Viridiplantae; phylum Streptophyta; class Magnoliopsida; order Sapindales; family Sapindaceae; genus Litchi; species Litchi chinensis. The sequence continues at coordinate 3,274,742 of CM034470.1, read as the reverse complement.
ATTTGGTGTTGAGCCTTCTACTGATTCACTAGGGGCATTTGCATTAGGGAGAGCTTCATTAATACTTAAATTCAATATATCTTCCGTGGCGTCTTCTAAAGAAACAATCTCCCTCTCTACAATAATTAATGACAAAAGTAATTGAAAGATAATGAAAAATAATTATAAGAAATCACTAGCACAAAATTAGTGTGTTACCTCTACCAATTATCCAATCTCGAGTGCAAATTATTGCTTCCACCACATCAGGTTTTAGTGTACTTCGGTATTGATCAAGAACTCAACCACCATTGTTAAACGCTGATTTGGATGAAACTGTAGATAATGAGATGCACAAAACATCACGAGCCATGACAGAAAGCTCAGGAGAGCGAGCTTCATTAGCCTTCCAAAAGACTAGAATGTCCAAATCAATTGATCTTTCAAGCCTTCATTCTTCCAAATAAAGCTCCAATTGCGTCTTGTGAGTTGTAATGCCTCCATCACCAAGTCTTATGTCAAAATCCTATTAATATATAATTAATAACAAAAGAAAATATCATTAGATAAATTGTTATGGTAAAATAATATTGTAAATATGTAATAAGAAAATTATATTATTTCTTACCATCAAAACCAAGTCAAGTTCATCTATTGTGTTCACTTGTGCATTGGTCACTTGTGTACTAGGAGTTGCTGATGATGTGGTGGCTTTGGAGGTAGATGCCTTAGTGGAACTTGCCATATACTCATCAAACAAAGAAAATAATTTACTTCTTACGTGTGCCAACTTTTCTAATCCATCAACAACATCATACAACTTCTGAAATACTACCTCAACAAATTTCATCTTGTAACAGGGATCCAAGACAACAACAATTGCCAAAATAACACAAAAATTAGCCCAATATTTATGTAACTTTTTGTACATTTGATTTGTCATGCTTTTCAAAAACTCATCATCACTCTCCAAATATTGCAACAAAGTCAAATGCTCCAAAAACACATTTGGCATGTACAAGTTCGAAATAGGATAATTTGAACCAGAAAAAATGCTAGTTGTCTCATAAAAATAATGCAAAAATTTATAAATTTTCTCAACTCTATCCCATTCACTTGCAGAAGAACAATGCTTGTAATTGCTATTGGTCAACTCTAAAGTACACCAAGCACGTCGATAATAAAGAGCACTATCTAGCATAAGATAAGTTGAGTTCCACCTAGTATGAACATCTTGTCGGACACCCCTCTTCACATCTAAATCAACTTGCTTGGCACACTCCAAAAATTTTTGCTTTCTAACTTGAGACCCTTTCACATATTTTACACTCTCACGAATTTTATGTACACCCACATCTATCTCTTTTAATCCATCTTGAACAATCAAATTAATAATATGAGCACAACAACGGAGATGCACGAATTCTCTATCACAAACAAGTGTTTTACTAATATTCAATTGACTTTTTAAATTATCAATAAAGCACTTATTTGATGAAACATTATCCAAAGTAATAGAAAAAAGCTTTTTGTCAATACCCCACTCAAACAACAATGACATAACTTTATCAGCAATAGATACCTCATCATGTGGGGGAGGCATAAAGTAAAAGTTCATCACTCTCTTATGTAAAACCCAATTAGAATCAATGAAATGCGTAGTTATACACATGTAACCATCAGTAGCTATGGAAATCCATAAACCCGAAGTTAGACAAACTTTATTAGAGGCATCTTGTAACATTTTTTTTAAGATTTTGTTTACCTTTCTCAAACAAACTCAACACATCCGCTTTCACGGTATTCCTAGAAACCATATGAAAATCATCATCTAAAAACTCAACCATTCTTATAATTCCTTTCCATTCTACAAACTGAAAAGACAAATCATACAACACTAAAACTTCAGCAACAAGCTTCCTAAATTCTTCTTGAGTCTTAGTCCTAGGTTGACAACCTAACAGACCCAGATTTATTTTTCTCGATCACCATTTGACGTATATCACGTGATTTATATTTAGGACAAGTAAGAGCCAAGTGTCTAATCATATTACCTGTACCAGTCGAGGTTGGGAAGAGATAGATTTGACCACACCATTTGCATTTGCATCTATCATTTCCCTTTTTATCCTTCAATATCATTTCGAAGGATTTCCATGCATGCGAAGTCCGCTTTCTTTTTCGAGCAGCTTTAGTTTCCTTTAATTTGCTTGAATTTCCCATATTTTCATGCTCATTTTCAACTTCAAACTCATCTTCCAAATCGATGGTATCATCATCGAAGTCAACACTCAAATCCATTTCTGAGAACCAATCAACCATGAAATTATACCACATTACTAGTTACACTAGAGATATATATGAAAATAAAAACTAAAGATGCATAGACTTTGTTTGAAAAACTAATATCATGCTTGTACACTATGATTTTTCTAATTTCCAAAAAAAAAAAAAAAAAAAAAAACCTTGATTTTTCTATCAGATTGCAATCTCATCGTTAGCAATCTATATAATCAAAGTCATTATATTATTAAGAGATCAAATAATGGTAGAAATAACAAAAAAAAAATATTATTCCAATTAACTTTTTACACACAAGAATCGAAATACAGATTGCACAAAAGAAAATGAAAGAGGACACATGAAGGGAGAAGCTCGGACATTAAGGAGAAGCTTGCAACTGTGATCGGACCGAACCGGACAACTACCGAAAGGGAGAAGCTTGCGACTGTGACTTGGTGTTGTCGGGTCGTCGTCGATCTCGTCGGGTTGTCGTCGATGTTGGTGTTGTGGAGGTCGAGTCATCGTGTTGTCGAGATCGAGTCGTCGTGCCGTCATCCTTTTGGTGTCGTCGCGTTGCCGTTTTGTAAGGCAAATGGGACCGCTGGTGTTGTCCTTCTGGTGTCACGTCACGTCGTCCTTCTGGTGTCTCGTCGTGTTGTTGAGTCGTCTTTCTGGTGTCGATAGCGGACTACTGGTCTGGTCGTGCATGATAGTGTGAGTGTAGGGAGGGATGGAGGCTGCCGAGTTTAGATCTGCACTGCAAATGTCTAGGTTTAGCTAAGTGTTTGTATATATATAAATGTACAATTACACTCCAAACTTTCGAATATATTAAATTATAATTTAACCCCAATTTTAATCATATCAACCCACGATTCGTTTAATCAAACCCGATTCGATTCGTTTAATAAACGGGTTAGACAAGTTGACACGATTACGACACGAATTCATTTAACTCCAACTCATACCCATTTATTTTTCGCGAATTCATATTGACTCATTGTGTCGTAACCCATATTGTCACCCCTAACTAGGGGTTGATGATGTTAAATTGTGAGAGATGATGATATTGATTAACTGTGAGGCTTGATACTGATGAATTGTGAGAGATAATATATATATATTTTTAGATTTTTTATCAAATTAATTTTATATAATAAAAGTTTTAAATTAATTTTATTTCAATTTAATCTCAATTTACACCAAACATGATATGATATAATTTTTAATTCAATCATAAGTTCTACCAAATATGAGACAATGATTTTTTATTTCAATCTATTCCATTTCAATTTCGCTTGTCAAACGGAGTCTAAATGAAAGCTTGATATTTTGAATTTTTTAAGGAAAAAAATTATAAAAACGAGTTGAAGAGATGCGCGCAGCTTCTAGGCTGTTTAGCATGTCTCTTCTCCTCTTTCATTTTCTCTCAACTCTCTCTTGCACTCTCTCTCTGTAAACCTAATCCATCATTCTCTTTTTTTTTTTTTCTCTTCTTTTTGAGTTTTTTCCATCAAACAAAATAGGTAAGATAATTAATTAAACTGTTAAGTCATCTTTTTATCTAATAAACTTCACTGTAAGTGATAAATTTGTTTGTTCTGTGGAGCGGTTTTGTGTCGGTTCTAGGTAAGTGGTGGTTGAAGCGATACTCGACCATGGCCAGAAGGTTAAAAAAAAAATATATTCCGATGATGTTGTATGGTTTTGTGCTTGTACAAATGAAGTGTTTGTTGTGGAAATAGTGCTATTTTTTTTTTTATGTTGTCGATTAGGTCGTACCCATGACATGCATGTCATTTGTTTGGTGTGATGTTTGATGTTTGTGTGATTTTTGCACTAAACATAAAGGTTGGGTCTTTTTTTTTTTTTTTTTTTTTAATTTGTGCATATTGTGTGTGTAATGTTTTTTTTGTTTTTTAATGTTGTTTTTTTAAAAAATCTGTTCTTGATAGTTTTATTTTTTAAAAAAAAAAATATATGTTCTTGTTTGATTTTGTTGTTTGATTTGATCATTTAAGGGTATAAAAATCTATTCATGTTGGGTTTTTTATACATTTATTTTTTAAAATTTCTGTTGTTGATATTTGTATGATGTTGTTGATGTATGAGTATATCTGTTAAAGCTTGATACTGGTTGATGGGTTTTTTTTTTTTTTTTTTTTGTGTAAAAAGAACTTATTCTTCATATTTATATGGTGTTCTTAATGTTTGGCTATATTTGTTGAACCTTCATGTTGGTCGATGGCCTTCTTATGTTTATTTTTAATAAAAAATACGTTGGTTGCTAGTTGATGGTTGGGTATATCTGTTAATGTTACTGTCATAATATTTCCTTATGTTGTTCCTATTTTTTCAAACAAAATATGTTGGTTGATGGTTTGGTATATATGATTATTTTTAAGAAATGTATATGTTGATTAATGTTACTATCATGATATTTATATGTTATTATTTTGATTACTATTATTGTTTCAAAGATAAATTGTTAAATGTTTTGCATGTTCAATTGATGACTATTTGCATAGTTTACATGATTGTGTGAGGTGCATCACTATTTACATGTGTTGAAATGGCTAAAATGCCCTTACGATTGCATCATTGTATTGTTGTTCACTTTTGATTACTCTTATATGATCAAAATGTCCTATGTGCTGTGTTATAATGTTATTGTGTTGTTGTTATCTGGGTTCGTAGGGATTTCAAATTTTCTATGTCTTCCATTTTCCTGAGTAAATCTTTTAACGTAAGGTCGAGTTCTCGGGATTACATGAATTTAAAATATTTATTGGATAGTGTTATGTTTGCTATGTTAGATGTTGATTTAGTGTTAAGGGAGAAGTTTTACCAGGAAGTGATTCTTCCTTGGTGTAATAGAAATAGGGAAATTAAAAATGAGAGTGAGTTAATGGATGTTATTACTGAGTTTGAGTCAAAAGGAGTTAACAAGCTCCATTTTAATGTTGATTACCTTCCATTACAGACCATACACTCTGATCCACCACATAAGACTAACCTTAATCCACCCAACCTAGCAGTATTAGAAAGGCCCAACCTAACATCACCAAACAAACCCAACCAAAGTACACCAAACATTACCAACTAGGCCCAATCAAAGTACACCAACCAGGTCCATCTTAACATCACCAATTAGGCCCAACTGAATTACACCAAACAGGCCCAACCCAACACACCAACCTAACCCAATCAAAGTACACCAACCAAGCCCATCCCAAACTACCAACTAGGCCCAATCGAAGTACATGAAACAGACCCAACCTAATATCACCAAACAACTAACACAACCCAACCCTACCAAACATCCAACCTAATCTAAATACACCAAACAGGCAACCTATCACTCCAACTGAAGAAGAACAGATTCTGATTTTTGATTCAAAATCTGTTCCATTTGATGATGACAATTATGATAATTGGGAGAAAGACTTCGGGGTGGACTATGTTGATTATGAGAGTGGGAGGAGTGAGAATAGGGAGAGTGAAAGTAAGATTAGGTTGGGTGATGTTCCAAAACAACCTGAAGGTGATCATGTTAAGGTTGATGTGAATGACACAGATAAGCTATTTGATGTCGAAGAAGATTGTGTTAGTGAAGTTTCATTTGATAACAATAGTAGTGATAAGAAAGCGGCTTATAGGCCAACCAATGGGGTGGCATTCTTTGTTAGAGCAGATGGAAAAATTGGGTTGTAGAAGGTTAATTGTTCATCAATTTTAAACACTTTAGGGAGATGATAGTGAATTATGCTATCCAAAAGGGTTTTGGGTTGAATAGAATTAAAAATGAGAGGATGATCATTTTGTGTTGCTGTAAAGCAGAAGGCTACCCTTAGAAAGTGTGTGGGTCTCTAACATTAGATAAAATCACTTATCAAATTAAGACCTTTAATAATGTCCACAATTGTCTATCTTTTACTAAGAACAATCAAGTGACAAGTAATTGGATTAAGAAAACCTATGAGAAGTTTATTAAGGAAAACTCATCCATTAGTGCTAAAGTTTTAAGGTAGATGGTGCTTATATAGGTAGTATGGGGTATAAGTTCCAAAATACACCTTTAACAAGGCTAGAAATTTTGCTTTAAACATTGGGAATGAGGATTATAAGTTGAGTTCTAAAAAAATGCATAGATATGGGCATATACTAAAGGAGATAAACCCTGGAACTACTGTTTATGTGAATGCATTTAGGTTGGATCCAAATCCAAATGTCCCCGCACATTTTTAAAGATTTTTTTCTATCATTTCAATGTCAAAAAATGAGGTTTGTAAAAGGTTGTAAACCTTTTATAAACTTGAATGGATGCCATTTGAAGGTGGGTCCATATGGAGGGGTTTTGTTATGTACAATGACTATAGATGCAAATTATGATGTATATCCTGTGGTAGTGACAGTGTGTGAGTTGAAAAACACAGAGGCCTGGTATTATTTCATTCAATTGTTATATTATCACATCAGTCAATATGACAACAGAAGGGCTTGTTTCATGTCTGATCGGCAAAAAGGGATTAGGATAGCATTAGGTGGGTATTGGCCAAATAGTAGAAAAAGGTTCAGTGTAAGATATATTATGTAGAACATGTTGAACAAATTTAAGATTGATTACCTTAAGTACTTGTTTCGACCTACTGCTAGGAGTTCTAATGTTGTCGTTTTCAATGAAGTAATGGCTAAAATCAATGAAGTATTCCCTATTGCATGCATGTAAGTATCTTATGGACATACCTTTACATTTGTGGAGCATTCATGATTTTGATGGTGACACCAAAACTGACCACATAAGCAATAACATTATGGAGTATTTCAATGCTTGGAGTTGCTTTTATTGTCCATGTTGGAAGTTATTGGAAAAAAATGTATGACCCGTATTTGAGAGTGTTATGAGAGAGCACTAACTTGGGAGTCTACTATACCTTCAAAAGTTTAAAAACTTCATCGAAAACATCAAACTCAAGCTAGGCACCAAGATCCATTGAAAGGTAGGGAATGAGAGTTTGAGGTGATGGATGACAAAAGGCAATTTGTTATGCATTTAGATAAGAAATTGTGTGAATATAGTCTGTGGTCAGTTGGTGGTGTTTCTTGCAAACATACCATGACATGTATTACCAAACTTAGACTTGATGTTGCCCGTTATGTTGATGAGTCCTTGAACAAGGTAGCATACTTGAAGACTTATTCTCATGTCCTCCATGTCATTCCAGATGAGGCATCATGGTCAGTAGTGGATGGCATAGCACTACTATTACTTGTGAAGGTCAAAAGGAAAGAAGACCTAGAAAACATAGAAAACAAGGACCTACTAAGCCATCACGAGTGCAACAATTAATAGGGGTTAGGTGTGGTGTGTGTTAATAGGCTGGTCATAACCAAAAGACATGCAAATAGAAGACAGCTGCAACTCCTAACAAGAAGCAAACTCAAATACAACCGTCACTTTGTGTAAAACTTATGTCAATTCAATTTTTTTTTTCATTGTTACATATTCATTTACATCGTTTGTTAAACATGTTGGAATTTTATCTGCTACTGCTTCTAGACTTACGACACACTCTACTTTTGCACCTACAACTACAAACAGGAACCATACTCAGGTACAAACTTCACTACTTTTGTCAGAATTTCTTAAAATTTACTCATTTTTTTTATTCATTTGTTTATAAGCATAATCAATGACCATTTTTTTTTAATAACTTATTCATATTCATTGTCATCCAAACATACTGGAACTTCTTATGTTGCACCCATTACTTCTGTTGCCGCACCCATTACTTATGGATCTTCAATAAGCAAAATGACTTGCTCTAGAACAACTTTTCATGTACAAGCTTAAGTTTTAAATTCCACTACATGTCTACTTCGAAAAAAAAATTCAACTACATGTCATTATTAACTTAGTTTCTTATTCTTTTTTATTGCTGTCATAGGTGGCATTACAACCTAGTTCATATACAACACTAGCATCACAACCCATAAGACAACAACTCATAAAGGTAAATGTTTGTGTATAGTGCTTATTTTATTGTATTGGACCATTGTGTATAGTTACAAGGTTGAAGTTGTATTGTTAATAATATGTGATTATTAACGTAGATCCTTTGGTTTGGATCACAACAGACAATCCAAAATACATCTGAAATTAGTTTGAATCTAACTCCATTACCAACTTCTCAACCATCACAATCATCTCAAGTTTGGCAGTCTCTAAACCCCAGTACCTTTGAAGGCTTACATCAAGTCCATCTTAGGTCTTATGGTATGGTTGTTTATTTTGTTCCTGTAAATTGACAATGTATATGGTCCATGTTTTTGTTTATACATGGACCTTGTTGTTTTTTAGAGCCCAACATAATGCACTATTAGATTGAATTAAAATGATATATACTATTTTTGACAATTAAATGGTCCATGTTTTTTTGTTTATCATGGACCTTATTTTCTTTTTGGTTTGGTTTATGCACTGATATACTGCATGCTTTTGATAGTCATATTTTGTGCATAGATCACTATTATGAACTAATCTTATCAACCAATGTCAATGCTATTTTTTTTGAGATAAATGTCAATACTATTTATGATGGATTTCAATTTCATTATATCATTACAAGCATACTTTGCTATTTTGCTACACTTATAATAACTACAAGCATAGTTACAACAGTGTTTAATTGTACTTCTAATTTCTCTATTTTTTTTTTCAATATCATTAGTGGACCATCATAATTGTTCTTCAAACGAAATATATTTATGTCTAGCCTTCACATTCTACATCTCATTTGTTGATCTATTCACTTGAAATTCTTCATCATCAGGTGACCAAAACAAGAAGTAGTTGCATTTTCGATTTCTACAGCTGAAATATAGCTTGTTTGGTTATTTTGTGATTCCGAAATTTTTATCATCGCCTTCCTTCTGCATAAGCATCTTCTATTCTTGAATTTGATTTTACTTCCATTCACTCGACTGCTACTATCACATGATGCTTCCATGATTTTAACCAAAAAAAATTTTAAAATTAACACATGAATCAACAAAAAATAAAGCACTATTATGAACTAAATGATTGTTGAAAGGGAACAAAAAATTACCGATTTTATGAACTAAATGATGGTTGAACGAGAACAAAAAATTACCAAGCAAATGGACTAACCAAAGAAGAAAAAAGGAGAAATCAAAGAAGCCAAAAAAAAAAAAAAAAAAAAAAAAGGAGAAATGGAGTTGTTGCCTTCCTTAGGCATGAGGTCCCTTTTACAGGCCAACAAAATCTAGCCATTGGCCTTCCAATGGCTTGATTAAACGGTTGAGGGCTTTTTTTTTTTTATTAAATCAAAGTAATTAATTAAATGTATAAGGTAAATGGTCATAATATTTTCACCAACCCTCCTAGTATCTACTCAAAAAGTTGGTGACTGAAACTAATCATTATATTTTTTATATATATTTTTTGTCCTCTTTTGTGGGCAAATCTATCAAACCAGCTTATAATTATAAAACTGAGCGTATTTTAATCATTTAACTGCAACTAACGGTCAACCCTCACGTTTAATAGTTATTGACTGTTAACTAGGGGTATAGTGTTACAAAAAACAAACTGTTTACATGCCCATATTTGACTTAACCTCAGGGGGATATTGTGTATTTAACTCTTATTATCGATCATCATTTTAGATAATATATTTGCATAATGAATATAGCAATAGTGTTAGGATGGAGGCTAGTTTTGAAAGCAGGGACCGGGAGTGAGTACCATAATGGGTGAAGTATCATGTTAGATTGAAAAGCCCAAATAAGAAATGAAGCTCGATCCAGCCCACTACATAAATGTCCATCAAGCCCAATTCTAGAATTAATGTTGTAAAAAAATACGACGTCGTTAGACAAAGAGTCTGTCTGGAGTATGAAAGCGAAAGGAAGAGTCTAGACCCGCGAAAAAACCGACTCCAAAACTTTCCAGTGTCTGGATTTCAAAAGAAGGTCCCAGAAACACAACAGACTCCTTATTCTCTCACTCACCATATAAATCCAAGCAACGTCGGTCCTTTCTCGCAAGCAAAGAGAATAAGCATTCGCGTCTCTTGGAAACTCTCGCAATCAAACCTGTTGATCTTCTGCAACCAATAGATTTTACAGTATCTCGAGCTTCGAAAGCAATGGCAGACGTACACATGACGGGAGAAAGCGAGACCTTCGCTTTCCAAGCGGAGATCAACCAGCTCTTGAGCTTGATCATCAACACTTTCTATAGCAACAAAGAGATCTTCCTTCGTGAGCTCATCAGCAACGCCTCTGATGTACGTTTTAACTCTCTTGTATGCATATGCAGTGTAAAAAGAATTCATTAACTTCGTTTACTGAGGTTTTGTGGTTTGTTTTTATAGGCATTGGACAAGATTCGATTCGAGAGCTTGACTGACAAAAGCAAGCTCGAGGCGCAACCAGAGCTCTTTATCAGGCTTGTTCCTGATAAGGCCAATAAATCACTTTCAATCATTGATAGCGGCATTGGCATGACCAAAGCGGGTAAATATCAAAAGTTGTTTAATTTTTAGTGCTATAAGTTGTTTGCAGACAGTGAATTCGTATTGATAATCACAGTTTCATGAAACTAACGCTGGTTATATATATATATATATATGTTGTTGTTTGGTCTCAAATAGATTTGGTGAATAATCTGGGGACAATTGCGAGGTCGGGGACCAAGGAGTTTATGGAGGCGTTGCAGGCGGGTGCTGATGTGAGCATGATTGGGCAGTTTGGTGTGGGGTTTTATTCGGCCTACTTGGTGGCTGAGAAAGTTATTGTGACAACTAAGCATAATGATGATGAGCAGTATGTGTGGGAGTCTCAGGCTGGTGGTTCCTTCACTGTCACGAGGGATGTTAGTGGGGAGCCACTCGGTAGGGGAACCAAGATCACTCTCTTCCTTAAGGAGGATCAGGTTACTGTTTTGAATCTCCACCATTTTATTATTTACATTGATTTTTTATGACTGTTTGGAAATTTTCTATATGTATTTTTTGATGTCCAAGTCTGGAATCTTAAAATTTGCTGTAGTGAGTTTGCAGTTGTTTCATTATGGCAAAGGTCCTGTAAGCCGTCTTGAACTGGAAGATTTAGAAAGTTACTAAATAAATGACTATAAACAATGGAATGTAGGGTAATTGGTTGACAGTAGCACAGTTTTGTTGAACTTGTTAACCTGATTGAGACTAGATAGTGCAATTGTTATGATTTATACTGAGATTGTAGTTTATAGGAAGGCATTGGATGTACTCCCAAGATGCTCCCATAGTGGCTACACAGGCCTGGTAGCGTTCTCTAAAGGCAGAAACCAGGTTTGAGTGGATAATTTCAGCCTGGGCTCTCATGTTTAGATTGTGGATTATGTTTAAGTCCCTTTGGTTGAAGGATAGTTTTCGCACCCAATGCGGGTCCCTCTCTCCTGCCTGATTGGGAGTAGGGCTAGAATTACGTTGTGGGATGATTGTTCTTTAGAGTCATTCTCAAGAGATCTAGGTAGACGTAAAGACATGTTCTTATACTTGTAACATAAAAAAATATAAAATAAAAGTAAAAAGAAAAAGAAAGACATTGGATGTATCTGGTTTGTTCAGGATTTTAATTTTCAATATGATTATTGTATTCTCTATCTTGGAAGTTTATTTAGCTAGGCATTGCTGTGATTTAACAGTCCATTTTATAGTCATTTGAGTTAATTATGGAATTGAGAGTTGTTGCTTTGATTCTGACAAATATTGTATTTTATTCTTAATGCAGCTGGAGTATTTGGAAGAGAGGAGACTGAAGGATCTTGTGAAGAAGCACTCCGAATTCATTAGCTATCCTATCTATCTATGGACTGAGAAGACAACTGAGAAAGAGGTCAGTGATGATGAAGATGAGGAAACGAAGAAGGAAGAGGAAGGTGATGTAGAGGACGTTGATGAAGATAAAGAGAAGAAGGGCAAAAAGAAGAAGGTAAAGGAGGTGACTCATGAGTGGCAACTTATTAATAAACAGAAACCCATTTGGCTACGGAAACCTGAGGAAATCACCAAGGAAGAGTATGCCTCATTCTACAAGAGCCTCACCAATGATTGGGAAGATCATCTTGCTGTAAAACACTTCTCAGTTGAAGGGCAGCTTGAGTTTAAGGCGATTCTCTTTGTTCCTAGGAGAGCCCCATTTGACCTGTTTGATACAAGGAAGAAGATGAACAACATCAAGCTCTATGTCAGGAGAGTGTTTATCATGGACAACTGTGAGGAGCTCATTCCAGAGTACCTCAGTTTTGTGAAGGGCGTTGTGGACTCTGATGATCTGCCGCTAAACATCTCACGTGAAACGCTGCAACAAAACAAGATTCTCAAGGTGATCAGAAAGAACTTGGTGAAGAAATGCATTGAGATGTTTAATGAGATAGCTGAGAACAAGGAAGATTACGCCAAGTTCTATGATGCCTTCTCCAAGAATATCAAATTGGGTATTCATGAGGACAGCCAGAACAGGGCCAAACTTGCAGAATTGCTTAGGTACCACTCAACCAAGAGTGGTGATGAGATGACCAGCTTGAAGGACTATGTTACAAGGATGAAGGAGGGCCAGAAGGAGATATACTATATCACTGGTGAGAGTAAAAAGGCTGTTGAGAACTCTCCGTTTCTAGAGAGGCTCAAGAAGAAAGGCTATGAAGTTCTTTTCATGGTGGATGCCATTGATGAGTATGCAGTTGGTCAGCTCAAGGAGTATGATGGGAAGAAGCTGGTCTCAGCCACCAAAGAAGGGTTAAAACTTGACGAAGATGACGAAGAAGAGAAGAAGAGAAGGGAGGAAAAGAAGAAGTCTTTCGAGAACCTGTGCAAGACCATCAAGGAAATTCTTGGAGACAAAGTTGAGAAGGTGGTAGTGTCTGATAGGATTGTGGACTCTCCTTGTGTTTTGGTCACTGGTGAATATGGTTGGACAGCTAACATGGAGAGGATCATGAAAGCTCAGGCTCTGAGAGATAGCAGCATGAGTGCTTACATGTCAAGCAAGAAGACAATGGAAATCAACCCTGATAACGGCATAATGGAGGAGCTTAGGAAGCGGGCTGAGGTTGATAAGAACGACAAGTCTGTGAAGGATCTTGTGCTGCTGCTATTTGAAACTGCCCTCCTGACCTCTGGTTTCAGCCTGGATGATCCCAACACATTTGCCGCTAGGATTCACAGGATGCTGAAGTTGGGTCTGAGCATTGAAGAGGATGAGACTGCTGGTGATGACGCTGAGATGCCACCATTGGAGGAGGAGGGAAACGAGGAGAGCAAGATGGAGGAAGTCGACTAAAAAGAGAGCACAGCACAACAACCCAAAAAAAAAAAAAAAAAATTAATTTGTGCGTGTTGATATTGTCTAGTTTTGGGTTTTGCTTGGGTAGTCCTTGTTTGTTTTTTGTCTGTTCCGGTTTGGTGTCATTATGGTTGTCTTGTGTGATTTAATGTATGGTGCCTTGTGTAAAGTACGTAGTATAAATACTGGAATCACCAAGCCATTTGACATTAACTATTGGGAGTTTGTTTCTTTTACCATTTTGGTTTTATAGAAGTAGGCTTAGACTTTACATTACAAAATAATTAAACTGTATACCTTGCTAAATACTTGTCAAGAGCTATTCTTCATAAACAATTTGCAACATCAAAACCATCATTTAATCTAGTTTGCTTTAGATGTTCACTACCCAGATGTTCCCTTGTAAATTTGCACCGTTAGGAGGTCTCCAGTTTCCTCCGCAGAAACGTCAACATAGACCCAAAAAACCCAGCAACAGCTCATTTCATCTAAAGGCCTCTGTAAAACTCAAGAACGAACCCTCTGATTCTATAGTTTTTGATTCAGTGTCTGCTATAAAGGCATTGTCTTCGTGCGCCGCCACACGAAATTTAGAATTCGGTGGTTGTCTTCACGCTCTGATACTAAAGGCCGGCCTCTGTACCAATGTCTTTGTCAACAATTCTCTTCTGGGTATGTACACAAAATGCGGGTGTATCGAAGACGCCGCAATGCTATTTGAGAAAATGCCTGACAGAACTATAGTCACTTGGACATCAATGATATCGGGTTACTCTCACAATGGGGCATTTGACGAAGCAATATCAATTTTCATTCGAATGCTAGAATATGTCTGTCCCAACGAATTCGCTCTCGCTGCAGTTCTACAGGCTTGTGGGAAGAAAGCTTATTCTACATTGATCCAAAGTATTCACTGTTACATTGTGAAGACTGGACTTGTGGCAGATGGTTTCTTGCAGAATTCCTTGTTAGACGCGTATGCAAAATGCGGGCTGTTGTTAAGTGCAGAGAAGGTTTTGGAGAGGTTTAGATGTAGAGATGTTGTGTCTTGGACTTCAGTTATGTCAGGTTGTGTGCTCAATGGAATGATGGAGGTAGCACTTGTCATTTTTATAAGGATGCTAGAGGATCGTGTTCTACCAAATGAGATTACAATCCTGAGCGTTTTACATGCGTGTTCTTTGATTAATCAAAGGCGGGAAATTCGTTGGGTTCATGGATTGATTGTGAAAATGGGGTGGTGTGGCAATGATCTTGTAATGAATTCTTTGGTTGAGATGTACATACTTAATGGGCATTTCAAAGAAGGGATTAGACTTTTTCGTGGGTTTTGTTTCTCAGGTGAAAGCCACTATCTTAGTCCAGAGACCATGGCCACCTTTTTGCAGGGATGTGGGCACTCTGGATATGTGAAGTTAGGGAAACAGATGCATGGATACTTGATTAAACATGGATTTTTCCCTTGTGTTGTGGTGGAGAATTCGTTGATTGACATGTACGCTGAGAATGGAGATGGCGGTTCTTCCTACCAAATCTTTGTGAGGATGAATGAAAGAGATGTAGTTTCTTGGAATGCGATGATCAATTGCCTTCTGAAAAATGATGAACTTTATCAAGCCCTGATGCTGCTTAAGGACATTCACAGAAATAAAGGTGGTTTGGTGAAACCTGATTTCATTACTATGTTGGCATCAATCCAGGCCTGCTCGAATTTGGCGTCATTCCAGCTAGGGCAAATTATTCATGGATATATAACAAAAGCAGGTTTTATTGGTGATATTTTTATTCAAAATGCTCTCATTGATTTCTATGGAAAGTCTGGCAAACTGGCCTTGGCAGAGAAAATTTTCAAAGAAATGCCCGTTAAAGATCTTGGATCGTGGAATTCGTTAATTGCAGCTTATGGAGTAAACGGTAATGGAATTTCTGCCATACGTGTTCTTAACGAACTAAAGAGATCAGGCATATACCAGCCAAACGCAATTACATACATCAACCTTCTTGCTGCATGTGCTCATGCAGGGATGGTTAAGGAAGGTTTTAAAATTTTTGGATGTATGTATGAAGATGGGGTTGATCCAGGCATGGAACATTTTGCCTGCATGGTGGATCTGTTGGGTAGATCAGGGAGGCTTGAAGAAGCGGAAGCATTCATAGAAAAGATGCCGGTTCTGCCTGGCTCTGCAGTATGGGGTGCTCTACTGGGTGCTTGTGGACTCCATGGCAAGGTTGATATTGCTGAGAGAGCAGCAGAGCAGCTCTCTACTTTGGAACCAGAGAGCAAAGTTTGGAGGGTTGCATTATCAAATGTGTATGCTAGTGTTCGTAGATGGGATCAGGCGGCGAAGGTGAGAGCTGAAATGAAGGGCTTAAATAATATGGGAAAGGAGGGGGGATGGAGTAGTGTAGAGGTAGGAGGAAATACAGTCAAGTTTATGGTAAACGATACACGACATTCAGAGAGTGAAATGATATACAAAGTTTTGGGTACAATTAGGGAACATATGAGACAAGAGGCCACGGCTTGATGTTGATGATAATGTTGAGATCATCAAATCAAGGCGAGCATTTATTAGTTCAGCAAAAAATCTTTGGCAGAGATGCAGTTGCCCCTGCGTATGTATATCTTGACACCATTCTCTAATGATCAGAGAACTAGTGAACCACTCGCACGTTACCCGGCTGACTTATTAGACATTATTGAAAGTGCAACTGTGAGAATGTAAACCAATTGAAATAATAAAGCCACATTTTGTAGAAGGTTTAAATATTACTAGTTTATTGTGAACCATTTGAAAGTCCAGGAACTATTCACTATGCACACATTTGCAAAATGGTTGATACAACGAAGTTCAGAGCAATGGTGCAAATCACACTGCAGTGAAATTAAAATAGTGGGGACGACAATTATATAAATTGGAATCGAGGATAACTCCTTATAAAATCGATCCATCAGAACAAACAAAATCATATACTTAACCAAAATTCAACAACCAACAGTTCGAAACACTACAGCGTTCAAACAAAAATTGCTATCAACTTAAATGTGCAGCGGTCCTATTTCATTAAGCTCTTAATCAAAACTGCTTTAAAACTCTCATGATGCAAACAAAAAAATTTTCTCAAGGTTGGTTCAAGCTTGCACCAAAACCACCGCCACCACGACCGAAGCCAGGCCTTCCACTGGGACCCTGCAAGTTCAAGTGATACCCACCAAAAATTTCGTAATTGTCAAACAAAATAGAAAAATGGTGTGTCGTGCATCTAAAAATCTTTAGCAAGATTATTATATTTAAAAACTAAATTAAAAATTTATCTTTCAAAACAGAAATCTAAATTTTTACTTTCACAATGCAACGTACCAAAATTAATAAGCTGTTTACATGAAACATCCCATCAAATAGATATACTATTTAGAAATTTAAATGTCTCTCTGTGAAGATATTGAGCTCCCAAATCAAGATGATAATGTAAAACTTTTTTAACCATATAAATTGAAACGGTAAAAATCAACCATTGAGCATATATGGCAGGGTCAATATGGTTTAGCATAAACATTCAAGCAAAACTGACCCTTTCATCATACAGATCACAAGTGAAAGAATACTAAGTTTACCCTGAAAGATGGTTGATAGTCGGCAGGAGCTCCACCCTTGTCACCAAAATCACCTCCTGGACCTCGAGGACCACCACGGTAGCCGTCACGGTCACCGAATCTCCGCTCCCCCTCAAAACGAGGTGGGCCACTATTGAAAGTCAACAAAACTATTCAGACGACATTACAACCTACTAAAGGAACCAAACAGACCAAAAACAAATGAAAATACAATAACTCCCTGATTCACATTGTGTTTGTAACAGTTAAATCATAATGTACTACAATCAACAGATAACTAAATCACAATTTACACTCAACATAATAATTTGACAAAGAATCAAATAATGTATTCCAAAAACAAGAGTATTTGCAGACTTTCACAAATCCTATTCCCAATGGATCCCAACTAAAGAATACTCTAACATAACATAAAGTAAAGTCCATATCTTCCTCCTAAGAACTACAAGTGTGTGTGTGTGTGTGTGTGTGTATATCATTAAGAAACAAAATGGCAAAAGGAAATAACAAAACCACAGAAAGAATGAGAGCCATACCGTGGGCGATCACCAGATGGGCCCATGGGGCGACCACCTGCGGGCTTGGCTTGTTTCTTCAAAGTGGCAGGGACGATTTCAGAGGGAAGATTGAGGTAACCACGAAGGAACTCAATGCCCTCATTTGTGAGGTACCAGTAATAATGCATCCAAGCAAAGGTCTCCCGCACATACTCCTTTGACTTAAAGCTCTGCATCAGCTTAATCACTTGTAGATTCGGGACTTCAATTTCCGGGTGCTTCGCCAAATTGTAATCCTTCTTGGCATAACACACACCCTCTACCAAAAAACCCACCAAGACTATCTTTTTACAAGTGATCTCAAAAATTCATAATTTATCATCAAAATCTTTAATTCCTCACTATCCTAATCTTTAATTCCTCACTATCCTAATAAAATCGAAATATCAACACTAATTCAAATTAACACACGCCCTCTACACCCCCCGCCCCCCCCCCCCCCCCCCCCCCCAAACCCCACAAAAAAATAAAAAAAAGGCAACTCGATTAACTTTTTATACATTATCTTAAAAGTTCAAAAAAATCATCAAAATATTTAATTTCTTACAATAAAACCAATAAAATATCCAAATAAAACCGAATGTCTACACTAATTCAAATTAACAAGTAGGTATTCAGATAAATCAATTTGTACGTAAAAACAAGCAATGTTGCACCTTGAAACAGGTACTTGGAGATCAAACGACGATTCTTCTCTGGAATGATCTGATGACAAATAGATAAAAAGAAAATAAATTAATAACTAAACTGAAATCTGATCGATTTATAGATCTCCATCGATTTTCCTGCGGTTTCTCGGGAAACAAACAGAGCGTGACAGAGAGAGAGAGCGTTACCATGTTTGCGACGAGTGAGAGAGAGAGAGAGAGAGCTAGGAGCGAAGGTGGCAACGATCAACCAATCTCTGTCTCTTTATGACTCCTTGCAGCAACTAAAACCCTAGTTTTCTGCACGTGCATGCTTTATAGCTCCTGGTCGGCTCTGGTTTCCGGTTTTGGGCCTTATCTGGGCCATTAATCATGATCTGGATTATTATGAGAATCGTTTTGGGCCCAAAATGAGCGTTTGGCCCAATTACAGTAACCGGTACTTTTTCTTTGCACTGAAATTTTTAGGGGGCCTGTTTTGTAATTAGCTTTTCAAATGGGATAATTCTTATTTTTCCCTATAGTTTGACATAATAACTAAAAGACCCCTTAACTTATGAAACTCGCTAGAAACCCTTCTAGTTTATGACAATAGTAAAAAAGACCCTTTTGTTTATCAAAATAACCAAAAAACTTCCTATCATCAACTTGGATGTTAAAAATCAATGTTTGATTGTTAATCAAGAAGGATAAAATCTTCAAAACAAGATAAAATATATAATATATATTAATTAATTAATTAAAACAGGTTTTTTTTTTAAAAAAAAAAAATGTCCTCTCTATTATATCATAAATGATGGATGATAAAGATAAAAAATTAAAAGAAAAAAATATATATTGAATAACATTAAAAAAAAAATGGAACATATTTAAAAAAAAATCATGGAAATGAAAAAAGTAAAATGGAAAAAATTATTAAAATAAAAAAAAAAAAATCAGTTTAACTCCACCGTCCATTGACTTCACCATCCATTCTCTTCTTATCAGCTTCTTCTGTTTCCATCCTCTTATTAGCTTTTCTTCTTCTTTTTCGATCTTCTTCTTCATCTTCATCATCTTCTTATTTCACTTCTTCGTCTTCTTTTTTCATCTTCTTCGTCCATCATAGGTAACAAGAATGGTGGTGGCACAAGTTCCAATGCAATGGCAACTGATTCATTTTCTATGTCGAAAAGTTGGAAACCAGAGGTCTTCATCACATGGAGACCAGAACTGGTCTCCATGCAATTGAGACCAAATTTAGTCTTCATGATCTTCAAGACTGTAAAGGCTAGATCTAGTCTCCAACAAATGAGACCTAATATTTACTCTTCAATTTTTTTTTGGATGGTTGATGATGACGAATCATGTGTTGATGTTGCTAATTTCCTCCACTCTCCACTCTTTTCCTATTGCTACCCCCTTTGGGTTCGATTCGAACACATGATGATGGTTCATCTGGGTTCGATTCGAACCCAAATGATAAACCAACAAATATAAACACATAAGTATTATTATGCATGTTTGAATAATGGTTCATTGTTTGGGTTCAAATCGAACCCAGACGTTGATGGTGATTTATATGTTGATGAAGGTTTATGCGGTGATAATGATGGTGATTATTTGTTGGTGATGATATTTGATGTTTGTGTTTTTGTGTTGGTGTCTTGGTGATGTTTGATAGTTACGGTGATTAAGTGTTTGTGTTTTTGTGTTTCTGTATTTTTGTGTTTGATGTTTTTATTGAAGAGTGATTTTTTTTCCATCAACATGAGGGTAATATCGTCTTTTTATGCACTATCATTATCAGAACACATTTTTCAATAATAAAATCAACAGAAGGGAAAAAATGAGATTATACCAAACTACATCTTTAACGATTTCGTTGCATCTATAGTATCATCCCTTTTCAAATTGAAAAACAAGAAAACTGTGCTTGGTGTGATCGTTTTGAGGTGAACTTGAAACACGTCAAATTTTAATAATACATATATATTTTTTTATCATTACTCTGTAAAAAAGTGGAAACATGAATTGATGTTTCCATGTTTTTTACGTTTGCATTAATAATTGACATGAAGAGAAAGATAGATGAGAGTTTTTTTAAAAAAAAGATAGATGAGACTTTAAATAATTAGTTTGTATTTATTTATTATAATATTATTTAGATATTAAAATTCTTAAACATTTTAATCAATTATTTTTGTAATATATATTTCAATGGATTACTTTCCTATTTTTATGTAACATATAACTTTTCAATATATACATTCTTTATTTTCCTATTACTTAATTTAGAAAAGAATTTAATAATTGTTACCAAACACATTATGAAATTCTAAAAATATAAATATTAAATTCTAGTTTTTAAATTAAAAAAAAAACAACAAAAATCATAAAACAGTCCTTAATTTATCAATTAAAAAAAAACAAAGAAAAAGAAATTTAAATTTTTGGAAAACAAAGACAAAGAAACAAGAAAAAGAACCAATTTGTATGTACGTATGGCCTACCATAGTTTTATAATTTTACACAAATATATATATAACTTCTCTCCATGAGTTTCTTCTATAAACTCATGATTTATCAGATAATAATGAAAATATATATTTTTAACCTTGGAAAAGATATGTTAAAGTCTGATATGGTAATGCTTTTGCCAAAAATATCTACAGTCACTCTAACACAACACCCTCTGTGTTACTCCAACAAAATTTTGAGCTGGTCTTTATCGCAATATGGCCTTTTGTTTTAGTATTTGGAGAATCGAGACAGAAAAGGACAACCCTACTGCTCCCACCTCAAAAATAAAAACAAATGTTTAACTGGAATTAATGTAACTATTTACAAATGATGAAGCTATCATGAATATGATTTTGTACACTCACATTATCCGGAACCAGAAGCAAGACACGTTCATAGAACAAACATTCTGTTTGGTATGCTCTAGCATTCACTTGAGACTTGAGAGTTCCTGTGATGTCTACGTCCTTCCATATAAAATATTCCACAATCGCTATTGGAGAGAAGTGAGCATTATTTCTTAAATATGGTATATAACATTTATTCTTTCAAAATTATATATTGCATAGGAATGCCTATCCTAACAACATGATCGGTTAATATATCCATCGTTTTCTCTTAATACAATATCAATTATTCAAGTTATGTAACTCGTTATTTTTACGATCAATTACATGAAATTAAAGTAACTATAAATGTGTTTACCATCCATCCTTACCTAAAAAATTTTCTAATGTTAACATAATCTGAAAAAGGATATGAAAATTATGTAAAATACTTCTCGTTTCTCACAGTTGATATATATATATAAGCAATAATAATAAAACGATCGGAAATACAGTAACATATTTCTAGTTCAAGCTTTGATTTCGCCTGGCCACAAAATGATTTCTAGAAAAGCTAGCTAGCTGTGGTGGCTATAGTGTAAAGTAAATATATATGGATCATGATTGATTTAACAAAACACGTATTAATCAATCTTCAAGTTGCAGTGTCTGAAAACTTAGCAAGGATTGCTTCAAGAAGTGGAAAAGGTTAATTTGAGCATATATAACAGAAACACAGATAACATGAGAGATCGATTCTCCTTTCCCTTTTTAAAAAATTAATACAGCATACCAACTTGGAAATTAATATATTGAAGTAAGCAACTAAATGTGATCCGATCCACTCCACACAATTGTTTGTGTATCATATAAAACAGGCTTACCTAGGCTTTTTTTATTGGATCATTACAACTTCTACTTCTCAATTGATCATGAGGAAGCGCTTTTTGGTCATCATATAACAGTAACTCTCCTATACAAAAGTATTATGTTTGCTAGTGGCCGACCAATAGTACAGACTACAGTCTTCATATATGCAACAAGCTAGCAATCCCTTCGGATTAAGGTCGTCACTAGATTCCAAAGGGTAGTTTTTGTTTGATATCCATAAATTTTTTTGACCAAATCACATTCAAGAAGTGTACCTACTGTCCGATATCTTTACAAAATAACGTTTTAACTGTTAGCGTTTCCTTTTCTGTACCATACAAATCTATCCAATAACAAATAACAATCACTCTATGTCTTAAATTAGTAAGAATTCACAACACTATATGAGGTTTGGCAATTACTTGACGAACTATACGCAGCACTAAAAATTCAAGACAAGGTATACTGAATTAGTATTACTGTGACGCCCTTTGGAAATAAATAGAAGCTGAATGGTGGATCTTTTGAGCAATAAATTAATCCAAGTGTATAACTTCTTTTCCATTCTCCATGAGATTAGGGGTCCATTTCTACCAAACCAATTTTACAATTTATAACTTGTACGGGGTAGTTTTATCATGAGAGTGGTTTTCTTCTATTAATGAGAATAAATACTCAGATTATATAAATAGAGTTTGATCTCAGTAAATTCCGTCAGACTTTCGATTGTTTAATATCAATTTAAGAAAAACGACATAAAAAAAGTAATTGTCAATTTATGATCAATGAATTCATTAATTTTAGTTTAATATTATATACGTATCATTTTTTTTTTTGAACTGTTAATAAATTAAAGGAACGGAAGATTGAACTCAACTTTTGGATTGAAAGTATAATAAATATATCATTTGATCAATCTCATATATTATATTATTATTGTTATAATATGCATATGATGGGTAGTTTCATGGCCAAAAACAAGGCTGAAGATGATAAAAAGGATATTGAAACTGACAAACTTACTCTTCAACATTTTGGCTAATTTGATTAATTAGGATGGGTAAGTGAATAATTATGAAAATTAACGTACAACTAACAATAGAAAATGTTGCACATGCATTATTGTGCAAGCTGGATCGGTACTATAGATTGACATATATAGTTTTGCTATAACGTATATCCAGGAAGATCTATATGTATGATGATGATGATTTCGTAAGCCATCATTTGAAATTTTAACAAGCAGAGAACATCATCATTAGTTCTATCAACAATTAATGAAATGCACCATGATGGAATACAAACTTTCTTAGAAGTGCCTCTTTACTGTATATTATGTTTAGATTGAGTTTGGTTATGAACTTACAATTGACTTAAAATAAGTCTATTGATTTTTTTCAGTTACCCAAACTTATATTGAATTACAACAGATTAGTGTTAAAAAATAATCTTTCATACATATTAATAAAATTATAACTTTGGAATGTATTTTTCCATATAAATTTTAAATTTTTAAAACTTTTTAAAAATCATATACCTATTTAATGACACCAATTAACTTGCAACTTTAAATGCATAGAGAATTTGTGTTCGGTCTGTAAATTTTACGAATTGATCACGTCACAAAAATGTAATCATCAACTTGAGGAACTACCTATCAAAACCCCTATAAATTGCCGTCATTGTTCAAGAATCAATAGTGTAAAGCGTAGTTGTCGTAATCATTGTTTTTTTTTCTGCTGTGCGTACCACCCATGTATAGATATGGGACTAAAGCTGCAACACTACATATAACTCACAGAAAACTGACCGAAGTATTCTAGAGAAAGCATGCACCAAAATATTCGATGATCCCACATAATTTTTTATAACATATCACATTTCACAATTTCCAAGACTGGCAATTGATCAAAAGTCTTGGAAAAGTGAAAAAGCATGACTCGTTACTCTAATTGCACACCGTGACACACGAAGTACAAGAAAAAAGGTGAACATAGAAGCATATATAGTTCAGCATCAAACGTTGCTGGTTGTCGCATTGCTTTTTATTCCTTCCTCTTCTGTTTAATTACAAACACCAAGAAAAAAAATAAAAACATTTTCTTATATATACTTTATGTCACATTTCCTCACATTTCACAAATCTCACCCATCAAAGTCAAAAAAAAAAAAAAAAGGCCAAGGAAATTAAAAATAAACAAACTTTTTTCAAAAAAAAAAAAAAAACCTGCAGGAAGATTTTCAAAGCTCTTCCCTAGAAATCAAAGATAAAAAAGATAGTAGATCAAAGGGTCAGGATATATAGTTTTTAGAGATCATCGTCACCATCATTGTAATAACTTATAGAGATGAAGGGAACGAAGACGACAGCGTATTGGATGAAGCTGTTGCAAGTGCTTCACCACCAAGTGGCCCTTCGACGTTGTCCCAAAATAGAAAGTTAGAGCAGTTTTGAGATTCAACCCATTCATTCAACTCCTGTTGTCTCTGCAAGCACTCAAGTGCCATCTCTCCTTCCTCATCAATACTACAAGATTGCACTTGATCGATTGGGACCAAGTTTTCCATGTTCTCTATCAAGGGTGGCAAGTAAGTGTTAGTGCCCATGCTGGTTGGGAAAGCACTAGTCGAAGAGGGTATTGCTTGGACTTGAATTTGGTGGTGGTGATGGGCTTGCTGGTGGTGGTGATGGTTTGATGAACTCCATGGCTCTGTGTTCAAGCTTGCTGGTTCATGAAATAGCTCCCCAGCTCGTACATTGTTGTGATCAGCGATCCCATCAAGTACTGGAGAAGGGTCAAACATGAAAAATGGAGAAAATAGGGTTTCTTGATGAACTGGTGGTCTTGTCGATAAATCTTGATTGTTGTTCACTATTTCTAACTGGTTCGAGGCATAATTTATTTGGGAATGTTCAATGGTGGTATTGCTTGGATTAGTACTGGTTGAAGTTGGTGCCACCGTGGCCGGCTTTCGATTGATCTTCTTCTTTATCCATGAATTCCAATAGTTCTTTATCTCATTGTCTGTTCTTCCTGGCAAGTGACTAGCTATATGAGCCCATCTACAATTCCCACCCATATACCCACCATGTTAGAACTTAAACAATATATATATATATATATAGATTAATAATATATATATGAAGAGAGAAACTAGCTAGCTAGTCATATTTGTTAGAAAAATTAATAATATATCTTAGATGCCTTAATAATTAAAATGGGAAAATATAGTATTTATTGAAGTAAAGAATAGATATGCACTAAATAGACATGTGATTTCAACTGAAAAACTTGGTAACAACCTCTGATATTGCCTTTTCAACGTCTTGCAATATGCAGGTGATAGCTGCTCTAGAGCAACTACTACTTAAACAGTAAGGTTGCTTCATCCCCATTTTTTGATAACATACAAAAATTAAATTAATATATATTAAAACTTTTTATTGAAGTTTTTTTATAAAAAACCTGTTAGTAGCCACACATTTCTCTTACTTTAATTCCCGAATCACCGGCAAGAGTGGAAAAAGATATCGGCTGATTTTTCAAGTTTTTGAACACTAACTGGAAACTCTTAATTAACAGAACTGCAAGCGTGTTATGCTATGATAATTAATAATGATAATAATAATAATAAAAGCTTAAATTTAGAGAGAAAGGTGAAATTTAATTAACCTGTTGCCTACAACACTATGGAGGCTTATAATCAACTTCTCCTCCTCAGGAGTAAACCTCCCTCTTCTTATATCCGGCCTCAAATAATTAATCCATCTTAATCGGCAACTCTTCCCACATCTTTGCAAACCTGCAAAAATTTAATAGAATTGATTAAAAAGAAAAATAGGAACTACCCAATGAGCTGTTCAGGAGAAATCAGCACACACATACAGGAAGAGAAAAAAAGAAAGAGAAATACACACCAGCTTTTTCAGGAACTTCACTCCAGCAGCCATAGCCATGAGTGGTGATATATCTGATGAGCTTCTCGTCTTCTTCGGGTGACCAAAGGCCTCTCTTGACCTTCTGTTGGTTGCAACAGGAGTGGTGACCCATTACTGTTAGTATTATTAACTTAATCAACTTCTCTTCTTCCTCTGTGTGTTAATTCTCCCCCAGTGTTGAATTTGTTTGTGGTGATTATATTTGGGAGAATAATTGAAATAGGGTTTGCAACAAGTGAAGGGGTCTATCTTGCTAGCTATATATCTCCCCATTTAAAAGTTAAAGAGGAGTGCACAAATGGAGCCGACATTAAAACCGGATGGGGTCCATTTTGGGACCCAGTTTTTTTCATCTAACCCTAAAATGACATTTCATCGGTTTTCTTCCATTCATATAATTCTCTCCCGAGTGTGTTTTTACTATTTTCTACGTAGACGTTGTATTACGTAACCATCTTCACGTACCTCTCCCAAAAACCTTTAATTTGCCGGTGGTTTCACATTCACAGACCTCTCTCTCTCTCTTTCTTGTACTGTGTTTAAATCGTCACACGTCATTATGATGACCACCCTACCATAGGATAAAATTAATCCAAGCACGGTGAACAGTTTTTATTAGATTTAATTTGTATTAAAACATATTTTTTGAAAACTTGAAAAAGATGCATACACTATTTCTGAGTATAAATTTTAAATGATTGTGTATCTCTTTATCTTTTAGAAAATTGAAAATTCAGTTCCTATCACACATGTATATATTGTCTCCTATTTATGGGTGTAAAATTCTTACCAAAAAATAAAAACTGTGTCGAATATATAAAAATCAATAAATCATGATCATTTGTTGCTAAAATTCATAAAAATCATTAGTAGATGTTAACGTTGTTAACCTTAATTTATATAAGGCCGTAAAGTTTCAATTTAAAACTATCTTCAAATTTTAAAAGAGAAAAAAGACCATTTACTCTCTTTCTTTTTTTTTTTTCCTAATTTTTTATTTGAGTTTCTATGTTGTATCAAAAGTAAATGATAAAGTCTATATCAACTTTGGATTAGATTATTAATGTTTTTGCATATTTTTACAAGTTTTTCAGCTTAAGTATTTGATCGTACTTTGATTAGTTGCTTTCTCCATTTTTATATCAATCATCACGGTTTCACTCAGGCTTGTCTCAAACAAGAGAGGGCCAGCAGACCTCACGTACGTAGTGTAAATTGTGTATGATGTATGATATCTGCTGCTACTTTCTGGTGTTAAATATGTAAATTTTAGCTAGGTTTAGGATTTCCTAAAAAGGCTTGTAACAACCAACAGTCGATGAAAACGTAGTAGAGATATGGGAATCCAAGTTTTTTCACTGAAGCAATGACTGTAACTACAAAATTCTTATTCAGTTAGGGGACATATGAAGACCTGTTGAAAACGAAATCACTTAATTTGGATTTTTCTTAATTCTTACTTAAAATAATATATACCCGTGATCAATTTTAACTGTTCGAGGACAAGACCTAAATTTGTATATTAAGATTCTTAATTATAATTGCTATTTTTAAATTAATTTGATATTAGTGACGGTTGCATCACGTAATTCGGTGAAATCAAATCATATACATTCAGGTGAAAATTACATTATTAAATAATTTCTTAATGGGTTTCACAACAAAATCATTAGATACTGAGAAGGACAAACGAGTAGTTTGTTGCTTATGATTTAATAGTAAATATATACATTTGAGTCTAAGTATACTCTTTAATCAGTTTGACTGAAATTTAATTAATTTTATCTTCGCTTAATTAACAAGAAATAATGTTTATTGTGTAGGAAGAATTTCTATACGTAGTCACCCAATCCAATTGGTTGTTAACATACAACAAACCGTGACATGACCCATTTAGAGTTATTTCATACTCAATTGATTTCTAGGGGTAGTAGATTTCTTAAGATTGAATCATAGATTATAATTATTATGCATGAAGATTTTTCAAAGAATTTATATAACATTTAATTTCGTCTATGTACAGGCTGCTCGATCGCTTCAACCATTATTGTTTTTGAACTTGGAGATTGAAACAGTCCATTGTTATCTACTTATTCAAGACAGATATTATCTACTAGTTTTTGCCTGATCAATTATCATTGGTTAATTGATATTGTTTTTCTTTGATTTAACACAAATTCATATGCGGGAGTCACTTAATTTGTAAAGATCTAATAAGATGATTTGTAACTTGGTCTCCTCAATAAGAGATGCAAATATTCTAATACAATTTATGCAGTTATTTATTTATTTATTTTTAAAAACTGACACTATACAGGTTATAAGTTTGTCAGAACCTATTAAAATGAATCATTAATAGTATGGTTTGAATAATTATTCTCACAATTCAAGAAATGATAACTCCTAAAAAAAAAAAAAAAAAAAAAAAAAAAAAAAACTCATAATCACACATTATGATTTGAATGATAAAGATGAGACTTGAACTCTAACTCCTATCAAGGGTAATGTATACATAGTTAAATTAATTTTAACAAAGAAAAGGAAGAAGAAAATTGTTATTGTTTTATATTCCCTCCAAATGCAATCCCAAAATTTTGAAGACATAAAATGTGAATCTTGAAATTAATTAATTTGTTAAAAAAAAAAAGAAGAAAAGAGTAGAACAATCAGCAAAAGGTTAGGTTAAACGTTGATACGATTTGCAACATTGATCAACACGTTAATGATATTTTTACTTTTAACATCAAAGGTATTCAAATCAGAAAAGTACATAAATTAACTCACTCCTTTAAATAAAAAAAAAAAAAGCAATAAACCATGTCGTCTGATGTCATTGGTTTAATCTTATCACTTTTCTTTTTTCTCTCATAAGATTCTTGAATTTATGAAAATAATGTCATTATAAAACTGTTTAATCAACTCTTCTCCTATATACATTTACCTATGAAACTAAATTTAATATCATCATAATAGTTAATATACAGTATTTCTTGAAACAAACACATGAAAATGTGACAAACATTTTATCAAATAAACATACGTATAATTAAGTATGTGCAAATATTATCCTTGATTGTTGCTTTCCTAATCTAAATCTTGATTGTTAAAGTGTTATTGTTGATTTAACTACGCCAAATTTGATTCAGTATTGTCACAAACATAAACAATAATCATCTCAACGTACGCATCTAGAATGCTAATAAAATCATTTCCAGCTGAGTATAGAAGCTACACAAACGTAACAAATAAACCAAGTCTTTATAATAAATATTTGATATATCAACTGACGGTTGGAACATAGATATATTATATATAGACAAAATATTAGACTAATAAGCCGGCGGCTGGTATTTTTCCTTTTTTGAATAACTGTTTTTAAAACGTTTTTCATACGTAGATTACACAACGAAAATGGATATAATAAAGAAGAAGATCAAGAATTAAGAAAGAGGAGTTTTTAGAGAGAGATAATTATTATATGTGAAAGCGAAAGGGTCTGTTGATTGATTCAAATCATCCACCTATATTTGATGTGAATATATATGATAAGTGACTTTTGCTTGGATGGATCGCAAGCTATGTAGCAAAAAACTTTGAAAGTAATATACAAATCATTTATAAAAAAGACCCTTTTAGGAGGGATTGAAAAGTGGAAATGATTATATTTAGCTTTAAGGAGGAGCAATGGGGAGTGGCATTTGGGCCTACCATTTAAGAAACAAAATTGGATTAATTAAAAACAAGGACTGATTAGTATGGACCATTTTTGCAGGGACATTCCTTTTAAAGCATGGTTGGTTAAGTTATTAAGTCATGGATGTAATATTTCTACCATAAGACTTATAACTTACTGTGATTCAATATGGTCCTCATGTTTATTGCCTTTGTTTATTCAATATTAAAATACTATTTATTATCTTCTTTGTGACTTTTTCATTTTTTGTCATTCTTGCCCCCACCATAAATCTTCTCATGGACCTTTCGTTTTTTTTTTTTTTCCCTCCTTATGTATGGCTCATCTTTAAACCATCACTTCAGGACTTCCTTATATGGAGACTATATGGACCATCTTGACTTGACAACACTATTTTTAATCTATAGATTTTTAACAAAAATATATTATATTGCTTCAATATAATTTATGTGTTGGTTAAATAAACATTGCTAGATTTTGCCCTGTTTAACTTAATTAATTAAAGTGATACATAATATAATGGTACTAACTCAATCTATTGTCATATCAATCATATTACAAAACCTAAAACTATTTTGAAAGAATAAATGCTCGTTGCTTATTTGATTATTGACAATGCTCATTTTTTTATCTAATTACTACGAAAGTCATGGTAAAAAGTAAAGATTAGAGAGATAAAGTAAATAACACTTGAATGTGCTCTTTGTATTAAGAATGATAACTCTTTCAGTTTGTGTGCGCTATAATAAGGAGACAAGTAGATAAAAGTTAGGATGAGAATCCTAATTAGTAATTCAAAAGTGAGAAAGCATGATTAAATCCAACTTGAATCAAGTAGTCTCATTTTTGGAATTATAATCATGATGAGAGAAAACCCACTTGGTGGGTTCAACGTGGGGTATTGATTAGCTTCCTCTATTACCCTTATAATCATGATGAGACAAAACCACATTTTTTTTAAATGTAAATTTAGAAAATCAACGGTTGATATATAATATATGTTAAGTGTAACAACTAATTTCAATTGAATTCTTTTTTAATTACCATCTATTTGTTCATAAATAAATTATAACTTATATTTTATATAATAAAATGGGAGAATGATTATTATAGTTAAAGATTCAGATACGATTAAGATTTGAGTTTAATCGATATAATAAGTTTCGTCAATCATATATTTCGACCCATATCCTGCTCTCTAAGTCTCAAATTATA
The DNA here is from genome assembly GCA_019925255.1 of Litchi chinensis. NCBI lineage: Eukaryota > Viridiplantae > Streptophyta > Magnoliopsida > Sapindales > Sapindaceae > Litchi > Litchi chinensis. The sequence goes on along the minus strand of CM034470.1, from coordinate 3,243,761 downwards.
ATAATTTAAAAACAAAATAGAAATGGTGAACATTAAATAGCCACAGTGCCGCACATTTAATTATAAAGTTATAATCTCTTAAAAAAAATAAAAAGTTGTAATAACATTCAAAGAGATCTTGAACTGGGCCAGACAGTGTGGATCCACTGGGCAACTAAACTAACAGCCCATAAACGATAAGTCACCCAACGAAGCTCAGAGCATAGCAACGTCTCTTTTTCGTTTTGTTTGCTCACTCAGAAGTCTCATACGAAACCCAACCCTAGATAATAGGCTGTGTATAAGATCTATCTATACTTCGACGAGAGAAAACGAAATTAAAGTTTTATATTTTGAAATACAAGTTAACTTTGTTATATGATTAGTGATGATGTTTCCTCCCCACTAAAATTGTATATACACCCTTTTTGTCCACGCACCCCATTAAAATTTGTTTTAAAAAATTATAAAATCTAATTGAGTTAATTATACATAAAAGATCCTGACATATTATATAATTGCACTCATAATGCCAGTTTCCGAGCCGCATTTTATTTGTGATAAGATACCGTCCAACCCTTTGCAAACCAAATGTTATACTTCAAGCTGGAAAGGCAAGAGCACATCTAAATATCTAGTAATTGTTTATGTTTTGGTAGGCTTCCAATCATTTCATCAACAGTTTCATCAGATGAATGTTCTGGCCTACATGGATCCACATCTTCCAGTAACAAATGAATGAGAAAGCTTTTCAACTACATTGAGGGTTACTCAAGGTATCTCTTCGGCCTCAATGCCCTAGGAGTTTTTTAAGCATGTCAGAAGTGCATTATAGTCCCTGAGCTTATACAAATACAGGCCTTTCCACCATTGTTCTGGATATAGTGTGATGGCATGACCTACCCAAAAGCAAAATAAAATAACTAAATCAAAGATCAAGTACACAACAAAACAAATCTCAAACCATATAACACTATAAGACCTGAATCCCCATAAAAACAAATTAAACCTAAGTCATGGGAGTTGTGACCCCTTTTATCATGCAATAACTAACTATTCCACAAAAAAAAAGAAAAAAAAAAAGGCAAACTATGATGGATGTGGATGAAAGGATCAAAGAGGAGATGGCGGAGGAAAGAGTGGTGGAGATCAGTTGTCTCCTGAGAACAAAAAAAGGGTACCATGGAGACCGTGACGGACCCAATAAGGGTCTGCCTACCCTCGAATTTTTAAAATAATAATAATAATAAATATAAATAATTAAAATTTCAGTTTTTTTAATCCTTCCTTTTTAGATTTTTTTTTTATTCTTAACTTTACATAGTTTGTTTTGTTTCCAATTATGTTGTCTTCTAGTAACCAACATTGAATTTTCTTCTTGCCATTCATCTTCAATCAACATTAACAATTTTTTGTATCATTCAAATCTTAGCAATTGTTCTTACGTTCTAAATTAATAATAGTTTTATATTATTTTAAATTTATTCTTATTCTTTTTTTTTTTTATGTATAGTTGATAATTTTAGTTTAACATACATTTAATCAATAAATCCTAAAATATCAAATTTTAATTTACTACATTTAACCCATAAACCCTAAAATCTCAATTTTTTTATCATATATTTAATATTTTTAATTTTACTTACTTAATTGAATAGGGAATACATGATTGATTGGTAGCTTGCCTATTTATATCGAGACATATATTTTCATTTTTGTTTCTATAGAATCTCATTTCACCAAAACTTTTAATTTTCATTATTATTGTTATTATTTTGTATAAGTGCCCCTTCTTGTAAGAATTTATGAGCCTATCACTATTAATGGAGGAGCCTTCGTGGAGAGGTGGAAGATCAAATCTTCATTGAAATCTCCATTGACAAATCTCCAATGGAGATTATGGGAGATCGTTCCCCAAGTTTTTTTAATATTTTTTCAAATTAAATAAATATAAAAATAAAATATACTTAAATTATTCTTAAATTTACTATATGATGTGATAGTTTATAGTACATTTATATTTAAAGATGATAAAAATACCAAATCCGACCCAAACTGACAAGGTCCTGATCCGTTTGGGATAGATTTCTAGCATTATATCAGGTTTGAGTCAAAAGCATTTGACTCGATTTTATATCGGGTCGGAGTTTGAATAAAACACTTTTGACTTGTTCCAATCATGTTAATCCATTTTATTGTATTTTTATTATATAATAATATTATTTTTATTAGCATTATTATTGAAATTATAATTATTTTTAAGTGTTGTACTTTATTCTATTGTTATAGAACTTTATTATGTATTAATAATTATTTTGGTATATATAATAGAACTTTATTATGTGATAATTATTATTTTGGTGTTTGTACTTAATGAATTTATATTTTTTATGAGCTTTATAGTAATATTATTTAGAGATGATGTCAAATTGAAGTAAATATTAAAATATTTTAAGTTTTAATGCTTATTTATTGTTTGTATATATACCTTTAATATAAATTTTTTAATTTGATAAAAATTAAATCTGGTTAAATGGGTCAGGTTTGAAGCAGACCACCTTATATAGGTTCAGATTTTGGGTGGAAAATAATGATACATTCGGGTCACGGATTGGTTTGGGGATAGGTCTATCTGGCTCGATCCGTTGTCATCCTTACTTGTATTTGTGTTTTTATACACATTTTTTTAATTATAAAAAAATTGTTTTTATTTTTCTCGCACTCCTGTGTTAAAGATTTGAGTTTATAGGGTGTTAGGCTATGCATGTTGGAAACAATGGCCGGTACACAGTCCGCAGTTTTTGTTTTTTTTTTAAACATTTCTAAAAAGTTCATATATATTTTTCAATTTTATTGAAGTTTACTTTGATCCTAACGAGATATACCTTTCTTATGTTGAAAAAAGGCATATTTATTTCAAAATGAAAAAGAAAGAAAAATGGAATATTGAATTAACAGGTTAACCATTTGCTACTTCCAATTCTATGGAAATTTATTTGTTAAAGAAACTCATATTTAAGCACCTAAAAAACTATAAGGTAAACAAGTTCTAATAAAATGGAAACAAATCTCAAAGAAGTAAGAAAATACAATCTTCCAAATGTAATTTTGTCTTACATGACCATCACCAACTAATCTATTTCCATATTTCTCATTATGATATGGTAGTAAAGAGTGTGTATTCAAACTAATAATGTTTTAAGTTTGAATTGTTTATACCATAAATGATATTTAAAAAAAAAAAAAAAAAATCTCTCCAATAAAAATTACATAAAACTACAACATCATGGATCAAACAAACAGAACATGAGCAAGTTAGAAAAGAAGACGTGGTCCAGGACCATGATCAACGTGAAGCTACTCCGAGTAAGTGACTTCCCCCTCACGTGGGCCATCGAGTCTCCTATAGTTTGTGTTGACATTTGAAACACACCATATATGGATCTGCATGTTGTTTTTTGGAAGTATGTGCAACAATATATTGTTGTCATGGTGTCTTATGCGACTGTTACCAATCTGATCTCCATAGAAAACTCTATTATATTGACTAATCACTTGTTAATTAATTCCTAGCTTTGCATTTTTTTCAATTTTTATAATTACTGTTATCCTTTCTCATTAGTATAAAATAACAACACTGCTATTCCTTAGTCAAGATTGACCATGATCACAAAACGATGTTTATCTTTTTACAGAAAAAACAAAGTGATTACAATCGGATTATTTTATGATTGGTCATCATATATATATATATATAATCATAAACTAACACGTTTTGCTGCTCCTTAATTATATTTAATTATTTTTTATAGCTTACTTCTTAATTACTACATGCAAGCAATCTTATGGACATGCAATGATATAATGAAAAAAAATTAAAGGGTTGTTTTCCTATGGTGTCAAGAGGCAATCAGTCTACATCTACAAGTTTGAATGTACAAATTTATCAAAGGTAAACGTGAATATGTACATAATTTAAGATATTAATGTTTATGTCCTGAAGAATGGAATGTTAAATATACGTAATTTAGTAATTTTTAACATGATGGTTTGATGTTCTATCCTTGTGTAATTACTCATTATATCCTTGACTAAGACTTTATAACTAATAGTTCAATGTATTTATGTACTTTTTAACTTAGGTCGCAAGCAATGATGACACTTGATCACAACCAAATCTTTCACGTCAAATACATCACGCTGCTGCTTCAAGTTTTAAATTAGGCAACAATTAATCCAATCTGATTGAAATTTGTGGACTAATATCATAATTAAACTCCTTAACCCTACTCATAAGCAAACAATTTAACTAATCAAACTCAATTAATTTGTTAATGTGACAGCCAAGTTTATCAAAGTCTTTTCTTTAATATGATTATTGTCACGAAGTTAAATCTTATTAAACGTGATTCTTTTTTTTTTTTTTTTTTTTATACCACCTACTCATAAGAGAACCAGCTAGTTGATTTTCAATAAGTTTGACTAATTTTTAATAACATTTTTAATAGTTTTAAAAGGAAGTTCTAATAAATATTAAAATCAACTAAATCTTTCAATACTTTAGCCGGACTTTATATATAAAACCAACAAAAACATAAATATCATTCTTGTTTAAAGAAATGATTTTTTATCCATGTAAAGTTTAGATTCAATATTTTGTGCTCAACCTCATGCTAAAAGCTAGGATCAGCTTAATTTTTAAGTCTTCCACAATCATTACATGTAAAATACAAGTTTTCTCCTGTCACAATCAGTTCAAATTAACTTTTCTATTATCATTTGTATGATATCTTGCCACAATTAACGCTTCAATATTGGCACTGTTTGCGGGAAAAAAAATCCCATTTTGAAGATAACACTATCTTAGTGAAATTATGAAATAAAACAAACAGCGTTGGTTATTTGTTAATTAATTTATTCCCAATCCAGGCTCAGAGCCAATCTAGCTAGGCCGCCCATGAAATGAATCTCATGAATCCAAAAGAATTGCCAAATGGGAACTGGGTTTAACCAACAATATGTGGACTATTTAAATCAAGGCCGGATATGGTTTTGTAACAGTATTCTCGCATATTGACTTCAGGCAAATATTCCTTGATGCCATCTAATTTGTGTGCCACATGGTTGCTAGGCTTGCATTTGCTCAACAATCAATTCAACTTAATACAATCGTAGTCTTTGTTGTTTCATTTAATTTGTGTATTACCAGCTCGTGATGATATATTTATGAAGTAGTGTCAGACTTTTCAAATTTTTATTCTAAATTCATATTTAAATGATGTAATATGTGAGTTGTCAATATCTTATAAATCATGACATGATATACTGGACTTTTCTAAATTTTTACTTCAAATTCAAACTCAAATAATGTGACATGTAAATTATCAATATTTTATAAATTACAAAATAATATTCTACACGGTTTTTCAATTTTTTGTCATACATCTATGTCCAAAAGACATGATATATGAGTTATCGATATCTTATAAATTATAAGATAATATGTTTAGCTTCCCAAATTTTTATTCAAAATTCATGCCCAAATGATGAAGTATGCAAGTTGTCAATTGTTGACGTTCGGAAACGGTCAACCAGAGATTCTGAGGCTCAGACGGCGGCCGAGGTAATTAAATGATAGGGATGATCAGGAATGTGTAGTAAATTAGCAGTAAATAAGATTTAAGGTTGGTAGGACGTGATTAAGGTGAAAGAATGTTGGTCGTAGTAGTTGGGTGAAAATAATGAGATGATTAATGAAGGAAAGAGGAGGGAGAGTGAATGCTAGCACAAGGATTTTTACATGGTTCGACGACTGCGCCTACATCCACGGCCACTCTGAGGTGATTCCGGCAGAGTGACAGTATTCTAATATTGTTTTTTCACCCGTTTGTACAGTAAATATCTCCCTCATTTATAGAGAATGAGAGATGACAAAAAAGTCATACAAAAGAGTATAATACACGTTAAAAATTATGATAATCTCAACTAATCCTGACATAAGTCATGCTACATTTATGACGAAGGCAATGATTGCCTCTTCCATGCGCATGTCCGCATTTAATGCACCGGGAGAAGTCTTCTCTGTATTAAATGCGTGGCTGCTGTACTAACTGCTCTTCGGTAATTACACATGTGTCTTCGGCAGGAAGTCAGGGAAGTTGGTGATTCTGATGACTTGCTGCAGAGAGTTTTCTTTTGGTACAGATCCCTAGTCTGTCAAATCAAGTGAACTGGGCAGGGGTTGACACGGACAAAACAACGCCTGGACGATCTGGAGGTTACGCAATCTCGCGGTCTGGACGACCTTGCGATCTGGGCGAGCTTGTGGCGACGAGTTAGAGCATGGGCCTTCCTGGTTTTTATTTCTGTTCATGTCCAATTGGGCTTTTACTGGCTCATTTATCCAGGTCGAGAAAACGAACATAACATCAATATATTATAAATCATGAGATGATATGATAATTAATATAATGTTGACAATTTACATATCATATCATATAAACATTAATTTGAATAAAAATTTTAAAAAATCTAACGTTGCTCGTGGAATAATGAGTTGGTGTGGATTGGACTTTCTGATTTTAATTTTAATCAAACCAATTTAAGTAATCAGTTATTTATATGGTAAAATTGATAATCTAAATCATCATTATAGTTATTTGCTCGTTGCTTGCTCTCATTACAATCCCGACTGCCTATGTATTAAAGTAACGAAAATTCAAATAGAGATTGATATAAATTATCAAAACTATTCACAGTTGATAATTTATTAATTAGCTTATAAATTGTTTTAAATAATAAGCTACATATATTCTAACAATAATTCTAATTTACGATCAAGACATCGATTATCCAAATAACTTAACTAATTATTTGATATAATCACTTACTCAATTACCTGGATCCAAAATAATGAACAGGCTAGGAAAGGTGATTTGTTCTTGTGGGAAAACCATGACTTACTCACAACTTTGACTTGAGGTTGTGAGTTCAATCTTATTAAAAGTCTCATTTTATGAGTAATTTTTCCTGAAATATTATGAGGTGCTCCTTCTTGTCTTATAAGAGCAAATCTTTAAGCTATCTCAGAGTAAGATTGCAGTTAATCCCATTAGTATTCTGGATGAGGTACCATCACTCATAGAAAATAATAATAATAATAATAATGTACAAGTTTGAATGAGACAGGAATGCTATAGATTTTTACTTTATTTTTAAAATACACTAGCTTTTTATCACTATATATAAATGTCGTCAATCTTAGTTCACAAGTGGGCCAGAAACCCTGGGTCAATGTGGGCTAGTTAAATCTTTTCGTGACGAAAACAAATCCAGATCAAGTCCATGTTGTGTAATCGGCCGGCTGTATTGCTGGGGTCCACCATGAAATCATGATCGATGGAAGGAGCAGAGACGATCAGATGAGGTGGACGGCCGGCGAGCAGCCTACGTGTTCGAGACAGCTAGAAAAAGTCAATGATCAGATGCACAAGTAAAGTGTGAGCGTGCGGGGGCGTTGCAGGGAATCATAGATGGACCCAGTCTCGAAGAATCCTTTTACTTTTCCAACTTTTTTCGCTTGTGTCTCTGACAACTATTGGACCTAGACCGCAAAAAAAGAGCGAGACCTGTCCATCTGGCATCGTACAACGCCGAGATCACCTGGCTTTTCGTCTGACTCAGCAACTGACCCCGTTCTCCAAGCCCTACTTTACGGTTATGGTCATTCTTCTCGGCAAAAACCACAAGCTTGCCATTTGTCTACACTTGGTCTTGCTCAGTGCCTGTTTCGGTTCTTTTATTTTTTTTCTTATTTTACCATTTTATTTATTGACTGGGTACGTCCGGGTTTTAAGAAATACATACATAAACTTATAATTTATGGGAGGTCTCTTGACACTTATTAATTCTCCTAGTATAATAATATGGAAAGAAAATATTCGACCATATATAAAATTCTGGTATATTAGATCTTGAAAAGCACTATACTATTAAATTGGTTTTATTTAAATACGAATTGATATAATCTTTTATCTTTAATCTTGATAATCTGTTCATAAGATATAGGTCTATAAATATGTGTATATTATGAGATATTTGCTTAGAAAATTTTATTGAAAAGGTCTGGCACTATGGCAGTGCAGATGGCACATTGTGTGTATATACTATATGGTATAATTACTAATTTTGAATACATCTATACTATTATTGCAACCACCTCTGAGCTGGGATGTGCCAAATTGTATCATATTTATTTAAAACTGAATTGCTTACGGTGATTGATTTAAGGTTCCAGAAAAACTACCCATCACACCCCTAATTTGATGAAAATTTTAAATACGTATCTGTCTTTAAATATATATAGAAATATTTTCCTTTTTTAAATTGTCTTTAAACAAAAGTATCATTAAAGTGTAAAATAATTAAAATTGATTACAAAAGTTTAACGGCACCTAATATTGAAGTTTTGGGTAGTTCGATTTCTCAAGGAATTTAAATATTTGTAAATGTTTCATTAAATAAACTATGAATCAATATTTAGAATGTATATTTTCTAATAACGTTATGTTACATGATATTATAGTTGATTAAACATAATTTTTATATTAAATATGATAAGAGTTAAATGCACAATACCCCCCTGAAATAAAACTTTAAAGACTCATAGTCAAAGTTTGTTTTTATAACTGTTATGCCCATTTTTTGGGTTCGGCCCAGATGGGCCGGTACATACTCATTTAATTTAAACAGAAGCAAGGGCCCAGGAAGCCCAAAGACGAAACCAGCGACTGCAAGCCCAGCCCGCGAGGCCGCCCAGGTCGCAAGCCAGCAACAGTTCTTCAACATGTTTCCTGCCAATGCTTTCAGCTCGAGGAGCTCGCGAGGTCGCACTGATTGCGAGCTCGCGAGCTCGCACTGACCGCCAGATCACCTTATCTCTCCTCCAGGGTGCATACTCTGTTTGACCTGAAGGCTTCCTCAGGAGGTACCGTGTACAGAAAGTTGTCAGAACTACCAACTCTCATGATTTCCCGCCGGAAACTACCTACACAATTACCCAGAAGCATTTAATGAAGTGAAGACCTCTTCAGGTATAATTAATGCAAACTTGTGCAAGGAGGAAACCATCATTACCTTTACAATTAATGCAGCATGGCAATGTCAGGATTAGTTGAAACTAGCCGTTGCCAATGACTTGCACAGCTTTCTTTTGTATTTTTTATTGTGAGCTCCCTTCCTCTATAAAGAGGGGAGACATTTTTACTGTACAACAAGCTTATGAGACTAGAAGAGCTGTCACCTTGCCGGAATTACTCCAGGGTGGCCGTGGATGTAGGTGCAGTCACCGAACCACGTAAAAATCCTTGTTTTTCTTCTCTCTTTCACTCTCTCTTTCTCCTTAACTACTTACTGATCACCTCATTAAGTTTACCAACCACCGAACCCAACATTCTTTCACCTGAATTAATCACCACCAACCTACAACTTCATTAATTAACCGTTTCCTACCCTTCAATCAACACCTTTATCCATTAATTACCAAGTCCGCCGTCTGGGCTCCAGAATCTCTGGTTGACCGTTTCCGGACGTCAACAATAACACAATGCCCCCAAGTCGTCAGTGTCTGTTAGTCAATATTTGGTTGACCAAGGGTAATTTCGTCATTTATGAACCTATTTTATTTAAAAAAATTAAAAATATATATATTTTTTTAATAATTCAATATCCCTACAACAAATAAAAAAAAAAAAAAAAGAATTTATAAAAAAAAATTGGGAACCAGATGATGAACTTCTGGGTTCCCAGATGATGTTCATCATCTAAATTCGTCCCAGACATGGTAAACATTATCTAGGAACCAGATGATGCATCATCATCAAACAAGAAAATTACAAAATAAATTATAAAAAAAAACAAACACAACTGGTTCCCAAACTAAACAAAAGAAACCCAGAATCATCATCATCATCAACCAAACTCAAACTCAGAATCATTATCATCAACAACAACAACAAATCAAACATAAACACAAGAATCATAACCAAAAAAATCTTCAACAAACCTATTCATGAACCCAGAGATGTCTGGGTTCTCAGTTTGACGAACCCAGATCCTGGGTTCTGCACGAACCCGTCTGGGTTCGACGAACTCAAACGGGTTCGTGTAGAGCCCAGACGAACCCGTTTGGGCTCTGGGTTCGTCGAACCCAGACGAACCCGTCTGGGTTCTGGGTTCGAATCGAACCCAGATGCCCCTGGTGAAGAAGAATAAGAAGAGGTCAGCGTGCGAAGGGGCGGTGGTCTCTGGTGGAGGCTGGTGGAGAAAGAGAGAGAGAGTGAGATGTTTTAATAATTTTTATTGATTTATTATTTTATTTTAATAATATTTTAAATTATTTCAAACAGCAAGGGCATTTTGGTCCTTACAAGTTAAAAACCAGTCAACCGTTTGATTTAACCATATTTGACTGTTAACTAGGAGGCATCGTGTTATAAAAATCAAACTGTTTACGCGCTTGTATTTGAATAAACCTCAGAGGGGTATTGTGTATTTAACTCATATGATAATTTTAGCCATCAGTCACACTGCAAATGATGTATTGAAGATTTTACCAAAATTTAAACAAAGCTTCTATTATTATTCATTTGTTCTCTATTTTTTGCGTTGCTTATATTAGGAAATTTGCACTACAATATGGAACTTTTAACTGACCAATTCTTAACTTTGGGATATTGCTCCTAATTTACCTATGTTATTCAAATAATTTGATTTCCACACCTATTACATGCCTTATATGAAGCATTCTAACATACAAATTACAAATTGAATTAAAAAAAAATTACGAACTATTTATAAGTAACAGTTCCTTGTTTGATTTTTGAATAATTAGTAGTGTCAAATTTTGAAACAATAAATAAAAATAAAAGAACAAACAAAGATAATAATAAATCACATTTACTTATTACTTAAATGGTTAGTGTATTCCATTTTTACATATGTAATCGAGATTCATGCCCCATTATGCACATTTAGCAATATGCATGGAAAAACATTTCAATCCACCTAACATATTTGTCTTAACCATATCATGGAACTAAATTTTCAAATCATAGATAATAATTAATCTTAAGTCCTAACAACAATTCTCTATAAACTTCTAATATTTGATGTCATCAAATTTTCGATTACATTGTACAAAATAATTTACAATGAATTTTTAAAAAATAAATAAAGTTCTACTGAGAATTTTGATAGGTGGGAAGAATGAAAATTATAATTTTATAATTGGTCCAAATTACAACTTCCCAAACTCAACAAATAGAAGGTGCAGACATTAATAAAGGAAATCAACAAGGGCAATTTAGGAGTCACGCCGAAAAACTTAAAAAGAACAAGGCCAAGTCAGCGTCCCCAGTAAGGAACAAGAATCGGTCTCGTCCCTGACAAGCTGTGCCGCGTGTATTCTCCCGTATATAACCTCCCAACAGAACTCCTTATCTTAGACCTCTCTCTCTCTGTTCTTTTTTTTTTTTTTTGGGTTCATTTCCTCTCTTGACTACCTCTTCTTCGTTTTCAATTTTCAACCCAAACTCGCTCTCACACTCATCCATATCTGATTGAATCGAAGAAAGTCCCACAATAATGCCTGCGACGGAGTACCAGGGTTCGTTCCTGGGCCGAATCAGTATTCGCCGGAACCAAGTCATGAACATGGACGGGAACCACGACCAGGACCTCGAAGACATCGAGCTTTTCCAGCGACACATTGGCGATCGCTTCACCGACTTATTATCACCACCAACGCCACAACAACAGTCGTCGGAGGAGGCCTCCGCCACCCCCAGCGACCCTCTGCTGTCGATTTCCTGGCTTCGAAAACTCCTCGACATGTTCCTCTGTTGCGAGGCTGAATTCAAGGCTATGCTGATCATGGGTCGCGACCCGTCTCAGATTTCGAAGCCGCCTCTCGACCGTCTGATCCCGGAGATGCTAGAGAGGGCCGTGAAGGCGCTGGACATATGTAACGCCGTCACTAATGGGATTGAGATGGTGAGGCACTGCCAGAAGTTGGCCGAGATCGCCGTCACGGCTCTGGAGCAGCAACCGTTCGGCGATGGCCAGGTCAAGCGAGCCAAGAAGGCGCTGAGTTCGCTGATGATGGCGATGACCGGCGAGGACAAAGAGGGCAGCAGCTACACGAGAACCTGGTCGTTTGGACGCCGTGGAGCGGCCGCTACGCCGGTTTCCAAAGACCGGAGTTATTTACATTTACGGTCTCATACTTGGTCCGTATCTAAACACTGGTCTGCAGCGAAACAGATTCAAGCCATGGCAGCCAATCTCCAGGCGCCACGTGGAAACGAGGCTTCCGGACTGGCCTCACCGGTTTTTATAATGAGCACGGTTACATTGTTCCTGATGTGGACGATGGTGGCTGCGATTCCTTGTCAGGAAAGAAACGGACTGGCCACTCATTTCCCCGTCCCCAAGCAGCTGGTGTGGGCCCAGAGCATGATCGCCTTGCACGAAAAGATCGCCGAGGAGTGGAAGAAGAAGGAGAAGAAAGGATCGGTCGGCTTGCTCGACGAGATGCAGAGGCTGGAGAGGTCGGTGCAGCTCTTGATCGAGTTCGCCGACGGTTTCCAGTTCCCGGCCGAAGAGGAGCGCGTGGAGGAGGTGGCGGCGCAGGTGGCCGAGTTGGCGGATACTTGCCGGAAGATGGCGGAAGGGTTGGTGCCTCTGCAGCTGCAGATTAGGGAGGTGTTTCATAGGATTGTCCGGAGCAGAGCCGAGATTCTTGACGTGTTGGATTCAACTGGAAAAGTGTCCGCGCCCATTATCTGAGGTGGATATGGGTCGGGTCTGATTTTAAATTCTGACAGTAACAATGGGTCGTGATTCCTGACTGGGATTGAATTGTAGATTCTCTTTGGTTGGTTCCGGGCTTTTTGTGGATCTATATTCTAGGTTTTTTTTTTTTTTTTTGAAAGATTGAGCCACTAACGTTGTGGTGATCGGTGAAACTTGCATTTCGTTATGAGAAATGTCGCTTTACATCTATTTATTTTATTTAATATATGTATTTCTGTGTTAACTGTATTTTTCTGATGTAGTACAGAAACTTTTCTTTTGGCAGAAATGTATATATCATAAATTTTGATTTCTGTTTTTGAAGGTTAATTTAAATGAAAGTTTCCCATTGAAATGTTTGTAATATTAAGTGTTTAGATGGATGGATATATTGTACTACAAGTTTGCCTGTCAATGGTAATAAAACGTCATGGTTTTTTCGGACTAAAAGTTTGTATATGTCTGTACCATATGGTATCATTCTCCTGACGGTTTGGATGCTACTCGTTTTCCTCTCATCTCCTAATCACAACACTTTTTTGTAATATTTTATCGATTAGTCTAATTGGGACATCGAATACCAATTGTGGGAATGGGATCCACATTCACCAGCTTTGGGAAAAAAATAATCTTTAATAAACCATTAATGATCTAAATTTCCAATATTGATAGTTAAAGTTTGTATATCAAATAACATGTGATGTGAATGTCCGTAATTTATAATAAGTTTGTCTATTTTCTGACATACAATATATAAAACCAACGCAGAAGCTGCAACGTTTATGAACTAGTACACAACTTTTGAAACAACATAGGCGGTGGTAGGACTGGTCCATAATTGTTGGACAATCGTTTCAATTGTTAATTAGTTTGGCGATGGTAGTAAGTGTATTCGTACAAACAATCGTCCAACCCAGATGTCATGTTCAATGAGCTTATTCAATATGATAACAACGTTCGAATTGTCCCCATCATAGGTGCATTCGTCCATTTATTCGACATTTGTTCCACTGCAAATGGCATTTCGAACATAAATCTATTCGTTCTGTTCAAACCTTAGGAGGTTTCAGCTGTGCTTTGTACTCAAATGTCAAAAGTAGGGTGGTAGACAAAAAGAAACCAACCACGTACCCCAGAATCTTGGCAGAAACTGGAATCCCAATCGGTGTTACTTGCAAACTATAACTATATGAAACCTCATTGAATAACTATTTGTGCAGAGATTATTGTTTTCACAGTATATGAGAAAATTATTATCTCTATTATTTTACTTTTAACAATTTATAACAATATTCATTTCAAAAAATATATATAACAATATTTGAATTACTATTCTAGAAAAAATTATACCATTGTTTACATATAAAAAATCATTACTGTTTGCATATTGCAATTTTTCTTAGAATATTATAATAATTTTAGGATTTTGGAAGAAACAAATAACTCAGAAATCATAATCTCTACGATATAAATATGGAAGATATCATTAGATAAACTCCATTTTATCTTGTATATTACTAGTTTACTGTGATACAAAGAAGTACATATTGATAATATAATTTTTTTTTTTGACATTTTTCCCATTTTAGAGATACCAATATAAATAATATTTGGATTATCACAATATTTGCACCCCACAAGCATGAATTTCAGGGTGCAAACTGACTACTAGTTTCTCAAACAGGGTGAAAATCAATAATATCTCTATTTCTTATATTTTCACTTACAATTTCATTTCCTTTTTTGGAACTACTATATACAGTGAAATGATTCAAAAATAAAATATTATGAAATTTGATGAACACTTGCTATCGTTAATCCACATTGACATTGACCATAGGTATAGAAATTTGAACCCTACATATTCACAAATTTAGTTCAAATAAATTAAGCACATCACTCCTAGCCCTAAGAGATTGGACACTTTATTTCAATAAGATGTTAGGGTTCGGATTCACGAATGGTTGGACATCTTCTTTCAATAAGATGTTAGGGTTTAAATTCATCAATTACATTTTCAAGCTCATATGAGTGGGTTTTTTATGGAAGCAATTATTTTTCATTTGTAAGAGTAAATATCATGATTGCATAAGTATTGTTTGATTTTAATAGGTTTCAATAAGTCTTTAATAATTTCAATATCAACTTAAAAGAAAAAAAATTGTTAAAAAAATTAATTATTTTGTCTAAACGCTCCGTTTACATGGAATTACTAATCTGAGCCTGTATAGCTCCCCAAAAAAATTTCACAGGCCTTGAATGGTGAAATGCCAAATAACAATAGGATCGACTGACTGTTGCTTTGAAAAAAAATAAAAACAAGTAGCCACTAAGTAATCTACTTGTTGCAGCAACTCACTCTTACTCTATCAAAATTCAGAATTGGCGTCATGACCTTTCAGTCTCGTCTAGAGCCACCGTTACCTCTAATAATTTAATACAAGTATTCTTTCATTATTATATATAACTCCTCGCAGCAACGAATCGGAATTCAATGTCTCCAGGTCCAATCTCACGCTCTTACACAAGCTCGCTATCCAATCTCTCCGATCACTGAACCCTAATTTGTTCACTTTTTTTACAGCGCGAAAACTAATGGCAAGCATATCGAACTCGCTGTCGATAAAGCACGGCCTCTCTCTCTGGTGCCCGCAGTCTTCGTCTCTCAATCGGACTCATCACTCCTCTTCGTTGCCTTCTAGTCGAAGCTTCCAGAGGAGAAGCTACGTCGTCGCCTCCTCTGCTTTTGCCAATGAGAATCGAGAGTCTGTTTTTTTTTTTGTTTTTTTACAATGATTACTTTGGACTTTTGCTGATAAGTGAATGTTTGAGTTAGTTTGAATTTGTATTTTGTTTAAGGTATGTGATCGTTGGTGGCGGCAATGCGGCGGGATACGCGGCGAGGACTTTTGTTGAACATGGAGTGGCCGATGGACGCCTCTGTATTGTCACTAAAGAGGTGATTCGATTGCATTTTTTTTAATTGATTGAGTGCAATTGATTTACTAGAACCTTTAGTTTGAGTGTAGATGATTGACTCAGAGATCTCTGATTATATAGATTTTGAATCTTTTTTTTTTTTTGGCCGTTTGAACAGTGATTGCAATGTGATGATTTTTGGTTCTTTTTGTTATTGTTGTTGTTGTTGACGTGGTGGTGGTGGTGGTGGTGATGATTGCAGGCTTATGCTCCCTATGAGCGTCCAGCATTGACGAAAGGGTACTTGTTTCCTCTAGACAAAAAACCGGCACGCTTACCTGTAAGAATTACGGATTCTGTGTTTTAATGGCTTATGACTATGTTTGATTCATAACCTTTTTGATGGTTCTTTGTTAGATAGGCATTGTTTAGTGTATGGAAATGGTAATAGAATTGAATAGCTAAATGCATCCACATTGGTGGCCTTGATGTGATAGTTGATGGATGTTGTATGTCCTTTTTGATCGTGTTGATTTAATTTATTACAGGGTTTTCATACTTGTGTCGGATCTGGTGGGGAAAGGCAAACTCCTGAGTGGTATAAGGAGAAAGGGATAGAGGTATTTTTTATGTTCTTCCTACTCGCTTACTTTGCCTGTTCTGTTTTGTGTTGTCTTTTTTTCTTAAGGTTTTTCATGTTTAATTTAAATTTGGAACAAATTTAAATCATTAGTAGCATTTGCCTTGAAAGGAGGAGATCAATGGCTAAATAGTAGATTGTTGTCTTGGGCATTATGTGAAAAGTTAAAAAAGAACAAACTTGCTTCAAAATTACTTGGCAAGAGTATGTTCTCAGTCATAGGTGCTGGTCTGTGTAAAGTGTATATGGTGCTCTGAGTGTTTCACGTTTCAATAAAATATTTCCAGTTGTTTGTGAAATCCTAAATCTTATGGTTACTTCATTTGTTTTAGATGTTATACGAAGATCCTGTAACAAATATTGATATTGAGAAGCAGACACTAACAACAAATTCAGGCAAACTGCTTAAGTATGGATCCCTTATAATTGCTACTGGATGTACAGCATCAAGGTACTCACATAGTTTGTTTAGTTAATAGTTTCATGTATTGGTCTACTGTTAAGTCTGTAACACATGTGCAAAATATGCATAAAATTTAAAACACTGAATCTTGACACCTTTTGGTTTCAGATTTCCAGAGAAAATCGGAGGAAACCTATCTGGTGTTCACTATATCCGAGATGTGGCTGATGCTGACTCACTGATATCATCATTTGTAATTTTAGCTGCTTTCACTTGCAGATTATGTTTTCTATATAGAATTTAGCACCATGACTGTCTAGTGAAAATCATATGTATGTATGGTTGAATGCTTTGGTTTTAAGCACGTATTTTTTCCTTGTGATAGAGCTTCTTCATCTGTTTTCTAGGGTAAAGCAAAGAAGGTTGTTGTTGTTGGTGGTGGTTATATTGGCATGGAGGTAGCGGCTGCAGCAGTTGGTTGGAATCTTGATACCATGGTATGCATCCACTTGATTTGTGGCGTTTATAATGGTTCCATGTGTTATTTATGTTCTGAGCAAAATTATGGGGATGTATGTGATATTACATGAAGGTGTATCATTTTAAAATCCAGCCACCAGTAACGTTTCAAACTCGTATTTGCTTGAACTTTGTTGATGTTTCTTCTGATTAACTATTGCAATGCTGTTGCATTTGGTGTCATAGTGAGATAAGTTATTTGGTGAGGAATTTTTGTAATGCTCTTGCTTTTACTTGTACTTCCTATTTACATCTCTTCTATCACTATGGGTTGTTATTATATCAATAGCAGAAAGGTCAGAATGACGGGTTCTTTTCTTTACTAGTTATCTCATCTATTATTGTGGGTTAATATTTATGAAGTCTTAAAAAAAGAAAAGGCTGCACGTTTACTGATGGAAGAAATTGCATATGTGTGTGTGTGTGTGTATGTATATATATACCCTCTGACATGGTAAGTTGTAATTTGTATTCTTGTTTGAAAATAGGTCATATTTCCAGAAAATCACCTTCTGCAAAGATTGTTTACTCCTTCACTTGCTCAAAGATATGAAGAATTATATGAAGAGAATGGTGTCAAATTCTTAAAGGTAGTTTCTGTCTATTTTCTCATTCTGAATCTCTCTCTCTCTTTTGTTCCCTGCCACACATCACATGTTAACTAGCAGGCAGCTGCATAATACTTTAGTGCTATGATTTTGACTCTCATCTTGTTCAATTATTGACCAGGGTGTTTCCATCAAAAACTTAGAAGCCGGTTCGGAAGGACATGTAACTGGTGTTAGACTTGAAGATGGATCTATCATAGATGCAGATACTGTAATTCTTCTTTCTCATGCTCAAGGATTCTTATTTATTTAAAATGTAGTTTTACATATTGCAACTTACATATGAAAATGTAATAAATCTGATAGGCTTGTTTTCTCATTACAATATGGGATGGAGAAGTAAATGACATAAAAATTCCTTTTCCATTCTTTTCTGGTGCAGGTTATTATTGGTATTGGAGCGAAACCTGCTGTAGGTCCGTTTGAAAGGGTGGGCTTAAATAATACTGTTGGTGGTATACAGGTGATCACGGTCCACGAGATATCTGTTGTCATTGTTGAAAGTCATGCTTCCAGATTTAATTCTCTTGTTTTCTGATATTTGTGTACACATTTACATGTATTAAGTGACTAGCATAAAAAAAGCTGTTATCATGCTACCGGTTTAATGTGATATTTATACAGTACTGTATAGATCAGATGTAGGAAACGTGTCATGAACGAATATTTGTAGTGCCAGGACTTAATTATTTAAGGATTTAGCCTATAAAAGATCTTTATGTACATAGACTTTCTGAATCTCAGGTTGACAGTCAATTCAGAACAAATATACCTGGAATTTTTGCAATCGGAGATGTAGCAGCCTTCCCATTGAAGGTACGTATTCTTAGATCAGCAGCACTCATTTTGTTTTGAATTTCTTAATCTGAAAGTAAATATATGTTAATTGAACAGATATATGATCGCATGGCTCGAGTTGAACATGTAGATCATGCTCGTCAATCCGCACAGCATTGTGTTAAAGCACTAGTTAGTTCACAAACTCACCCGTATGTTTAATTCTTTCTACTCTTGACTTAATTTTATCAGTTCTTATCTTTCCTGCTTAAGCATCCTTGCTCATGATTTCTGGTACTCATGATATCCAGGTATGATTACCTTCCGTATTTTTACTCGAGGGTTTTTGAGTATGAAGGGAGCCCTAGGAAAATATGGTGGCAATTTTTTGGAGATAATGGTGTGAATCTCGTGCAAATTCTTTTGCATCACATCCTTGTAGTTTTATCTTTCATAATTTCAACTAGTGCTTACTGTTGTGATCTCATTGTACAGTTGGAGAGACAATTGAGATTGGTAATTTTGATCCAAAAATTGCCACTTTCTGGATAGACTCTGGTAATATAGGATCCTAGTCTCTCTTCCATCTTTTCTTTCTCACTCTCTTCTTTCATCTTCTTGGTTTTGCCTATTCCTTTGACAAAATTGATGATCATTTCATTGTTGCTGGTTGCCCTTCCCAGGTAAATTGAAAGGAGTTCTTCTGGAAAGTGGGAGTCCTGAGGTACTCTCTAAATTTTTGATGTTGATGCCACTTAAGTAGTTGTGATAAGAGACTTATACTGTTGTTGGCTGAATAAATTGGAGGGGAGATGTCTACCTTGTTGTTTTCTACGGAATGCTATAAAAGTCAGAAGAGGCCAATCATGACTCAGTTATAATAAAAAATATCTAAAATCAGTAGTATGTCAAATTTAGGATGGATCAATTTTTATTAGCACAAAGAAGCAAATTGAAAATGAAAATAAAAAAGCCTGATGAAGAAATAGTTTCTAATTGACCATTCAATATAAAAAATATAGTTGGCATTTGAAAGAAGTATCAGGAATCTTTTTTTAATTTAATGTTAAATGCAGTTTTTCTGTCATTCTCCGAATAGCTTGTGATAATTTTGCTTGCATGATTGCATTTTCTAAGCATTTTGTAAGCTAAGAAACTAATGCCACGCTTCATAATGTTTTAGGAATTTCAACTTCTTCCCAAACTTGCAAGAAGTCAGCCTTTTGTTGACAAGGCAAAGCTTCAACAAGCATCTTCGGTTGAGGAGGCAATGGAAATTGCTTGGACATCCCTAACCGTTTGAGGCTGCAGTTTATTCAATTATTATCCAACTGGTTCTTGAGGTTTCCACTCATCACTGAGTACACCTCCTTTTGTGATCACATAATCAATAATCTTCATATGGAGTTTCATTCTTCGCGTTCAAGCCTGATTCCTCACCCTTTCGGTACAAGCGCCCGCCCTTTTATTTAGTGTAATGACTAAACCAGATGATGCATCTGATATGATGCATGATGGAGAGGTATATAGAGATAGAGAGAGAAACAGAGATGCTGTTTGTTGTGATATGGAATTGGATACTAGACTTTATACCGAATAAAGGCCACCTCTAGATTTTTGGGAGATTAGTTTGCTTTAATAAGTTGTTAGACCTTGATTGTCATTTGTCTCGATGTAGGTGTGTGGTTTGTTGGATCATATCAATTTCTGAATTTCTGTTCCTCAACACAAGCTTATATATATATATATATATATACCCTCAAAGATTAGGCCTCGTTTTGCTACGAGAAGGGGCTTCATGTCAGTCTTCTGCAAGGTTCAGAAAACCAAAACAAAGTTATTTAAAAAAAAAAAAAAAAGTAGAATTATATAAAAGGGTAAGAAAAGAGTAAAATTCATAATAAGAGTCCTATTAGTGCGTCTTAAGAGATCAATTATTTGTATCATAACTAATATGAAGAAACAAAATTGAGACTGCTCTTAGCCTGTGTAAATAGAATTAGAATTTTAATTTATGTTTTAAATTTCGGGAAAATGTCATCAATATTTTCTATGTTTTGCTTATAAACATTTCATAAATTTGTTAAACATAAGCACCAAATCCAGAGCATGAAGAAATTAACAATTTTATCATGAAAATAAGTTTTCATCATTACGAAGGGAGACTATGATTAAATCAAACAGCTGTGGTGTTTTTCGGATGATAAAAATAAAATATAATATATAAACATGTTTCAGAATAGACTTGCTTTGCCCGTCTACAAAATGAAATGCTCTGGGTTGTCTGAAAAACAAAATAAGAGAAGAAATATTGTTTAAAAAATGATAAACAACTTATAATAATAAATAATAAAAACAAAAATTATGATTATCTTGAGGTATAAAGTCACTCTGATAATTGGATGAGACAAGACTCTCCACATATGGAAGCATGTGATATTCTCGATCAAAATAAACTCCTTTTTTACTTTTCTATATTTTTTGTCATAGTAAAACACTCAGTTTGTTAGAATTTGAAGAGAAAATAATTCCATTGTTCTCCCACAAACATAATGGTATATACTGACAGATTGGATTGTGTGATATTACAATTCTAATCCAAGATTCTTGTACACCATATTCCTTCATAATCCAAAATCCGGAATAGGTTTCAAAGGCTAAACAAAGATATTCTCCTACGACATATATATTGCATTTGCAATGTCGTGGAGATTTTGGAATAATGGGTAAGGGCAAAGTTTTGAATTTTTCTTCTAGAAGATTAAGTACAGTAATCATCACTCCTGAATTATTATGATAACTTATGATGCCTTCCCAATGAATTGCTCCATTTAGAGAGACTCCCCCAAGAATACTAGGAAGTTTAAAATCAAAATCGCCCTCGACAACTTTCCATAAATTTTTTCTTAGAGAATAGATAACTAAGAGTTCTTTACTAGGTGCTCTCACAAACCTATAGTTGTCAATAGGCTTAACATAACCAAAGGCATAAATTGACTAGCATGATCTGTCAAAATCGGCGGGCAGGAGATCTGGTATCTTCTTAGACTCTCTAGCAGAAGGATTGTAAATGAAGAAGCATCATCGAGATCATATTTGATACAGAACAACCCATTGCATGAACTGTAGATGACATCTAAACATCGTTGGTTAGGGTTTTCCATTAATTGATCAAGCTTTACTGGACAAACGTTGCTCTCTCTAAAAGATTTTTGTTTGAGGGATGTTTCCAAGTCTACCAACTTAAGATGTGCATTAAAAACAATGAGTTGAGGGTTTTTGGTGTGAGCTAGATACCTTTTTATGAACCGAGGATGGTTGATTAATGCCATCTAGGATGTGGATACACACTTGAATTGGCATAAAGATTAGACAGGCAAGCACAAGAGTATGTCTATGATGATCTCTGCTGGGACCGTCGACATGTATGGCTTCTTATCAATCAAGAACTTAATGGACACTCTATAGAAAGAAACAAATCAAAACAGAGAGGAATTAATTTGTTAATTAAGTTCCATGATTATTTATAGTGATTAACTAAGCATAGTTGAACTAGGAATACGAATCTGACTCTATTAGAGTTAGGAGCCTCTATTAGATAATTATTTTTTAGGCTTTTTATAATCAAATAATATATTAAAATAAAAATTAATAGATAACTGAAATTGTTAGTTATCTATTAATTAGGAATACGAAAATTGTTAGTTGAAGTAGGAACACGAATCTGACTCAGATCTATTAGATAATTATTTTTTGAACTTTTTATAATTAAATAATATATTAAAATAAAAATTAATAGATAATTAAAATTGTTAGTTACAAACAATAATCAAAATCCTCTTATAAAATATATAGAATAAAAATATTAGGAAAGGATATCAACTCAAGAAACCTAATCAGAAATAAGGTTCTAAAATTGAATCCAAATTTCAATCCTTATCCAAACTAAATCCAAAAGGAAATAAGTAGTGGGACATTATATGACTTATTGATTGAAAAGATAAGTATAAACCAAGATTTAATTTATTTACATAAGCAAAGTTGAAAGAGCCGTCTTAATTTTGTTACATGCATGTCCACGAATCCAAGATTATTGAGGCAGTTCCTGTAGTCATAGATTATATTTTCAACAATTATATTTTAACATTACATAACCTGTAATATGTTGTCTTTATATTAATTATTAGTATTGGCAATTTATTATGATATTTGTGCACTTGTTAACATAATACTTGTATAATTAAAAGAGTTTGTGTGACGATAAAAGTCCATATCCAAAAAGAATCATCTCAAAATATGTTTCAAATTCACACTACATTACTCCTAAATGATATCATAGCTCTTTTAAAATAATCATCATAATTTGTTCTATTCAATGTAATAGCTAATAGGAGGACTTGTGCCTAATTTGTATAATCTGAATGTACGCAATCACAAAGAAACTATCCCAAAAGAAAAATTTCTTCTCATGTAACATATTTTCACAAGTATAATTACTTATTCAAATTATTGTTATACAATTACCTCTTCTACATTTCTACAACAAATACATGAATATAATTACAACAAATACATTCTTATACCACTATCTTGGAGCTTGTTTCAAAGCACACAAACTCATCTTTAGTTTGTACACCATGCTTTCTTTGCATACTACATTTTCATATTATTATTTTACAATTACCTCTTCTACATTTTCACTTTTTTTTTTTTTTTAACAAAAGGGAAAAAAAATATTGATCATAATGGCATTTTTTTTTAGTGATATTGAAAATGACATTAACTAATCATAACATCATTGTTTTAATTTGAAAGTAGTTCTTTGCATTAAAAATTTGAGGATGATAGAAGGGTGGATCAAAGCAGAAAGTTTGCAATCAAATAACCCTTTTGTGAACCCAAAATTTATTGTTGACAAATCATTGCATTGTAACATAACCTATCAAATGAGATTTTTTTTCTTGATAGATAAAGAGGTTTTGAAACTGTACCTGAACTCATGAGAAGATTTCAAAAATTGATTTAAGTTGTATGAATTATATATAGAGAGATGGATGATTAAGTGTGGCATTATATATATTTATTTATTGTCTAATTTGGATTAATTAGAAGTTATAAACAGTTATAGTGGTGTTATGGGAACTTACATATTGAAATTTTATATGAAAAACGTAAAATCTCACACCTAATGATTTATATATATATATATATATACACATGTGAAATGTAGCTAATGTAGAAGTCAATGTTAATAGTAGGCAAATGCCGCTACTTGTTTGGTAATACTTTGTTTGGTTTTTCAATAACTTAGAACTCGATCTTAATAGTGTTGAATTGCACCTATTAAATTGTTTTCGTTTATTTATTAAAGTATCAAATCACTTAAAATTATTATTAAGACCACATATCAGTGTATCTACTTTAATAAGAGCCATGCATATCTTTTTTAAAAATTCTATAACGCATCGACATCATCAATGATGAATGGTTAACAATTTTTTTTTTTAAACTTTTTTTATTAACAATCAATTACAAGCATTGAAGTTGTTTGAGATAAAATTTTGAATTAAGATAAAATATCACAAATCACAACATCAATGCCAAAACTTTTGAATGATAAATTGAATTTAATTCCATCAAACACTAACAAAATGTTCTTGAACATTCAAAATTCATTTGTTTTCTCTATGTAATTTATATACAAATCCTTAATGCTAAAACATTTTTTTACTCTCAATCAACCTAATAACCCATCAACTATACATTAAAAAAGAAACAATCGCAAAACTTAAGAGTCATTTGCTTTTTTACCTGAAGACTGAACAATATTGTTGAAAACTGAAGATTAAATAGTGACTGAAACGTGAAATCTAAATAATATGTTTGTTTTATTTTCCCTTTATCTCTGAATATGTTGTAAACTTGTTTGTTTTTTAAATTTAAAATTATTGAAATCTAGTAAGTTAAAATTTATACCATTTTTACTATTTATTGTTATATAATTTTGTATTAGTAGATGTCTTAGTGGTTGCAAATGGATATTTACGGAACAGCTCTCCAGTGGATTTGAACTATTAAAATGATTTCGAAGGAGATTTGAGAGGTGAATATGGTGGAGAGAAATTTGGAAAGACCACTGAGGAGAAATATGGGTAGGCTTTTGGTATGTAAACTAGTTTGGAAGACCCCATCAGATCATGATTCATCTGCTTTATTTGTTCTTTAAGTTTTCTGATCTCATACTTCTTTTTGTTGAAGTCTGATCCAAAATATCCTTGCTAGATATAATAATGGCGATTGGTATCTAATTTTGCATTTCTGGATTGCAAATCAAGACATGTGTCCTAAAAAGTAGAATCCATGCTTAAAAGGCGTTGGTCAAAATGAGAGACATACTGATTGACTCTATCAAGTTTTTGGTCAAAGCTTTGTAAAACCTTGTTTTGGGATATGACATTTTGAGTTTGCCAGTTGAGAACTTGTTCTTCTTGGGATAGTCGTGTTCGAGAACCATCAGGAAGAACTTCAATAGGTTAGATGTAAGATCGGGAAGACAGATTGTCATGAGAATTTGATTTTGATTCCAAGGGAGGAAAATCTTCATCATAGGAGGAGGCCATTTAACATGGCACAAGTAATGGAGATGGTGGAATAACAGGTTCGAGTTTATTTTCGAGAGGTAACAAACCTTCTTCTCTCAGGATTTCTAAAGCTCTTTCATATAAAGAAAAAGGCTTATTTTTTATAGGGTGTAGTCCAATCTAAGGACTATCAAGGTCTTCTGATTTATGAGGTTGATGGTTTGGAGAACAACTTTTGTGTTTTTTTTTGCAGTCACAATCTGGATCACACATATTGGAATCGATATTCCATATAAAGTGACCATTAATTTTGTCTGTGTAAACTGGGGATCCATCTGCATTAAAGCAATAAATAGAAATATCTTTTTCAGCTGTGACTGACTGTATCATGAGGGATTGGAACACCGGTGGAGTGGTTGACGATAAGTCTGATGGTCAGTAAATGGTTTTACAGAACCATTATTTTGTGTAATATGTTGAATATCAGAGGTGATAACAAGAGAGTTATCTTGATGAAACTTTTCATAATTGGTGATCCATTCTAGTGGCATGATCTTTTGGAGTTGATCCCTTGGAATTTGCTTTGGAATTTGGAGAATGGTTGGAACTTCATCTTCTCTTTCTGTAGTGATGAACATGGTGTCTTTAGAATGTCCAGAAAATGGAAAATCAAGAGCATGATCTTGAAGCTTGTAAGCAATCTGATGATAAAGAGTAGCTATAAAAGAGCCAACAACTTGAGGTGCTCCAGAGATCTGTAATTGTACTTTTAGACAATTATGAAGATTTGGATCTCTGAGTGGAATGTTGAAGTTGGGATAGTAGGTAAAAGATACACTGTTTATGTAGAGTAAGGTAAGGGTTATACCGATGATAGCATGCTCATACTTTGTATAGGTAGTATTGAGCAATGCAATTCTGGTAATGATTGGTAAACCTTTTCTGCCATGAAGGGTCAAAATTAGTCTAATAGCTTTAAAATGGAGATGAGAATATCCTTCCTTAATCCGTTAGTTGATCATTTGTTGATCTATTTCTAGATTAATATATTGTTCTAATATAGTGGCTGGAATAAGACAGTTATCTAAAATTATGGATTGTATATATTCCTTAACAGTTGATGAATTGTGGGACATGAGGAGAGTCATCTTTCCAACAAAGGACTTTTCTCTCTTAAAAATATTGTAAGAGTTTAAGAGAAGAAGAGAGGTTTCTAAAATTTTTACAGACTCTGAGATGTAAGTGAAATCAACAAGGTTTTGTATTTTGTCGGAATGAGTTCTTTTTACAGAAGATGAGAGTGAAACAGAAGAAGAAAATTTAAGTGGAGCAATGGTTGTGGAAAGGGTAGTGGAATTAGTAATATTAGAATCCATGTTTATCAAATTCCCTTTTTCCAATATCAATCTCTATCTAAATTCAAACAGCTCAACTCTGAAAGGACTAGACTCTAGTCATTAGAGGGTGCTCTAGCCCAACATATGGTTATGTTACCACGAGCAGGGGCTAGGAGCCCTGAACCATCTAAACGCTGCAAGGCGTTCCCCCTTAAAGCAACCTTTTACCCAACACGACCTAAACAAGGTACTAACACAGTCACGAAACAAATGGACAATGATCGTAATATTAGATGTGCAGGATCCTCATGCAGAGGTAAGCACAGAGCATAATCGAATCTATTACGAGCTATATTTCATTATTCAGAGATCGAATATTAAAAGTAGGGAGAGAGGAATTTAGAAATCCATGGAGAAGTTTTATAAAAGATGGGTTTTTAATTGATGATAGAAGTCTACCCCAAATGTGGCTAGATGTTACATATTTATAGGAAGGAGAGATATCCTCCATAATTACAAATGAAAAAAGTGGATCCACACACTAATAAATTATTACAAGCATGACTTACACACTCTAATAAAATATCACAAGCATGACTATGCTAATAGAATATTGCAAGCATGACTAACACACTAATTAAAATATTACAAGCATAACTGACACACTAGCTTATTAGTATGGTGAGGTGTCCATGTTGCAGTTCACATGGTCTTCATCATCTGAGTTGAGGGCTCCACATATGTGACAGGGTCAGGTGTCAAATTCCATTGGATCTTGAGAGTCTTGAGGATAAGTGTCCCGAAAAGGGTGACAGCTAAGAGAGGAATCTCTGGAGATAGCTGATAAAATGAAAAGCTTGTTTGTAGAGACTCCATTGGTGTCATAAAGAAAATTAAGTAGAGAAGCCTGAAATGTGGGATAGAACTCATGGAAGTTAGAAATAGTGCACCATTCATAATTGATGTTTATGGTCCACACAAGTTTGGTGTGGGGATTAAACTGATAAGGTTTATGGAGGATCCAGATGCAAATGACTTTAGAAGCCATCTCTGGTTTCAGTTTCCAGAGATTGTATTGACCTATTAATTTTGTGAGCTCATCTTTCCAATGAGTCAAAGGATCAAATTATTGCAAGAAAGTCCAAAAGAGTGAATATTGATGTTCTAATTCATGAAGGTGAGTATATAATGCCTGCAAAAGAAAAGCAATTGCATGATGATATAAGATAGAAAGATACCATAAGTACCACATGACTTCAAAGGTGAAGGTGGAAAAGGGAAAAAGATGAAAAGGGTCAAGAAATGACATGAATAGGTTGGTAAGCTTGTGAGAGTGGCCTTAAGCTTGAATTTTGGATAAATAGATCATAAGATGTGAGTTGGCAAAATTTTTTATCTAGGAGACGGTAGGTGACTGGTTAGGTTGTAGTGTTTCAAGAAGTTCTGTGGATAAGTCATGACCAGAAGGTTGTTTGATGGGGATGAAGATGCCATAAAAACGAGAGAAAAATTTATTCCTTGTGGGGTGATCAAACTAATGTGTTGAGGCCTGGATAGCATGTTTGCTATTATATTATTGTGCCCCTTCACGTGTTGAACAATGAAGTTATACCTAGAAAATCAATCTTTTAATCTTAACAATAAATAATTAGGAGGAATTTTATTTTTAAAATCCAAAATTTTGGGAAATGATGAGTTGTCCATCTGCACTGTAAAATGCCGAGTTCTAAGGTGGAAATCAAACTTCTGTATTTTATATTTGACAACAAAGATTTTCTTATAAATTGTTTGATAATGTTTTTGAGCATCTTTGAACTGTTCACTGACATGTTCACAGTAATTTTGTTTCTCATTCTTATCGTTAATTCGAACAACTCCTTAACATTCATCACTGACATTAGTTTGAAAAATAAGATTTCTTGTAGATGGAATGGTAAGCGAAGGTGGATGTTGAGTCACTTTTTTGAGGACTTTGATTGCTTTAGTGTGCTTTGGTCCCTAAGGAGGAGAATTCGTTTTTAGCATAGCCGACAAGAGTAAAGTGTAGTGGGTGACATGTGGGATAAAATCTCTGATATAGTTAATAATGTCAAGAAACTGTTGAGTCTGCTTTTAGGATAAGTGGAAATTTGGAAAGTGTAATAATTATTCTATTAGGTGGGGTCCAGATTGGTACTGGCCATGTGAAATGTGCATACTTAGAAAATCAGTTTCGTGGTGTCCTATCATACTTTTCTTTTCAAAAAGCATGATATTATATTGATCTGTCAAAGCATGGAACTGTGTGAGTAGGACTTTGTGGTCTAATTAGCTTTTGGAGAAAAGCAGAATGTCATCAATATAAATTAGGGCAGAATGGAGGATGAGATAGAAGATACGTATCATGGCTTTTTGAAATAACGATGGAGCAGTTTTAAGCTTAAAGGGTCAAACCGTCCATTGATATTGTGTATCAGGAATGCAGAAAGTTGTCTTGTTTCTTTTTATTGGTTCTATCCCTATTTGCCAGAAAGCTCTTTTAAAGTTAAACTTGAAAAATATTGAGGCTTCTGCAAGATATGAGAACAAAGTGTTTGTTCTAGGAATAGGGAAATTGTCATCTTAAATGAACAAATTAAGGGGTTTATAGTTAATGATTAATCTCTTTTTCCCTTTTAATTGTTCAAATCGTTTTTCAACATAAAAGGCTTGACAAGCCCAAAGAGAAGTTATAGCTTCAATGAGACCCTGTTGAAGCAATTGTTGACATTCTTCTCTTGCTAGTTTGAGATCTGAGGATGTCATGCCAAAATGAGTAAATTTTATAGGATTAACATCTTCATTAAGTTTGAAAGGGATCTTAATAAAGAAATCAAAATTTTTCCATAAAAGCCTGAGATGTTTAAAGGTATCATGACTATCTGCACATAGTTATAATAACTTTTGTTGAATTTGTAAAAATAGAGGAGAGACTTCGGATAATGAAAAAATTTTGTGAATGGAGGAGAAAGGTTTGAATTCTCTTTTGTATTTGAGATATAAGGGTAAGATCCTAAGGAAATTGGATTTGCAATAAGCATCTCATCCAATGAGAAGGTCTTTGTTAGGTAATGGGGTACCAATAACATGAGTCCAGATGATGTATAATGGAAATTTTATTTTTGGAGATTAAATTGGTAGAAAATATCTGTCCATCTGTAGCTTTGAAGTATTGAACGTGATTTTTCCAAGACTCAGGAGGTAGGATTTTAGGGTTCATCATGGTGCTATAGGATCCTGTATCGATATAGGCAATGATGTCAACAAGTTTGACATATTTTTTTAAGGACTTGGATTTGGATATGTGGGCTAGAGATGAAATTTTTTTGGAGGACTTGTAGAGAATATGCCTCTAAGGGGGAATCAGAATACTCAGTATCTGTATCCGAAATATTTGATTCTGATTCTGAATCATGTATCATGAAGGCTATTTAATCATCCATGGTCTCTTGTTCAGAGAAAATGGATTCAATATCTGCATCTCATGGAATTGGTTTTGAAAGTTGTTCAAGTTGATAAACCAATTTTATCGATTTTAATTTCTTGTTTGGATAATTTTTTTTATAGTACCCTTTTGCCATACATAAAATATTTCTAAGACTTGTTCCAAGCATGCTTGGCTTTCTTTTTGTAATATTTGTATTTCTTGTTCTTCTTGTGTTGGAAGGAGTGCTGGAAATACTTCTTTTTCTTATTTTTACACGTGCAAGTTTCTTCAGATTTACATTTGATCTAGTGGTTGAGCTATCGACATTATTTCTTATATTTGTTCCTTTCTTTCATCATTTTTGAGAAAAATCTTTGTGTCACACAAAGTTTTTCCAAAGCTTGGAGAGACATTATATGGATTTCTTCTAAAGTGATGTAGATTTCTCCTAAAGTGATGTTTTGCAGGAGTCTTGCTGAAAACTCAATTTTTCTTTATAGTTCATCTTGCAATTTTGTAGGAAGAGAATTGATATAGACTTGTCTAATACTTTCATCATTGACGCCACTGAGAGCATGGTATCTAAAGGATATGGGTTTGCAGTGGAACTCAAGATCCTTTTTTTTTTTTTTGTTAAGAGAGTAACACCTCATCTCGAAAAATTCTTGTCTTGCTTACTTGTAATATTGTTGAGCATCTCCAAGAAATTCTTTAAAAATAACACTCATAACCATGACGACAGAATCAGATCTGGGGAATTGTAGTTGTCTATATTCACCAAGAGCTTGGTACCAGTCTCTAAGAGTGCTAATAAATCTGGAAACAAATTCTCTTAGGATGGTTTCTAGAGGATGCTCTGATTTGGCAAGTTGGAGATCAAACCATGTAGTCATTTTAGAAATTTTCTTTCTCCACTGTTTCGGAAAAGAATCATCTAGATTCAACTAAAGACCATTGGTTGGTTTAGTTGTAAAGGCAGCATTATGGATGTTGACTTCTGGTGGTTCTTCAATAATAGGAGTGGATCCACTAAAGGACTTTTTTTGAATAGTTTCAAAATAGGGTGTACACCTAGATGACTATGTTCTTGATGTCATAAGAATTTGAGTGACATCTGTGACATTATCTGCTGTAAAAATTGAGTTAGAGATCGAATCTGAAGAGGTTTGAGAGGATTCGGTATTTAAGACACTAGATGTAGAATGGAACGGTTGATGAGAGGTGGATAGAATGGTTTTATGGTATTCTTGAGAAGTCGAAGGGTCTTGAGTTGTTCATTTGGTATTAGTGGATGTCTTGGTGGTTGCAAATAGATATTTTAAGAACAGCTCTCCTGTGGATTTGAAATATTAAGATGAGTTCGAAAGAGATTTAGGAGGTGAATGTGGTGGAGAGAAATTTGAAAAGACCACAAAGGAGGAATATGGGTAGGATTTTGATATGTAAATTGGGTTAGAAGACTCATCAGATCATGATTCATCTGCTTTATTTGTTCTTTAAGTTTTCTGATCTCATACTCCTTTTTGTTGAAGTCTGATCCAAAATATCCTTATTGGATATAATGATGGAGATCTATATCTAATTTTGTAAATTTGGATTGCAAATCAAGATATATGTCCCCAAAAAGTAAAATCTATGTTTAAAAGACGTTGGTCAAAATGGGAGACATACTGGTTGACTTTATCAAATTTTTGGTCAAGGCTTCGTAAAACCTTGTTTTGGACTCTAGCATTTTGAGTTTGTCAGTTAAGTACTTGTTTTGCTTAGGATAGCTATGTTCGAGAACCATCGGGACGAACTTCAATGAGTTTGACATAAGGTCAGAAAGACAGATTGTTATGGGAATTTGATTTTGGTTCCAAGAGAGGAAAATCTTCATCATAGGAGGAAGCCATGTAACATGGCACAAGTGATGAAGATGGTGGAATAATAGGTTTGGGTTTAATTTTGGGAGGCAACAAATCTTCTTCTCTTAGGATTTCTAAGACTTTTTCATATATAGGAAAAGACTTATTTTTTATGAGGTGTAGTTCAATCCAAGGATTATTAGGGTCTTCTGGTTTATAAGGTCGTTGGTTTGGAGAACAACTTGTGTTGACAATTTTTGTGCTTTTTCTGCAATCACAATTTGGATCACACATATTAGGATCGATCTCCCATAAAAAGTGACCATTAATTTTGTCTGTGTAAACTAGGGATTCATCTGCATTAAAGCAGTACACAAGAATGTGTTCTTCAACTGTGACTGGCTATATCGTGAGGGACTGGAATACCGGTACAGTGGTTGATGAGGTTGAAGATGAGTTTGATGGTCGGTAAATGGTTTTTACAAAACCGTCATTTTATGTAATATGTTAAATATCGAAGGCGATAACAGGAGAGTCATCTTGATGAAGCTTTTCGTAATTGGTGATCCATTCTAGTGGCATGATCTTTTAGAGTTGATCCCTTGGAATTTGCTTTAGAATCTGAATAATGGTTGGAACTTCATCTTCTCTTTCTACAGTGATGAAAATGATGTCTCCAGAATGTACATGTAATGGAAGATCAAGAGCATGATCCTAAAACCTATAAGCAAATCTGATGAAGAAAAGTAGCTACAAAAGAGCTGGCAACTTGAGATGCTTCATAGATCTGTAATTGTACTTTTAGACAGTTATGAAGATTTGGATTTTTGAGTGAAATGTTGAAGTTGGGGTAGTAGGTAAAAGATACACTGCCTGCATGGAGTAAGGTAAGGGATGTACCGATGACAGCATACTCATACTTTGTATAGATAGTATTGAGCAATGCAATTTTGGCAGTGATTGGTAGACCTGTTCTACCATGAAGGGTCAGAATCAGTCTAATATCTTCAAAATAGGCATGAGAATATTCTTCCTTAATCCATTGATCGATCATTTGTTGATCTATTTCTAAATCAATATACTATTCCGATGTAGTGGCTGGAATAAGGCAATTATCTAAAGTTGTGGACTATATATATTCCTTAACAGGTAGTGAATTGTGAGACATGGGGATAGTCATCTTTCTAACAAAAGACTTTTCTCTCTTAGAAATATTATAAGGGTTTAAGAGAGGAAGAGAGGTTTCTAAAATTTTTACAAACTTTAGGATGTAAGTGAATTCAACAAGGTTTTATATTTTGTGAGAATGAGTTTTTTTTACAGAAGACGAGTGAAATAGAAGAAGAAAATTTAAGTGGAGTAACAGTTGTGAAAAAGGTAGTGGAATTAGTAGTATTAGAATCTATGTTTATCAAATTCCCTTTTTCTAATATCAATTTCTATCTAAATCTAACACCTCAACTCTAAAAGAACTAGACTCTAGTCATCAGAAGGTGCTCTAGCCTAACATATTAATAATATTTTATTTATAATTAAAATATAATTAAAAATATAGTAATATTAAACATATTTATATATTTAAATATATTAATATATTTAAGAAAATATATTAATATATTAATTTATTTTAAATTATAAATTAAAATACATTAGTTTAACTTTAAGATAATTTGAGATAAGATGTATTGAGATTTTACTTTTCAAATATATATTTTTGTAAGTATCAAGGAGAAAAAAAATTGAGTAGTATAAAATTAAGATAGATTTAAAATTATGTTATTTTGAGGATAATAAATCTAAATTAAAATTTTTAAATGTCATTAAGTGATTTATAATTAAAGTAAAAAATTAAAAATTTTTATTTAATTTTTTTAGTTTTTTTTTTTTGTAATTTTAGATAATTTGATCACTTAAAAAAATAAATAAATATAATTTAATAAATATAATTTATTATTATTAAATCTTAAATGGAAAAAATAAACGAACTCGCCTTATCATGATATTTTTTTGTCTTCTCATGTCCCAAACCTCCTTCTTCTTCTTCTTATTCAACATACAACACAAGCGTTAGGGTTTTCTTCCATGCTCATGACTCTGTAGTGGGTGTAGTGGGGATGGTAGTTTTGATAGGCCTTGATAAGATCAGCTATCTGTTGTTTCTCATCTTTCTTCTTGTCTTCTTCCTTCTTGGCCTTGTCTTTCTTTTTTATCCTTCAGGGTTTTTCTCCTCTTCTGCAGGACCAACAGTTAGTATCTCAAGGAACGGCTCCTGACTAGCAGGAACCTCATTTATCTTCCCAAGCATGGACTTGAACCCAAATTCTGAATCCATCCAACTGAGGTCTAATTCAGTGTAACGCTCTAGCATCTTCAATCTACAATCCTCCACTCCTCTGAAATAGTCATTTTCCTTCTTCTTTTCCACCTCCAAGGCCCTGTTGAGCTCCTCAATTTGCTCATCTTTGGCTATAAGCTCCTCCAATACAACCCTCTTAGTAGCCAACAACGCCTTTTGAGTGGCTAGTAACCTTTCTAGTTCAACAATCCTATTAATTGACATCTCCTGGTCGTCCAAAAGCCGCTTCCTTTCCACCATAACATCCTTGGTCCTATCTTGATCCTCAAGCATAACCGTGTAGGGGTCCTCTACAAAAGGCATTGATAGAGAAGTAGAAGCCTCAGCTTGTGCAGATATATCCATACTCTCAAGTAACTGCCTTATGTTTGAGACGGTTGCATCTTCCAAGGGGGCTTTCTCTTCTACAAGTTTCTGTTTACCTCTAGCTGCTTGAGTTACTGAGGAAGACAGGGCTGGAAACAAGAAAGTAAAACAACTATTAGAGGTCAATATAGGAGAACTCAGAAGTGGCTTACAAGGATTTGTTTGCTAATTAAAAGCAATGTGGGGCATTTTGTTTTTCTTCTACTAACATTGGACATGGACACAATGTGGTCAATTGGTCATCCTAGGAGTTAACAAGCGGCTGCTATTATCTGTTGTCAATTTCAATTTCTCTTATTCTAATCATCCTTAACTTCCTCTTCCTCTTCTGCTGGTCCAACTTTAAGAATCTCAAAGTAGCGTCCTTTTTTTCTTAATTTGGACACCACCTGTATAGGGTCCATGTCACCAATCACTGTTAATTTCCGATGCTTGCCATTGACAAAAACGGAATCAATCGCTACACAAGTTACCAAAGAGACCAACAACATATAATGAGCACATTTTGAACAGAAAGGATTAGAAAAGGTGCTTGAAAAGAAGTGTAGAGAAAAAAGAAAAATAATAGTATTTGAATAGCTAAACCCAAAATAAACATTCAATATGTAGTGACAAATCATGGAAATTTACTAAAGTTTATTTCTTTCCAAGGTCTTCCCACAATGCTGTGCCATGTTGAGGCCAGAGATGCTTTGAGAGTTAGATTTTTACCTGTAAGATGCATATCACATCAATGCACCTAAATGGTATCTCTATAGACTGTAGGGACTATATATAATTTCTATAAGTTACTTTTGTACACTTAGGGAAACTTTCAGATTAGAAATAGCTATAAATCCTCTCTCAACTAGCCTAAAAGAAAACACCTTTACAACAACAAGAAAAGAAATGAGACCTGTTAGATGCATTATGTATTTTCCATTTAAATTAGGCCATGCGGTAAGACTAAATATGTTTCATTATCTATATATGTGATATAATATGAATGGAAAATGCAAATGCATCAGATGCACCCAAGACTTTTTCTTTTACAACATTCTCCATTTAGTCAAGAACATCCTATTAATCATTTTATTAAAATTCAAAGGACCCTGTTATTTTTCAATTTTAGTCAAACCTTAAAGAGGATTCAAAACTCTCCTTATATGTTTATTAGTAGACAAGTAATTGATTAGATGTGATAAGGACATCCTATATGTTTATACATTTCCATTCAAATTAGGCCATGGGTTAAGGACAAATGTGATGTGTTACACATCCTTATGACACGATTGGAATGGAAATGAAGGTGTAAGATGCACCCAAGACTCTCTCCTTTACAACACTCTCCCTTTAGCCAAAAAACATGCTATCAGTAATTTTATTAAGGGTTAGGTTATGTTAATTTAAAATATTGATTTTGAAAAAATGACTTCAACATTTTCACTAACACAAGCATTAGGGTTCTCTTCCATACTCATGACTCTGTAATGGGTGTAGTGGGGATAGTAGTTTTGGTCGGCCTTGACAAGATCAGCTGTCTCTTTTTTCCTATCTTTCTTCTTCTGCTCTTCCTTCTTGGCCTCCTCTTTTGCAGGACCAACAGTTAGTATCTCAGTGAACCACTTCTTTTGTCTCAGTTTGCTCAGTACCTGTATTGGGTCAACGTCTCCAATCACTGTTAGTTTCTTCTCCTTCATGTCCACAGCAAGGGAGTCAATCCCTGCAATAAAGCCAAAAAAAGAAAAAGGGATCACAAAAGAGAACAACATTCATCGAAGACTTTCTCCTTTGCAACATTCACCATTTATTTTTCAATTTTAGTCAAACCTTAAAAGAAGATTCGAAACCCTCCTTATATGTTTATTAGTAGACAAGTTTGATTCCCAAGCAGAATTTTCCAGCTCAATTTCTGTTTTCTCAACCAAACTGAGGTTCTTACCTGAAAGCCCTGAAATTGCTTTAGCAATTTTTTTCTTTCCTTTATCATCCACCATGTCCACTTTGAATACCACTTTTTTCTGCAACAAATTCAGATCTTAGAAAATTTAGAGGCAATAATAAGGCTTATTTATCCGCAGCAATAACTTCTACTGATTTTCTTCAACGACTTTGTTAGGACTAGTTGATTAATTCATTTGTTGTCTGCTCTTTCTACTCTCTTAAATCTCTCCGTTTTCTTCACTGTTTATCTACCTATTCTGTCTCTATTTATCTTATAATCCTCATATGAGATAAAAATCTAATGAAATGGATATAACATATATTATTAGCTTACTTTCAAAATATACATAAATGATTAGTTCTGACAAAAATAAATTAGTTACCTGATTTGCTACTACATCTGTCCGGATGATTATTTCAAGATTCTTGTGGAGTTGATTTGGATCACTTGATTCCTTTACTTTGTCGATTGCTCTCTCTCTCAGAGGAAAAAATGGTTCTCGATAAAATAACACCATCTTTTTTTGTTTTCGAGAGTTCCTCAAAACGCACTCATAAGACAATTAAAATTAGAGATCATGACAAAGATTTAAGAAGAGAAACGGGATAAGTTTTCGAGTCCCCTAACCGCGCATACTACACATGGTCTGGTTCCGTGAAGATCAAGTGGTGCTTCTTCGAAATTTTGTCCATAGTCAAAGCTCGACTAAAGTCATCCGAATTGAATGCATTGCTTTTGGTGGCTGTAGAAGATTCCGAGAAGCAGAAAATTTTGTCTATGCATCCTGTGCAAATGTTTATTTTTAGGATTTTATGTGATATAATAAATAAAAGGATCATGCTATTATACTACACTCGATTGTTTAATAGCTTATATTACAATTTAAGGGATTATTTGTTTTTTCTACTTAAAATTAAATTACATCTATTAAGTTATTTTCGTTTGTTTTTTTTTAAGTGAATCACTTAAAACAACTAAAAAAATTAAATAAGAATTTTTAACTTTTCACTTAATTACAAATCACTTAATGACATTTAAAAGTTTTTATTTCAAATTCTTCCACCCAAAAATAACATAATTTCAAATTTATCCTAATTTTATATTACTCAAATTTATTTTATTTTTTTGTTGATACTTACAAAAAAATATATTTAAAAAGTAAATTCTAAATACATTTCAACCCAAATTATATTGGAATTAAACTAATATATTTTAATTTATAATTTAAATATTTATGTTTTAATTGTTTTCTTAAATATATTAAATATTTAAATATATAAATATGATTAATATTTCTATATTTTTTAATCATATTTTAATTATGAATAAAATATTATTAATGTCTACATAAAAATGTTTAAGAGTTTATTAAATTATTTATTTTTAAATATTTATATTATATTAATTAAAATTACATAACAACAAATAATAAAAAAGGTATAAATGTCAATTTACTAGTTTTTAGATAATTTTAAATTTAAAAGAAACAAGTTTATAATATATTCAGAGAAAATGAGAAAAAAAAACAAACATATTTTTCAGATTTCAAGCACTATTCAATCTTTAGTTTTTAGCAGTACTATTCAGTTTTCAGATAAAAAAACAAACGACCTTTAAGAGTGCATAAAAATTAGAAAGAAAACATTTCAATTTTTCAGTAATTATAAAGTTTCTATAAGGTAGCTAAAACTCATAATAAATATATTACCTTAAGTATTCATATAGGGCATAATGTGGATAATTATAAGAATATTTATCTACTTTAGTTTTTATTTTATTTTTAAATTTTTTAAATCTTTGAATTTTATGGACCATTGGATTAAAATTCGATTATGACATTTATACTAATAAGGAACTGTTTGAACGAGGGAGTATGACCATATTTATATAATATATCTCCTTTTGATTTAAGTAATGTTCCCTTTTCTTTTTCAAAAATTTTGTATTAAGCAGTTTGCATCTCCTCTATCTTAATTGATTCTTAACTAGTTCAGTAAAAACTTTTAAAAAATTATTTACACATATGAAATGATGTCATTTAGTCTTAAAATTTTGGTTAAATATTACTTTTTTACTTGTTAATACATATTTAATCCCCGTTATCCCTAACATTTGATAAATTAATTAAATTAGTCCTTCAATTGGTTGGTTATTTGTCAAACATAACAACATTAAGGGTATTTCGATCTTTTTATTTAACTAACTATTTGGTTGACACATATAAATTCAAAGATTTAACCAAAAAAATGGATAGAAAATAATTTTTTTAAAAAATTAAATGGATTGCCAAAATTTAATGACAAGGATGGTCAACATTTAATGTCAAATATCAAATTGAAAATAGTAAAAATAAAGAAAACAAAAATTCTTATCATCACCATCTATCTAGGGGTGGACAAAAAAATCAAAATCAAACCGATCTAGATTGAATTGAAAATATCAGTTTTTAACTTGTATTAAGTTCAGTTCGATTTTTATGTTAAGAACCGAATTTTTTCAAATTTCATTTGATTTGGGTCATAACTGACTTGACCCGAAATTAAAAATTGGGATATACAATACTCACAATAAAAAAATCGATTAGAATATATTCAGTTCAGTTTATCCATACAATTTAGTTTAGTTCTATTTTCTATTTTGAAAATCGATTTTTTATTTTATTTTATTTTATTTGGAGTTTGGTTAGGATTTGCTTAAAACCGAGATGTGCCCATTCCTAGGTTCATATATGATGAGATGGGGTGTGCATTTGTTCTTGGAATTAAAATTAAAAAATTGAAAAGCAAAATAAAAGAAAAATTAAAGGACCAAGATCATTGCCTTGACCTCCGAGCTGGTGGTGGTGCAATCTTGTCCCCAATATCTCGGCAACCAATGTACCGTTGCGAGTCAATCGCCATCGCTAACCCTGAAAGGTTCCTCGTCTGTCGGCACCAAAACCCGACCGTCCTTGTCATCGATCCGCTCTCCGACCACCTCGAACGACCTCGCAAAATCCAAGTTTTTTGCCACATTTCCTGCCTCCGTTCACCACAAGCCGTCGCGATCTGAGTCTCGTTGCCACCCTATCTGAGCTTGTCATCACCTCCTCTATCAAATCTACTGTTTCTTGTCGTCAAACTAGTCGTCGTCGAAGAAAAGCCAGAGCAAGCTACTGCCCAGAGGTGTGTTGGTGCTTGTTCGAATCCAGAGGTGTGGAGGTGGATTAGACGAGGTGTGTTGGTCCTTGTTCGACTTAAGAGATGTGGAGATGAGGTGTCTGTAGAGATGAGGTTGAAGATCCGGGTTCGAATCCAAATCTTCAACCTTTGAAGATCTACATTCGATTTTTTTATTTTATGTTTTAATTTTTAAATATATTTTTATAGTAATTTTTAATTTTTAATTAAAAAACAAAATAAGATGCTTAATTTGGGTTTTCATCATTTTTCATC
The DNA here is from genome assembly GCA_019925255.1 of Litchi chinensis. Taxonomy (NCBI): domain Eukaryota; kingdom Viridiplantae; phylum Streptophyta; class Magnoliopsida; order Sapindales; family Sapindaceae; genus Litchi; species Litchi chinensis. The sequence continues at coordinate 3,203,774 of CM034470.1, read as the reverse complement.
ACAGTTGAGAGTTAGTTTTTCGGTTAAAAGGAGTAATTTAATGACAATTTGATGAAATTCTTAAACTTGGGAATAATTGAGACTGAAACTACATCAGTAAATAAAAATATATATATATTTCATCAAAATGTAGATATTAAAGTGAAAATTGTCCCTATATATATATTTTTTAATTTCTTATTATTTGTCGAATGGGGTTACATTGAAATCCGTAAAACATCAATTTCATTCAACGGCAATGTAGATTTTGTTAAAATTATCATCACAAATTTGTTTGATTCATTCGTCTAGTTGGAGGAGCTGCACCTGAGTAGTACAATTTAATAGCAATGTTGTAGGATCATTTGCTAATGGATTGCAGACTTCAAAACGTGGAGAGTCACTGATAGAAAAATTTGATAAGATGAAGAGACAATCACATAGAAGTAAATTTATGGAGACTCTCCATATTACAACAAATCTACAGCAGAAAAACATAAATAAAAAGCTTTTGCATTGAGTTCTGTAATAACTACCGTATCTTTACGACAAATTCTCTACTCATCCTCTGAATTATTCAGTGTTTATCTTTTAGGATATGACAACACCAACCAAACTCGTTTGACGAACAGAATAATATTTGAATCTCTATCACTCTGAACACTTAAAATTAAGAATATTATTTAAGATAAAATAATTAGAAAAACAAAATGAATTCTCAATTATCGCTGAACAACTAGAAAAAATACCAATTTATAGTCTTCATGTGGGTGGTTATAAAACTGATTTTAAATAAGTCATTAAACCAATTAAAGGTTATGCTTGAAAATTCAAATTTTTACAAGTTGTAATTTGAATATTCAATTTTGTAATTCATGATAATCAAAATTGTAATTCAATTCTATAGTTAATACTTGTAGTTATAATTTCAAAAATTATAATTTAATTTTGTGGCTACACTTTTTCAAATTCAATAGTTATATTCATGATACTTAATTCAATAATTATATTTTGAAAATTCAGTTTTCATTCATCTAAATACCATTTTTTTCATAAATCTATATGTTGACGTTCGGGGACGATTAACATCCGGTTGAGGGTCGGAACCTCATCAACGGAACGATTTATATGAGGCTGGCAATGAAGACTATGCCAGGCTGGGGGTGAAAACCACGCCGGGCCACCCCTTTTGGCCTCTGAGGTCACGTCCAGAGTTGAACTCTCAACTTTATAGGTATTTTTGGGTTGACAACTCTTACCACCAAATTGATCAATGTTGACGTTTGGGGACGATCAACACCCGGTTGAGGGTCGAAACCTCGCCAACAGAATGATTTGTATGAGACCGACTGTGAAGACAATGTCGGGCCAAGGGTGAAGGCCAAACCGAGCAACCCTTTTTGGCCCTAAGGTTGCGTCTGGAGTTGAACCTTCAACCTTATAGGTGTTTTTGGGTTGACAACTGTTACAACCTTATAAGGGCCAAAAAGGGTTGCCCGGCATGATCTTTACCTCTGACCCCGCATGGTCTTCACTATTGGCCCCATATAATTTGTTTCATTGGCGAGATTCCTACCCCCAACCGAGTGTTGACCGTCTTCAGACGTCAATACCATCTTTATCAAGATCTCTAACCCGACAAAAATGGATCCTTAAAATAAGTGTTTATCCCATTTTTCCAATCTTCACTATGTCCATCACTAACTAGTAAATTCGACTAAAATCGATCTTGTTTGGTTAAAAAAAGAAAGATTGCAACAATTTCTATATTTAAAAAATAGTAAACTGAAATTATGCTTAACAAAATAACATTACAAAATGATATAAAATGAAGCTCAAGTTTCCACCCTTTTCAGAAATCCTTTTCAGTTTGATTTAAAAAATAATAATAATAAATAAATAAACTATCAATTTTAAATTAGATAAAAATCCCTATGTCGATTTCATATAAACTTAAAATAAGAGGATTATTTATAAATAACAGTAAAACAGACAATCTATTCATAATTTTTACAATATAATAATATAGTTAGATGCATATCACTGTGAGAAAATTTGTAGTGCATTAGTGCATGGTTGTAGATGGTCGAATCCATAGATGCTGTCGTAGAGAACCGACTCAACGATCAGCTTTAAGAGATCTAGTAATCTACACAAGAGTTGAATAAACAAAGTAGATTATCTTGACATCGGGATGGTATCGGTTAATGACACTTTGATTTTTAAATTACTAAAGATGTATACGAAATAAATTAAAGTAGGAAAAAGAATGTATGACAAACAGTTGTAATATCATCATTCGACGAATGAGGAAAAAGAATTTTATGAGATTATGGAAAGAGCTCAACCGTTGAATGTCCACTTGCTAGCTTTAGAACATAAGGGCAACTGTCAGTTAATGTAAGGGCAACTATCCGTCGTGCACGAGTGAAGATAGTGGTCCTAGTTGGTGTTTGAGAGTATAGGTGTCTGGAGTATGGATGTATGAGAGAATTTTAACAGAGTAACGTTATAAATAAAAAAAATTGTCTCCACCTCTGTCTGGTTAGTCCCCTTTCTATGACTGGGGATAGAACTGTTGAAAATGGAGTTAAGGTAGTGCGGATCAAGGAATTCGTTCCCTTTGATCCTCACCTCTGCGTTAACGGGGGAATCTCCCTATTGAACTCGTCGAATGTTAGCTGCCAGGGAGTCATTCCTTAACGCAATCAAACATGCCTTTAATGGGACCTGAGCTGGCGTGCGTTATACTAAATCATGGTGGGCTTCGCTTGGACTGGACTGGATATTTGGCCATCACTTTGGGCTTTGCTTCTACCCTCTTTTATGGGCCTAAACCAAACTGAATTTCGCTATTACAACTGTCACTGCCATAACTTCAGTGACCGGATGCATTGCACCCTGTGCACTGTAACTTCTCCATCATGACATCTCTTTCTTTGTTACAAGCATCCCTCCATAGTCTAGATAGTGGTCCCCGTTTACAGACCATGAAATTAAATCTAACCTCAAAAGGTGACAATAATTATATCTCAATATTGAATAATTTGTTAGACATTGTTGTCATTTGCCTCTGTATGGTTTGGTGGACTGAGTTAATTTCTGTTTCTATGTTCCTCAGCATTAGCTTTCTTATTTTCTTTTACCCACGGTAAGGTAGCTAGGCTTCTATTGACCACAAAAGCGACTTCAAGTCAACTTCATGCAATGTCCAAAACCAGAATTTGTTAATAAATATAGAATAAGAAAAAATAGATATATCATAATAAAGATAGTATAAATAAACATATGTTCTAAGATTAATTATATAAGCAACATAAAAAAAAAAAAAAAAAAACGGACGAACTTTTGAATCTATACAAACTATAAAATATCATCTTGTTGTCTATTATAAGAACCAATAACATATCCATACTACTCTCCATAATAAGGTGTAAGAGTGGTATAAACATAAATAATTAGGTCATAACCAATATTGAAATGTATGAATTGAATACTGTAATTTTTTTTTTAATGGTCGGAAAACATGATGCGTGATGTAATCATGTAATATAACTAATCAAAAGGAATGAATATAATCATGAGGTCGTCTACCTGCAGGTCACACTACATATTCCCCCAGGCGACCTCGTCTAATCAGTTCCTTAATAGCATCCTTTAGCTGTCACCAATCTGAGGTATTGTGCCCAGTTTCGTTGTGATAGACATAAAATTTTCTTGGATCTCGGAGCCTACTTGGAACTCTCGTGAGGTTGGGCTTTCCGAAGTTCTTGCTATTCCTCTCCGTAGCGAAGATCAGATCCTGCGTGTCTGACAGGACGCTATAGTTTTCATATCGGCCTCGACGCGGAGGTCACTTTTGTTCCCATCGTGGCATTTTCTTTTCCCCTGGTGGGAAGTACTTGTTTCACCCCGCTGGTTGTTAGACTTCTTTGGTTCAAAAGCTTCTTCCCACCTTATTTCTTTAGTAGCTTGTTCGTAAAATTCACCCAGCTCTTTTATTGGGGACTTGTAGATGCTTTCGTAGAGTTTTCCATCCTTTTTGAGTCCTGCTGAGATAGCTGTCAAGATGCTCTCATTTGAAGGTGCCTCGACGTTGCTCATCTCGTCCCTGAACCAAGCTATGTAATCCTTCAGGGACTCATTTTGCCTTTGGAATATTGTAGCGAGGTGGCAAAGAGGTGTGAGCTGCTTTCTTAGTGTCTTATATTGATTGAGGAATTTGTGTTGGCACTTTTTTCAGCTTCTTATACTACGGGCTGAGAGGCTCTTGAACTAGACTCATGGGGCATCTTTCAGGGTAACTGGGAAGACTCGACATTTGACCATTGGATTGCTTATCTGGAAGTCCATTTGTATGTTGAACGCGTCCAGATGGTCATAAGGTCACTTCTCCCATTATAAGGCGGGATGTTAGAGAGTTTAAACTTGGGAGGTAAAGACTCTATCTCGATCTATCTGGTGAAAGGGATTATGTCATCATTCTGTCGTCATTCTGCTCTTCTTGGCTTTGGGGCTCAGGTCGTACTTCCAACTATTGAACCCTAAGTAGCAATTCTTCCACCATTGGATCCTGAGATTGAGATCGTTGGGTATAGCTTCGTCTACTGGTACTTTCCTGCTCACCTACATGACGATCTCGCGACCTACGTAACCAATCAAAATTTTCTACCTGTCACAAGCCCTTTCGTGACTCGAGTTCACGACCGCCACGATGCTCACGAGCTCGGACGTGCCCATGACTATCTTTAACATACTGGTCACCTTCGCGGCTCACCCTCACCCTTATGTCAACGGGATGAGGTGAGGTCTTCTTTTCCTGGACTCGTCGTCTATCTTCTATTGGGTTCAAGTTTGAAGAGCGGATGAACTCTTCAGATAATGACATTTCCCTTTCAGCTCCTCCCTCCGGAGTTGAGATTTCCTCTATGAGCTGCTGGTGAGCTTTTCTGGGGGGCACGACCTCCACCCGTCTCTGCGCGGCCTAGGTTTGAGCTTCCGTCAACGCCCTTACTGTTTCGGTCAGCTGCCTTACCGTATCCTCTAGAGCTCGCTGACATTGTTGCCATTCTTGAGTGGCCCCCTCTCCGAAAGGTAGGGTGCTTTATTGATCCTCCTAGCCTTTAGGTTGCCCATCCACCACTCTGACGCTTCTGGTCTTTCTTGTTCTAGTTATTACAATTTGGTGAAATGTAAGCAGTTAAAGGAGAAATTTACTAGAGAAGAGATTACCAAATCGCTGTTGGACCCTCTTTTTAGTGCCAAAAGATGTCGACGTTCGGAATCGATCAATGGAGAGATCCAAAGGCTCAGACTGCGGTTTGGTATAATAAATGTAATAAATATGGTTTAAAGTTGGTGTATCGTAATAAAAGTGGTGGAATGTTGATTATGGTAGATGGACAGTAATAATAATGTAGTTAATGATGGAAGAAAGGAGGAAGAAGAGTGCAAAGACAAATATTTTTATGTGGTTCAGCGAGTGTACCTACGTCCACGGGTCACTCTGAATTAATTCCGATAGAGTGACTGTAATACTAGAGTTTAATCTTGCTTTTACAATGAAAATATCCCTTATTTATAGAGAAGGAGAAGATACAATAAAGTATCACACACGTTATAGATTCTGATTATTCTCAACTAATCTGATATAAGTCATACTGCATTAATGCTACAATAATGATTATTCTCCACACACTCACGTCTTCATTAAATGCTTCAGGTAAAGTCTTCTCTTCATTAAATGAGCAGCCGCCGCATTAAATGCTCCTTGAAGACTACTGAAGCGGTGTCGGCGCGAATTCTAGGGAGTAGGTTGACCTAGTAGCTGACTTTACAAGGTACCTCCTAGCACGAACTCCTCATCCTAGCAGACTTCGCGAGCTGAAGGGATGTCGAGATGAATTCTGATATGAACATGGGCTAGAGAGGTGTTGAGGTTGGTTCTTATATGAGTGCGGGCTGGAAGTATGCTGAGACAGGCTGAGTCACGAGCTCGTGAGTCCGTTGAGTTCGTTTATAGCGAGCTCGAGGATGGGTTTCTTGGGCTTCTTGATACTGTACTCATTCTTTAGGCCTTTAGCAGCCCTCTTATTCACGTTGAGAAAACGGGCATAACACCTATCAACCAAATGGAGGTTCTTAAATGTTACCTGAAAGCGTTACAAGTGCTTTAAGAACCTTTGTTTTTCCTTTCTAATCCTGTATTTTCACTTCGAACACCACTTTCTGCAACAAATACAGTTCTTATACTAACATTTAGAGACAATAAAGCTTATTTATTCGTAGAAATAACTTCTACTGATTTGCTTCAAAGACTTTGTTAGACTGTAGTTCATTTGTTTGGATAAGAAGTGTCCTACATTGTGTTATTTTGTTAAGTGCAACTATAAATATGTTGTCTGCTGTTTCTTCTGTCTTCAGAATCTCTCCTTCTCTCACTGTTTTCTTTTCTATTTCTACACCTATACTAATTCCTATATATTTATCTTATAAGTTAAAATATTCAAATGATACAAAAATCTAAACGGACGGATATAAGATATATTATATGAGTATTTTTATAATCAAGTATATATGATTTTAAAAAGTAAAAATAAATCAATTAAATTCATCTATTGTATTTAAATTAAATAGGAGAGATAATTTATTTTAAAGGAGAGAATGCAATAGATAAATTTGATTGATTGGTTCTCACTTTCTAAAATTAAGTATATCTTATTATAAAAGTATTATATATAGGGATTTTACAACCGGGACGTTTTAATTTTTAAAAATTAGGATCAATCAATCAAATTCATCAATTTCATTTGAATTAAATAGGAGAAAAAATTTATTGTAGGAGAGATAATGTAATAAGTAAATTTGATTTATTGGTCTTTACTTTTTAAAATTAAAACGTCTTGATTATAAAAACCTCATATATATATATATATATATGAACCTATATTTCATTAGATTCCATAAAATTCTGAATCGAATACACTTATATTTTAATAAAATACACTCAAATATATATAAATTGAATAAGCTCATACTTCTAAAATTTTTTAAATTCTAATGAATTTTTGATTGAATATACTATCTTAATTGAAATTAGAAACATTGACATGAAATTTAGCACCTGATTTGTTGCTACATCATTGTGGATGATTTTTTGAAGATTCTAGAGGAGATGATTTGGATCAATGGACTTCATTTCATTGTCGATTGATCTCTTCGGAAAAAACAGTTCTCGATTAGTTAACAACACCATCTTTTAAGAGAGAAACAGATAGGCTTAAGAGAGATCATGACAAAGATTTAAGAGAGAAACAGAGAGGTTTTCGAGTCCCTTAACCGCGTATACTACACTTGCACAGTTACATGGTCCGGTTCCTTGAAGATCGAGCGGTGCTTCTTCGAAATTTTGTCCAAAGACAAATCCTTAAAGACGTAAAGTCATCCGAATTGGTCAATTGACTGCTGGCGCAGTGGTAAGCGCCGGTAGCCACCCATGCCTCCCTTTGTAAGGGGGCATGGGTTCGACACCCCTTAATCCAAATTTGTATCATATTAATAATATAATAATATCTATAATCATAATAATAATAATATAATAGTATTTGAGTCCCACCAGTTGTATGGGTAGCTCTCTCATCCTCGTGTGGGTCCTCCTTTCCACCTCCGTGTGGGTGATTCTCTCCCAATTGAGAGTAGTCTCCCGGATCATGCCACTAGTGTCCTATCTCGGTTGGTCCCGGATGTTCCTTGGATCTATCCTAGTACAGTTCATATACTCAAAAAAAAAAAAAAAAAAAAAGGAAGTCATCCGAATTTAATGTATTGCCTTTGGTAGTAGTGGAAGACTCGAGAAGTCAGAAATTTTGTCTAGGCATCCTGCGCTTATATGTATTTTTATCATCAAAACCATTATTTTTTTTTGGACAGATCAAAACCATGTCATGTGAGATAAAAAACAGGGATCATGCAACTGTACTTATTTAATATGAACACGGCATTGCTTGATAGTCTTTAGATTACAATCTAAGATTGTATAAAAATCCATATGTAAAAATTAGAAAGAATACATTTCTCTTTTGTAACTATTCAGTAATTATACCTTTCCACCAAAAAAAAAAAAAAAAAACTATCTAGTAATTATAAAGTTCCCACATGGTAGCTAAACTCATAATAAGTATATTACCTTAAGTACTTATATAAGGCATAATGTGGATAATTATAAGGATATTTATCTTCTTTAGTTTTTATTTTATTTTAAATTTTTTAACTCTTAAATTTTATGGACTATTGGATTAAAATCCAATCATGACATTTATACTAACAAGGAACTGTTCGAATAAGGGAGTATGACCCATATTTATATAATATGTCCTCTTTTGATTAAAGTAATGTGTCCTTCTTTTTTTCAAAAATTTTGTATTAAGAGATCTGTGACTCTTCTATCTTAATTTATTATTAACTAGTTCAGTATTAAACTTGATTATTTACACATATGAAATGATGTTATTGGACAAGCTATGATCAAAACATATCAAACTTTAAAAGTCATGCTTAAATTTAGAATAAAATTCTAGACTTTTCAAGTTTTTTATCCAAATTTATATCTAAAAGATATGATATTTGAATTATAAGTAACATATTAATAATCATATTATTTTATGATTTATAAGATATTGTTAATTTACATACTGCATCAAAAAATTTGAAAAAACTAGTATACTCTTAATAAATGCATAATGTATGATATATGGGATGAGCTAAACTGCTGGACTTACATGATACATAATGTATGTAGACGTTCCTATAAGCAAAACAGTTGAATTCTTGACAAATGTTGTAGTACGCGCTTCAAAGAATTGGTCAATTTGCACAATGCCATGTTAAATACGCTGACTATTATTTCGGTATTATGGTTATTCACCAACCATGTGGAAGATATTTACAACATTAAAGGAGATGTATGAAATAAATTAAAGCAGGACAATCAACTTACTACAGGCGGTTGTAATATCTTCGTTTGACGAATGAAGAAAAGGAATTTTCAGAGATTGTAGGATGCAGCTCAACCGTCAAATGTCCACTCGCTAGCTTCAGAACGTGAGGGTAATTATCAGTCATGCAGGAGTGAAGATGGTGGTCCTAGTTGGTGTCTGAGAGTATAGGTGTTTGAGAGTATGGGTGTTTGAGAGACTTTTAGCAGAGTAAGGTTATGGAAAAGAAAATTGTCTCCACATCTCTCTGGTTACTCCCTTTTTATAAGTGGGAGAGAGCTGAATCTTCCCCATTGAACTCGTGGAGCGTTAGCTGCCAGGGAGTCACTTTTAATGCAGTCAAACGTGCCTTTAATGGGACCTGAGCTGGCGTACGTTATACTAAATCATGGGCTTATGGGTTTTGGGCTTGCCTTGGGCTGGACTGGATATCAGGCCATCACTTTGGGCTTTGCTTGTACCCTCCTTGTATGGACCTGAACGTGGCTGAATTTTACCATTAGAACTGTCCCTGTCATAACTTTAGTGACCGGATGCACCACCTGACAGTGTACCCGGTGCACTAAAACTTCTCCATCGTCACATCTCTTTCTTTGTTACAAGCTTCTTTCCTTGGTCTAGATAGTGGTCCCCGTGACCATCAATTAAATCTAGCCTCAGAAGGTGACAATAAATATATCCCAATATTGAGTGAGTTGTTAGACATTGTTGTCATTTGCCTCTGTATGGTTTGATGGACTCCGTTAATTTCTGTACCTATGTTCCTCGGCATTAGCTTTCTTATTTTCTTTGACCCACAGTGAGGTAGCTAGGGCGTCTATTTACCACAAAAGCGACTTCATATCAACTTCATGCATTATCCAGAAAACCAGAATTTGTTAATAAATATAGTATAAGAAAAAATAGAAATATCATAATAAAGATAGTATAAATAAACGTATGCTCTAAAATTAATTATATTATCAATATAAAAAAGATTGGACGAACTTTTGAATCTATACAAACTATAAACTATCATCTTGTTGTCAATGATAAGAACCAATAACATATTCATACTAATCTTCATAATAAAGTTTAAAAGTAGTATAAACATAAATAGTTAGGTAATAACCAATATTGAAAGGTATGAATTGAATCTTGTAATTTATATTTTTCATGGTCGGAAAACATGATGCATGATGTAATCATGTAATATAACTAATCAAAAGGAATGAATGTTATGTGGTAACAATTCGAATACACAATATTGTAACTGAATATAGATTAAGAAAATTAATCTGTAACTTTTGGGATTGATTATGGAGTATTATATACAAGTTGTACTTCTCATGATGCTGTGGCTAAAAGAACACTGTCGATTCGTCTCAAAGTTTGCTTCAAACTCTTCATTTACATCACTCCTAAAAGACACCCCAATGAAAAGCTAGTGTATCATACAAAATTAATTTCATTCAACATCAACGCGTTAGATTCGTTATAATTGGATGATTGACGAATTTAAAATATTAAATTCATAATAGCACCAAACATTTTATATGTTTTTAGTCACTAATCTAAGGATCAAATGAGACCCGTCTTTGACCAAAGGTGGTCATACCAATGGTAAAACTTTTATATTCAGATTAGTAAAATTGAGAATTCAAATATATTCTCCTCCAACTTTTAAATGTATAATACACTAATACTTAAATAAAAAGGAAACCGTCATAATCCAACGTCATATAAGTAGAAATAAAATAAATAAATAGATAAATTTTTTATTAACAAAAACCAAATTAAATTGTTGATGAAAACGATTGATTTCTCGTGTCTCGCCGCCCTAATTAAAATAGTAAAGTAGTAAGCAGTGGTCTCCCAATTTTGTTCCATCATTTAAAATTTTATATTTTTATTAGATATAATTAGACAATACAGTTTGAAAATATCGTAAGAATGATAATGACAGCTTCCATATACATTATCTTATTATTTTTTAAATATGATAACAATGTATAAGGGTTTGTTTTGAAACTCATCAATTAAATATTGTATATACAATTAGAAATTTTATTTTCAGTCTATTTGTTTTTATATATCTGAAAACTTATTTTTATAACTTCAAAATTACATATATAACTTAAAAATCTACTCATATATATACATTTGGAGAACATTTGAATATCTATTTTAAATAAACGCAAAGAAAACTTTTCATAATAAATATATAAGCGAAATTCGAATCATGATATAAATATAAAATAAAAGTACGTTAATCAATTGAGTTCAGGATGAATATGCTACATATTATATTAATTAGAAAATATATCAGCATGAAAATATGCACATAATGTTGAACTGACATAGGATTCTCCTTCGTCTAATCAAACCAGTTTCTAAGGCTGACTTTTCCAACTAATAAATATTCGCTCTATCTTGGTTGTGGTTTGGTTATCTTATGCTTATGTGGCCAGATCAAGATTCATTTGTCTCGGATTATGTTCACACTATCTCGTATGTATAACAAATACATACACCACACGCTCTTCCAAAAAAAAAAATACACCACACACGAATATAATTACTTATGAGGTGAAAATTATTTTAATTAAATCAGTTTTTTCAATCTCAACAAATTGAATGAAATCAATAATATTCTAGAACTTCAAACAAAGCGAGCGCATTAATCTACAAATCAACTTATGACCATTAACAGTGCAAGCGATAGTTTGATTATCACTGGGGCTTGTCTAGTACGGTTCTCCGCTGTGATTATCAATTTTACGGGTCAGACAAGTTGTTAAGACTCACTAGTTACTTGTGCCATTATGATCAAAGACCTATTAAAGTTCGCTTTAAAAATTAAATAACAAAAACAACTATGGAAATTTAATTTTTACTTTGGATAGTACCTTACAAAGTTATAGGTTCTTTCCTCCACACACTCTAGAGTCTAGATTGCCCCCAAATATTGGTTGCTTCCTCCCACTTTTTGGAAACTGTTCTCTAAGTTATCCCATTAAAGTTACATCCAACTAGTTTCTACTGTTTTTTAGACTAGGACTGGTACTTAAAAAAACAGAGAGAGAGAGAGATTTATTTTGGCATTAACAATCACAAAGCCTACAAATACACCATGAAACAGTTAAAAAAAAACAAAAGTTTTTTTGAGATACATAAAAGAATCACTCAGTAATTATCTTAAGAGTGTAACATCCCAACTAGGAATAACAAAATACCCAATCCAAACTGGTGGGACCCCAATCCATTTGGTTTAGGTTTGAATCATTTAAATAGAGTTTTAGATCAGGTTTTGGTAAAAAATGTTTGATCTAATTTTATATCAAGTTGGGCTTAGATCAAACCCTTTAATCATATACAACTCAATTAACCCGTTTTATTATATACTAATATTACTTCTATTATTATTATTATTATTATTATTATTAAATGTTGTGCATTATTATTTTGTTGTAAAACTTTGTTATGTGTTAATTATTATTTTGATATAAGTAAAGAAACTTTACCATATGATGGTTATTATTTCGGTGTTTGTAATTCATGAATTTATATTTTTCATGAGTTTTTATTGATATTATTTAGATACGATGTTAAATTGAAATAATGATTGAATTATTTTAAGTTTTAAAACCAATCTGATCGTGAGTCGATCTATTGTTGTTTTTAATCCCAACTAGGCTAATTCAAGTATTGGAGGACAATCCCAATGCAAATGACCGGGGGTGTCGTAACATGGTTATTCATTTTTTAGGAACCCAACGAAGACATACGCACACTATTGATGCGAGCCAAACTATGCAACAACTTGTATAAACCCACCTATTTATTCTAATTTATCTTTATTTAAAAAAAAAAAAAAACCATTGATATTAAATGAATTAGAGGTCTGCTGGAAAATAACTAATCCTCTAATAAGGGGAAAAAAAATACTCACAAAACGCTTGTAAAATTCTTTTGTTAGGAAAAAACTTATTTCTCATAATGCGAATGGAAATGTGCACAATCGGCTTAGAAGGATGAAATGAAGTGTATGTAAGTTTCCATCCACATGATAAAATGACAAATTTTGGCATTGATTGGCGACTCCGAAGACATTGACTTGCGACTGCGAAGACATTGACTTATTCTTTCTAAATTCCTAGAAGCAACAACGAGGCTTCTGCGCATTGAAACCCTCTAAAATACGACTAATTCCTTCCAAACTTGACCAGTGGTACCTCCAAATACTAACTTGCAGACAAGGACCTGGCTGTCTTCAGAGTACAACACAACATAGCCAACAATCACCCACCAAAAAAATAAAAGGAAAACTTGGTTTCCTTGCTTGTGAAGCCAATCTCGTTGCAGGCTTCCTATGAGTTTCATGTAGTGTATTTTGTTTGACTCAATTTGGCATTTTATCGTATACCAAGCAATTGACAAGAATAGGCACAGCCACATTTTTATTGAAAAAAAGAAAAAAAGAATAGTCAGAGTCAGTATTTCTCATTTTTTTTAATTATAATAGTTACTATTTTCCTTCTTATATATTCGCTGCCTCTGTCTCTCTCTAGCTTCTCATTTCGTGTTGGTTTTAATTTATTGGTCATCCTCCGTTTGTGAGAGTGATTGTCCCGATTCCTTCAAAGTCCAGGTCAGAGAGCTTTAAACAAAGCAATGGAAATGAAGGTGAAACTTCTTTCTCTTATTCTAATAGTCTCAGGTTTCTCAGCAAAATCATCAGTGTCTCTTTCTGCTATATATATATATATGTACATGTGTCTAGCCTTTTGTTTTTTTCAAAAGGGTTCTCAAATTATGATGTTTTGTTGATTGTTTCTACCTTTGGTGGGTCAAAAATTTTTCCCCCTGTTCTTTTTGATCAAAAATGAGTTTTCTTTTGCGTACAAGTTGTTACTAACTAGTTATTATCTAAAACGAGTGGTTTCTTGAAGTGAAAACTTGTAAAAATTTAATCTTTTTCGAGACTAACTTCCTGGAAACCTCTGTTTTTGCTGCAGAAAGTTGTGTTGAAACTGGACTTACATGATGACAAGGCGAAACAGAAGGCCTTGAAGGCAGTTTCCTCCCTTTCAGGTAAAGAAACACTTCACTTTGGTTATTGAAAAAAATTGAACTTACAAGATATATATATAATTTGAGTTATGTAAGTCTTTAAAACTCTGTTTTTGTTCTCTTTTATGACTTTTTTGTTTATTTTTTTATTTTATTGCAGGGATTGACTCCCTTGCTGTGGACATGAAGGAGAAGAAACTAACAGTGATTGGAGACGTTGACCCAATACAGGTAGTGAGCAAACTGAGACAAAAGAAGTGGTTCGCTGAGATACTAACTGTTGGTCCTGCAAAAGAGGAGAAAAAACCTGAAGATAAAAAGAAAGAGGAGGCCAAGAAGGAAGAAGAGAAGAAGAAAAAACAGTTAGAGGAGTACATCAAGGCCTGCCAAAACTCCTATTTCCCCTACTACCCCCCCCATTACAAAGTCATGAGTATGGAAGAGAACCCTAACGCTTGTGTTATATGTTGAAGAAGAAGAAGGAGGAGGAGGAGGAAGTTTGGGAGATGAGAAGACAAAAAAATATCAAGATAATTACGAGTTTTTGGGTTTTAAGTTTTGCGATTGTTTCTGTTTAACTGTATAGCTGTTGGGTTATTGGGTTGATTGAGAGTAAAATAATGTTTTGGTATTAAGGATGTGTATATAAATTAAATAGAGAAAATAAATGAGTTTTGAATGTTCAAGAACATTTTGTTAGTGTTTGATGGAATTAAATTCAACTTTTCATTCAAAAGTTTTGGCATCCGATGTCGTGATTTGTGGAATAGTTCATTAATGATGTTGATGCGTTATAGATTTTTCAAAAAAGATATGCATGGCTCTTATTAAAAGTAAATACACCGATATAAGGACTTAATAATAGTTTTATACTTTCAGATCACAATAATACTATAATAGTTTATGCTTGGTCACTTATTGATTTATTTATTTACATAATTATAATCTGAGACTTTTTTTTTTTTTTTTTTAGATCTATGATTGATCCAGGAGACTACTGAAATCAGTCAGTATAAAAACATTATGGCACAATCTAAGGAATAACTTCTAATTGAGAGGGATTCACCCATACGAAGATAGAGAAGAGATCCACATGATGATGGAAGATCAACCCACGTTGAATGGTGAAAGATAATTAATATATTTATATTGTTATTATTATTATTATTATTATTATAAATTATTTTTGGATGGTAGGGGTGAGTGTCGAACCCATGTCATTCATTCAATGGCACCAGCGAACAAGCATCTATAATCCGAGACTTTTGGGAGAAGAATATGACGTAAATTTATGATAATGTTGGCACTAAGTCATAATCAATGTGATTTCATGGTAAAAATATCCATTTAATTTGGTATCAGGTAAATGATTTGTAAGACAAATTTTGTGGGTGTGAGTGCATGTTACGTAATCAACTTCATGTCATCTCAGTCATTCATTTGGGTGCAAGCGCACGTCGTCAAACGGCTTCATGTCAATCCATTCATATTCCAATTTAAAAATAAAATTTTTAGAAAGAAATTTATTTTGGTACTTAATTTTTTAAAATTGATAATTTTTTAAATATCTTTAAAATAATATACCGAACATCCATAAATTTATAAAAAAATTCATCATTTAGTCCCTACCGTTAGTCAATCATTGGTCAAATTAACAATAAGAATGTTAAAATGATAATCTTGCATTAAAATTTCGGAAAATTTTTATTTTAATCCCTAATTTTTTAGAAATTAACAATTTTTTTAAATATCTTTAAGATAATATACTAAACGTCCCTAAATTTATAAAAAATTCTTCATTTTAGTCCCGATCGTTAGTCAACCATTGGTCAAATTGACAGTGAGAAGGTTAAAATTGTGATCTTGCATTAAAATTTCTCAAGGTAACACGTTTGCAGTATAGAAAAATTGAGATATTTAAGAAGAATATTAAAAGTAAAAAATTGGAGTCATATTTGAATTTTTAGTACCATTATGGGTTGATGATATTTGAGAAGAATATTGGAAGTAAAAAATTAGAGCACAAAAATTGGGAGATCAAAAAATGGACAAACAAATTGGAGAAAAAAATTGGAATTTTTGGGCAATAAAATTGCAATCACCAACAAGCAACAACACTCCCTTTTAAACTCATTTTCCTGTTACAGTTTTTACCATAAAAAAATTAATATTAAATTGTTATTATTTTGATTTTATGTGTTAAGGGCAAAAATGTATTTTTCTTACCCATCAAAACCTATCAAATTCGATGCAACAAGCAATTCATTCACTCAACATGCAGCATCCAAAAAGAATTAATAAAAAATTATAAGGGTATTTTGATCTTTTCAATTCTAATTTATTTTTATATGGAAGAGTATAATGGTCCTTCCAAATATATTATATTTTAATACATTGGGGATAAAAAGGTATTTCTAATAAAGTAGGGGTAGTTTGGTCTTTTTGCGTTTTCTATTAACATTAACTATTAAAAAACTAGTCAACAAGACTAAAATGATGAATTTTTAACAAATTTAGGGATGCTTGATATATTATATTAAAGATATTTAAAAAATTATCAATTTTTAAAAAATTAGGGATCAAAATGAAATTTTTTCGAAATTTTAATGTAAAATTACCATTTTAACCTTCTTACTGTCAATTTGACCAACAATTGACTAACGGTAGGGACTAAAATAATGAATTTTTTATAAATTTAGGAATGTTTGATATATTATTTTAAAGATATTTAAAAAATTATCAATTTCTAAAAAATCAAGAACCAAAATGAATTTTTCCCAAATTTTTAATATAATTTATGGAGATTCATTTTTTCTTGGTGAAATTTTGGTGTCAGAGTCCAACCAAAGGCAACTTTGGGCCACAATAACAAACACATAAATGTATTAGAGTTTGTGATTGGGTGATTGTTTGAGGCTGAGATGCAAGATTCACCTACGATGACATGTAGTGTGTGAACTTGGTCTCAATCTTGATAGGATGATGATGACATTGGTTTATTAGATTATTGTATTTCATTGATTAAGGGAGGATATTTTAATCAAGACATTAACAAACCCCACTAAGTTGTTGAAAAACCAAACGAAGTATTACAAAACAAGTAGCGGCATTTGCCTGCTATTATTGTTGACTTCCAGATTAGATATATTTCACATGTGTACATATATAAATTAATTAATTTATTATTATTATTATTATTATTTTTAGAATAATCCCAATTCTCCCTTATATTTTTATGAAATAGTCAAAATCCCATAATAATTTAAGAAATAGCTAATATCCCCTTCTAGATTTATAAAATGGATAAAAAACCCCCTGTAGTTTATTAAAATAGCCAAAAACCCCGCTGTCATTAACTTGGATGTCAACCGGCAATGTAAGTCAATGTTTGACTGTTAAGTTAAAAGAGCAAAATTATCAATTTAATTTGAAATAAGTTAAAAAAAATGAAAATAATAAATGTGGACAGGGAAGAGACACGTTGGGACCATCAGGAGAATAGTTGAAGTTTATATTGTTAGATTTTGTTGTTAGTGTTGTGTAGGGGTTTTAATGAAAAAAAAAAAAATTGGGGGTTTTTCAATTGGAAGATGGAAGAGTTAATTGATAGTGTAAAGGTGGTTTTTATAAGGGTCGTGTGTGTGATGATTGTGTTCGAAGGTTGTTGATGATTGTTTTGATTGTTTTTGGAGGTTGCATATGTGTGGTTTGTATGTGTGATGAATATATTTGAAGGCTGTTGATGTCTTTTACTACTGCATATGTATATATATAGCAATTCATATAAAACATCTAGCAATAGTTCATATCTATACCTTGCTGTAGCTTTGTTCAAACCAATAACAAAATTGCTTTACATGAGTGGCTAAGCTATCCTACACACGTGTGCACATGCGCGAGCTCGAACTGCAAATATGGGGTTTTCTTGTCTTGTTTCTAATATTAATTTGTGTTGTTTCCTTGTCTTGTATTTTTCTTACATGGGGTTCACAACTACTATTTGAACAAAATTTTACTCAAACAAGTTCTGGTCTTAAGTCCCTCTTGATTATTGAATATTTATTGTCAAGAATTGAGGATGTGAGGTTTATTGATATTTTGATATGTAATGCTTGTATTCAATCAATCAATTCAATTCCTATTTCATTTCAGCTGCTTATTCCTGGGACAGTGAAGTTGACCAGCTTGTTAAGATTATTAAGGTAATTGTAGCATCTTAAAGTTTTTTAAATAAGTACTGCAATTTTTTTATGTTAAATAATTAACTTATAAGTGGATTTTTTAACTTGTGGAGAAAAAGATTTTATATCAACTTGACTTGCCCTGCTCTTAGAATGATGTTAATTTCAATGTTGTGGATATATTATTTGGTTGTCAGTTATTCACTTAGATGGTGCCCACGTTTGTGGTGGAGTAGTAATAATTGGATTCTTAACCATATTATATTTGAATCTTATTTATAGGTTCTAGTTACATGTTCTATTATCTAAAATGGTGTTAACATAGGTTGATCATGCTATTTTTATTCAGAAAATTTGTTTCCTATTTTATTTAAGGAAATTGGTTTTTAATTTTGTTTATAAAATTTTAATTTCCTAATTTGTTTAGGAGTGAAAACTTCCTAATTTGAGCCTAGGATTTTATTATCTACAATTTTCTGCTTTATATATTTGATAAAATATATTTTGCGATTATCTATTTCTTAATATTATAATAGTTGTTAATGTAAGGCAGTTTATGGAATTAACTGTTTTTTATGAGATTTTGAGGTGAATTGTATCACTGTTTGTGATTAGAAACAGGCTACTTTTGCTTGAGAAATGTTTTGCTTTTGGTTGATAAATGATGGTTTGACAAAAGGCTCTTGGTTAAGAAATGTTTCTGATGAGAATGGTTGTTTGTGATGAGAAACAAACTACTTTAGGTGTGTGTGCTTGTGTTTTGCTTGTGTATTGAATTGAGAAAAACCTTTTTAAAGGCAAGCAAAGCTGACTGTTGTGACATGAGATTAAAGTAGATTTTTTCAGATTTTTTTTTTTTTTTTTTAATTTCAAGGGCAATTTGATCTTTTTGTATATTGTGTAATTGTCAGAATCAACTGTTTAGTAATAAAGTTAACAGAAATGATAAAATGGGATTTCATGAAGCTACAAGAAATTGGGATTATCTGTAATTTTTTATTACTAGTATATAGTTCTAAGGTGTGATCCAAAAAACAACTTTTAAATAAAAAGTAAATAATCCACTTCGAGTAGAAGAACAACTCACATACACGGGGGATAAATCCATCACAAATCCATCAATTTTGGGGTGAGGGGTGTCAAACCATAATCTCATATGAGATCATGGAGTGGGCAGCAGTGTTTTTACCCACTGCGTTATGTGAGATTTCAGGTTTTTTCATATAGAATTTCAATATATAAGATACCATAATGCCACTGTAACTGTTTATAACTTCTAATTAATCAAAATTATGCAAAAATAAATAAATAAAATTCCACGCGTAATCATTCATCTCTCTATATATAATTCATACGACTTAAATCAATCTTTTAAAATCGTCTCATGAGTTCAGGTACAGTTTCAAAACCTCTTCATCTATCCCAAAAAAAAAAAAAAAAATCTCATTTGATAGGTTACGCATGCTACAACGATTTGTCAATAATAAATGTTGGGTTGACAAAAGAGTTATTTGATTGCAAACTTTCTGCTTTGATCCACCCTTCAATCATCCCCAAATTTTGAATGAAACTCACAAACTAAAGCAATGATGTTATGATTAGTTAATGTCATTATCAATATATATATATATATTTTTTTTTTTCTCTTTTGTTAAAAAAAAAAAAAATCGTAATTTGTAGTAGCTCCAAGCTTTCAACATTGGGATGGCTTTTTGAAACATTGAATGGACATATCAACCACGTGGAAAGTCTGTAGCTAACAATGAATGAATAACAATTGTAAAATCAGATTACTATAGAATAATTTTCAACATATTATTGATAATTGTTCTAAATTCCAATATCAAAAAAAAAAATTCGTTTTTTATTGATTAGGAACAAGTCATTTTGTGACCAGAATGGTTGAATGACTAGTTGTTTGTGGGACAAATAAATAGATACATATTACAATGTTTTTCCAAGTAGCTGAATGACTTTTTATGTCTCTCCAAAGGAGGGCAGAGGAAACTTTTCAAAAAAGACAAATTAGAAGTCATTTATGGAATCGATTATATTGAATTGTTCTTGATGGACTGTCAACAGTAAAACTTTAGTTGTTAAACGTGAATTGATAGAACTTGTTCATATTATTGACTAGTCTACAGTTTTTGCTTGGCAAATGCAATAAGCAAATTCTTATGTTAGAACCAAAATTATGGATCATTATATAGTTTGCTATTTTCAGTTACTGTTTTATAGATTGAATTATGCTTTATTCTCTGATTTAGGGGAAAAAAAAAAACAAATAGCAAATTATCATCAATCAAGGCCTTAATATAATTAAAAGACTATATATAGAACTTGCTTGGTGAAAAGTCCCTATCGGTTGCGTCGTTTGATAAATGAAGGGGTCAACCCCAGCAAAGCAAATAATATGTCATGACAACATGACATCAAATATTTAAAAAACAAATTGGAGTTTATATCATCTACCTAATTCTTTGGACTTATTGGTGAAGCCTGCAATTTTAAATGATAGTGCTTCTATATTACTTCTTAACTTCATGATTTTAACGCTTAATCGTTCATTTATTCTATTGGTGATAAATATATGGTAATTCAACAGTTGTCATATATTATTTATCGTTAAAGTAAAAATTATATATTAATGCACTATAATTACCATCTGAGTATAAATCTGTAAGTAGTAAAATATACACATTATTATGAAAAAGATGATGTACAAATAAAACCAACGTGTTATAAGTTCCTTACAAAAACATTTTCAAAAGTTTAACTACATTAGCATGGCATCATTCCATGTTATATTTGGTACATAATCTCACAAATATCATGTTATATATAATTGGTTACATGTGTAACTAAGAGATTATTTTTGAAATTTATGTTTCAAAAATAATCTCTAAGTTATCCTCAATTAGTTGTTGAAGTAAGCTTATCTATCATCTAATACCAAAATTAATCAATCATACAAGAGACAAAGATAGCGACTGTTTGTATAGATAAAAATTGAAAAAAAGAAAAAAAAAAGAAAAAAAAAAAGAAAAGAACATGATGACATTGACGACCCACGCTACAATAGAAATATCATACATTAATTAATTGATCCACCGGCTACCAATTTCATTATAATTATTTGCTGATACGATATTGATGGCCCCAAGCATCTTTGTTTTGGTAATAACTATTGATATTTTTTTTTCAGCAATTAAAAACGAAACCTGGTCATCACCAATTGGACATGCATTGTATAATGTTAGCGATAGAATGAATTAATGGTACAGAAAATGTGGTTAAGGATTTGTTGACAGTAGACACATCATCGGCCCATATTGCATTCCACAGCTATTTATCTGTATATGACTCATTTTGATACAACTTCTCTAAGTAATATTTTAAAACTAAATCTTTTATAAGCAGAGTTTTTTGTTTTTTTTTTTTAATTATTGATCGTTTAATTATTAATTAAAAACTCTTTTAAATTATAAATTGTTTGATTGTATTACTTTTAAAAGTTCATTTTAAATTATAAAATTATCAAAAATGTCATTTAAATAAAAATAAAATATTACATAAAAATATTTGAAAAACTTCTTCCATATATATGAGAATTATCACTGTATATAATATTACATTCCTGAATTGTTTGTTTGTTTTTTTTACACATATATACTTTACATATACATATACACACAATAGAACCTCTTTAATTCAAATATAGATATATATATATATAGAACCTCTTTAATTAATAATTTAATATAGATTCTACAGTATGATTTCTAGAACAAACAATTCAAATTCAACACATCACAATGTTTAAAAAAGTCAAATTTATATGTAATGGTCTCACTTCGATCAATATTTAAAAAAAAACAATATCGTTCCAATTCAATTTTCACATATGTGCATCAATAAAAATGTTTAATATAAAAAATCAATTGAAAAAAAAAATTACAGCACACAAAATATTTGAAAATTTACCAATTAAATAAAAGTCTTCATGTTTTTTTTTTTATTGAAACAAATATGTAGAATGAAAGTGGAATGTTTATATATTAAAGAAAAGTGTATTATGGTTTTAAGTTTTAGAATATAATGATATTAACAAAATATAATAAGGTTATATTACAGAGATCAATAGTATCCGAAACAATACAATTAGCATCATCATTGGAGTAAACACTAGAAGAGATTCGGGATGCAACATTGTAAGCATCTACTTCCACTGCCCACATCTAATGACTTGGCAAGTTGAGCAAGGAACTCGCCTATTTCTGCCGAGAAGTTTCCAAAAAAGTTTTTAGATGACCCCGCCTTCACTACATATGAACGACCTGGCTTGAAAGCCACCGCCATGTTAAGCTTTAAACAGTTTGTGGTGGTAAGTGAAGTAGGGGCTGTTGGGTTTATAGCTGACAAGGCCGCCTTGGAGGACTGGTAGTCGGTGAGATAAATATGGCCCAGTTTAGGATCTCCTGGAGTTGTGCCGGTAACATAGGAAAGAGAGTTACTCAATGGACCATATCAAAATTGATATGCACGTACTAGTATACTTTCTTTCTATGGTTATGTGACAAATTTGCAACAAATTAAACCAAAATACTTATGTCATTACAAATAAAATGTCGGAGAAAGAGGGATGTTGTCTGTTCTCTCATAGGCATGGAAAGTAATTATAAAACATAATTCAGACAAAACAATAATAAGACAGATTTATATTATTTGTCCTGATTTTCTGTAATACAACTTCATGTACTTCTCCCAATATAATTTTATAATTCGATAATGACTATAAAGTCTGCATATATAGTCGCAAATTGCATATTTTATAATTTGCTGGATGTCCAGTTTGTAGAAGACAGGAATAATCAACAACAAATATTCAATAGTTGCAAGGACAAGGGCAGCAATCAAGACAGCTGTGATTTCATTGAAATTATTGAATCTTTGAAACAATCAAATCCTATAGTTATAAACAGACAAAATCCACGTTGGACTGATGTTAATTTCCAAAACAGATGTAATATTTGTAAATAATGAACTTACAAACATTTTGTGTTACATTTGTGGATATGGAAACAACTTATACAGATGACAATAAGCCTCTCTCATCTTTTCAATGAGAAAAGGAAAAATACACCCAACAAACGAAATGGCAAAATAGCACCCTAAAAAATCCAAGACAATGCAGAGATTTTCCCAACATCATAAAGAATTATACAACTCTGGCCATTTTGAGATCAAAGAATGCATGAGACTGTTCTGTTGATTACACACAATTAAATGGAATTATTCAAAAATAAAATGAAATGCACCAATCTCTCTTTATCTTTACGTGTACTTGTATGTATATACGGAGGGGGGTGCAGATTGGTTGTTGCACACCTAAGTTCTAGCTCGAACAAGCGGTGATTGAGCTAATGGGGAGTGAGGAGACATGCGTGGTGACATCATGATATCATCAATTCTTCTTGATGAGACGCTGACTCTGAAGCTGGCTTGCCAGCACAGTTTCTTCTTAGGTCTTGTACGTTTTTTGCTTTTGTCCATGAAATCTCTGATTCTTGATAGTGCAACATCCATGGTCTGGACATCCATGTTTGCAAAGCAAACCCTGAACCAACCTGGATTCGGGCAGTGGAAGGAAGAGCCAGGAGAGACATTGAGCTTGACTTCATTGATGATGACTCTCCATAAAGACATTTCTGCTTCAACTGTCTGCTCTTCAAGGAGTTGGTGCAAGTCCATCCATAGAAATAGCCCTGCATTGCTCTTCAAACAACGAATGCCTACTTGTCCAAGTCCACATGTGATGAGCTCGTACCTTGTAGCCAATCTTCCAGCACTCTCTGAGATAAATTTGTCCACGAACTCATCATCTGATAGCATTGAAGCCATCAAATGCTGTGTTTGTGAAGATACAAGTCCAAAGCTGGACATTTTCCTAGCACAACTCACCACTGCATCATTGTATGAGTAAATGATACCAACCCTAAATCCAGGGAACCCCAAGTCCTTTGAAAGACTATAGACAACATGTATGAGATTCTTGTTGCATTCAACGTTAATGTCCTCTTCAATTATCTCAGAAATGCTGATGAAATCAGGCTGTCCTGCAAAAACTGTGGCGGCATAAATCTCATCACAGATCAAATGGATGTTCTTCTCATTAATGAAGCTCACTAGACTCCTTAGTGTGTCTCTATCCAAGAAAGTCCCTAGTGGGTTTGATGGGTTAGTGATCAGTAGACCCTTTATTCTAATGTTGTCTTCCAGAGCCTTTTCATATGCAGCTTCCAAGGCTTGTCTGGTGATCTTGAAATCATTAGAGCTATCACATACAACTGGAACAAGTTGGACTCCTGTTCTCCATCTTAAATCTCTGTCAAATCTGCAATACATTAAAAAAATAAATTAAGTACACAAAGCTAGCTAATATGCTAAATAAAAATTAATGATTCTTATATACTTAAACTTGCTTTATTATATGATATTATGATGTACAGTGTCTTTTACACGATCGTGCCATGTGGCATGATCACAAGCTAGATGTTTGCACATCTTGATGCATGATAGACTCTCTTGATTTCCAGACTGTTCGGACAGAAGCTAATTGGCCTGATATGAGAAATAGGTGACTCGTGATTCTACATGTTGCTATTAGTATTGTCATTTTGAGGAACATGGGTCCGCGGCACCCTAAAGTATTCAATTATTGTGCAGGTATACACTTGATTTTTAACTCGACTCTTCTTATTCAAGAGAATTTTGTACTGTTGATCACTCCAAAGAGTAAATCGTGTGCACGCACCCCACCAATAATACAAGTCGGTCCAAGGGACTACCGACGTGACATTGGAAAATTAGAACTAAGATGTTGACATTGTAAAAGACTTTTGAGTAGCTAATTAAATATAGTGTTTGACCAAATCTTGATTTGGTTCATTAATTTGATCCAAATTCTTATTTTAATTATTGCTAATTTATATTCTCTCTTACTTTCTTCTTTTATGCGGGTGGTCGGAGGAAAAAGCAGAGACTTGATTCATTGTATGTATGTAGAACTTTTTAAGAAAAAATTTTCAATTCCAATTCAAAACTACCCCCTAAAACCATAATAAAAGAAAGACCAAACAAACACAATTTGATATCTTCTTCTTATCTTTGATGCATATATACTATTTAGTATCATAAATCTAGTAAAAATATCATCTGGGAAAATGATATATTACCCTGGATAATAAGGAGTAGGTACTAAAAATGCATCCCCAGGATCTGCCAAGCAAAAGGCGATAGTCTCATGAGCTCCGGTGGCTCCACCACTCATAACAATGCGGTCAGGGTCGAATGTAACTTTGTTGCCTCTCACTCTCCCCATAAAATTTGCCACAGCCTGTAAAATAAACAACCAGGACCATAAATATACAAGATCTATGTAGTAATCAAACAAGTCCCTAACTAACATCAATATACAGATAAATATAAGCAAAACATATGAGTATATGTTGCATACATTTCTAAATTCTGGCAAGCCGTGATAGTCCTGGAAGATAGCTACGTCCCGGAAGTCATATACACCTTCAGGAGTACAAATAGAGGCTTTTGGGTTCTTTAAGAGCCACTCTTGAACCAAATCATAGCAAAGCTGCATGCATTTGCAATCAATAAACACGTTAGTTGATAAAGAGTTATCAAAATAGTATATGACAACGAAACGTTATATGTTAGCAATTCAGTTAATTAATTACCTGGTTTTCGGCCAAACCCATCTGGATGACTCCTTCAGGATTGTCAGTGGCATGATATGGATTGTTTTCGTATGCCTTCCAGCCATCAAAATATGATGATTTCTCACCGTGTCCATCGCTTGTTGCCATCTTCGACAACAATTGTTGTCCGTTGTTGCTCAACATGGACACCATCTTTGTGCTTCTAAAAGGTCTTGAATGTATTATATTAACTCACTGAGAGAAGTGTAGCTATATAGAGAGACAGAGAAAATTGGCTTTTCGTTGTGGTGGTGTTGTAATCGCTTGCGTTACACGGTTTTTATAAAGGTATATATAAGTGAACAAACACGAATACAATTGTAGGTTGAGTTGAGATATGCAGATTCCTAGCTACTTTTTATACTGGTCTTTGCATGGTAGGAGGTGGCTATAAAAAAATTGAAAAGTTTGGTCGAAACTCCAGAGAGAAAGTTCCTTGAAATCCAAGAGGGTGTTTCTTTGAAAAAACTAGTGGGTCTTGGTGGACGTGTGGAAAATGTTAAAAATGTAAATACTGGTGGAAGTAGGGAAGCAAACTCAATATTTAATTTTATTTTTACCATTGGAGCCTTATCTGGATTCAACTGATTGATTGGATAACATTAAGATTTCTTTTTTGACAAGTCGTAAAGGGATACGAATTTGCTGGACAGTTGTTTACCCTAAGCTACTGATGGTATTGCTGCTATGAAAATTTCACACAACACCATCAATATTGAAAACATCCAATATGGTTGGTTATGTATCCTATTAATTATATGGATATGAGATATTGACTCATGAGTAAAGTGGAGATCCAAACAATGGATGCACAATATACTCCCTTGCCATCTTCTTAGGTATAGACTGAATAAGAGTATTTGAGATAAGGATTTGATACTTTCATACACTCATATACTATATTAATAATTATTAGATCTAAAAATTTAAAGCTATTAGATAAGGGTCTAAAAATAATACTAAATAATCACCGTCATGTATATATGATAATTTTGTATCAAACAAATTGAATTTATAGATATGATGACGTAATATATCAGTTCCACTTAAAACCTATTTTATATCCAAAATCTAGTAATTCCTGTGTGCTCTCCGGGGGTGTTAATGGAAAGGTAACTTCCAAATAGACTTAATGCGTGTCAGATTGACTCAACTTCACAGTTGTGATAGACTTAGAAATAGCAAAACAAGTTTTGCTAAAATTTATTTCGGACGGAAACACACGCCTGCACATCTAGGTCAACCGAGTAGGTTTTTCAACTTCTTGGGGCACAAGCACATTCAATATGCAGTGTGGAAGATTTAGGATGCAATGGAATTGACTATGCCTCTCCAATTGCGATTGTGCCACATGGCAAGAATGACCGCGTTTTGCAATCGCAACGGGATATATGTGCAACCCACTCCATGGCATACTCTGACCCTGTAGGGGTCCTGATCTGGAAACGTCAATCACTGGCCCCATTTTATTAATGTGGCTGAATTACTGAAGCAATTTGGATTGGAATGTCACAGTCAGTCAGACAGGCGTTGTCATTGGCTACGTCATTTCTGTGTTTTCAGCTAATGTCCTAATTCATTACTGTTCTTATCAAGTTTCTAAAGATGTTATAATACATCGGTATCATTATCGATGTATATTTTTATAATATAGTTTCATTTTGATTTTTTTTTTTTTTAGTTTTATAATTGATCACATATGTTTAAAAATATTATGATAAAATAAAAATTCAGATTAATAGATAAACGAAGTAACTTAGGTTTTATTTCAAAAAAATAAGTAACAGATGATCCAATAAAATGATTTAGGTTTTATTCCAAAAACTTGGGTGGCAAGAAGGGTCTTTTAAATGAGATTTTCATGGTCTAACTAGAAAATTTGAAGCCTTCACAGGCGTCCAATTAGACCTCCCTGAGTAAATTAATCTTCCATTTTTAGTTGGAAGTTACATGCATTTGTCAAAAGTCATATGCAAGAATTTCTTTACACGTGAGCAAGCGCTGAAACTTCTCAAAGGCTGTACAATCCCACCCAAGACTCCAATCTTACAAAAATGTTAAAGCGACAAGTGGGTGACGAACTGACTTCTCTCTAACCAGTCCAGCCTGGATTGACTTTTTCTGGGTTCCAAAAAACTATAACCTTGTAGAGTCAAAGAGCAATTCAAATTTGGATGTTACAAGTAAAATACTTGGAAAATAAATGGTGGAAAAGAAGTGGATTTGCGTTGCATTTTCTGACTTCGAAAGAGCTCAAAGAAAATAAAATGGGATTACTCTTCGTTCTGTAAGATTAAAAAAACAATCTTTGGAGAATAAATCAAATGGGGTTTTTAGGTTTTAGGTATTTTAATCTAACATGATTTTGAAGATCTTTTGAGTAAGGAATTGAAGATTTTAAAAATGATAAACATGTTTTTGTTTTCTAAGAACATTTTTTGTAAAAGGTGTTTTGTCCAAGTAATGATTCAATGAACATGTGGTCAGTGATGGACGGAGAATCATTCAAAGTTTATTGCGAACTTGGCAGAGTTTTGTGTTTGATGGCATGGGGGACCGTTCAAAAGTTGCAGCAGCAATAGATGCACGTATTAAAAAGGTTGAAAACGTGAAAGCAGACATGCACATTTTTATACAAAATAAATATTTTGGTGTTTTATTCATTATATGACTAATAAGAAGATATTTGAATTCAAATTTGGACTCACAGCTATTGTTATTCATACTTATTACCTTATCAAACAACATTGTTTGTGTGAACCAGGTGATTCACTCTGTGCGCAGTGTACAGCAACAATTATACTTCGTGCTTTTATTTCTTCATAAGGAGGACCACAGTGTGAGCTGCAATACTCCGATTTTCACCAAGGCTATCGACCTTCTCGTGGGTTTTTGCTTTCAAATTTAAAACAGAAGGGTCGGTCCCTAGCAGCTCAGACAAGTTGGCCTTGATTGCCTCCTTGTGTGGGCTCAGTTTTGGTCTCTGTAGAATCAAGGTGGCATCCAAGTTGCCAATCTCGTAGCCAGCTTCATGCATGAGTTTCACCTGAAATGGACCACATCACAGCTCGATCAGCCTTTTTTGGTAATTGAGCTGCTAAGAATGGATTATGGTTATTCATGCAAGACAATCTCTTTAAAATAAAGAAATGACAATGCATGATAATAAATGCCTGATTCATGATTGAAAAAGAAAGATGACTCCCAAAATAAATTTTGTCTACCAGGTTGTGAGTTGCACATGCATATACCGCTGGATCTTGTCATAGATCCAGTTAAATTTTGAGCTAGGAATCACATTTCTATCGAGTAGGTTTCCTTCGTGATTGGGTCTACCATATTGATAAAAGGCAAATTCAACAAGCGAATTCCACTCAATAATGAATTTGTAGTCTGCTATGATCAAAGATCCTAGTTTGGTGGGGGTTGCATTTTCTCTTGTACGAAAACGACCAAAGACCTACATCCTAGTCCTTCATATTTCCAACTAGATCCAAACCAAAATTCTGTCCTCATCTGTTTTGCATGTTCCATCCAGTAATCTCAGAATAAATTTAAACACAATTTTATCAAGGGTTAATTCTAAAAAACCCCGATTTTTGATAGATTATTCATTTTTCCTTATGTAGTTTTATTTTTATCCAAAATACCACCTAACTTGTACCATCAAAATCCCCTCTAGAAATCTATGAAAGGATGATATTTCTCCTGACGGTAACAGATTCTATTAGATTGTTACAATCGACCGTTTGACTTCAAGAATAAAAAAGGAAATTCAATGAAAATATTAATAAAATATAAAAATAAAATAAATACTATTAAAAAAGATGTTTTTATTTTAAAAAATGAAAAATAAAAATATATAAAAATATTTTCATTTTTTCTTTGTTTTTCTCTTTTCCTCTTTCTCTCTCCATCTCTAGTCTAATTTGCCGGTGGTTCAACGACAATGACAGTATGGTGGAACCGGGCCTTCGATTGTGGAGACCCAGGATCGAGTCTCCATATGGGTCTCCACGATGGAGACCTAGTTCGGGTCTCCCATCGTGGAGATCGAGATGGGTCTCCACTGGGGTGGGTCTCCACGGTGAAGACCACCCAGTTTGGGTCTTCATTGTGGAGACCCAGAATGGCCTCCACCATTAGAGACCCAAGTTCAATCGTGGAGACTAGTGGTTTTTTTTTTTTTTTTTTCTTTTTTTGTTATATTGTTTGGGTTTTTTTGTTTTATGGTGTTTGTTGATAATTGTGGGAGATTGATGATTTTGAGAGGTTGATGATGAAAAATATGAGTTTCTAGGAAACCCAGAAATGGGGAGAGAAGAAAAAGGGAGAGAGGGGTTCCAGAAGTGTGGGAAGATGAAGTTGAGATAGAGTTCATGGTTGTGGAGGTCTGGATCTGGATGGATAGTAGAGATCCAATTGGATCTCCTTTTTTTATTATTTTATTATTTTTTTAATTTAATTTGTTTTTATTTTTTAAATATCATAGGGGCAGTTTGATCTTTTTACCTTCTGTGCATATCAGTTGCGTTTTTCTATCATCAGAGTAACAGAATGGTGTTTTTTGGATAAAAATGAAATTGCATGGGAGAAAATAGGTAATCTAGCAAAGATCACTTGGTTTTTTAGGATTTTCCCTTTTTATCAAAGCCAACAAAACCCACACCAGCAGTATAAATTTGGCTTGAAATCATCGAGTTAAATCTTTAAGAACACCTCATAGATCACTAAAAATGAGATTGACCATGGCAGGTGCCAACAAAGAAAAGAGAAAAACCTTTTCTATCACATGCCTGAACCAGACACCACTCTTTACATCATAGATTAACATAATACACATACATAAGAAACCACATGAGAATTGAATGCCCAAAGTACTTCAGGAATGAGAAAATTTCTGTGCAAGTAGAACAGGCCTACTTAGACTAGCAATAAGATGAAGCTACAATGGTCTAATAGCATTTTATAAGTCATATTTTTCTACCTTTGCCACTGCTAAATGTCACCATGCCATAATATTGCAGTCAAACTCTCTTTCTCCCATTCAAATATAACATTAAAACCTTCCTCTTATTATGCACAATGGCACTATTATGAAACCCTATCAAGTTTTAATAAAGCAAACAGGCACCATAATATTTAAGCCAAAATGTCTTTTTCATTTCTTCCAAAAAGTTCCTTTCAATTTTTCCCTATCAACTCTATAACAAGATTTCAAGGCTCAAGCTATAGATTTTCCATTTCTACGCTTACACACACACACACACACACACACATTTTTAGCAGGCTCTTTAACTTCACTTTTTAGCTACAAAGTGAAGTTAAAGAGCATGCTAAAAATGGAACTTACAGCTTCTTTGATGAAAACAGAGGACGGTGCACCCTTCCACTTGGGATCAGAATCAGGAAATATCTGACCAATATCAGGAAGCCCCAACGCACCCAAAATTGCATCCACAACACAGTGAAGCAAAACATCACCTAAGCAAACAATGAAATAAAATTCAAAGACTTCAACTTGATACATTAGAAAAAACCACCCATAAAGTACTTTGACAAAATGACCACATTTGAGATTCCTCAAGATATATTAAACCACTGATAATTGAAAACCTCAGTACTAAAGTATATTTTCGCCATTTCCTACAATATCCCAACATATAATCTTTTGGCTTGAACTCAAAGCAAGTTTGAAAAAGACTTGATTTGCAACATACTCTATAAGCCCACATTTCATTTCAAATAAAATTTATACATATCACGTTCAAATATTGATTTTTGACAGTTGTTCGTGTGCTCGAAGCCATGGATGCTTATATAGAGTTTGTTTGGGACGGCTTTTGGAAGCCACTTTTTGGCTTCTTGAGCCCAAATGCGATTTTGGGAGCTATTTGGATTGAAATTGAAAATGGGATTTTACCATTCAAAAGCCTTTTGAAAGGAATCCTTATTGCTTTTAAAAAAGAGCTTCCGCTCCTCTTCTTCTATGTTAAAAGTCAAAAGCAAAAACTATCTCAATTGAGCCTATAATGCACTTGATTGTGCTGTTAACGTGGTAAACAGTAATGTGAAAACATTGTTTGTTTTTGATATGTGTTTCGGATGATAAAGATGTGCACACATACGAATTTCCGCAACGTGCTACAATTTTAATATGAATGTTAAATACCATAATTTTGTAGCTCAAATTATGTGTTCTAAGATGACTAAAAATTATTCAAATAAATTGTGCAATAAAATCGACAGCAAACAAAACGAAAAAAATAATACTTGAGCCAACCCGAAATTGAAAGCTAGACACGAAATTGAAAGCTTAAAAACTCAAAATTAAAACCCTTAATCGACAATTAAAACCCCTAATCAAAATAATCGAATATAGAATGTGATAATTTGGGTACCGTCGGAGTGGGCCTCGCAGCCTCTGTCGTGGGGGATGTTGATGCCACCGATGATCAGAGGGTAGCCAGGCTCCAATCTGTGAAGATCGAACCCATGCCCCACGCGAAACGGGAGATGTTTGGAGTTGGACGGTTGAGCGGCGGTTGATGACTCACTAACTTCGACAGACGAAGCGGTTGCTGGAGCAGCAGAAACAGAGAGTGTTGTTATTGTGTGATTTGCTGTGCGAAGAGACAAGGTACGAGGTTTCAGAGAAGAACGAAGAGGAAGAAGAGAGAGGGGGCTGTTGGTAATTTTCGTGGACAGTGAAGAGGAGGTGTACAAGTGCGCGGCCATTATTTTATCACTCAACCCAGAGAGCGTCCCGGTTTTTGCAGGCGCGAATCCGTTTGTCAAGTGTTTTTAGTTGATGGTTCTGCTTCGATTCTCGAAGTGTGGACTTCGTTTCGCGGATTTGATCCAGCTTTTACGACGTCGTTGTGGTTTTATTTTTGCTTGTTTGTTTATGTTTTTGAAGAAATTAACTTTTATTTATTTATTATTATTATTTTTTGAACTCTAACATATTATGGATTCGATGACTGTCAGGATCTATCGAAATATATCACTTATAGCACAATCCGCGTAACTACTCTCACGATTAGAAAAGGGTAACTCTTATTAAGAGAATATTCACAACTTATATTTTTGCTATGTTTGGAACATAAGATTTGATGAGAGTTTGAGAATCAAAATATCTCAAATTTCAAACCATGTTTGGAAAGTAATAGATGGAATTCCAAATCTAATCTCAAACTCTCTCAAATCCTCCTCTTATGAGAATGCTCATTTTCAACAAAAATGATGGGATTTAATAGGTTTGAGAATAAGTATTTTATCTCTATTTTTTTTTTTTCAAATTTTTAAAGAATTTTCATAAATTTATTTTTAATTATATTATAAATATTTAAATTAATTTTATTCTAATCCAATCTTAATTTACATCAAACATAATATGGTATAATTTTAATTCAATCTCAAGTTTTACCAAATATAGAACAGTAATTTTCTAATTCAATCAAATTCATTTATTCCAATCCAATTTAATTCAATTCATTTCAATCCAATCCAATTTATTTTATTTCATTTCAACCTTGCGTGTCAAATATAGCTTTTATGTTTTAAATGATAAGGGTGAACTAAAACCCTTAATTGAACCTTTAATATATTAGGGTCAAACTAGTTTTTAGCACATTCCAGATAAAATTATTGTATAATTAGTTAATTGCATCCTCGAGATAAGATCATCATGTAATTAGTTAATTATACTGAAGGAAATATGGAATATCTATATTTTTTAGCAATTGACGGGTGAGTGTCCTACCTATTTACCTAAATTCAAAGCCAAATTATATGACATGAATTATAATAACAATATAAATAATAAAATTGTATTAATTCATTCATTTTTTTTGTTTGCATGATGGCGCAACCCAATACATACAGATGGTAATTCCGTAGTAATTCAAGTGGTTGTGCAATTTCTTATCTACTAAATTGATAGATATTCAAATCTCACTATTCATATTTTACAAACATGTATAAAAAGTTTTAGAGTAATAATTGATATTAATAAATCCCGATAGACTTATGATGACAAGATCATCTCAGACTTCTATCTTGAATCCAAGAAGATCCTGTGATATACTGTAAAACTGGTATGTGATTCTAAACTTTCTGATAAAAATCATTTGAAAATTTAATAATATATAAGGCAGTTTAATAAAAATTTTGGTAATATAACTGTTATTTAACCAATAATTTCATCATGTAATAATCAAAATAAACATTTCTAAAATATTTCAAATATAAGTAATATTATATAAAATATATAAAACAAACTTGATTTCATATGAGAACATAATTATAAAATAGGTTGATATCATTTTCAAACCAGAAAGTCAAAACATAAGCAATATTAATGAGAAATTAAATATTTTATAACATTAAAGTGATAAATATACACACGCGAGCCTAGATGCCATATGATAAACAAAATATATATACAATATTAAAATATTATTTCTCAGCGTCATGTGATCGAGTAACTCACTTCTTTCTATTTGAAGATTTTTTTAAAGGCTCGACAGTTATTTGAGAAATGTTTTAAAATATAAATGGTGAACATTAACGCGCCAGCAAGTGGATGTACTTTTATAAATTAAATAAATTATTTTCAATAATAATTAATATATATAATATAAGACTGATAATAAATAAAATCTCAATGATTCATACTCAATCGTATTTGAAAATAATACTAAAATTATATCTCATATCATGATAAAATATAAATACTTGTATAACTCATTTCTATTTGCTAATAAAAACTCGATCTAAACTAATATAGTACTAAAAGAAATTTATCATACGTAATGGAGATACTCAACACACACGCAGAGCTAGGAATAACAACTGCCATATATGTGTTGAGCGTCTCAATAACTCCCCAAATATTTTCAAACACGTGTTGGACGACTCTCTAGGACGTACATATGTAAAGCATTGTTATGCCCATTTTCTAGTTCGGTCCAAATGGGCCAGTGCACGACTCATTTAGTTTGAACAAAAGCAAGGGCCCAGAAAGCCCAAAGATGAGACCAGCAACTGCAAGCCCAGCCCGCGAGGTCGTCCAAATCGCGAGTCAGCAATAGTTCTCCAACATGACTTCCTGCCACTGCTTTCAGCTCGAGGAGCCCACGAGGTCGCGAGCTCGCGAGCTCGCGTCCACCTCCAGGCCGCCTTCTCTTTCCTCCAGGGCGCACCCCCTGTCTGACCCAAAGTTTTCCTTAGAAGGTACCATGCATGGCAAGATGTCAGAGCTACCTAACTCCCATGATTTCCCGCCGGAAACTGCCTATACAATTACCCAGTAGCATTTAATGAAGTGAAGACCTCTGCAGGAATAATTAATGCAGACTTGTGCAGGGAGGAAATCATCATTACCTTTACAATTAATGCAGCATGGCAATGTCAGGATTAGTTGAAACCAGCCGTTGCCTATAACGTGTAGACTTTTCCTTTGTATTATTTTATTGTGAGCTCCCTTCCTCTATAAAGAGGGGAGACATTTTTACTGTACAACAAGCTTAACACACTAGAGAACTGTCACTCTGCCGGAATTATTCCAGAGTGGCCGTGGACGTAGGTGCAGTCACCGAACCACGTAAAAATCCTTGTGTATCTTCTCTCTCTCTCTCTCTCTCCCTCTTTAATTGCTCACTAACCACCTTATTGAATCCGACCAACAACCAAGACCGACATTCCTTCACCTGAGTTAATCACCACCAACCTAGCATTTCATTAATAGCATCATTCACTGCCTTTCAACCAGTACAACCGATCCTAATTACCAAGTTCGCCGTCTGGGCCCCAGAATCTCTGGTTGACCGTTTCCGGACGTCAACAAGCATGTTTGACCGTTAGATGGAATGATGCAATCCTGGTGTTTTAAAATCTTATTTCACTCATTTTTTTAATTTAAATAATTTTTATATACGGATTTGTAATATTCAATTGTTAAATAAAATATAATTATCAATAATAAATATTTTAAAATAAAATCATAGATCATAATGCATGATTAATAAATCAATTAACCGATTAAATAATTTTCTTCTAATAACAATTAAATAAATGAAAGCTAAAATTTGAATAATTTAAAACAACTCAATTCAATTGAAATAAACAATTCAAAAACTTAATTATTTAACAAATAATTCATTTATAATAATCCATAAATTATCAAATTTAAAAATATAGATAACTATAAATAATTAATTCAATTTAAATAAAAACAATACGCTCGTAAATTTGGTGTCAAACTCTATTTGGAACTACGAACATCCAAATTATCCTTGAGTTTTTTTCCACTTAAAAATAACACAAAAATATTATAGAATCTATTAAAAAAATTAGGAAAATAAATCTGTAATTGAATTTATTGCACACTAAATCAATTCATAAATCAACTCCAATTATTTTCTTTTTTTTTTCTTATTCTTTGGCTTGTTATTTTTTTCTCTTTTTATTTTGCTATGTGATCTGGTTTTATATGTTTGATTTGCTTCTATTTGAAGACACACACACGTACATGTACTATATCACATCAATTATTGATCTCCTATTAAAAAAAAAAAAAAAAACTTCCACACCATTTTTTTACCCCTTTTTTTATTTAAAAAAAAAAAATCACTATTTTCTTTCACAACCACTCTACTCTCATTTGTTTATTATTATAATACTTTTATTTTTTAAAAATTTGTCTTAATCACAGCCCACCACATTTATCAATTATAAATTTACATTTTATAGCCCACCTTTTGCTGTAACCTTTTTTTTTCACGCCAATTTTCTTAATTTTTTTTTAAAAAATCCCTCAAGAGGATATTTATCCATAAATTTTTTATTTCTAAAATTTGAACTGTATCAGATTAATAATAATTAATTAGATATCAATTAATCTCTTGGATCCATTTGAATTGAAACCTTATATATGACTTGTTTGGTATTTAACAAAACAAACACGTAAAAATGACTGAAAATACAATCTAGCATTAGGAGCATTGACGAAAACGAATTGTATCCTATGTTTGTGGCTTCAATTGCTTCTGATTCCTTGAAAAGAATTTTATTTGGTCTTTTTAATACAAAATTAAGTGCTGCAACTAACACATTAGCCTCATTCAACATAGCACACAAATCAGCTCTGTAAGATAAAGCACGGTTTGTAAATATCCATCTTGCACCTTGCTCCTTATAAGGATCAACCAGGGAAGTGTTGATTGGCACACATAATGTACAGGTCTAGCTCAATAGAACAAAGATTGAGCAGGTGATTCGCGGCAGTGTTCCAACAAATGGACTCATACTTGACATGTTGGTTCAAGATATATTTACATGTACCGGTAGTGATTCTTTGACTTCCAAGGCAGAAAAGATTTAGGAGGGGATAGAAAGCTTGAGTTGTTTGGATCCATGCTCTGGTGTTATATGCTCAGAGGCAGCTCTCTTTGGCCTCAACTGCAACAAGTAGATGCAACAAGAAGAAAAGTGTCTGAAAACTCTCTTTTGCTATTTAATATTATACGATGACATGAGAAAAATCAGAAATCGATTGCTTACCTTCTCTTTGGCATGCTGATATATGTTTCTTACAAGAATATTTTTGGCATCAGTAGTAATCACTGCCAAAATGGGTTGTATAAATGTCAGTTATATCTAATGAATCTCTCACCCTATTGTGATCACAGAGTAAAAATGCAATAACAGAGAACAAAAAAGTTCTGAAAAGTAAAGTCATCCCACAAAGTGCATATGAGATCCATAGTGAAAACACAAATCTTTTATCTTGTACCCCATTAATGATTGAGGTAACTGCATCAAAATTTAAAACAAAGATCATCTTGGCTTTACAATTACAAAATGTTCATCAAATCTTGTTTCCGGGGTATAGATTTTTTTAGCTAAAAATTGAAGTCAAATGAGCAAGTCTTTTGAGGGACTATCATATTGTAGTTAGTCCTAGACCAAGATCATGCTCACTCAATGACAGCATTCAGGTGAGGACAAAACTAGATCTAAGCAAAGATGAATTGTTCCACTTGGAACAGCAACTAACAATTCTTTGTACACTTTTGCCTGTTTTAGATTTGAACTTTAGGAAGCCATTTTAGCCTAAGATGTTTTTCCTACCCAGTTCCAGTATGCTGAAGTTGCCGTTCTCTATGAACTTTTAATATCAACAAGTTAATGAAAACATTCATAAATGAAATAGCTAAAGGTACAAGAGAGGCAAGGAGTAACATACAAGGACTATATTTTCCAGTGTTTCCAAAAAACCAAAGGGACAT
Source organism: Litchi chinensis (assembly GCA_019925255.1). Taxonomy (NCBI): domain Eukaryota; kingdom Viridiplantae; phylum Streptophyta; class Magnoliopsida; order Sapindales; family Sapindaceae; genus Litchi; species Litchi chinensis. The sequence continues at coordinate 3,165,504 of CM034470.1, read as the reverse complement.
ATCCATATAGCATATGTACTATATATTAAATATTAAATAGTACAATTAACTTGAAAAAAGAAAAAATAATAATTAGTACAAAGATTAATGGATTCAGCACTCAAGGAAATGCTGGCATTGCATCTAGACAAACAAGTCCTCCAATTAAAGAACACAAACTAAAGCAAAGCAGCACAACTTTACACATTGAAAGATATATCATGAAAAAATAAAAACCATGTATCACATCAACAAGTGATATGATGAACTGTAATAGCATCAACTAAACGTTACCAATTTAAAGCCATAGACAAATGATTCGAAAAGCCAAACCACTTTAAAGCTATAGACAAATGATTCAAAAAGCCGATGATACCACATCTTTACACATGGCAGAAGTTTAAAAAAAAAAAAATAGCAGGGAGATACAAAGATGTTAGCATTACCTTGATCTGGTGGTGGAAGAGTACGGCTATGGGTAGGACGATAGGTAGCGGGTGTCATTTTCTAAGCAAAAAATAAATGAAAAGAATTAATTTAAGCAAGGAGAACTCATTAATATCATTGACAACATTAACAAAAGCATTTTAAGCTCTTCAGACAGTCAGCAAGATAAGAATTTATATGAAACATATATAGATTGGTCTGCAAACCCAAAGACAGGTATTAGTCTACCATATATATTTTAGTTCTTCACTTAAGTCCACAGGGGAAAACATAAAACTGCATCCATTGTTAGTGCAGCCTACATTCTGGAGTTGGAAAGCAATTGGTCTTGGCACGAAACTGAAGAATACAAATGCACATAATAATGCGGTTAAATACCTCCATATTTCACTCAATTTAACCCTTTTCTGTACTCCCAAACCAAATTCCTAGTAATATTTTACCCAATAATCATACTTTGACAGTGCAACCATCATCTCAAAGCAAGTTACAACATTTGATACACATTGAAGTTAATCGTCTAAAAGGGTCAGTATCAATATCAGGACAAGAAAGTTAATCGTCTCTCCTCAATCTTGCCAACATTTGATACACATTGAAGTTACAACGTTCTGCCCCAGTCTCCCTTAGAACTATCCACAATCAAATTCTTTCCTGAGATACTGACCCTCTTGACAGTAGCTACACGAAATCTTACCTCAACCAAATTAAAACAACATATGCATAGCATCATAACAAAGCTCACAGATAGCAACTATGTTCATTAATAAATGTACATTTAATCATTTAAAAATTATAATAGAAATGGAGAAGCTCTTACAAACAACAAAACAAAAACAAAAAACTAGAAATTTATTTTTTTCCATACAATGGAAGTGGGCAGCGCCAAGCTGCCAACAACTAGCAAACAACAAGAGGTCTAACTTATCCTGTCACATCTTTCATATTTAAGACTAGAAGCAGCTATTAAACATATTGAAGTCTGCTGGAAGCTTTTCCCACTGACTTGCTAACCAGTAAGTATGCTGGATTAGCTTACCATTGACATGCTTTATTTGACCTCTCCAATTTCTGCTGAAAAGCTCATGTGTACTAGTTAGCCAGGCTATGAGTAGCAGCTTAAGTTCATTTGGGGTAAGCATATAAGTACATACACACTACGTTTTAGGTAGAGACTCCAAACTTCAGTTTATAGTTGTCTCGAAGCTTCATGTATTATCACTAGATCCATCAACCAGACCATGCGTCATCTAAACAAACTCTCAAATTCTATAAAGATCCACTACAACAACTTCCTACAAAGTGAGCCTGAATCAATATTCCAACCATTCAAGTTTCAAGGTTAAAGCTACAAATCAGACGCCATACCTAAGCTACTCAACTAAATCACACTACAGCTTTTCTTGCAATATAAGATTTATTCATACACCTTCAAAGCTACAATTAGAGCCAATGTATACAACCATTACTGTAATTAAGCTAGTTTTAATCCGAATCCATCATCCGAAGCCTAGATGTATCACAATATGTATATTAAAAAAAAAAAAAAACACACATAAAACATGTAACACACAAGCATCACACCAGTTACTAGATTATCAAACCGCTACAATGTAATGTTAATAAGCCAAGGTGACTCATCAGTTTGGCAAAGTAAACTACCAGTATTGTTACCAAAAATTCTCAAACAAGAACATAATTATACTCCAGTAACAAGTTATACGGCATCATACACATAACCTAATAAAAAAGGACTAGGGTAGCAACAAAATTGGTGACAAACCATCAAAGTAACACAATTTACTAATCACATAACGTGAAAGCTTGAAAACAAGACTATCAGATTCTAAATTTGATTCAGGTAATGGGGTACGTACAGATGGATTGGAAGGATCAGATGGTCGGAGTTGGCTGAAGTTGTGAGGGTCAAATGAGGGCAAGTCACCGAGCATAGACCCCATTTGCAGATGCTGGTTGTTTGTTTTTTTTTTTTTTTTTCAATTTTTTGTGCACCCTAATCTCCGAAGCCAGCCACCAGAGAGACGGAGAGCTCACAATGCCACGCTGCGCGTGCGCCTGCACGAATCTAGAATTAGCTTCACAAGGATGCATGGTCGACATGTATATATAGGACAATCTCGTGTGTCCACTGGGCCCGTTCACGTCCCATCGCACGTCTCTGTTTCATTACAATTTGGATTTTTTTGTCTATAGTAATACTAATTAGTCTTAAATTTAATTATATGTGTCCAGATGGGCCAGATAGTTGAACTCTGGACTTTATTCGATTCACTTCCATGACTTTGTGGGTCAATCCTCCCGTTAAATGAGCCGATCGTATAACTAGTTTTTTTTTTTTTTTTTTTTATCGTGGAAGTTATAATTTAGGTTGGTAGTTAATTTTTTTTTTCTTTTTAATGAAACTTAGTTATTGAAGTTCTGAAAAAAATATCAATTTTTTAAAACATATTTAGAAATGTTGACGATAGGAATCAGTCAACACTCGGTTGAAGGTCGGAACCTCGTCAACAGAACGATTTGTACGGGGTCGACGATGAAGATTACGCCGAACAACTCCTTTTGATCTCTGAGGGTCGGGTCCGGAGTTAAACCCTCAACCTTATAGGTTTTTTGGGTGCACAACTCCTACTATCAGTAGGAGTTGTGCACCCAAAAAACCTTATAGTAGGAGTTGTGCATCTAAAAAACCTATAAGGTTGAAGGTTCAACTTCGGACGCGACCCTCAGAGGTCAAAAGGGGTTGTCCGGTATGGTTTTCACCGTCGATCCCATAAAAAATAACTCTTTTCATTTTAATTTTTTCAAAACTTTTTAAAATAATCCTAATCGTTGGTCAATTGATGATTAAACCAAACAAAAAAATGAAAAAGATTCAATTACATTCATCATCCAAAATGATCGTTTTGTCCCTAATAAAATCAAAATGTTACATATCATTTTACCAATAAAAAGTTGACATATGCATAATAATATAATTATTGTTCTCTTTTAAATTAAACAATAATTTAAAGACAAAAAGAAACCTTGAAAACAAAAACAAAAACAAATAAAGACAAAATATGACAGTAAAACTCAATTTTCACATGTCATTCTCTCATTCACTCCTCGATCTCTCTTTCTCTTGTTGTCTTTTTCTAGTGCCACCTCCATCGCCGTTGATAAGCCTAACAACCGTTGTCGAGAACCCATTAGCAACAGCAACCTCCATCTCTCTCTTTCTCTCTCATTTCCTTCATTCTTTTTTTTTTTTTGATGTTCCTAGAACCTCAAGTTTTGGAATCGATCGAACCCAAATGAAATCTATAGGTTCGTCAAACCTTTTAACTCCCTTGTTTTATTTATTTATTTATTTGAAATAATTTTGATTTTTTTGTATAGACTGTTGGTTCTTAATATTGTTGATGATGTCTTTGTTGAGGGAGATAATGATGTTAACGATGTTGAAATCTATGAGAGATGATGTTGATAAATTGGGTTAGAATTGGTTTGATGCATTGAAAATGGTGGAGATCCAATATCTCCATTTTTTTTGTTTTTTTTATAAAATTGATTTTAAGTATATAATAAATTATTTGAATTAATGTTCAATCTTTTTAAAATATTTAAAATCCTAGTTATCTACGTGTCATAATCTTAACTTCTTACATGAAAAGACCATTTTACCTTTCCCTTCCAAACAATTTGTCACTATTGACCATCAATTGACTGATGGTTTAGACTATTTTGAAAAGTTTTAGGAAAGTAAATGATAAAAATAGTTGTTTTCAAAAGTACTTTAAAAAATTAATATTTTTTGAAACCTTAAGGACCTAAAATTAAGTTTCCCTTTTTTTTTGGTAAGATCAAATATCTAGATCACAAACGTAGTTTTTCTTCTTTGTTGTAGAAGAATATGTTATATCTTTAATGGATTCGATGTCAACTTAATAAATGTTATCGTGTGAAATGAATTGGGCTGACAAATGAATTTAAGTTTGAACTAAATTGGTATATAAATAACTTGATGTGAAAAAAACACATGTTTACACTGTTACATTGTCATATATTTTACATAATAATCATGAAACACTTATTGTTACTTGAAATTTGTTTAAGAACAAACTTGTCGACGTTGATTTTCAGTCGACGAGCAATCAATGCCCAGTACCTGCAATCAATGTGAGAAAACACGAAAACCAAGAAAAGACAAAGACAGAAACAGAGGATCAAACGAGGAACACCAAGCTTTTACGTGGTTCGGCAATAGAAAGGCCTATGTCCACGACTGTCTATCTCTCAAATTCTGCAGAGTGACAGTATATTATTCAATATTGTATATCCATGTTACAATGATCTCGATCCCTATTTATAGGGAAAAAGGGGTTACAATTCTGGTTGTAGTAAATCAGGAAGAGAATCCTGAATTAATTACATTCCCTAAACAATTGGGAAAAATAAGGAAAAGAATTATAAATTAATTATGCTTCATAATATATTTAGATAATATCAGGAAATTGCCATATTTATCTCAAAATAATGTTGACTTGAATTTGAATTTGAATTAATCTCCATGTCTGACGAGGAAATCATGATTTGATTGGGCAATTGCCATATTCGGAGAGAGAATCACTATTGAACTTGGTAACTGCCTGTTCTGGAAGATATGATGCTTATCACGTATCTGAGCGAGCTGACGTGTCATGGTGGTCTCGAGCTCGAGCTCGCTTAGAAGCGAGCTGCGCAGGCGGCGAGCTGCGACCTGGCTGTATTTATGGGTCTGTTGATGCCAGCTGGAAGTCTTGATGGTCTTTGAGTCAATACTGGGCCTCGTCTGATGGGCTTTGACCACGTTGACCTTATTGGGCCCTTTTATCGGGTCTTAAATGGGCATAATTTGGACTTTTACCAGCCCAATTACTGAGTCCGAAAAATACACACAACATTAGCCCCCCAGCTCTCAGTTCGCTTGGGCGAGTTGGGAGCTTGCATTTGCTGGTAAAAGTTGGCTTCCTTGGCACGCTTTACTTTCTATAACCGCCTCTGTGCACTTTCAAATTCCACCTTTTCAGTTGCGACACGTGGCGATCATGCAGGAGGTAACTGAAGCGACACTTGCACGTCCTTTACTCGCACATTTAATGCGCACGTCCTTCAACTGACGACTGCATGATTTCCAAAGCCACGTTTCACGCTGCACCGTCAGATCTATGACGGTTACGCTTCCCAAAGATCTGACGGTTGGGACTCATGCTTGCTTGTCTATATAAATCGATGGACCCTTTTCATTTTCTTCTTTCATCTGTCATTTTCACTCGAAGCAAACAAGTGTTCAAGCCTTCAAACATCCAAGACCCACTGCCTTTTACGAGATCCTCAGCCTTCTTCGTCGTTCTTCTACTTATCAACGATTCAAGGTGAGACTTCTTTTTCTTTAAACTTTCTATTTTGGGCTCATCTTGCTCCATCACCATTGTTGCTCCTGCAATGATATATATATTTTTATTTTTTATTTATTTTTTAGATGTCTTCAAGTGGAACTCGCAAGGGAATGATTCCAAGCAACGAAGCTCGTGAGCACGATAAAGCCCGAGCTCATGCTATTCAGGGAAGAGAGGCCCGTGCAGCACTCGCTCGTCATCCCACATCGCTAAAACGTCCTGAGGTGGAAGGACTTGTCAAGCAATTCCATATTCCTTTCGGTTGTCGCATACTGCTGCCTGACTCCAGCAATTATGCGTGTTATCCACCCAGGGGATTCATCGCTGTCAGCACCCAGCATCTTGAGCAGGGGCTGCGGTTCCCCGTTCCACCGTACTTGAATGAATTTCTCAACAAAGTCAAGCTCGCACCCTTCCAACTGACTCCGAATTCTTACACACAGTTGATCTCGCTGGCCATAGCCTTCTACAGGAACGGCCTTCATGCCCCTACACCAAGGATCATCCAAGAGTTCTACTCTTTCAAGGCCCTGGCTGCGGGAGATGGAGAGAAACCAGATGGTATTTACTACCTCACAGCCCGCCAGTCACAATACAAAGACCTTTTGCCCAAGGGAGAAGCGAAAGGCAAATCCAACGTCGGGCCGTACAAGACGAGTTGGTTTTATATCTCGTGCCCATCTCTTGCAGATCTCCGAAACTTCAGCTTCGTCCTGAAACCAGGTACTCATAAGAAAACTAAAACGAGCTGATTTTGTTTTATATCTTCATTACTTATCATTCTTTGATCATTTGCTGTGCAGTGCTGAAAATGGACGAGTTTCCTCTCAGCAGCGGGGAGGAACGAGCTCTTGGAAAGCTCGCCAAATCGGGCGATGCGGGCATCAGCAGCAGATTCGACGATGCCATGCTTAGAGCTTACAAGCTCGCCCCTTCTAAGGAATCTCTTCTTCTGCGAGCTGAGGAAGACATAGGCAAGATGAGCGACAGGCCTAGACTTCCTTCTGTTTTTGAGGTTTCAGTTCAGGATGCGTCTACTTCCCGACCTCCGCCAATAGTCTCTTCATCATCAGAGGAAGACATTCGCTCGGATAACATTCGCTCGCCTTCTCCACCTCGGAAGACTTCATCTCGAGGTGCTTCTGCTCGCACCTCGTCTAAAGCAAAGTCATCCTCAGCTCGCACACCAACGAAGGCGAAATCGTCTTCAACTCGCACCCCTTCAAAGGGTGCATCCAGAAAAGGTTCTTCTTCTGCTCCTGCTTCAGCTCGGACAGGATCAGACCCAGTCCCTGCAGCTCCTACTGCACAGGCTGACCCATCCTCTTCTCCACATCGCACGTCTACTCCAGGGGCTTCACTGCCTTCCCCAGCTCGTGCTCCAGCCCCTGCTCCTTCTTCTACTAAGCTCCCAGCCAACAGGAGGAAACTTGTTCTCATGAAATCTCCTCCTGCACGTCCCACTGAATTTCAAGCTTCCTCGGCTCCTCCAGCAAAACGACCTGCCGAAGACTTGGCCACTCCAACGGCGCCCTTCAAACGCTCCAAACCATCTGGCCAGGACAAGGCTCCTGCAGTTGCTGTATCCACCAAAGGTTCTGCAGTCACTGAAGCCACTGCCCCTTCAACCGCTGCTCCCAGCGAGGTGCATGCTACTGCTGGAGCCACTACTCCCTCGACTGCTGCTCCTAGCGAGGTGCCCATCTCCAATGTTTTTACAAGTCTTCAGTCACCTCCGACTTCCAGCTCGCAGCCTGGAAAAGGTGATGCTCCTTCAAATGCTGCTCCCGAGGCAACCCGAGCTGGCCCCAGCACATATGCGACTAGGCGTACTGTTGTGTCGCGACGTGGGGGTTCTCATGATGATGCGCGCGAAATCCTGGAGCGCGAGAGAACTCCTTCACCCACCAGATCAGATATCGAGCTGGGTCCCGGAGGAAGATACTTGAACTCTTTCCTTGACAACTGGGCAACAATTATGCTCAATCACGCGAATGTCTTGGAAAACAGGAGCCTTAGGGGCGAAGAACTTGACGAGTTCGCAGCTCACCATTGCATGCTGGTAAGTTATTTCTTCTCGTCTGCTGATCTCCTTACTTGACTAGATTTTAACCTGTTCATGATTTCCAGGGTGCCCTTGCTGCGATGAAGCGACGAAGGGAGACAAGGGCTGCCCAGGATGAGATCAGGAAACTGGAGTTCGACTTGGAGGCGGCCATCGATGACCTAGCTCGCTTAGCCTCAGGCAGAATAGAAGGTCAGGAAACTCAGATCGTTGAGGCAAACGCTGCAAGGCAAGCAGCTGAGGAAGCCTTGAAGAAAATGGGAATGAGCATGCCATGTTAAGGGATGAGCTGCTCAAAGTGAAAGAGGATCTGAAGAAATCTGAGCAACAGGCAGCACTGGACGAGCAGCGGGCTTCAGCTGCAGAAGAGAAGACTGAAGTACTTCATCGCCAGGTCGATGCTGCTCTGGCACGAGCTGAAACTGCCGAGAAACAGGCTGAGGAGGCCAAGAAGCGAGCTGATGAGATGGAAGCTGCAGCTAAAGGCGCCGAGGAGGCCGCAACAAAACGAGCTAAGGAGGCTGCAACGGCGGATAACCGCGCAAAGGAGGCTGAGCATCGAGCTGAGGTGCTTAGGCAGCAAGTGGGGGAGGCTATTCAGCGAGCTGAGGCTGCGGAGCAACAAGTTGAAGAGATGAAGAAAGAGGCCGAGGTCGTCAACCGTCTCGCTGATAATGCCTTCGAAGAGCTAACAGCCTATAAAGAGCAAGCAGCTCGAGAATTGGAAGTGCGGGCTGCAGATGCAAGGGATGAGGCTGAGGAAAGAACAGGTCGTGATTTCCTCTACACACTGTGGATGTCCCATCCAGACATGGATTTCTCTATCTTCGGGGACATAGGGCTTGAAACTATTGAGGATTTCAAAGCAAAAGCTGCCCCATCCACCGCCGATCCAGAACCTTCGGCTGATCCAGATTCTCCTGTCAAGGATTAGCAGCTCGTTTTCTTTTTTATGTATTTCTTTTAATTTTTTCAATTTGTAATCAGTTTCAATACTTAATGAAAATTCCTTTCGTTATTTCTTACGTGTTGAATGTTACTCAGGCCAATGCTCTTTATTTTTCCTGCGAGCTGATAATTAATGAACCCAAAACCTGATAATAATAAAAGCAACACTTAACAAAATTTTTGTAAGTATAAATAATGGATTTTCTAGAATGCTTGGCGAGCTATGCAGGGGTCATCACCTCGCCTGCTTTTTAGGCTCATTAGGCGAGCTATGCAAGGACACTTAGTCACTTGCTTTTTAGGCTCTTTTATTTATAGCGAGCTATGCAGGGGTCGTCACCTCGCCTGCTTTTTAGGCTTATTAGGCGAGCTATGCAAGGACACTTAGTCTCTTGCTTTTTAGGCTCTTTTATTTATATAACCTGAACCCTTGAGTTCGGAGCCCGTCAGCCTGGTGAAGAAAGTTGAATCAAAAACAAGGGAAAAACGGAGATATCATTTACAATTAATCCATATTACATGTAATGAAAAACTTATTGATAATAGGGGCGGAGATGCTCGGCATTCCAAGCTCGGAGGACTTCTGCCCCGTCTACATTAACTAGGCGATAAGCTCCATTTCCCAAGGCTGTTTTGACAACATATGGTCCTTCCCAGTTCGGGCCTAAGGATCCATCACTCGGCTTGCGGGCTCCTGGCAGGATGAGGCGTAGGACTAAGTCTCCTACGTTGAATCTGCGAACGCGAGCATACTTGTTATAGTACCTCGCTATTCTCTGCTGATAGACAGCTACCCTTAACCTAGCGGTTTCCCTATGTTCCTCGAGCAGGTCCAGGTTTGCTGCAAGTAGCTGATCATTGTCACTTGGATTGAAGGTCGCTCTTCTTTGCGAGGTGACTTCAAACTCAGCTGGGATCATAGCTTCTGATCCATATACCATTGAAAATGGGGTCTCACCAGTGGAGCTGCGAGCTGTGGTTCTATAGGACCACAATACTTTTTGGAGCTCGTCTACCCACGCTCCCTTCTTGGCTTCCAGTTTCATCTTCAGGGTCTGCTTGATAATTTTGTTTACAGCTTCCACTTGGCCATTGGCTTGTGGGTGGTCTACAGCTGAGAAACTTTTAATAATTTTGAGGTCGTTGCAGAACCTAAGAAACTGGTCACTGGCGAACTGAGTCCCATTGTCTGTCACGATCTGCTGTGGGACCCCGAATCTGCTAATAATGTTGCTCCACACGAATTTCTCAATTTTGTAGTGGAGATCTCAGCAAGTTCTTTCGCTTCAGCCCACTTAGTGAAATAATCCACTGCGACTACTGCATGCTTACATCTTCCACGTGCCATCGGTAGGGGTCCGATCAGGTCCATTCCCCAGATCGCAAAGGGCCACGGGCTCACCATCTGTTGGAGGTAAGCTGGTGGAGCTCGTGGAATATGAGCAAACCTTTGACATTTGTCGCATTTCTTCACTAAGTTGAGGGCGTCCTGCCTCATGGTGGGCCAGTAGAAGCCTTGGCGAAGTGTCTTCTGAGCTAGAGACAGCCCCCCAGCATGGTTCCCACAGTGACCTTCGTGTATCTGCCTTAGCACTGTTTCACATTCATGGCCATCAATGCATCTTAATAACGGTGCTGTGAAACCCTTCTTGTATAGTGCATCATCGTAGATGCAATACCTGGCTGCTCTAGCTCGCAGACGTCGGGCTTCTAGCCTGTTACTAGGCAGCTTTCCATCCTGCAAGTATTCGAGAATAGGGTTCATCCATGAATCAGGCTGAACAGATATGGCCATCGTCACATTCTTTTCTTCTGTGCTTGGAGCTGGTAGAAACTCGACTGGGATTGCCCCAAGGAAATCTGCATCTCGCGTGGTTGCGAGGCGAGCTAGTGCATCAGCATGCGAGTTCTGAGCTCGCGGGATTTGCTTCATCTCGTACTTCTGAAATGCACCTAGCAGCTCGTGAACCTTTTGGAGGTAGAGGGCCATTTTTGATCCCCTGGCCTGATACTCTCCCATTACGTGGCCAACGACGAGCTGTGAGTCACTGAAGATTTTCAAATGTTCAGCTCGCATCTCCTTAGCCAAGCGTAGTCCAGCGAGCAGTGCTTCATACTCGGCCTCATTGTTTGTTGCCTGAAAGCCAAACCTTAGAGCGCAGAGGATCTTGTGGCCTTCAGGGCTGATAAGTAGAATTCCAGCTCCAGCCCTATGCTCGTTGGATGATCCATCAACAAAAAGCTCCCAGGCTGGACCTTCAGAAGACTCAGCTTCATCATCTGCAGGTCCCGTAAACTCTGCAATAAAATTTGCCAGAGCCTGGGCTTTGATAGTCGTCCTTGGCTTGAATTGGATATCGAACTGTGCGAGCTCCACTGCCCATTTCAATAAACGACCTGAGGTATCTGCTTTTTGCAAGACTTGTTTCAACGGGTACTTGGTGAGGACCTCGATAGTATGAGCTTGGAAATAAGGTCGTAGCTTCCTTGATGCGATCACCAGGCAGTAAGCCAGTTTCTCCATCTGCGAATATCTGGTTTCAGCATCCTGCAATCTTTTGCTCACATAATAGACTGGAAGCTGCGTCTTTTCTTCTTCCCTCACCAGTGCGGCACTCAGAGCTTGCTGCGACACTCCCAAGTATAGAATCAGCTTTTCTTTCTCTTTGGGCTTGGAAAGAAGTGGAGCTTGTCCCATATACTCTTTCAACTGCTGGAAGGCTATTTCACACTGCTCAGTCCATTCGAAACTTTTGGCTTTCTTCAGAATGTCAAAGAAAGGAACACACTTATCTGTAGCTTTCGAAATGAACCTGCTCAATGCAGCGACCTGGCCATTGAGGCTCTGTACGTCCTTCACCCTGGTAGGCGACCTCATGTCAATCAGTGCTTTGATCTTCTCGGGGTTTGCTTCAATCCCCCTACTATTGACCATGAAGCCCAGGAACTTCCCAGAAGCTACTCCAAACGCACATTTGAGTGGATTTAACTTCATTTGGTAGCTCCTCAAAATTTGGAACATCTCTCTCAGGTCGCCAACATGATCACCTATCTGCTTGGATTTTACCAGCATATCGTCCACGTAGACTTCCATGGTCTTTCCAATTTGTTCTCTGAACATCATGTTCACCAAGCGTTGATAGGTCGCTCCTGCATTCTTCAAACCGAAGGGCATCACCTTGTAACAATATAAACCCCGATCAGTCATGAACGAGGTGTGCTCTTCGTCTTCGGGCTTCATTGGGATCTGGTTATATCCCGAATACCCATCCATGAAGCTCAGGAGCTTGTGGCCAGCTGTAGCATCCACGAGCTGATCTATCCTTGGCAAGGGGAAACTATCTTTGGGGCATGCTTTGTTCAGGTCGGTGAAGTCGATGCAAGTCCTCCACTTCCCATTCTTCTTTTTCACTAGCACAGGGTTGGCAACCCAGGTCGGGTAGTAAGCTTCTCTAATGAACTTGTTGACCAGAAGCTTGTCCACCTCCTCCTTAAGTGCTAAGTATCTTTCCCCTGTCATTGCCTTCTCTTCTGGCGAACTAGCTTAAAATGAGGATCAATGTTCAGCCTGTGGGACATCACCTCCGGATCTATTCCCACCATGTCCTCATGATTCCATGCAAACACATCCAAGTTCGCCTTTAAGAAGTCAGCGAGCTGGATTCTCAGCTCCGGAGTTAATCCTTTTCCCAGCTTCAAACATCGCTCAGGATCTACCTCGCTGACTGGTACATCTTCTAACTCCTCTATTGGACCGGTAGCTCGGTCTGCATCTACCTCGCAAGGGTCTAGGTCGTGACTGACTCCCTTCTCAGTCATAGCTCGTGGCTCGCCCCCTGAGACCACGTTCACCTTCTTTCCTCTTACACCCATCTTTACTGCATCTTCGTAGCAACGACGAGCTAGGTGCTGTTCTCCTCGAACACCTCCGACGCTATTAGGAGTTGGGAACTTCACGGTCAGAGTTCTGGTTGAAGTAACCATGTCCAACTCGTTCATAGCAGGTCTTCCGAGGACCACGTTATACACCGATGGGCAGTCGATTATCAAGAAGTCTGTCAGGGTTGTGGCCTGACGACCCGCCTCCCCCAGAGTCAAAGGCAATTTGATCTGCCCTACTGGTACCACAACATCTCCAGTGAATCCAAATAAAGGCTCCGGGGATGGCCTCATTTGTTCTGCTCGCAGCCCCATCTGGTCGAAACAGCCCCTATACATCACGTTCACTGAGCTGCCGGTATCGATCATGATGCGCCTAACTTCCACATTGCTGATTTTAGCTCGTATAACCAGCGCATCATTATGAGGACTGATCACTCCTCTGGCATCTTCCTCTGTAAATACGATCTCGTCCGAGGTCGGCTTCGCTCTTTTGGTAGGTCCCTCCGACCCATTGAGCTGAAATGAATGATTCGCCTCCCGGACGTACCTCTCATGCGATCTGTTGGAATCACCTGCGATATGGGGGCCACCATAAATAGTAAAGATGGTTCTTACCGCAGGTTCCTGACCTTGCTCGGGAGCTCGCTGGGGCTGCTGCTGGTGTGTTGGCTGTTGTTGTTGAGGTCGTTGCTGGTGAGGTCGCTGATCAGCAGGTCTTGCCACATACTCTCCCAAGCGACCTCGCCTGATCAATTTTTCGATGGCGTTCTTCAACGCCCAACAATCCGAAGTACTGTGCCCGACCTCATTATGATAAGCACAGAACTTGTTTTGATCTCTGTGCTGAATGGGGGCTCTTATAGGATTGGGCCTCCCAAAATCTTCCTTATTCCGCTCCGCAGCGTAAATCCTGTCCGGTGATGCTGTCAGGACGCTGTATCCTTCCTGGCGACCCCAACGCTGAGGTCGCTCATACCTTGGCTCTCTTCTCGCTTTCTTGGCGATCTGATTACTTGAGCCGTTGTTCCTCCCTTCTTCGTTCCGGCCATTGTTTCTTCTCTTCGGCTGGCTGGAACTGCCCACTTCATTCTTCTGATTCTGTTTTTTCGGGCCGAAGGTTTCTTCCCACCTGATCTCTTTTGCAGCTCGCTCGTAGAATTCTCCTAGATCCTTTACTGGGGATTTGTAAATGCTCTCGTATAACTTTCCATCCTTGCGCAGCCCAGCTGAGATCGCTGTCAGAATGCTTTCATCTGATGGGTGCTCGACATTCGCGACCTCGCGTCTAAATCTGGTGATGTATTCCTTCAACGACTCACCCTGACGCTGAAAAATGGTGGCAAGGTGGCAGGATGGAGCGAGCTGCCTTTTCAGTGCCCTGTATTGACCAACGAACTTCTGTTGGCATTGCTCTCAACTTCCTATGCTGCGAGCTGGGAGATTTCTGAACCACGTTCTTGGAATATCCCCCAATGTAACGGGGAATACTCGACACTTCACCATCGGATTTCCCGTTTGCAGATCCATCTGAATGTTGAAAGCGTCTAGATGGTCATATGGGTCACTGTCTCCATTGTATTGCTGAATGCTTGGCATTTTGAACCTCGGAGGAAGAGGTTGCGTCTCAATCTCCCTTGTAAATGGGGTTCTGCCTCCGTAGAGCCCACGCTGCTCCGGAACTCCGGGTCGTGCTTCCAACTGCTGGACTCTTTGGAGGAGCTCCTCTAGTTGGGGGTCTCGGAGCTCGTATCTCCTCCTGTGATCATGACTTGGAGCCGGATGTTCAGGGTCATACCTTTCGTCTTCCTCAACTTGACCCTCATGATGATGGGATCTTACCTGCTGCCCATCCACCTCGTCGATATAACGAGCTGCGGCTCGGACTCTGCCTTGGCCAACTTCTATCCGTCTGTTTCCATCCTGGCTCAGTCTTACTACCAGGCTATCAGGTCGTGCGACCTCCCTTTCGTGCTGAACAGGGTGTCTTTCAGCCCTCGAACGCGCATTGGATGAGCGAGCTGAGTCTGCAGGTCGCGGGACTTCTCTTGCCAGCCTTTCAGGTCCTCGCGCTGGTTCGGGAGGCTGGAGCACTCCCTGTGGTGCCTGAACTTCCACCCTAGTCACGTTCTGAACTTGGGCCTGCACCAACATATTGACGGCTTCCGTGAGCTGTCTGACCGTATCTTCCAACGCTTCCTGCCTCTGCAATAATGCATTCTGTCCTTCGGCCGTCGGGGCAACTGGGACCGCTTGACGGTGAGGCAGAAGAGGAATGCCTGTTGTAGCCCCGAGAACCTGTCCATGGGACGGGCCTGCGCATGCGTGGTTGCGTCTTGCCCAGGCTGTAAGTTTTGCTGGGATTGGTTCACGTGACTTTCCGCCTGGTCGTCATCTCCAAGGAACCTGTTTGATCTAGTCTTTGCCATCTCGCCAAAAGTTGATAAACTAAGATGAAAAAGATTGCAGTATGGGCCCTCCTTCTAGCGCCAAAATGTCGACGTTGATTTTCAGTCGACGAGCAATCAATGCCCAATACCTGCAATCAATGTGAGAAAACACGAAAACCAAGAAAAGACAAAGACAGAAACAGAGGATCAAACGAGGAACACCAAGCTTTTACGTGGTTCGGCAATAGAAAGGCCTACGTCCACGACTGTCTATCTCTCAAATTCTGCAGAGTGACAGTATATTATTCAATATTGTATATCCATGTTACAATGATCTCGATCCCTATTTATAGGGAAAAAGGGGTTACAATTCTGGTTGTAGCAAATCAGGAAGAGAATCCTGAATTAATTACATTCCCTAAACAATTGGGAAAAATAAGGAAAAGAATTATAAATTAATTATGCTTCCTAATATATTTAGATAATATCAGGAAATTGCCATATTTATCTCAAAATAATGTTGACTTGAATTTGAATTTGAATTAATCTCCATGTCTGACGAGGAAATCATGATTTGATTGGGCAATTGCCATATTCGGAGAGAGAATCACTATTGAACTTGGTAACTGCCTGTTCTGGAAGATATGGTGCTTATCACGTATCTGAGCGAGCTGACATGTCATGGTGGTCTCGAGCTCGAGCTCGCTTAGAAGCGAGCTGCGCAGGCGGCGAGCTGCGACCTGGCTGTATTTATGGGTCTGTTGATGCCAGCTGGAAGTCTTGATGGTCTTTGAGTCAATACTGGGCCTCGTCTGATGGGCTTTGACCACGTTGACCTTATTGGGCCTTCTTATCGGGTCTTAAATGGGCCTAATTTGGACTTTTACCAGCCCAATTACTGAGTCCGAAAAATACACATAACAAAACTTTTGTACTAAAAAGTATTGGTCTTTTTGTACTAACATGCATACGTTACAATGCACCTTTAGGGTTAGATTTTTTTCCAAGTAACAATTATAATTACAATTCCTTAATCGCCAATGAAAAATTTTAATCCAACAAAAGGACATCTAAAATAGTTTGAATCTTTTGTTGAAATTTATTTCCTATCTTTAACAGACATTAGGTTGCAAACAAAAATTTTAGGTTTGCTTTGGGTGTTAAGAAATCTAATCACACGTATGTTTTTATATATATATGTATATATTAAACATCTGTTGCTTGAAAGTTGTTATTGGGATAGACATTTTAGATCTCAATTAAGATTGAGACTTGAGATGAGAAATTAGACAACACAAATCATCTTAATTCATTTATAAAAGAATAATATTATATTTTCTAAAAATTTACCTGAAAATTTTACCAAAATAATGTGGTAAGTTTATGTGTAATTATCATATTAATTTTGGAATATGTATTGATGATGTGATAACTACACATAAGTTTGTTACATTATTTGGATAATGAATTTGAGCAAATTCTTGAATAGTGTGGTATTATTCTTCATAAAAAGTCTTTAAATAATCCATTAATCTATTGTATTGCCCATCAATATAATATTCGAAAATTTAAAAAAAATAAAAAATAAGGGACGCTAATGTATATATTATAGGGATGTTTATAAAAAGCTCCCCAGCAGTTTCGTAATTAACAATTTTTCTCCCTAAATTTTAACGCGTTGGACTAAAGTACTTCTACGGCTTCCATCTACCAAGCAAATAAGACGAATTTCAGCCAGGCCTAGGGTTTAGGAAAGCCCGGCCCAGTAAATAGGTCCAGTTCCCTGTATATAACAAAGCCAACGCCTTAAAATGAAATATTAGGGTTAGGGTTTTTGTGCTGCACCAGACAGAAAACAGCCGCAGCTCGAAGAAGAGAGAGAGAGAGCGACAATGAAGACAATTCTGTCATCAGAGACAATGGACATCCCAGACGGGGTGAAGATCAAGATCAACGCGAAGGTCATCGAGGTAGAGGGACCCAGAGGCAAGCTGAGCCGCAACTTCAAGCACCTGAACCTCGACTTCCATCTGATGACCGACGAGTCCGGCAAGAAGAAGCTGAAAATCGACGCCTGGTTCGGCTCCCGCAAGACCAGCGCCGCCATCAGGACCGCCCTCAGCCATGTCGAGAACCTCATCACTGGCGTCACCAAGGGTTACCGCTACAAGATGAGGTTCGTCTACGCTCACTTTCCCATCAACGCCGCCATCAGCAACGGCAACAAGTCCATCGAGATCCGAAACTTTCTCGGCGAGAAGAGGGTACCTTCTCTTTTTCATTAAAAAAAATATGTATGTTTTTATTTTAATATAAAATGATTTAGTTGGTACATAGTTTTGCTATTTTATACTGTTATTGTGTGCACTTGAATATTGAGTGACAAATTGTTGGCACTTTGTGGTTTCATTACATGTGTTTTGAAGAGCACATTTTCAAGTAATAGCTATAAGTTGTTGGATTTTGTATTTAGCTTGATAGAACATTATAGATTGACTGATTGAGGAGTTGTTTGCTGTGACAAATCTATAAATTGATTTGATTTCAACATTTAGTTAAATTCTAGAGTTCAACGGGAACCATGTAGCGAAATATTTGTGTAGTAGAAAAGAGTACTAATAGGGAACCATGTAGCGAATTATTTGTTTAGTAGAAAAGAGTACTAATAGGGATATTGTGTTCTGTATCATATCATTCAATTGGGGGGCGTGTCATCTTGGTGTCTAAATGTAGAGTCTATGTAAGATGAATTTACTTACCGTAAATGTTGTTTTGATTAATTGGGGGTGTGTCATTGTGTTGGTGAAAACAGGTACGTAAAGTGGATATGCTTGAAGGTGTGAATATTGTCCGGTCTGAGAAAGTTAAGGATGAACTGGTATTGGACGGAAATGACATTGAACTCGTGTCTCGGTCTGCTGCTCTGATAAATCAGGTACTTGCCCATCTGCCTTCCTCCTTTTGTGTTTGTGTACAAACATGCTTGTGGTACATTCTTTTGCAGAAATGAATGCCATTGATATGTAATCATGTTCTGACTTCTTACCCTCTTTTTGAACAGAAATGCCATGTCAAGAACAAGGATATTAGGAAATTCCTTGATGGTATCTATGTCAGCGAGAAGGGCACAATAGTTGAAGAAGATTGATCAGATATCAAATTTATGTCATAGTAACTATATTTGAACTTGGGTTCATATTTTTGTTCCTGCTTTTTTCTCACTATGCGAACTTGTTCAGTGGTTTCCTGGAAGTTTTGGATTAGAGATTTTGATTTCTGTTGTCCTACCCTTTAATGGTTTTGTTGCATTATATTGTGGATTTTATGGTTCTACATCTTTCATTGTTTCTTATTGTTGATTTCTTTTGAGTTTTGAGGAATGTTGTGATCGAAGGCAAGAAGTTGACATAATGCATCATATTATAGCCAATTTGAAGGGTTTATATTACCCTGATTAATATTCCTGCAGGTTGCTTATTCAATATTATTTAACTTGGGGACGTTTAGCTCTGAGTTACTGCAACAATGTTGGTCAGGTAGTGTATTAGTGTTACAACTTTTAAGTGAGTCGTGATCAATTAATAATCGATCAACTGTTTGGCTCAAATTATTGGTCTGCGATGAATATAAAGAAATATATTTAATTTGAGAGTGATTTAGCTGAGATTACAAGTGTTAAAGGATATATGTTGATTTAAGTTCTCTGATGATTGGCAATTGCCAAAGCATGATTGTTTAATGGTTAGGTAGGTTGGGTAGCAAAATGAAATGTAGTTCATATTATGGATTGTCATGTAGATATTGTAAACAGTCTACATTGATGGGAATAGTTATTGCAATCTTATTTGTATCAAATTTGATGTACCAAACGTCACCAATGGGCTTTAAACGATAAGCAAACTACAACGATATTGGATTGTAAGCAAATTTTCTTGCATCCTTTGATACGCAGTCGGATGTGTATTATCAATGAGCTGGTTAGAAACAAGGTGGTAGTTTGGCTTCTTAATACCTGTAATCATTTCGGGTTAGAGTATATAAATCTAAAATTTTTTTATTTTACGGTCCCAACATCATTTATTCAATTTGCCATTTTCCACTATAAAATAAAAACCAACTTAATTGTTTTACCATTTTTCACAATTTTACATTACAAATAAATGAATATATGAATGTTAAACTATGAATTTAAAGCAAAATCTTAACCTAGACAACCTAATCTATTGTTTTAAAAATCTTATAGAAAATCACAATCCGATTCCAATATTATACATGATTGAACATGTTTTATTAAAAGATCATTGATGATATTTCCCATAAATATAAGATCTTAGCATAGAATCTCATTTATACAATAGTCTGTCAATTTATATATGAATTACGTTAAATTTTTGTCTATCATTCATTTTTCTATCAATGTGGTGATTGGAATTTCAACTTAAAAAAAAAAAAAACAATTTAAAAGGTGACTCTTATAACGAAAATCATTAGAAATTGCCCAAACAAAATGACACCTACAATGTTTTGACCGTCGAAAAATAATTAAAATATCGTTTAAAACTAATAATGAATAAATAAATTTTATTTTTACTTTTAACCCCTTTTGATCCTTCATTATTTGGGTTATACCCAAATTTAAGTATTCGGTTTGCCTTGGCAATATCATTTCCGGTACGTAAACGATCGCCGATCTGAACGAACTCGCGCGACATATAATTGCACATAAGATAAAACTCTGACCGTCAGATTAAGCGCAATCTTCCAAAAAGGCCACACCTTTTTATAGGCGATCAAATCACAACCGCCCAATAAATGCGTCCCACCGAACACAAACCCTCTTAGAAACATCCAACAATTCCCTATCTTCTTCTTAGGTTTTTCCAGTCCGCCCTCTCAAAACCCTACTCGACTTAAAAGTAAAAAAAACAACGGTTCTAGATCGCCGCCGGCCTAGCAGAGAAGAAGAGAAAACTCTCATGGCCGCGCCCGAAGCCCCTCTCTGCTACGTCGGTGTCGCCCGACAATCCGCCGCGTTCCGTCTCATGAAACAAATGGTACACTCCTTCCTCTCCAAGACATTCGTGCTGTGTTCTCAATTTATATCATTTTTGTTGAAAAAATCTGATCATCTGATGGTTGTTTTTGCAGGGATGGGAAGAAGGAGAGGGGCTAGGTAAAGACAAGCAAGGCATCAAAGGACACATCAGAGTCAAAAACAAGCAGGACTCTACTGGTTTTTCTCTTTTTTTCTTTTTCTTTTTTATAATATTTTGTTGATTCGAATTTATGTTCAGTTTGTCGAGAAACACATGTAGGAAATGAACAAGAAATGTTTCGAAGATTGATTTAGTGGAAATTTTATTATGTTTGGTTTCTGAGAAAATCGGTAGAGATAGGAAAAGACACTTTCGAATAGCGTAATCAATTGAGTTTATGGATTATTGTTTCAAAAATTTGTATCAGGTGTTGGTCTAGAGAAGCCGAATCCTTGGGCGTTTGATACGGCTCAGTTTGATAGTATTCTTAAGAGATTGAAAGTGGTATGTTTTGATAGTTTGGTTGTTTTATAGTCTGGAGTGAGTTGTAGTTGGTTTGATTTGTGAACTTTTTTTGTTTTTGGTTGGCAGCAAGGAGCACGAAATGATGTCGAAGGTATAATGTGATGAAAAGATTATTATTATTATTATCATTTTGCACTTAATTGTACAAAAAATATGGAGTGTGAGGTGTTTTTTTGGTTTGTATTTAACAGTTGAGAAAGATGATGGTCGAGTAGAAACTGAGATTGAAACATCTAATGGTGGTAAGGATTCTGTTGTCAAGGCTACTCGACCACAAGGAAGGTTGGTGCTTTAATTGTATGTGATATGTGTATGTGTATTTTCTGTTGTCCATTACCTGTTGTTCTACTTGTAATAAAACCATGTGGTTGTCTACATTCTTTTGTTTTAGATATAAGAAAAGAGAGAGAGGGAAGCTTGTCCATGGATATTCTTCAAACGATCTTGAAGGAATTCTTGTAAGTTTCTAGCCCCTGTTTTAACTACTTTGGAATGAAATACATGTTAGTCTGTTTCTTGAGATGCACAATATGATGTATGTGGTTATAGTTTCTACAATGTACTGAAGAATATTTTGACCTTCACTCCTTTTCTAGTTTTCCTGTATGTCTTTGCTTTAATTTTAAATGCTTGTTTAGTTTTAGTAAGTACTTTTATATTTAAAATGTAATTTTTTATATCTTGGTTTACATGATTTTTTTAAGGCTAAATATAACATTTGTTTTTATAACTTGCTGATCTTTTGTTGATTTTTTCTGCCAGTTTTTTTCTTGTAATATCCTCTATATTGTATAAGTGATTTGTTGACTTTGGTCACTGCTTATTCACTCTGGAAAGCTGTACTATAGGTCAAAAAGGTTGAGGAGTCACCAGAGATAGATTCTTATGAAGATGGTGTGTTGGAGATAGAGGAAGCATCTGAGTGTCAAGATTTTATTGCTGGAGGTAACAATATGAATAGATAGACAGCAGTAAAGTTTCTATTTGCATTAATTGCAAAATTAAATTTAATTTTTACAGAAAGTTGATGTTTTATTTGATCTGTTTTGGACATTGATGTTGTCCATTTTCAGCTGTTGGCTAAAAAAGAAGGAATGAAAGAATGAAATAAATCAACAAAATGGTATTATTTGTTTATTTATTTTTGGAATAACCCTAGTCAATTGTGACAGGGAACAAAAAAGAAGATGTCTCCCAAGAATGGTGGGGTTATAAATATGGGTTTGTCTCAGGAGGTTATCTTGGGGCAAACTCTAGTAGAAAGAAATCACTCAAAACTGGAGATGCCAAAAAGAGTAATGAAAGGACTATGTTCTATGAAGATGACCAAGAGAATCTGTACAAACTTGTTCAAGTATGTTACTTTGCCAGGTTCATTTTTGGGAAATTTATAGTATCTGTTGCCTCTTCAATAAGATGTGTTTGTAATTAAAATGATTTCAATTATCTGACTGTAGATGTGTGTTATGAATAGTCTAGGTGTTTTGTTCTTTTTATATTTTTGAAAATGAGTGAACAAAAAGTGGTGCGAGGTATAGCTGATATTATAATTCGTATGTAATTTGCTCGTGCGATTCTGCTTGTAAAGGATTGTTTCTTGAAGCAACTTAAAAACTGGATGCAAAGTGGGAGAAATCTATAATCACACTATTTGTTGATGCATTCTTTCATTGAGTGTCAAATGTTTCAGGATAAATCAACAACTGGAAAGCAAGGATTGGGTGTCAAGGATCGACCAAAGAAAATAGCTGGTGTCCGCTATCAAGGGAAAAGGACATCCTTTGATGATAGTGATGAGGAAGGAGAGTCTGCTGAAGAACCATCAGCTGATCTTTCTTTCTCAGCAAAACGAAAACGTGATGATTTATTAGAGATGGAAAAGATTGATGAACCCAAATTAAAGTTGAAGAAGTTGTGTAAAAAACTTCTTCGACAGGTGTGCTATTGGACATTGCAAGCTGTGCACTTTCATATTTATTTTTCATCTCTAATATGTATACTACTTGTTTTAGGTACCTGGGGAGTCATTAAAGCTAAAACAGCTTAAGGTTCTTATTGATGAACATTCCACCTCAGTCTTATCCAACTTCTCTTTGAAGAAAGATGCCCTTGCTTACTTGAAACAAAAGGTTTGAATATCTGGTTCTTACTATTTCTTTAAAATTAAAAATTGTATCTGAAAAGTTAAGTGATTGTTTAAGAGTAGCCTTGAGAATTTTGCCTTTTTAAATGAACTGTGATTGGTTCATGAATTCTGCAGGAGCATTTTCTATTTTTACAGGATGATGTTGCACGTTTTCAATATTTTTGACCTTTTTTTTTTGTGCTGTGGTTGCAGCTAGATGGTAGTTCAAAGTTCTCTGTGGAAGGAATGCGAGTTAGTCTCACATCAAGGAGAGGCTGAAAAGTTTTGCATGAATTTTGATCCTGTAACGGTCTGTATATCGCAGCTGAGACTGGATTAGAATTAGATCTGTATCTCCAGCATTTATTGGATTTGTTATAGCAATTGGTCTAGTTTTCATTTCATATTTATGCTCCCATTTGTTTTGTTTGATCAAATATAGAAGAGTCCGGTAGTGTTGATGGTTGTTTTAAGACTTGTATTTTGAATAACAGTGAGTGATAATCTGATTTGTTAGCGAGGCACAAGAAATATATTATATAAACCCTTGTCAGAGGAATTACTATTAATATTCAATGATTCACTTTCATGTGCTTGCTGCTTTTGCAGCTGTAATGGCGTACCATATGTATGGTGGTTGTAGAAGCCACCAATGGATCTGCTTATTGCGGTTTGTTTATTATAATCTGAAACAACTCTGTTGGATATGGATGGAATTTTCCGATACTATATAAATGTTTTTAATCGTGATTTTTAGGACTATTATGATGTTGGTTGAGATTAAAAGCTGTGTTAAAATTGCCGATAACAGACCAGAAAAGTTTATTCTTGATTGGCATCACTTCCTTGATTAGTCAATTTTGTTGGTGATACACAACTTGTGGTGCTTTGTCTTACTATTGTTAGATGTAATTGGCTTGTACAATCTTCTTCGCTATATACCTTCCTAAGTGTTCATATCCATGATAGTATAAACCTTCGATTTCTGCTCTCCGACCGCTCTGTACCATTAATGCCAACTCTTCTTTGTAATTTTCCTGTCAAACACGATTGACATCGGTGAAGATTTTGACTTTGTAAAGACATGATCTAATGTAGCGCCTTATCAATTAAGTTGGCAGACAAAAGAGGCGAAAATAGTGTTTTGGGTAGTGTATAACATACCTGTAAAATTTCCGAGGACATCAAGCTTTTAGCAATTTGCAGGTCTCGTGGCTTCAATGGAACAAGAGATTGTTCAGGAATCTGTTGTAGATCGTCCCCTCGTAGTCCCAGCCATTTTACATTGCAAGCTGAATTAAGTCACAAATGACCATTTAGTATTAGTGGGTAGGTGCCACCTCTAGACAATCATAAACTTGAATTAAGAAGAAAGCACCATATCTGTATGCCTCTAAACCCATCCCTATGCTTCCAAACTTGAAGGTGCATAGTATAGCCAGCCCAGCAGGATTCCTAAAAGGATTATAGACTTGGAGTCAAAAGTACTAAAAACTTATCCATTGCAATGAAGGTCAATTGGTCAATCATACCAGTCAACTAGTGCAAAAATTGGCAGGTCAGGAAAATCTCTGCTCATTCGGTGAAGAAGAAACCTGTTATGATACTCAAAACACTTAGAATAGTAGTCATTTGAAGCTTTTTGAGTTCAATTTGATCCAAATAAAATGTATCAAACTGTTGATAATCAACAGCTACCTCGTGGCAATATCTGGGTATCCTTTGGCTGTGATTAGAATACTTGGAATCTGATTGAATACACGGTCCTCAACCAATCGATGAAATATTGCATGCTACACAAACCCACGTGTTAACAAAAAATTGGTATTGCTTGGAGAGAAACAGTAAACAAGGTGTTCATAGACAACTTGGACAGATACATTACCTTTTCCACGACAATGATATACCTTGCATCTGTCTTGATGACCAATTTTTCTAATAGGTTCAAGTCACCAGATATAGCATACCCAGATGATCCACATTGGGAGCAGTCAACTGCCTCACCATTTGGTTCCTACCACAAGTTAAAAGCCACAAAACCAGGATGAGCCTAGAAATAATGTTCAGGGCAGCCTAGAAATTTCATTGTTGACGATCCCAAAACCTTAAATTCTGACAACATATATATATATATATATATATATAATGAAGAATGTGATAACAAAGATAGGATTATGTGCCTGAAGTAACACTCGTCCAGCAACAAGTCCTCTACTAGATGCCATGATTCCTAGACTGTAACGGCTACACCGAAGCAATGCCACAACATCTACAGCACCAAAAATAGGATCTTAAATGACTCCATTGATGTTCAAACATAATAAAAAACCTAAAAAACAGATTCATTTATTAGTCTATTAGAGCAGGGACGACCTTGAATGGTCCTATTTACTTGCAACTGAGAAGTGAAATACTCTGGTGAATCACAAAGCAACTTATAAAATAGTTCTCTCTGAGTCACTCTTTTTTCTTGAACCAGAATCTGAAAGCACATCTCCATCATCTTCCACACTGCGTTATCGAAATCAAAACACAATTTTTTGAACTCATCAATATTGAAAATTCATCGACAAAACAATCATTAAAAGCAGTTGCGAAAAATAGCACCTCTAACAAAAGCTTTAGCTGCATTGGCTTTCATTAAAGACCTTGTACAAAACGAACGAGAGAGAAAAATCCACGACACGTCCGTCAACAGTCCTTGACTTACACGGCTGTTACTCGACCTCCTATTGATCTGTCGTTTCACAAATTTGAATTCATTATTCTCAAAAGAATTGGTCTGTTTTCTGTTTAATCAATTATTAGCTATTGGAATTTGTTTTCTGTTTGGATACACCAACCAGTGGAATATCGGAGATTGCAGGATCTGGAGAGTTCAGGATCTTGAGAAAACTGAGTACTGAGACTTCGATTCTCGCGCGAACCTGAATCGAAAGTTTTCCAATTAAAGCGAAAAATGGTAAGGTAACAAGAAGAAAAACGACAGAGAGAAGATGACGAGACTTGCCTCCAGAGGAGATAGAATATCGGCGTAGCAGAGTTGTTGATCAGAGAAGAACTGCATTGAAGATCCGCTCAGGTCCTCCATTATTATTATTATTATTTTCTGTTTTGGCTTTGATTGGAGAACATGTGGCGATTCTATGTGACTGTCAACTGAGATTGGCGCGAGAGCGCCTGTGAACTTAAATACATGAAAGCGAAACATAGATTTGATACGGCGTCGTGTTAGTGCCAACTAAGGCCCAATTGTATACTCATTTTTTGGACAATAACCCAATTGTATACTTGCACGTCAGATGCGGGATCTTGCTGTGACGATGAACAGAAGTAAGAATGTGAAGGTGAGAATTTTTATTTATATTACATTAGTTTTATGAAACTGCATGTTTTTCTAAAGTCAAATCAGTGTACTAATGCCCGAATTAAGTAATTACTACGCTTTCATATTTATGATAGAGATATTAAATCTCATTGTGTGTATTTATTAGTATTAAAAATATTTTTCCCTTATTATGAGAATAAATATTTTCTAATGTTATATGAGATGATTTTAATTTTTATTATCGATAGATCATGATAGAATTCAAATTATTATTGTTAGTACATTTTTTAAGTATTTTATAAATATATACGGAGTAATATTGAATTTTAGAAAGTTGTGGATGATTGTATTTTAATATATGTGCAAGCTTTTGCGAGACTAAATTGTAGAACCGAACAAAAATTATTTTACTGTTATATGGACCTCAGTCATATTAATTGTCCAATGTATTAATAATCCATATCCACTCCATTCTAGTGAAGAAGGTTTAAATCTCATCTTATTTATAAAAATATAATAGTATAGAGATTACACTTTAACTATAGTTCCAAATTGAATTTAAATATAAATTATCTTGTATTTTTGTGAAAATGATTATTCAAATTGTACTTATGATATTTGATTAATATGTATATATCATTGTAGATTTCTAACCTCACGACGGTGTTTAAAATAGAAACAGGTTAGTTATAAGGCCTTATTATCTATTATTGTTGTTACGGTGAAGCTGTCACCGACGTAGAAATTTTCAAGGGTGAAAACCAAAGACAGTGAAATGGCCTTCAAAAGGTCGGTTTCTACCTCTCCGTAAATTTCTTACAATTCCGCGTTGTACAGTCTCCCAAACTGATTTCAAGAGCTTTGAATCTTTGCCATTTTCAAACCTCTTTAGGCTGACTTTAGCTGCCTAACAAGTCTATGCTACTCAACAGGTTATGTTGTAAAGCAAAATTTGCACATAAAAAAGTATACATAAAGACCAAAATTTGAATCCGATTTAAAATCATCCCCAGTGGCTTTTGTGGCCCCCAAAAAAAAAGGTAGTACCCATTTCTCATCAGTTCCCTCGATTCCCACGTATCTTCATTTTATTTTATTAAAATCAAAAACCATTTTCAAAAGTTACATAAAATTTACTAAAAAGTTTCCAGTTAAAGTTAATTTTGCATGCATGGTTTCACAAATTAAACGGATTCGTTTATAATAAAGTGAAAACTTCAGAAGATGAATGGAATCTATAGTACAATTATGTCATCAAAAGAGGATTTGCGTACATGCTCCATCTCGTGGTGTAAAGGAGGAGAAAATCATGGGCACTTGCTAGTTGTAAGTTGCAAGTAGCAAGCTGCAAGCAGTAATTTGACTTTGATTATTTTCTTATTTCTATTATTTGACTTTGACAATTATTAATTGGTCACGACAACACGGTTTTGTATTTGGCGTCTTCTTAGTATTAATTGGTATTGACAAAAGGTTTTGCTCGCAAACAGCCGACGAGAAGAGGGAATTGTAGGGACATGCATGTATGATTGGATAGTATTGAAGGAATTCTATAAATATATTGTTTTGGGTGTCTAGAGACGGGGACCAATAATGGCACTCCTTGTTCATGAGTTATCTAAATCAATAATAGCTATGTGACTACTGACTACCATAACAGCTAAGTGTGACTTTCTTAAGTTTCTCACTCTCTATAAACTTTGTCTAGTTGTTTTAGTTTTATGAATACTATTATATTATTAGAAAATTTGTCAAAATTTATTATGTAAATGATGTGATAAACTTATATATAATTATGATATATCAATATATTATTTCAAAATTAATATAATAACTACATTAAATAAGTTTGTCACATAATTTGAACAAATTTTTAAGAAATGTAGCATTATTATAATTTTATGGTTGGTGATATCACATATTACTATTGTTATTGAGTAGAGTAATATGGATTGATTTGAAGAAATTAAAATTTTCAAAAAACTATGGATGAATTTTAAGTTATATTCATCTAACCCAATTCTCAAATTGTCCAAAAGAGAATATTGTAACTATACAATAATTGTAGAATAAGATATCTTCCCAAATCAAACTCTTTAAAAATCCATTGTTTTCTTCTTGCAATGCAGTTTTTTTTCTATAAAGAACTTATTTTAAATGGGTTTAGCAAAATGTTGGACTAAAAATAGGATAATAAGAATTTTATACATTCTTACACATGACTTTTATCTCATTAAATATAAATTGATTATATATATATAAATATATAACCATGCAATCATTGTAGGACAAGATATCTTGTCAAAATATTTAAAAATTCCTTATTTTCTTCTTGTAATACATTTTTTCTATAAAAACTTATTTTAAACAAGTTTAATAAAATGTTAGACTAAATTAAAATAGGATAATAAGAATTTCATACATTGTTGCACCCAACTTTTATCTCACTAAATATAAATTGATTATATATATAAGGTAATAAGGTTTAAATTACACATTAACAAGTTCTGTAAGTCACAAACCCTAAGATATGTACAATCATTGAATTCTTTTAAGAGTGTAAGAAAGTTTCTTCCTCCTAGTATTTGATATTATATTTTTCTTCTCAAGTATTATAAGATATTTGACAACCATCCCACATGTTAAATCCAAATAAAAAACAAAGAAATCAATCACCCAAGTCGACACGCATGAAAGAGTGGCTTAAGGGATGATATTTAATCAAAAAGACCAAATTATTATAATAAAGTTTGGTGCCCTTTGACTCTTAAAAAAGTCAACTAAATGGAAATGCAAAACCGGTTTAAGAAGGACAAGACTTCATCAAAAGCTGCACCAGTCTCCTCTCTCTCTCCAATATATAATCAAACCCTAGCCTCCTTTGAATATCATAGTAATCTTTCTATTGTATTTATCTATTTCTTTGTTTGTTTCAACAAACAGTTCTTGTTTTGATGAGTGAGTTTGTGTGCATGGACTGGGATTTGCAAGCTCTAGTGGGAGGCTACAACAGTGAGACCTCTGTTATGGAGAACCCACCTTTGTCTTGTTTTGCTCCTTCAAGTCTTCAACAAGATGGGCTTTTTGGCTTTCCTGATATCTGCGAAACCACCACGATTTTGGATGAACTAGAGGAGCTCTACAGGCCCTTTTATCCGCGGACCATCCTCACCAGTTCCATGTCTGCTCCCAGCAGCACAGAAGTTGTAAAAAAGTCAAAGAAACTACTTCGAAAGAAGCAGCCTCTTTGTGGTTCTGCTAGTGCTGATAGTACTGATTGTGATCATGAGATCAAACCGAGAAAAGGGTTAGTGAATAGTTTCTTAGAATTGATTACTTTTGTTTAAGACTCACGAAATTATTGCAATCATGAAAATTATATATATACTTATTGGTCTTGTAATTTTCATTTCAGCAAGAAAAATCAGCATAAAAGAGTAGTGGTGCAACAGGTAGCAGCAGATGGCCTCTCGTCTGATCTTTGGGCTTGGCGAAAATATGGGCAGAAACCCATAAAAGGGTCACCATATCCGAGGTTAAAAGCATTTTTTATCTGTTTGTTTGGCTAGTTCTAGTTTTAGTGGCATTTTATATAACAAGCTTTGATTCAAATATTAGTAAAAGCTCATTTAAGGGTCATCACATCCAAATTTAAAATATTCATTTCGTTTCGTTATTTTTAGTAACATTTTACATAATAAAATTTAATTCAATCAACTGAATAACAATTTTATAATTATATAAACACTTGTGAAATGTAAGAATCTTATATATCTGATCATTTATGTAATTTATTTTTCTCTATTAAATCTTGGTGACAATGATTTACATGTGAAAACCGAAAACTAACTGGATTTTGGTTGGTTGGATCAAAAACATGCAGGAGTTATTACAGGTGCAGCAGTTCAAAGGGATGTTTAGCAAGAAAACAAGTCGAGAGAAACCGTTCAGATCCAGGAATGTTCATCGTAACCTACAGTGCTGAGCATAACCACGCTCACCCAACACGAAGAAGCTCACTAGCCGGAAGCACCCGCAACAAGTCTCTAGTGCAAAGAGGTCCTGCCACCATTGAACCACCACATGAGCCAATAGAGCCAACTGTTGTTTCTACAACCACCCCAGATGGTTTGGTGACATCCATTGATGAAAAGTTTTCACTCCAAGATGACATGAAAAAGCAAGAGGAAGAAGTACAAGTTATGTTTGAAGATATAGGAGAAGAAAAAGAAATTGTCATGCCCGACACTATATTTAGCGATGAATTTTTTCCAAGCTTGGAGGATTTGGAAGGACTTCTATTGGATCAATTTCCTAGTGACTTCGATGTGAGATCTTGATACTATTTGTTTAGACCTTTGGCGAAGTTCAAATTTTTAAGTCTAAAAGATAGCACATCCACGTTGTTAATACTGAGTTTCATGAGCCGCATTATAACTTAAATCTTTAGGTTTAATATTTGTTTTTAACGTTTTATCTTTTTTTTTTTTTAAATCAATCTCAACTACAAATAATGGTGGATTGGAAGGGATTTTTCATTTTCTCTTTTTTGGTTTGTTACTTTGTCTTGTAAGACCAGTTTTGTATATTTTATCTTCATGAATAGATGTTGCTGTACATTGGGAAGCAGTTAATATTGAATGTCAAGAAAGTCGGTTTCTAAGATCACAAGTTTTTCAAATGCTGACAAATTAATAGTTTTTTTTGTAGTTAATAATCTTGTTTCTTTTCATGACAGACGTTCGAGTTTCACAAGGATTCTAACAACTACATCATCTTTTGTTTTGAAATTTGGTATCTAATTAATTATTATATACAATCAACTTGGATTTCTTGGTATTTTTTTTTATGCAAGTGTGACATTAATTGCCGACCACTTCCCTAACTGAAACAACAACGACAGCTTGTAATTATATTTAATTTATTAAATCAAAATAAGATTAATTATGTACGTCATTAATACGGTATTGTACACTAGCAATATTTCTTGCAAGTATTGAAGTCCTTGCATTTATAAATATTGTATAAATATGTAGAAATTATCAATTCGGGATAGCATGCGTATTTGAAAAGGAGGAGCAACAACAATTCTATACAATTATACAAGTGAAAATGCCTTTAAAAATTATAGATAGTCGATATTAGACAATTACTATATACATATACACAAAAGGGAAATTTTTAATCTTTAAGCTTCATACCTATAAAATTTCTCTTCATGTGATAATTACATGAGGAAAATTTTTAATCTTAAAGCTTCATGCCTATAAAATTTCTCTTCAAGTGACAATTACACGAAGAAAAATACGAATGATGGTGTTATTAAGTATTAAAGAAAACTGATGGCATGCTTTAAAAAAAAAAAAAAAAAACCGATGCCCTTGTTATAATATTATATTATTTAGTCCACAAATCAATAATTTTTTGAAATAACACAAATCAATAATTTTGATATGACATTATTTATATTATTTCTTCACACTGGTATTGCGTGAAATTAGACTTATGACATGAAGTACTGTATTAGGTCTTTGTTGATACTAATTATATTCTCTAATTAAAATAGTTAAAATAATTGGCTTGTCTTTTTAATATGCTAGGATTCGCGTTCGTCATGGGCAAGCAAAGCAGCCACAGAGCCAACGAAAGCAGCATTCATGTAAGTAGTAGGTTCAGCATGAGAGTAGTCTGATCTGAGGTCTTTGAACTGGTCATTTGAATCAGGCCCACCCACAATTGCACCCACATGAGTGTTTGGGTTTGGATTGCTAGAAGAGTAATAGATTGAACGGCCATCATTGCAACCCACTTTGGTTGGGTGAGCCCGGATTGAGGGCATCGATGCACCTCTGTGGTGTACCTGTAATGGGTATTTGCTTCCAAACCCTGCCATATATGACATTTTCATGGGGTTGTTTCCTAATATGTAATCCACCTGAAAAATAGACATTTTTGGATTAAAAATAAACTTGATTGGAGCACAAAGAGATCCCGGTTGTGCAGATATGTAAGGTGTGTGTATCTGGCTATTGCGGGTACGTTACATGTATTAGTTAGTATAAATGATAAGATTTTTTATTAGTTATGTAGAGAATTATAGAACCAAATCTCATCTCATTCATATCAGGTTGGGCACTTTTTTTTTTCATCATATGATTGTTTTGAAACTCTTGAAGAACAAAAAAAAATTACACAGGTACCTGTGATTTGGCGAAGGCTCTGATTTGAGAGGAGGAGAAATGCACAGAGCCACATTGGACACCACCAACGTGAGCTGCATTCAAGGTTTTGGAGTAGAGAAATAGCACCATGGAAGCGCTTGTAACATATTGTAAGTTACTACTATCTCTAGTGTATAGGAGCCCACCTGCACATATAATACCAGATATTTTGTTTCTTATCAAAATTTCCCATGGTCATTATTTAATATAAGTGATTTGATTGTAATGAGAAATGCGTACCAGGAGTTGTTTTAATCTGCAGAGAACTACTTCCTGGCATCAATGCACACACAAAGGACTTGATGTCCGTCTTAAACTTGGACAAATCCTTCTGCCCACCATAGAATTCCTGAACATAAAATTGGTTACTTCTTTATCAAATTTTGCTGTAGAATTTCACAATTGCATCAATTATATATTTTCTATAACTCTTACCTCTGCTAGTAACATTTGAGCTCCAGCAAATTTGTTGTCCCAACTGAACTCGGACACTGCCTGACTCCATCCTTGATTGCTTGTGACATAAGTCAAGTAGTTGTTATCTCTACTTGCCTTGTATAGCCAAGCCGCAGCCCATAACAATTCATCCTTTTAGTTGCTCACAATTCAGAAACCAATTAGCTCGTTAATAATACTAATTGATTCATGTAAAAATTGTGACAAAGCATTTTGTTATTTTACCTGATATCCTGAGAAAGAGCAGTAAAAAGGGCAAGAATCTTTATAAGATCCCCTATACTTGTCCGCAAATTCAAACAACTGTAAAGTGACCGGATAAATTAGAACAAACGAATTGTATATTACATGAACTAAAATTCTCTACTGATATGAGCTTTTATTGAACTTTTAAAAATTTCGTCTTACATAACACTAGATGCTCAGATTAAAAAAAAAAAAAAAAACTATTACAAATTTTGATTGGCGTAATAACGTTGAAGAGTAGTTGGAATCGATTGGTTTGAAGACAATCGATGCAGCAGAAAGAGCAGCAGCTGCCTCAGCGGCTGCCTCGGTGCCTGGTGAATCAGAAGTTATCTTGTAGAGTGTTCGAGGTGTGTCCATATCTTCAGGCCTCTCCCAACAATTATGATCAGCATTTCCATCCCCCACCTGTGAAAATGAAAAATTATGAAGCTACAACACATCTAAAGTATACAAATATGATATTTTCATGTCTTTTTGCATATCAAAATACACAAGAGAGAGAGATATGATCATTGACCTGAGTGTAGAGTGTAGTTGGTGAAGTGTGAGCTTGCAATATGAAGTCTGTGCCCCAGCGAATTGCACCATGCAGGTAGCGAGTTGTTTGGCAGAAGAGATCTCTGTTTGGTACTCAATTGCACCCCAACTCAACAAGCTGACAGTAAATGCCATTGTCCATCCAAACTTGACATTGTCACCAGCATCATAGTAACCTCCTACCAAATTTACCTGCCCAAAAAAAACCAACATGACCTATTGAATTCACATATCAACTTTTCAAATCTGTTTCACAAAAACAACATAGTTTTTATATATATATATATATATACACACACACATTATCAGGCTTGCCATCAGAGAGTGCAGAGTCTCCCCTCCACTTCACTCTCTGGCCTGCTAACAACTTTCCTGAGCGTTGCCCTTCAAAAAACAAGATTGCTTTATCAAGTGCATCGCTATAGTCAAGAGCTGTTGAGAACAGCTTTTCTTTTTCTGTAGCTAGGACCTTTTGGCCAGCCAAGACAGAACACAAGAACAGACCCCAAACCCCAAGTCTAGTAACTCCAAGGTGTCCCATGATTTTGCAACTCTCGTTATTGTATAAGTGCAATTGTAATTGTATTGGCTGATATTTATAGAGATATATGTGCTAGAAATGCCCTCACTGGTTGCCATTATTATCAAATATCATTATAATTTCATTGTTCTTATATGTTGATGGAAGTTATATATAATTATCTACTTTTTAAGGAATAGCTAGTCCAGATGTCCTAATTTTAATTTCATTTACATCTTGATTCTAAAACTATTTCAAGAGACCATTGTTTTAATCTAAATTACAGAATATAACAGCTATCCAAATTGTAGAATCAATTATTTAAATTAAAGACAAGAACAGTTATTTATTATTTAAGATTAGGTAAAATTTATGTAGATAATTTTCATAAAAGAAGTTCTATGAGGGTAAAATTGGGTAATGGGCTTTGCGCGGATGGGCATGTATTGGGATAAAATTGGTAATTCAAAATTGAGTCATGGAGATTTTTGCTAATCATGATAGCAAGATACTAACACCCATTCCTCCAACGTCATTAGCAAATGCCACCATCATTTTCTAATTTCACATTTCCTTTCCAGTACTCTTGTCTTCATACAGTTATTTATTATTTAAGATCAGATAAAAATCATGTAGATACTTTCTATAAAGAGAATTGCTATGTAAGAATGAGGATAAAACCGGATAATAGGCTTTGTGTGGATGGGCATGTATGGGGATAAAATTGGAAAGTCAAAATTGAGTCATGGACATTTTTTGCTAATCATGACAGCAAGATACTAACACCCATTCCTCCAACGTCATTAGCAAATGCCACCATCATTTTCTAATTTCTCATTTCCTTTCTACTACTCCTGTCTCCAACAGTTTGACGTACACAATTCTTCCCAAATTGTGAAGTTTCAAAGCTTATTTCTAACATCAATATGTTCTGGTTTGATTTTCAAGTGAAAGTACATACATAGAATATCGTGACAATTATGAGTTGATGTGTTGCATTCTAAACGTATACGTTAATAATATTCCCTATAAGTTGCCCACCTATCTTCTTGAAGGCAGTTCAAAAACGAATGAGTGACATGAAAAGTAATGAACAATGCAAGATGCCTGAACTATTACGAATTTCTATTTGTTCATTAGTACATGAATTTAACATGCTCAAGCTTAATTGGGAAGAAAGATTTATTAATGCTTTACAGAGATCACAAGACATCCAATTTTCATGGGGAATAAAATACTAATACCGAATCACGTTTTTTTAAATCCAAATTTTATAGAGTATTGTACACGTTCCCTTTCATATTTGTATTGAAAGGT
Source organism: Litchi chinensis (assembly GCA_019925255.1). Taxonomy (NCBI): domain Eukaryota; kingdom Viridiplantae; phylum Streptophyta; class Magnoliopsida; order Sapindales; family Sapindaceae; genus Litchi; species Litchi chinensis. The sequence continues at coordinate 3,130,044 of CM034470.1, read as the reverse complement.
TCGAATCTACTAACATGTATAGATGAATTTTTTTTAATATTGTAAAAATAAATATTTTGACCACGCAAATGATTGGTCTTAATATACAGCTCTAGATAAATTATAAACTCAATTGGTATGATGGAAAAAAAAAAAAGCAAAATTAATTGCCTTTATTACATATGTTTATAGCGAAAAATGAAAGTAAGTTTGGCCACACAAACTCACCACTTACACACGGATCTATCATTAAATGATATCCATAACATTTAAATTGTGTGGAACTTTTTTCCGTGTATGAGGCCGAAAGTATGGGATATGTTTTACAATGTTTGGACTAAAGAATAGACGAAAAGAATGTTTATAACTAATATAAAACTTGTTATTAATGGACAACTTTGTCAGACTAGTAAGTTGGTAAATGTCCGAAAATGAACATGGACAGAAAATGGAGTTGTTTGTACTTGAGGATGTAGAACAATAATAAAACGTCAGTATTTTATTGGGGACAACTTGTTATGGAGTGGTGATACAGACATAGATTCAAAAGCTTCTTGCTATTTTTAAAGATTTATTTCATTTTTAAATACAATATCAAACCACTTTTATCTGTTAGAACATATATAAGATTTAACCACTTCTTCATCCTGTCAAGGTTTTACAAAAAGTGTATGTGGTTACTAGCTAATTTGGATTCAAATGTCACTTTCATTAATGTTTCAGGATTTAACAAAATGTAAATGGGAATGTGATTACTAGCTGATTTGCATTCAAATCCAACTTTCACTGATGTTTCCGGATTTTATAAATGAAAAAGTGTTTGTGGTTACTAGCTAATTCGGATTTAAATCCCATTTTCGTTAATGTTTCTGGATTTTATATAATATAATTATCTTGCTTCCACTATATCGACCATCCCCTCAATCATATTGGATTAAATTAGCTTATAAGCCCCAATTACCTAGTAATGACACCATAAGCATGAAAAAATCAACATCTAAAGAAATAGAGGGCAAGGAGCATTTTAATTCATAGATGATTTAAGAGTACAAAGAACGCAAGGACTAAGAAAATCACTACTACCACCTTCAAATTTACTATATAATCTTACTGTACAAGACAACTATTGTCACCACAAATTCGAAACATTTTCAGGGCTAAAAAATCCAGTCGGACGCAAAAAGACTATCACAAGAAAGAGCTGAGATTCCTGTAAATATCATGTGCATAATTTCCTGGTTCAACAATCTAATGGTAATCATACAAGTACATAAGTATTCCCGCCAAAAAGCGTCCCTATAGGATGATTGGACATTGCATATTCCTTCTTCAACCTCTGATAAGATAAACAAATCTTCACATTACTGCCTGTGAGATGTCTACTTCTAGCAAGCACTTGCAAGAATCAGTTGAATTGTTCATGCCTCACCAGAACACTTCTCATCATTCAATGCAAAACCAACAACAAATGGAAATTTGAGTTTAATGATAAAAAGCAAATATCGATATAAGCAGGTGGAAGTTATTTACCTAAAGAAACAAAAATCTTCTTGGGACAAATGGCACTAGAAGTGTGTAATGCTAGAAAAACCTTTTGACTTGGAAGCTTTAAAAATTTGTTTGTGATCCATCCCAGAAGAATCTGCACAAGGGATGCTTATAACTGGAAAGTGCCCAATTCAAGGCCATGTCTTGTAAGTAGCACCTTACGTCCGCCAACCCATTCCAACCGGTAAGAGAGGTCAAGATTATGAATCACTGATTTCAAACTGTCTGCATAACTCAAACTACTGGCATTGTCCTGCAAAAGGAACAAAGGTACAGTGGCAGTAAAGTTCATACTCTTAAACATAGTTGAATGCATCTCATGCAGAACAGAAACATGTTGAAATGGGAATAAGTAACATGTCATAAGGAGACAGGAACTTGACGTTCTGTCTAGAAGGGTATTTAAAGCTTGTCTTCTGAACTATTTGAGGTCGATGGCATTGAAAAGTCATCAATATCTCTACTTTTTAAGTTTCCTATTTTTTAATATGTCAAAAATGTCCCTAGAAACGAGTGTTCCTGTTATAAGTATTGAGAACATTATAACTGTCGTGTTCACCTATTTACATCAAGTCTTTATATAAAGTAATTCAGAATCAAGAAAAAAGCCAACAAATAACTCATACCAGATAGCCAGCAGTTAATATCTAATATCTAAGAAATTAATGCCACAGTTGTGAAGCAAAATTTACCTGCAAATCGGTCATTCCATCATTTCCCATTATGCGTGCCATTACACTAGACCTAGAGGAATTAGGTGAAAATCCCTCCCATGGAGGAACAAATATCAATTTGGTGCATTGAACAGGAACAAAGTTTCGGCTCAGTTTCTCCCACCATACAGATCCCAAAGACCACCATCTAATCATTAGACCTTGCTCAGAAAAAGCAACCAGCCCCTGCAGGGAGGAAAGAAAATGTACTTCGGGACACACAATTTGACGGATGTGGTATGAACTTCAGAATTTGGTAAGGCAAACAAATCATATAATGTTTTGATAGAATAATCTAATAACAATGAGTTTTTCTGCCTTGTGAATTGCAGCATGAACATGCTCAAGAAAATGATAGTGCAGCCTGTTGCTTCAGAAGACAACTTTGTAGATTGTAAATGGGTGTTTAGGGGATCTTAAATTAATTAGAGATACCTCTCCATCTGGGGAAATGCTCAGAGCTGAAATTGCAGTGGTCATAATTGTTTCTGATGCTCCTGCAAGCAAACTTGGAAGTCCAGGGGGTCCACTTGCATCCAAAACCTTTATTTTTGTGACACTACATTGGAGAACAATAAGCAACACTCAGTGAAGCAATAGTTCCTATTCGGATATCCGAAACAAGAGACAGGAGTAGCAAGAAAATAAAACACTCAAATGATTTAGTAGCCAGAGAAAAGTGGGGAATAGAAGCAGATTTCCATCTTGTAGAGATATGATTCAATCAAGCTTATATAAGATTTAATCTAACCCAGTCTAATCATGGTGGAGATATTCCATACCTTTGCATGTCATACACCCGGATGCTAACATTTTTAATCTCTCCGATCGCATCACCCACAGCCAATTTGGTCGATGTGTCATTCAGGGCTACCATAGGAAATACACGTACAATTTCCTTTAATGCTGTCATTGCACTTTGAAGGCAAGTCTTGCGCATAACTGAGTTTCCCGGGTCTATAGTTTGTAAAATGAAGTTAATTACCTGCAGATCTGTCCAAATGTTACTTGAAGATTGAAGTAAAAGGCAATTTAAGTTTTTCAGTTAACGTGGTCAACATTGTGGACAACTGTATTATATAGAGAAATATTTACTAAGAAGCAGAAGGAAAAACAGAAGAAGGTCAAACTCTGAAACACATTGATAGCCCATGACAAAGAGTGAATCCACAAGAAAACTAGCAATAGGAAAAACCAAGAGTAAATTGACTAAAGAATATGATAGGCAAATGTTTCATGAGCTATTTGCAATGTATATGATGTTAAACAGTGGTACTGTCAAAGCCAAGCAATTTTATCTTTAATGCACTGAAGTCAAAGATGGACTATATGGTGTCCATTTTGAATCTACTAACCTTATCAAGGTACTGAGCTAAGTTTCTAGGAGAACCACGAACAACCCTGATGATGGTCTTGAGAGATACCAGATGAACAGGTGAATCAGATGCAGTAGACCAGATTAGGCTTTCTACAACAGTTAAAAAACCTAGTATATCAGCCATTGCTAGATTAGGAAGAAGAGTCCCAACCAAAGTCTCCTTAATTGATGCTGGTACAGCTTGATGTTCTTTAACTGAGGGTGATGGACCACTTACACACTCTATCTGGAAGAATATATCCCCAATCAGACGAGGTATTTCAGAACCAATGCACATCTTCCATGTACTCTCCATGCCTTCCGCAAGAAGCTCTGCTGCAGTGGAACTATATTTCTCATTCATTGCCATAACCAACTTCATCAACGGATGAACAACAAGCGTGGAAAGAGTTGGTTTCACAAGGCTAGGATACCAAATTGCCAGTGATGCTGCAACAATGATATGAGATGTCATTGCATCTTGACTAGTTCCACCAACACAAGAAATCCAATCTTGCACTTCATATGATTCTAGCCAGGCCAGTACATTAGATTCCTCAGCCTGAGAAATTCCTTGTGGTTCAGGTGACCAGTCGGAATTTGATCCATCTTTTGATGTTAATTCTATCTTTTCAATCTGATGTTCATCATCTTCAGATGAGGATAGAGACCTCACGAATTTTGCATTGCCGGCTACTTTTCGACTACATAGAGGGAATGGAATTGCTCGAGAGGCAGCACAGTGAAACAAAGAGCGTGCAGCCATACGTACATGCTCACTTTCATTTTGCCAGAAACTCACTAAAAGCTGTGAAGCAGAGAAAGAGACAATGGTAACAAAGCACACCAAGTTAACCATAACAAACTCATATATTACGATTCTCGTCACACTAAGATATTGTAGATAGACAAGAAAAATTAAAAATTAAAAACAATGAAACATAGATCTCTTAGCAGAAATTTGGTCTGAAAAGACACAAGCAACTAATAGAGGATGATGAAAAGCCTTTAATTCAGTAGTTGAGTAACATCACAGTAAAATGAACAATTCCCACTTCAGAAAGCGGAAGTTGGGGATTGTGGTACTATCATTTGTTCAAATACACACCACGCAGACAAAAAGAGAAATAAAATGGACATACGGAAACCATATCGCCAAGGTTTTGTTTAACAATTAACATCTAGATAAGCATTTTGCTTGAATGCAGCACTTGATGTACAAGAAGACGGGATAAGAAGAGAATAACTGAATATTACTGCCTATTTGGAACTGGAATGGTAGGTGTCTCAGGAAGCTGTCTTTTTTTTTTTCTTTTTTTTTTAAATTAAATTTAATCCAAGTAGACAAGCAAACCCATTAATGAATACATATAAATAGTTTCAAGAGGGGAAAACATCAAAACACCAAAAAATTAAAATTTATAAATAATCAAATTACAATTGATCATCAAATCAAAACACCAACTCATGAACGCAAGATACAACCTGAAGTAAAGGAGGCTTTATATCTGGAATTTTTTCAGCAAAACTTCTAGTATAGAAGGCTGATAAGGAACTGCAAACAAAAACCAACAAATAAAAGGTCAGCAAATATTGCCAATATAGTACACATGGAATTTATTATTGTATGCAACAGGGATGATCATTTCAACGTCTAAGTAACATTTCAGCAGTCATTTGACCTTCTATAGGAAGATAATATAACTATGAGAAATAAGATGACTTTTTCAGTTTACAGGTGTGAGGAAGGTTGAATGTAGACATGACTGACAGAATAAACTGATTTCAAGCAGTGCGTCCAAGTGAAACAGTACATACCTGCTGGCTGAAGAAGTGGAATGACACAAGCTAACCATGCGCTGTGCAAGGGATACCATTGTCAGTGACCTCATTGCACAAAACTCTGATGATGATTTCCAAAGCTGAAATGTTAATTAGTAACTCAGGGAAAGTTGAAAAAGTTAAAATAAGAAAACAGGTCCCAATAGTTATCAAGTTTCTTCAATTTACCTCAAGAGTAGCTCCCACACCCGGAAATGTAAGGGTCAAAGACCCTTTTTCTCCTTGCAAACCAGAAGCTATTATAAAATTTTCTGGTCTTTTAAGTTTCATGTCAGTTATCAGCAACTCATCAAGCTCACTATCTACACTCCACAAATGTAAAAACGACAAGCTAAAACGAAGTAAAAATTCTTCTAGTGACCTAATCCAGGCATGATCTTTTACATTATCAGGTAATGCACCGTGCATATCAGAACCATCATCCACAGTCAAATGGTGTGGGCTTGGAGTCTCAGTTCCTTGTTCCTTCACATGGGTATTTTCTTGTTTGTCACTGTTCTTTGCTGGATAATCAAGCTTCTGACAAGGAAACATTAATGCTGCAAGGTCAAAACTGAAAGTAGCAATCCCAGGGTATGGACAGGAGCACTTGATGGGATGTTTTTTACTTTGAAGAACAAATAGTGTGTTTGAAGATAATTTTCCTGGATGTCCTTTACTAACATGTGCTTCAGATGTACTCGGCTCAGCTATATTTGACAAAGTGACCCCTCTCTCATAATTATGCAAATGAGATTTAGAAAAGTTTCCATCTTCATGTATTGGAAGAAGTAACGAGGAAACTGAAGTATTTGTGTTCAACACAGCACCAGAACTGGAATTCTTACTGATGCCTTTACAGAAATGATCAAACATTGAATGAGAAGCTGTTCCACGAAGTACACGCTCTCGAGCACCGGTCTTTACATCCCAAATAAACAAAACATCAACAGAATCAGAAGTTCTTGAATGTTCGCGGCAAAGACATGCAATGTAACCCCTTGGACCATCCCAAACAACTTTTGCAGGATAACTTGGATGCCCAGGAAACATCCTCTCCACCCGCAAAGTTTCAAGAGAAGTAAGGGCAATGCATGCATCCTCCCCAACAGACAAAAAACAATCACTCCATGGCTGTTCAGTCCTAGCAGGGGAAAGGATTATTTGACGCACTGGAGCAACATGTTGGTGCATGACTGTGATAAGATTACCTGTGCCAAGATCCCATATACAGATCGTGCAATCTATGCTTCCAGATATTAAAACCTGGTTGAAACTCCATCCTTTGGCGCTGCCTACCATCCGATGTGCAGCCAGACATAGCACAGGACCAGTGTGCCCTGAATAGCTGTGTCTGGATACAGGAGATTCCACTCCAAGGCGAGGACTGGCAGCAGGAGAATCAAGTCCCTCAAAGAAATCAAACCGTAAAACCTCTATTTCACCGCTGAAGAAGCCATAAACAATAGCATAAGGAGCATAGAGATTTTCAGAAATAACCATGGAAGAAGAAACAATCTTTCCCCTGTGCACAAACACATCACTTTCAAAATCTGCTTGCATATTATGTGTATTTTTCAAATAAGGAACAGTGTTTTGCCCATAAGATAAATTGGTTTTGTCACCACTGGAGTCCTCAATTTCATTGGGAAAAGTAGAGTTATCAATCCAATCAACAAAAGAAAAGCCTTCTCCAACCATTCTACTGTGTTGGCAGAGGTTTCCATGGACATCATTTTTTTGCTGTAGTGACCAGATCGTAACATAGGGTCTCCACGGTGCAGGTTCTTCAATACAAAAGCAAACAGATTCAATACGCAGTAGATAAAGGTTCATTTGAATAAAACAAATGGAATGTCTGACATCAGGAGGATAAGAAACGGATGGTATCTCACAATAAGGCTGACATTTAAATTCATCATTCATATATGATATAACATACACAATTGCAGATCCCCTATTATTCCACACTACAAACTTTTCTAAAATTGTTTCATGGGCTTCCTTCATATTCACAGGTTTCTCGGTATCACTACTCCTAAGAAACATGCCCCCCACAACATGCAAATTAATAGAATATTCTTCAAGAGAAAAGAGATTGCCTACAAAAGAAATCTCTCCAATAGTTATATCACAATCCAAAAGACTAAATATGCAGCGATCTTTTAGTAGAAGAGCAATGATATTCCCACAAGTTGCAAGGGAGACAAATTGTCCTCCTTCAGCCAATTCATCCACCGAAATAGCCACGCTAGGCTGTGAAGAACTTTCGTGCAATCCACTCCCCCCCTCTCCATCTTGACGAGACTCCTTCAATATTGGAACCAATTGTAGCTGACCAAAAGAATCAACTAAGAGTGCAGAATGCTTCTCCTTGTCCTCACCCAACGGAACAACAGCCATAAACTTCAACAACCCAATAGACAAATTCCCATGAAAAACAGTTTGAACAATGGTAAGACCATAAGTATCAACTACAACTACACTGCACTTTGTAAATTTCCTATTTTGAACCTCTTTATCCTTCGAAACCACATCCCCTTCATTTGAATCAAAAGGCAGACGATCAGACAACTGGCTAGAATCAAGGAAACAACAGCCAATACACACATATCGTTGATTTGATGGCAATGTACAAACAATTGATGGACTGCCAACCCAAGGGGGAAGCTTTCTTCTTCGTCTACAATGTCCACTGCTTCGACTCCACACACACAACACCCCATCAGTACATGCACTCACTAATGCACCATTATCCAACGAAGAGCTTCCCCCAACATTACCAAACGTTCTGTCTCCTGAAACCAGATAACAGATACCAAGATCAGCTATTGGTGCAGCATGACCACACAACATACCAATTGGTTTAATTACCTGCAACATCAAATACCTCATCAAACTGTCACATTACACAAGCCCAGGTGCTATCATTGAAAACCATTCTAAAAAATAACAACAACCTAAATCAAACAAGCAATCAGATACCATTTTTATCAATAACTAATAGCAGCTACTCAACAGAGACTATGACAACTAAAAAGCCTATATCTTTTGGTTTTCTAAAGCAATATTGAATTACAAACAAACCCATCTGAGATAAACAAAAGAAGTAGGGAAACACAACAGTGATATGACATATGAGCGAATGAGTTAAAATACCGAGCTGGGACCAGAGTCAGAGTCGGAGAAGGTCCACCAGATGATGGAGCCATCGGATCCACCGGTGTAAAGCATCGGAGGTTGAGTAAGCGCAGCGGTAGCGGTCACATGGTGCGACGGAGGCGTGGCCGACCAGATGCAGGCCACGGATCGGCACTTCATGGGTCCAGATTGAGTTAGCAGAACAACATGTATGTAAAAATTCACGACCAGAGTTTCTGTTCTGTTATGTTGCGTCCACGGGTGTTTACTTCATGGATTTGGAGAATGAGAATCAAGAATGAGATTGATTGATGGTGTTTACTTGCTTAAAATTCATTCCGTAATGGGAATGAATGAGTGGGCCCCACACCAATTTGGGGTTGAGAAATGGGAATCTCATTTCCCCCAACCCACTTGGGAATCCCATTCTCATTCTCTTTGTCAAGCTAAAATGTCTCTCATACCCTTCTTTAAAAAATGTGTTATAAGTTTATTCCCTATTTTATATTTATAAATATAAATATTTACATATGCTATAAGTTTTTATAAAAAAATGTGTTAGTGCAAAATGTTATATTTTGAAGAATATTACAATAATATGGTTAAGAAAGTTTAGGTAATATTTTATATATAATTTAAAAAAATGATTTGATATACCATATAAATACATAATATCTTCTTCTAAAAATAAAATAATAAATACACAAAATGCTTACAATGATATTGTCAAATTGTTAAGATTTTTTTTTTTTTTTTAGCTTATTATGATGAATTACAAGATAAAAAGATAACACTAACATTTTAAATAAAATTTTGTACATTATAATTAATCCATAATTTTAATTAAGGGTATTTTTGTAACTTATAATTAATCCATTCCGATTCCAAAGTAAAGTAAACAGCTTAATGGGAATACTGATGATTCTGATTTCGATTGTTACAGTTGAAGTAAACAACTTATTCTGATTCCGATACTTTATTCCGATTCCAAGTCATTCCGATTTCAGATCATTCCGATTCCCATTCCGATTCCTCCAAGTGAAGTAAACGCAAAGTAACTGTCAAGTGTCAATCGATTGGTCAGTCTCTTTTAAACGGCAGCGTATGGCTCTAAAGAAATACTACCAATCACTAGTTGACTCGATTGTCGAGTCAGGAGCGAGTCTGCTCACAAGTTATCCAATTCCGACCGCAGATAGGAGTGAAAGAAAATGGTGATATGATTCAAGAGAAGAATCCAAATTCCATTTTTTGACGTTAAAATATTACATTAATTACCTATTTAATTAGAGAAAATAACTTAATCCATTGGGTTAAAGAAGGAATTAAATTTTCTTTTCAATTGAAATATTTCTAATTTATAAATAGGACTATTTATCTGAAGTTTATATAGCTCATTAGATTGCATCACGTAGGATTTAGCGTCCACATGGAAATGACATTTATAAATCATCTTAAAATTCAATTTTCTGTTGATGGTTAAATTGCATCACATTTAAGATTTAACATTCGTACATAAATGAAATTAATAATTACATTAATATTTAATTTTCTATAGATCTTTAGATTGCATTCTATTTAAGATTCAAACATCTAAATTATTATTATTATTATTATTTTAAAAAAAGGCAAATCACATAGAAAACCAATTTTCTATCTATGGTTAAATTGAATCACAAGTAGGATTGAACATCCACATATAAAAATTGATGGAATATCATCAATGTATGCATCGGACAGCATCACAGGTGTAGGGAAAAAACAACCATTGTTTTTATAAAAATAAGAATTTACGGAACACTGAGTTTTAAAATTTTTTAGAAAACTCAAGAACTTTATATCCATAAAATAATTAAACAAAATAATAAAACTAAATAAAGATCGAATCTTGTACATTTTGTATTAATCTCTGTGGATTGCTCACCACATTGTCTTCCTTGATATGTCTCTACACCAAGAAACAAGTGAGTGGGCACAATTATATAGAATTGTACTCACTTTCTATTGATTTCTTTTTCCAAAAGAACAAACAATATATATAAGATGTGAGATTTGATTTTTGGTTTCTCTGTATTATATTATAAAAAGAAAAAATTTCTTTCTGTTTCAAAGAACGTACAATAAAACCAAAAATATATATTTTATTGAAAAATAAAACTATTTCTTTTCTATTTATAGGCAACCAATTAAGGTTTTAATTAATCAAAATTAATATTAAACCCCAAATTTATTAAAATTAAACTTTTATATCATATAACATAATTAATTCAAATTAATTCATATTATATTTTGAAATCGAACTTGTGATCTATAATTAATTTATACTCAGTCACTTCTGATAATTGAATTCAAGACATCTTATAAAATTAAATAAAAATTATTAATTCATAATTAATAATTAACTAATTAATTATATGAATAATCAATATTATTCAACTACCAAGTGAACGCATATTTTGCTACTTATGTAACAACTATAATTGGACGATTCAATTATAATATTCTATATACACGTTTCTTATAGTGAAATGAGCTATCAAGAGGACCCGATAGACCTACAGTTTTGAGTTCCAATAATATTGTAATTATTAATTAAACTTTTTAATTAAATAATTCACTATTATTAATTTTAGAGTTACCCCACTAAAAACCTAAGATTGCACTTTCAAAACTGTAAATATTTTTATACAATTTAAAATTTTCAGCGTCCATTGATATAATCACTATATATGATTTAATCCTCCATAAATAGTTCATAATTAGAGCTAGATCAGAATGTCTGTTATACCCCTCTAATTATATCTTGATCCTTAAGTATTATTGATTCTCTAATAAATAATATATTCATAAAAACGTATAAATTTATCTTTATGTTTATATATAAACAGAAAGTTGAGCACTCTTATTGTTCAAAACCTTAATCAACCCTTAAAAGAACTATTTTTCTACTTCTTGCAAGAATGAGTGGATTCCACTATTGTATAGAATGTTCCTAGCTATTTACTAAATCATATCCACAAAGTATGAAGTTATTGATCGAACATCTATATTGATCTCACTCATGTAAATCAAAAGACATAACTCAACAAACAGGAGTTCATAATACACTCAGGATTAAGATCAATTCATATATGATCATCTAGTCAATAAATATAAATCTCTAAGTTTAACAGATATTAATTAGAGACTCATGTTTATCGTGATTCAGTCCTATATAATTTTTATTATATAAAGTGTCTCTATTTTCATGTCACTACATAAATAGTCTCGGATAAAACTATCATACTGAATACGAAATGGACCGCAACTGTAGATTTATCATAAACAAAGTACCCAATTTCATTTGCTTTCTATGAACTCTTTATATTACTTCTCTCAAACTAAATCCGCTTGTATATAACACTTATATACTTAGTTTGAAGATACATCAGTAATTAAGAATGTTTCTCATGATATATACAATTTTTGTAAAATATATAAATTAAATAAAAATAATATTTTATTATTATTTAATAAAACTGTTTATATAATTACAAGCTCTTAGGGCACAAAACCCAACAACAAGTGGGATTGAACATCCACATATAAACATTGATGGAATATCATCAATATATGCATGGACAGCATGTAAAGTATTAACTCTGCTAAAGTGCACGATGCACCGCAAAGATGATACACCAAGAAGTTCAATAGACGCACTACTCTCATGTGGTCAATGAATATGACTATCTAAAGTAACGATGATTAAAACCGTCAATAACCATCATCGAACACCCTTATGAAGGTCTAAACGATGGCCTGCGACAAGCACTCCATATAAGCAATGGCAAGCACACAAAATATAGAGGCAAACTTTAACAAAATATTCTCGAAAAATCGTTCAAGTTTTTTCAACATACTTTGTATAGAAAGTAATATATACCGATAGCCTTTGCATGCAACCACCAACCTAACGGTGATGCCACCAACTTACCACGGTGCCACCATCATTCTGTAAAATTTCAACAAAAATAAAATTTAAGAAACCAAATTTAATTGATATTCTCACATCCTATTTAGAAGGGAAAATGTTTTTTTAAAAAATAAAAAATAAAAAATAAAAAGCTAAACAATAGTGAAATTATTGAAATAAATATATAATGTCTCTCATAAAATTATTTGTAAATGAGGTGACGCAGCAACTATCTCTACATATTTTAACTTTTCTAAGTAGAAATTGCACATTTGAATATAACAAGTCTCATTTTTATCTAATTAGTCATCTCTCAATATTTGTAAATAGTTATCTGAACAATATTATTAAAGTCTCAACTGAACTAGTATCGATAATTCCTCGATCTTGATAAAGAGTTGGTAAAAGTAAAAAAATATATATATATATATATAAAATTGAAATCTCTCCCATATCCATCTTTAATCATGAAAAATACATGGAAACTCACGTGGACTTATGAAACGCCTTTTTCCCTTTCTCTTTGCCCCTCGAATAGAAGTCTCTAGAACATACTTGGTTCGCAATCAAGACCTATTAATTCCAGCTTCCTTTTCCTTTCCGAAAATACTAAAAAAGAAAAAGAAAATCATTTTGAAAATCTTCAACAGCGGCGATAACAATGGCCAGTGAATTCGCTGAGAAGGCCAAAGAAGCCTTTTTGGACGATGACTTTCAACTCGCCGTTGATTACTACACCAAAGCCATTCACTTAGACCCCAAAAACGCCGATATTTTGGCCGACCGGGCTCAGGCCAACATCAAACTCTGCTACTTCACTGGTACTTATATTTTGTTTCTGTGGTTTTCTAGTATAAAAGTTCGTTTCTTTATTCGAGATTTCATGTGGGGTTGTGATAAAGTGATGATTTTTTGTTTAATTTTGTGATAATGTTGATGACAGAGGCTGTTGCTGATGCAAACAGAGCAATTGAATTGGACCCAAGATTGGTCAAGGCATATCTGCGTAAAGGGTGTGTGTGTCTTTTTCTGGCTCTTTTAATGATATTGTATATGCTGATATCTTATGTTTTGATCAAAATGATGATGTTGTATATGTTGATGTTTTCTTTTATCGTTTATTAATTATTTGATTAAATTGTTTACTTTTAATGTGCTTGTGATTGGGAATGTAAAGATCGATGTAATGCTTGATATATTCACAATATTTGGGTGACTGTTATTGAAAATATCCCCAAATACGCCTGTTATTTTGAAAAATTTGCTGATATTTCTAATGTTTTGATTGATATTTTCATCGAAATGATATTTGTGATATGTGCCACTATGATCTAGTATTGAATAATGTTGTTACTGTGGAACTTGTCATCTGAGTATTGCAAATTGTTATTTTGCATATTGTGTATGTAATTGTAACTTTGGATTGTATAATTGGAGTTATGTTTATTTATTTTGCATAATTTGTATTTTTCTAAGTTAGAGTGGAGCGATTTTATACTAATCATTGGGAGTTGATCGTGTGATATATTGATATGTACTTTGTGTGTAACAGCACTGCCTGCTTGAAGCTTGAAGAATATTGCACTGCTAAGGCAGCTCTTGAAAAGGGTAGCTCTTTGGCACAGAATGATCCGAGATTTGCCAAGTTGATTGAAGAATGTGATAAGTATATTGGCAGTATGTGCTTGCTGTGATCTTTGGGATATATATTTTGCTATTACAGTGTGGATTTGTTACAACTAGACCTGAATTTTTTAAATTTGTGTTCATCATCTTTTATTGAATTTTTACTATTGGATGTCTATGATCTTTGAAGTTGTTGAATTTTGGGTGTTTATTCAGAGGAGGACAACACTCTGCCTCAGTCATCATCACAGAATTTGCTCCCAAGCTCCATTTCTTTGCAGAAGTCTGTCACATCAGTCAAAACAAAAATTAGGTATTTGTTGTTTTTTGCTTTGTCGGTGATATTTAACTTCCGAAGTTCGCATTGATATGGTTTTGAACAATACTTTTACCATAAATCATCCACCATTATGAGTAGCTTTCATGATTATTGATTCTTGTAGTTACCATTATTATTTTTTAATGTCAATATGAGGTTTTCTGAATGTTGGTAACACTGTACAGACATGAATACTACCAAAAACCGGAGGAAGTGGTTGTAACTATTTTTGCAAAGGGAATACCAGCAAAAAGTGTGGCTGTTGATTTTGGCGAGCAGATTGTACGTTTATCTTCATTATTCTTTGATATGAAATCATCCATTAATTCCTGTATAGAGAGTGCTAGTATTTCTGCCATTGAATAATTAGGTTGCTCTATAAATTTTCCTTATGAATATTTTTATGGAACTTATCTTGATGTAAACTATATTTTTCTTGCAGTTGAGTGTTATCATTGATGTCCCTGGTGAAGATGCTTATCGTTTTCAGCCTCGATTGTTTGGAAAGGTATATGTTTTGTGGTCTTAATGATGCTAGGGCATTGCTTAATTATCGTTTGATTTGAAGCTTATGTTGACAGTATTCACTCAATTGTAATGGTTGCAATATAATATTTTTAAGGATCTTTATCCTGGGCAGCTGTCATTTTAAGATGGTCTGGTTATTATCTTTGTATTTCAAATTGATTTGTGTTGTGTCAGCCTAATTATTTCCATAAGACTAAGATGATTGTTCATCTGCACATGACTTTTGCATTCTATATAAAATAAGAAGTGAAAAAAAAAAAAAAATGTTGGATAAGTTTTTATATGCCCTTCAATTTCTGATGTTTACTTTCTTGAAGAACAGATAGTACCTGAGAAGTGCAGATATGATGTATTGTCAACAAAAGTTGAAATCCGTCTAGCAAAAGCTGACGCTATTAACTGGACATCTCTTGAATATAGCAAAGACAATTCAGTTCTGCAGAAAGTTAATGTACCATTAGGTATGCCACATTCTCGATAATACATTGATTCCCAACAACATTTATCGAAGTTTGATTTATCAGCTGATATTATGATGGTTTTGTTGAACTCATGAGTGAAATTTTCTTTACACATACAACACCCAACTCAGAAGAGTTGGTGTGCATGGAATTTGCAAATTTTATTATCAGTTAATATTTATCATGCACGTGGGGTCCATGATTATCTAATTAATGAAAGTGCTCTTTGTTTATTGATTTATTTTTTCTTTCTTGCTTACTTACTTTGTTTCTCATATTTGAATTTGCAGTTTCTTCTCAGAGGCCTTTGTATCCATCTTCGAAAAAAACAAGAGACTGGGACAAGTTGGAAACTCAAGTAAAGAAAGAGGTGATTCAGTCACCCATTACATTTATGTTGGACATTTTTTGTTCATGATGAACTCATAAAGAGGATAGGGAATAAAATAGTAGAAGAAAATTTGTAAACCACAACAAGAAATGAATTCCTGTCTGCAACACTTTGCCCTTGAAAGCATTTTTGGTTGGTGTATTGACACCATGATGGTCTGACTTTCAGGAATCAGAAGAGAAACTAGAAGGCGATGCTGGTGTGAACAAGCTGTTCCGGGACATCTATCAAAATGGTGATGAGGACATGAGAAGAGCTATGATGAAATCTTTTGTAAGCTCCCCAACATTTATTTTCCTGTCTGGTAGACTCAGAAGCATCTTCCTTGAGTTCCAAGCTTTATTATATTATCAGAAACCAGACTTAAAACCTGTTTTCCTTTCTTGGTCTCTGGCCAGATGTGCCTATGACGAAGGGCCACCCAGATTTTAGTCAGAGGCCTAGTAAAGTAAAAGAACATCTCAAATCTGACTAAAATAGTCGATCATTTGATTCTTTATATTTATTGAGAATGTGCTATTTCTTGCATAGTTTTTCACTTGTGTTCTTCAGACAACACTATTGTTTGTTTGAAATTGGTGCAACATTGCAGGTGGAGTCCAATGGGACGGTTCTTTCAACAGACTGGAAAGATGTGGGTTTGAAGAAGGTCGAAGGTAGTGCTCCGGATGGTATGGAGTTAAAGAAATGGGAGTATTAATTCATTGGGCAGTTATTTCTTCTGCAATGCCAACCTTTCGGCTCTTTTTTCGTTGTTCTTCTTTACATGGGGAGATAGAATTTTCATGTGTAGTAGATCATTGATTGACTTGAACTTGTTATATCAAATCTAAAAGAAAAGCATTACTCACGGAGATTCATTCATGACTAGAAGGTTTTTTTCTTGACTGAGTACTCTTTGGCGATGATCCTGTGCTCTAAAGCCAATGTTAAGAGGCTAGGTTGCCCATTGGGAATGAATTCATACAGTGTAAAGCAAAATATGAAGGATGGAATAGCAGTGCATTGATGCTAAATTGACAATTCATATTTTCAGTGTAGTAGGCCTGGACAGTTCTTATATTAGAACCTAAATTTCAATCTCACTGAGGTCCATTCCAAGTGAACGAAGCGAATATTTGAAAAAAAAAAGTTTTCAGAAGATCCATGTGCCACGTGGCAAGAACATAGTATGTATTAGTAGATTGTCCAAAATTTGAACCAGTGCAGAAGAGTATTTCAAGAATCCCAAATATGAGGTACCTATGTAATTACATTAGTAGCTGAAATGGCGGATGAAAAACCCCGTCAACATTGTAAACCATTCCCCTCCATATCTGCTCATATTGTAATAACTTAAAGAACCCGTCCATGGCCGAATATATTGCTTGAATACGAGATTACTATGATACAAACTGGTCCTAGTCTATACAGATATACAGCGTGGTAGAGCGACTCCTTTAGCAATCAGGAGAACAACATCAAATCATCATGAACCCGGAGAACGGTCAGGTAGAATACCAGCCCCTCCATTCGTGCTCGCAGGCACAGTATTTGAATTATTTTGCGGTTGAGAAACATGGGCAGTCCGACTTCCACAATATGCCTGCAAATTAGGTGGAATACTAGGCCGCGGTGTAGGATTTGGTTGTGTTCTTGCTGGTTGAGTTTGTGAAGTAGGATGGATCATGAACTGGCTAAGAGCAGCAGAATACGCCTGACCAGAGAGACTCCCTCGCATTCGACCAGTCGGACGCCAATTTTGCTCTGATATTAAATCCACCACATTATCAGGGCTGACTGCCTGCACCACTCCTCCAATGTTCACTCGTTGCTCCCCGGTTGGTACTCTAACCCCATCGCGCACATGGTATGAAGTCCCATTTCTAGATGTTAGGACTTGAACTGGCACCGTTGGTGGCTGTCTAGTCAATTGGGTTGCTGTGCCTGCAGCTCGCTGAGCACCATGCATAACCCTGGCATGTTGGCTATTTCTTGTACCTGCTGTGTGGCCAACCCCAGGTTGTGCTCCGCCTTGCAGAATTGAACTTCGTGGGTAAGGGGAAGGTACTTGGACCGAGCTGGGTGACTGGGTCCTAAATTGAGGCATCCTTAGGTTCACAGCTTGCTGTTGGTGCAAATTCTGGTTTTCAGTTGCAAGGCCAGAGGAGACATGGTTAGAATCTGAGTGTGTACCAGAAGCTGGAAGGCCAGCAACCTGTTGAACAAAATAATCTTGATGATTCCTATTCTTAAGGGAAAGATGAATTAGATATAGATAAATACATTACTCTAGAAAAATGAAATATTTTACCTAGATACACGTGAACATATGAAAAGGGGACACCAAGCAGCTCAATGAGCAAGAAGTACAAAATACCAATTACCAGGTCCAAGAAAATCACCATAAATGTATAATGATTAATATTGAAGATACCTCATGTTTGAAAAATTAAGCAACTGAATAATACAAGGACCAGAGTGCTGGAATCTGAATAGAAGTCTAACCTGTGCTGCCGAGTGATGCTGCAATGGAGATGAAGCCATATCTGGCCTCATGAATGTATTTAAGGGGGATCTAGAGCGCTGCAGCTGTAGTTGCCGCTTCTGCATCTCTTGTAACTGCTGTATATGCTGCTGCTGCTGCTGCTGCTGCCGCCGTAGATTCCGCTCTATTTCAATAGAATTGGCTCTGTAATCGATTGCAGCAGATGAAGCAGCCTGAGAAGAAAGGGAGGAACCATCTGGGGTCAAAGAATTAATTCCTAACCTTGGTTGTGGAGATGGAGTCTGAAGTGGGGCTGGTAGAGCTTGAACTGCTATTGGAGTTCGGTTTACATTATTTCTGTTTAGGAACGAAAGTCTCCCATATTCATTGTTAACAGTAGAATCCACAAATATTGACTGTTGTAACTGCAGATTACCAGGAGTGGAATATTGGCCTTGCATCACAGTAGTCAAATCAGTGGAGCCACAAACTTCAGCTCCGCGATCAAGTGCAGGAGAAATGGCATCAGTTAGTATGGGAGATGTCATCTGACTGGCAAGCATAGGCTCAGAAATGCCACCATCATTTTGAGCATCTAAAACACCAGCAATTGCAGACCCATTCGAATAGAGACCTACAGCCTGGAAGTTATTTTCTGGTTGAATATCAACATTTTGGTTAACTCCAACTGTATTGTCCATTTCTGATAAAATTGTAGCAACAGTTTGGTTTTGAAGATTAGTAAGGTGTGGTTTCGTGTCTTGAATTTCATCAGCGCTTGCTGCATCCATCTCCTCATCGTTCATTGTAAGATCTAAAACAACAGGATCAGAATTCATGCAGTCAGTGGACTCTAGCTGCTCAGACCTTTCTTTGTTGTGATTGAAAGTATTATTGTGGGTATCCACATTTTCATCGCTTTCCAAGACAGCCCTCCATGATCCATCTGCAGAGATAATTACATCCTTGACATTCTCTCCAACCTCTCTCAGGACCTGGGCAAAAATAAATAATTTTAAAATGGTAAAACACAACCGGAAAATGTTATTTTGCAACTACTTGCCTTAACCATATTTTGATCAACTCGAATGTCAGTGTAGCAGACATGCTGATTACAATGTGGGCAGCGCCAGGATGGCCTTCTTGAATTTATACCAATGAAGTTACTAAAATCAAAACACTGGCAAAACCATAAAGCAGGTGAATGAAACCAGTGATAGGATTTAAATCATCATAACAATTTCCAACATTCATATTAGCTGCAAATTTAATTATTCTTCATTATAAAAATGACAATTCTTAAGTTATCACAAAGATTTCGCATTCCCAAACAAGAAAGCTATAAGAAATTCAATTTTTAACCTAAATTCACAGAAACAAGTTCAGTGCCAAGGAAAGCAGTACAAATCATTAACAAACACACAGATTGCAAACAGAGGAACAACCACGATATAACTAAACCAGAGAGCACAAATCTAACTACTTGATGATGCAGAAATATAATGCTTTATACCATGGTGAACACTAACCTGAAGATGTTTACATGAATGTCCTTTGACAGGAATTCTGATACGCGTATAACTGTTTGAGGGCGAGCCATTAGAAACATAAATAATTTTAGCTCTAAAAGAATGAAAGGAAACACGATAATAAATGATAAAATGTTTATTATTCACCAAAAAAAAATAATAAAAATAAAAAAATACAATCCTAGACAAGGACTGATACATTATTTTATAGAAGTATCAGAATTGTTTCAAAAATACTTGAATGTTGAACTCACACTCTTCAAAACCCTATATCAAAATAGAAGAGGGAACAAGCATATAAGAAAATACAAGAAAGAGCTCAAATGAGAAATGATGACTCAAAGAAGGGGATTAAGGCAACAGCGGGAACAAGGAAGAGGTACAAAGCACATATTCTTCCCTTCTAAATAGAGCTACCACCTCATAGAGTCATAGAGAAGCCTACTTTCATCACTCATGACTATTAGATCCAGTACATACACATAAAACTAAATTTGCAGCCTTATGAACGTCATATGAAATAAACACTGTTCTGGAAAATCAGACCCCCCTTGAGATATTATCTACACATGCTAGGGAATTTCACCCCAGCCCCCCAAAAAAATAATAGGTACTCCATCACAACTCATAGAAGGTAAATAACTTGAGACATTATCTTCACATGCTAGGGCATCCCACCTCCAGCCCATCAAAGGTAACCATCAGTACTCCTTCACAACTCATACAAGGGAAATAAGCATAACTTGCTTCAAAATACCCCAAGGTAAAACCTCTTCACTACGTTATTGGACAATTAAATGAATAATAATCAAGTACATGTAAAACAAAATAAAGCCTTAAAAAAATTTCATCATATTTGGAATAATAAGCAAATAGAATCACAGCTTACCTTATTGGACAATTAAGTGATATACGTGATGGCCCCTCAATTATGTCAGAATCTTATGGACCAAAAGAAAAGAAATTAGAAGAAAAACAAAACACAACACAAGCTAAAAAGCAAAGCAAAAAAAAAACTGAAGCATTTAAAATTCACCACAACATTGTGAAGTCACAAAAGAAAATAAAAGAAAATTCAAAGCAATGGAATGTGTCATTTCTTTTTTCTTTTTTTCCCTTCTATGCATGTACCTGAATCTTGTATGGTAGTACCAGACTGAAGATAATCTGGTAGCACTGGAGTTTCAAGTGAAGCTGCCATGCTCATATAGGCAACAACTACAATATAATGACCTGGCAATGGTAACAGCGTCTGTCAGAGCAGGATCACATAGATTTCCGAAATGCATAGACATCCAAAACTTGTGTTCAAGCATACCACTAAACTGACCCACTACTTGAATAAGATTTGTTCCATATTTGAGCATTGCAGTCAAATTTGTTGGTAATTGTGGTCCACTATCCTGATGATAAGAAATAAACCAAAAAAATGAACAGTTAACCTATGTTCCATGACTATCAGATGCCGCTTCCTACCTTATCCAAAGTAAGTGTGTACTTGCACTAACCATTAACACATTGCTCCTTTTGTCTATTCCCTTTCCATTTACAATAAAGCTGCATATGTTGAAAAGTTATAAAAGATTTTCAGTAAAAGTAAACGGTTTAGCTTCACAAGAGTCTTTCAATCAGATTAGATATTGACTGCAGAGCCACCATTGGGTTACCAGTGGGCCTAGAGTGCAGAATTGACTGCAATTAAAGCTACCCAATAAAAAAGAAATAAGAACATGAAGCATACTTTGCTTTTTGAGGACTTATAATACAAGCAGATGTCTCTATATCATCAGTGTGTGCCACAAATAACCGCTGCAGGAAAAACAGGAAAGAGAAATGCAAAGATGTAAAAACACACACACACACATATATATATATCAATGTACTTAGATTGTCTTCTCCAGGAAAAAAAACTGTACTTAGACTGAGAGTAAAGGGGAAAAAGTTCCAAATTTATCATGAAAATATTACTGCAGGTAATATACATTAACATATATAACAGTTGGCATTTGTTTTCCATATGGAAATAACATATTGCGTCTGTTACAAGAAATTTTCATTACATCTAGGCTAACTGGTGTCAGTTACTAATAAACTTAATACCAGCACAACAATCTAATAAATAACTACAAAAATTTCACCTATCCAAGAAATACACGTGGGATACCATGTCATACCAACAATGGTAAATGAATCCACGCAAATGCGATATGAGGAGACATTTCTTTTGTCAAAAACAAATTGTGTAGACGTACATGAACATCATGTCCTGACAAGGACACAACAACTCCAAAGACTCTTGAGACACAAGCAAAGGTGCCTGTAATAATATATTTTTTTATAGGAGAACCACTTCTCAATTATAATATTAGGCATCCATGTTAAGCTATTTTAACAGTTTGCATGTCCATATACAGACCAATTGCATGATAAAATATTTATGAAAACCGCTGCATGCAAGTTTCCAGACAAAAAACAGAAGGAAACTCTAACTTATGCAGCTTGAGGCATAAATTATGTTAATGTACTCTAAAACTGTCTAAAAGCGTGTCAACAGTAATATATAGGTGTATTGAGTGTTCTGTCCTCACATATCCAACAATCTGATTTCCAATAAGGTGAAAGTGTGTCCTACAATCAATCAATCCCATACTATAATTTTATACTGGCAGACGGCAAAATATACTTAGCTATGGGATCAATCATGCCAAGGGCTTAGAATAACAAAAGAGACTTCGTTTATTGAAAATTTATCAACACTTTATCATATTGCTCAAAACCATAGATTCCATCTTAATTTAAAAAAAAAAAAAAAATGTAACCGTGCAATATACGGACCATAATGAGGAAATTGAATCAGTACAAAGTTAACAGAAAAGGGAGATTAGACTACACATCAGAACCAGCACGAATATTAACCAGCACGAAAGTAACAAGAAAAAAATCAAGTACTACGGCCTTCATAAATCTTTGATGAAGAATTCTAGAGATCCAAACGTACATCCAAACATACATGGGAAATGAGACGTGTTCTAATCCAATGCAACTTTAAATATTCTACCAAACACGTTACATATGATTGGCTAAATTAAAGGATCATTTTAGAAACAACATAGATTCACCAGAGGCGATTCAGTCAAGGAAATGATTTGGGCTTTGCTTGACATACAGAACTTCATACAAAGCTTCCAAAAAGCTTTTCCCTTTTTTATATAATTAAAATTTAAAAAAAAAAAAAACAATTTTATTAGGTGAAAATCTATCAAGTACAGAAGGTACATGAATTTAAAGGAGAGAACTTACTATTTGTTCTTGTGGAGACCACTCTGTACTCTTTGAAATATGGAAATCAACCATGAATGCTCCATATCCAGGCTACAAAGCAACCAGCATAGATTAATGAGCACTTTTAGTCATTCTTTTAGGCTAAAAAATTATAAATGAACAAATAAGTTGTAATGGCATGAGAAACCACCTTAATGTCAAGATAAGCAAGAATCTGGCCCATCTTCATTTGAGGATAGAACCTGTGCAAAGCGAGAGACAGAGAAAGAGAGAGAGTTTCCAATAAGAAACTTCTATGAAGTAGTAATAATTGATTGTGCTTAAATATTGTAACATATTAAAACATTTCAAACTAATCTGTGAAAAGAAATAAATAATTAAATATGTCACCACTTCAACACATTCTAGTCGCGATTACCATCACTTAGCATAGCCATCCAATTGACAAAGAAATTAAGTGAAAGTGACAAAATAAAACCCATGGAAAAAAATAAGCAAATACATATTAAAATATTGCTTATACCACCTAGCATGTTTTTCTGGAAGCAAAAATTAAGTCACAAGAACCAACATCAAAATGAAATCTGAGGAAAGATGGTCACTAGTGATTTATATAGTTCAAAATAGTAACAGCATCACAGACGTTGCTGAAATATAAAAGTGATAGAAGAAGTCAATCCCCTTATTACCGCTAATACCAAAAGCAGAAGTTAAAATGAAAAAGAGTGATAATCTAAGACCTAAGGCCTTAAGCTCTAAGACTGGCATCACAAAAGAGATTTACAGGGTAAATAACCAAAAAGTATCAGTTCAAAATGGTCATAGAAGTATTAATATTAAACGTAAACTTGATAGAACTAATAATACCTGGTCATGACTGTTGAAATTGTGGAAACCATATTGCTTGGTACAGGGTTAGTATCTCCAAGCCCTGAGAAGCCATTCCCCATCTAAACAACAAGAAAAGATGACCATTAGCAACATATATATCATGCATAAGCCATGCACTGAAACATGCTCTAACAGAAAATAATTGCAGCCAACCTCATTTGCAAGATCACAAAGTTCTTTACTCTCCTCAGCTGAAAACCATCCAACTCTGCAGGCACTCTACCATCAACACACAATATCAGTTGGAATGTTCAATAACAAATTATAAATACCTTCTAGAATCGTTGATTCAATGTAAACTCTGCTTTAATTCAACAATGACATCACTCAATCTTAAACTATAAATGGCAGCGTTTTTCATGTACCTTAACTGAGGTCATTAGCACCATGATAGCTGCCCTCAAGTCGAGATTACTTTTCCATTGGCATAACTACAGCATATAAGAAAATATGTAAAAACTATGGCTTCTATATATAATCCAGGTGCTTCTTGGGGAAAAAAAAAAAAAAAAAAAGGATAAAGTGAAGTTTCTGCCAACAAAGAAATCCATATATTCAGACTCTGGAAAAAACATCTATTCAATTGAATTCATAAGAATCCAATCCCAGAGCAGAGATTATTAGAAAAACTGGGACTTCTTGGGAGATATAAAAAGATGCAAGATTCTATATTTCCAATATCCAAACCATCTACATAGTTCATCAAACATTAATATTGTTTTCCTATAAAAGCAAACAAACTTTATCATGCATCATTTTGCGAAAACTGAAATCCCTTATTGTACAGTAATTTAGTGCATAAATTCAGTAATCCCATAAATTTTATACCATACATTTCACTATGTGTACATACAAGAAACCAATAAGAGGTAAATATACAAATATCAACAAAATTTAGCAAAAGAAATACACCTTTTTCAGTAACGGAGGTAAATTCTGAGGTTTAACTGGAATGTCATTGTTTGAAACTCCATAATCAATACCCCTGTATGTTTCAAAGCAAATCCCATCAACCACAGGAAAAACATAACCAAACCAATAAAAACGAACAGGACTTGAGTTCCACAGGTACCAAATCATCTATAATACAACATGTTCAAAATGTCTCGGTTACACCAGCCAAACTTATTCTTTCTTGTTTGGTCTTATAAATTCCCTTCTACACCAACCAAACTTATTAAAAAAACATCCCTTTTATAAATTTTCTCGCTAGATAACAAATTCACTAGCACTCCATCTTATTGAACAAGAATGGCAAAAATTTTGATTCTTGGTGAGTATTATGATCATTCAACGAAAAAGTTCCAATTTTTGTTTTCCACATAATCGAGTTGTAAACCTATTGCGTCTTTACCATCAACATTACACAAACGAATCATAACCAGAAGCTCAATTTTGGAAATCGAGTTACGTAACTGCAAAACATTAATAAGAACAAAAAATTAACTTTTTGGTCTTTAGAGACTGAATCGAGAGTGAACCACATAAAAAGCCCTAAATTTTTTAAAAGATTTCAATTCTATCAAAAGAATCACATAAACTAAGTGAAAAGCTAACGATACAATTATAATCAACAAATGAACAAGTTTAATTAGTTGTAAAATAATAATTAACAGCGAATTCAACACATGCGCAAGAACAATGTGTGTGTGAGTGTACCTGGCGAGAGCGATACAGAGACGGTAGAAGTCGACGGCGTCAATTTGACTGATGGACTGACGCTGGCGAACGTAAGAGGCCAATCGCTGGGCTATGGAGGCCACTCTAAATGAGTTCACGCTCGGGGCTTCTAGCTGAGGATCCCTGCCTCCAACGGCTGGAGCCGCCGTAAACGCCGGAGGAATCGCCGTCCGTGTCATGTGTTTTCCCCCTCTCTCGCACAGCGCGGGGTTGTGCGGAAGTGGAATTGAATTTTAACTTTGGTGTTAGAGGCCGACGACACGTATTGTAAATGAATAAGGGAAAAATAGGATATTCCCTTCTGTTTTGATATAATATCAAACTTTCACATTACTTTTAAAATTCTTTAATATCTTCTCTTATCGATATATAAATAGATAAAATACTCCCATAGCGTAATCAAATGTCCAAAACATCACTTGCCATTAAAGTTAATATTAAAAATCAAAGTTTAGCTATTGTTATGAAATAATAAAACTATAGGGACATTTTGATCATTATAAATTTACAATCATTTCAATAACAACAGTTATGATAAGGGTAAAATATAATTTCTCGAAATTATAAGAGAGTAATCAACGATTACATCAAACTATAATGGGAAAGTAGGATTATCCCAATGTATAGTAGTAATGTGTAAGATTTGAACTATCATATGTAACTGTAAATCTAAAATTTTACATTTATTTTATCATAGGATCTTATAATAATATAATCGTGTTTCGTATGTGAAATTGATAAAATATAACGAAAAGAAATGGATGGCCATTGAGTGTACATGGGTTAGTACTGTACATAAGCTATTGGATCTTGTAACATCCATGGTTGTGTCTAGTACATGAAAAAGAGAAAATATAATAGAAAGAAATGGATATACCATGATGAGTTAACAGTAGAGTTAGAGTAGGACTATGATGAGAATCTTCATCGACCTGCAACGACAAGGTGGAAGAGAAAGAGCGGTTACGGACAGTGGAACTCTTTCAGAGGCAGAAGACATCACGCACTTTAGCTGACTAGTGTGTGTTGCGATATTCCAGGAGAGGACATTATGAGAGAGTCATGAGTCGTATCCCACGAGCATGGGTGGTGATGTTGGGACAAAGCACATCGCGACGTTGGATTGCGAGTCACAGGTTGCGTAGAAGTTATTAGGCTCTAATCAATTTCGACAAGATGAGAGTTTTAATTATTTTATAATAATATTAATTTATGATTATCATATTAATTTAGGATTTGATATTATTTCATTTTAGGAAATAAATATTTTTTTCTTTTATGAATTAATATTAATAAATTGTAAGGTAATAAATAGAGACTTTAGAGTTTAAGATGTAATATTTGGTTAGAAGAAGTTATAAAATCCTACAGATTGCCAGTTAAGTAGGCATACTATGATTGCTTGAGCTAGGATTAAGTAAATTCTATCACCTATTTTTAGATTATCAATTTGCCTAATTATGTTGATCGATTGATTTAAAATTTATCTTATTTGTGACGTAAATGTGGACAATTTAAGCTTATTATTGGATCATCGGTTAGATTCTCGACAAATCGAAAGTCAAATACGGTTGTCTAACACGTAAAAGGAATGCTAGCGGAGTTTCCGTCCGGTATGTAAGGGAATGTCCATGACATAAACATACAACTTACAGTAGCCATAATTAACTTTTAAATAAATGAGATAATTACGACTAACACATTATATTATTTATACTTTAATTTACAAAAATTTAATTAATTACAATTCATATATCATATTATATCGATTTTAATTAAAGAAAAATAAATTCCTAACATATTGGCACAGACATCTAGTATTAGTCCTTTAGAAACCAAAATTCCAAACAAAATCAATA
The DNA here is from genome assembly GCA_019925255.1 of Litchi chinensis. Classification (NCBI taxonomy): domain Eukaryota; kingdom Viridiplantae; phylum Streptophyta; class Magnoliopsida; order Sapindales; family Sapindaceae; genus Litchi; species Litchi chinensis. Next base: position 3,102,500 of record CM034470.1, on the reverse strand, counting down.
ATAATGAGAGCATCCAAATCTTCTAACTAAATTGGTTCGACGCCCACCACATCCAAATTCTCTATCTATATATATATAATATAATATATATATATAATAATAATGATATTTAATTCATCTCCCACCAATTGTGTGGATTGCTTTTCCACCCCAGTATGAATCTCTCTCCCACCTCTGTGTGGGTGGATCTCTCCCAATTGAGAGTAGTCCCCCGGACCGTGCCATCAGTGTCATATCTCGGTTAAATGATCCCGAATGTCCTCTGGACTTGTCCCAGTTACAGTTATTGTATTAAAAAAAAATCTTCTAACTAAATTTTGCTGAAAATCTAAGCACCTCAATGCTTCCACCTTTCATTTCCTTCAAATTAGAACTCAGATGTGGAATGGGAATCCAAATTAAAATGAATGTAATGACTTATCATTAAAATCATATATATTCAATTTTGCACGAACATAAGAGATGTCATGTAAGGTAACAGTTCAATGACTAAAATCCCTAATCCAGGTCACAGCAGAAAATGTTATCAGGAAAAATTTTTAAAAGTAGAAAATGCAACCAAAAACGAAAGATGACCGTTATGATCACAGTAGTTGCATTTAATTAGAGAAAAACTTACCCAAATACAAACACCATAAAATAAAAGTTTTACCACGAAACAAAAATTGTGAACCTACACCAATTGCGATTCAGCAAAATGAAGTCAGAATTACCATTTTACATGACAAAGAAGATAAAAACCCCAACAGTTATACTGTGTTTGGTGACTCTGCTATTTCCACACACCGTTGCAGTAACTCTGTGTCGTCATATTTCTCCTTTAATAGCCAAACAGGCAGGCAGACTTGAAAAGTTGACCCGGTGACAGCCACCCCGAGCAGAACAAGTTGATTAAACAGTATACAAGCTTAGGCATGAAATATAATGACCCTCATTTGCTATGCGATTAGGATCATATTGTTAGAGCTGTGTGTAGGTCAATCATCCTTTCCCACCCTGAAAGAGAGTTAAGAAATTAAACGTTATGATGTGTCAGAAAATGACACGTCAAACATATCTCACAAAGTAAAATGTGGAAAAATTATTCTCACTAAGCTTGATTAAAATGCGCAAAACCTTTAGTTCGAAAGACAGGACTTCTGAGAGAATGAAATGAAGTTGTGATTTTACTTTGCATTGCTAAGAAAGAATAATACTCGTAAGTTTTAAGGTTTTCAGTGCCAATTGTTTGTTTCTCTGAAACTACTTCATATGATAAGCACCAACCCACCAAGTCTTCAAACATTGGCTTGAACAAACATAAAATGCAGCAGAATTGAAATAACCAAATTATCAGGTTCTACTCCCAATTCTCATGTTCTACTCCCAACAAGGCATTACTGACTCCACTAAAAATCTTGGACCGTCTGTTTAGAGACATTGTAACTCAAGTCACTGTCTAAAGGGGCAGATACTCAAAGATATGAGAAGATGTTCAACTTCTAAAGTTCTAATTGTGAGTCATGGGCAAGGTACTAGTGTACTCTTAACATTATTACAAATAATACAAAAGCATGCTCAGCATTACATTAAACAGGACATGACTGTCTGCAAATGTCAATTTATGAGTAAAAAAGAAGCTGCAAATTCTGACCTTATGAGGTGGAGTTCCAGGTCTCAATGCGTTGCTGCCAAATCCAAGTTTTCCTTTCTTCTCAGCAGCTTTGAGTATCTGAAAGGAGCATGTCAATGTATCGTCCACACTCATCATAGCACCAGCATTGTCAAATTCACCACAGTAATTTGGTGCTGAGAATATGGTCACTAGCTGCCGCTTTGCAAAGAACTCATAACCATCCTCCACAACCTGATGAATCATATGAAAATTGAAGAAACTTTGGTCCAAGAATAAACATGGACATGTGCATGCTTATGCAGACATGCATGCAAGCACAGGAAAAGGTGAAAGAGAGAAACAGATGATTATGATTCCTACTAATTTATCTATTTGGCTTTTCACATGATTTACAAGCATAAGTAACCGACTACTGAGATTCTAAGTATAACCATCCATACAAGTAAGTCGCTTCAATATAGCAATGAATAGAGAGTAAGATTATTATTGAAAAGCCCAAAACCCACTTGCTAAAATTTAGATTATGTCATTTTAATTACATTTATAAGAACATGCCAGAGCTAGAAAAGATTATACAAGACATTACCTGATGAGCGCGACAGATGAGATCAAGATCATGTTTCTGGAGAAATTCGGCAACCTTGTCAGCCCCAAATGTATATGACACACCCCTGTCATTCTCTCCCCAGCCCTCAATATCTTTATCAGGATCAGCCCACAGCAAATCACAGAGAAGTCCCTGATCTGGCACATCAACAGGGCGAGCAATATTCCTGATCTGATCCAAGTTTTTCAAATCAGGCGACAATCCACCGTGCATGCAAAGGATCTTTTCATCTATGAGAGCGGCGACAGGCAAACAATTAAAGCAGTCAGTAAATATCCTCCACACACGAACACTAAACCTCCTTTTGCATTCATCATAAAAACCGTATATACGGTTAATGGAAGCACATTCATGGTTGCCCCTAAGTAGAAAGAAGTTCTCCTTATATTTGATCTTGTATGCAAGAAGCAAGCATATCGTCTCGATGCTCTGCTTACCACGGTCAACATAGTCCCCTAGGAATAAGTAATTAGCTGCAGGTGGGTACCCACCATACTCAAACAATCGTAGAAGATCTGAGAACTGCCCATGGACATCTCCTGCCGAACAATATACAGACCCTTTAACAACATTGAAGAAACAGATCACAGTTCATGAATACAGAGGATCATACAATTGACGTGACATATGCTTTTATTATAATTCATAAGCAAAGAAACACTTTGACTATGCTTGTTGATTTTCTAAACAAAAAGTAACCATTCTCTTGTGGGGTATTCTCCTCTCAAGCAAAACAGTCCAAATGAAGGTATCAATATGCTTGATTTGGGGAGGTGCGTATGGTAACCCTTTCTGTGCCCAAACGAATATAAGTGCCTCGAAAGAGAAATTGTAGAAAAGTTTCCACCATAACTAACAACAAACAATAATGCAGTTTCCTGAAATTTAAATCACTCTCTTTCCATATAAGAAAATTGACAAATAGGCTAAGAATTTGTAACTTCCCCCGCATTTCTAGGCCAAATAAGCAAAATTCCTAAAAATTGGGTCATATTTATCTTTTTCTGCTGCATACAAGGTTTTTTATTTTTTTTCCCCACCTTTTGCAGATCACTTTTGTTGGAACTTAATTTCATTCATCTTTCCGTAAGCACACAACTCAGCTAAAGGTTTTATTATTCAAAATATCTGATCAATTCAGATAATCATTTATTCTGGTGCCAACAATAACCAGTTTCTGTTTTCCACATCTGAGCACCGACATCATTATTGCAACGACCTCCATACATTCCACATATATTAAATGACAGTAGACTAGCAACATAGCTTATTACATGCAAAAGTTTACTATTTTTTACATTAGTTTGTTTCACATCTAAACGTGAAATAAAGAAAGTTTATTGACATTATTTTCTAAATAGGATCAACTAGTACAGTCTAATTCATATTATATCAATGCAATAGAAGATCAAAGTAAATGCTCAGCATATTAAAGATTCATGACCTAGAAAAGATATGAAGAAAAAACTCCTTAAGTAAGTAGCCAGAGGTCAACGATCACAAGGTTAACAAATTTTTATACTTCTTAGGAACAGTGATCCACCAAAGCTGCCCCAAACTGTACGAAAACAGGCCAGATAGGCCACCAAAGACGCACTAAAACACAAATGAAGTGCAAAAAACCATAAGTGAAATTACTTGTTGCTCAAAGCAACCACAACAAGCCAATCCAAGGCCCAACTATATCCAAGGGTGATAATTTAGGTCACAACCCGTGAACTTGACATGAACTCGGGATTGATGATTGGGTTTGGGTTATCCATAATCGCGTTCAGGTTGTATTTGCATTAACCCGTTTATTAATTGGGGTTTGTATCACGATTATTTATCGAAGTTAGAGTAAATTTATAATTCTAAAACATTATAAGGACATAACTATAAAATTCAATTACTATATAAGGGAAACTTAATTCCAACCCTAATGTCATTTTAGTTTCTCTGCTTCTTACTTGTTTCATCTCATGCCACTCACTCAAAGTCACACCTCCACTCGCCACCTTCCCTATCCTCATCTTATCTTTCTTTAGTCTTTCCCTGCTTTCTCTCTTCCTATCCTTTGGCTATTTGTTCGATTTTATCAAGTTTGGTTTGATTTCGGTGGAGTTAGGTTGTTATTCGGTTTGATTTTGTTGGGGTTTCTAGGGTTTCAGGAAATTTAGAAGGAAAAAAGAGGAAAGAGAAGTAGAAGTTGGTCCTATTATGCTAGAAAGGGGAGACTCCCTCTCCTTTCTATAGTAGGGTTGCTTTTTGAAAATAAAAAATAAATAAATAAATACATAAATGGGATTTTTTTAATCTACCAGCATGGAGCCATCTCGCCACTGCCTTAGTCCCCCTCGCCTTGAGGCGGTCGCCTCAACCTCTTAGGGCAACTACCACACTAGCATAGGTTGAGCCAGTCACCTCGAGGTGCCTCCGGTCATGAGGCGGCCGAGGAGCACCTCACTGCAACTCGGTTTGAATTTTAAAATAATGCTCACACACAAAAAGATAAAGGTCAATACTGTGGCAAAGCCGGTCATTCTCCTAAAAAAGGAAGTAGAAGCAATAACTGGACAACGTATATAGAAGTTTGATGGCAAATCTCAAAACATAAATGCATTAATATGAACCCCCCCACCCAAGCATTTAAAAAACTCTAGTAATAAAAACCTAACAATAACTGCCACCAGCTACTAATTTCAAAACTATCATTCTATAATGTTGTAGAATCATGCACGGAGACTTCATTTTGCTACAACAAAGTAAGCAAATCAATCATAATAACTTCATATAGATACTACATATATCACAAACTATCCAAAACATACACAACCACACCTCTTGTTAATTATTTGATCAATCATCCTAATAAACTTGATCGATCATCATATCTTATTGATGCATGCTTGACAACATTTAATTTCAATAGCTAGCCTTAAAACATCCAAAGACAGTTTCAACACAATCTCTAACACTTTTCTCCAACTTCTCTACATTGACTGCATTCTTCTCTATTAATCAGTCAATTAATTGAATAAAACAAAAAAGCTTCCAAACCACGCACATATACAATATTAGTCATTTCTACATAACTCTATCATACACTGTTTCAAAAACAAAAAAAAATAAATAAAAAAAGAGAGAGAGACTCTATCATAAACACTTCAAATTAGATTCGCCAAAGGAAAAAAAATCATACAAACACATGTTTCTTACGAAAAAAATACAATAATAAATTTAAATTGAACACAGACAATCTAACATGAACACATATAAACCAAAAACAATAACAAAAGCAAAAACAAAAAAGCAAAAGAAACCAGGTGGTTTTCAAAGATTTTACCGCATATTTTGATAGGAGCTTCAAGCTCGAGGAGATTGGGCTGATCGAGGAAGATCTCCTTCGACGAGACACAGAGCTGCCTGATTTCAGCCTCCGTGAGCTGGACTTGCTTCGTCGTCCTCCCGTTCTTCGCTTCGACGAGCCGCCGTATGATATCGTCAAGCGAACTCTCGTCCATCAAGACTCCAACAACAAAAACAATCACTTGCTACTTAAATTAAAAAAAATTAAACAAAAACAAAACGCAACAAAAACCGAAGAAAAGCGATCCGATTGTAACAGCAGTAACCGATCTTCGTCCTCCGTCGAGTTCAACAGGGACGGATAACGGAGGGAGTGACGGCGAGAGAGGCGGCGGCGGCGGCCATTTCCCGCTCAGTCGACGGAGGAGGAGGAGGATAGATAATGCGGTCTCGCTCTAGCTACTTCTTGTTGGTGTTCTAACGTTAATTTGTGAGACAGAGAAAGAGGGTTGGTGGTGGGGACACTATATAAAGAGCCCTAGAAGAACCAAACACCAAAAAATAAAAAAAAATAAAAATAAAAGAAAAGAAAAGTAGAGTTTGTGAGAACCCTATCTGCAAAAATGGAGAGCATGCAGATTGCACGTGCGTGCGTCAACGAGCGGGGGTTGTGTGTAATAGATTGGATATTTTTTATATAAAGAAGGAGGGAGATGCGAATGCGATTGCTTTTGCCACTACTACTACTCTACTAGCATGCAATTTTCTCTTGTAATGATGCTTCTCCATCATGATGATGCTATTTCGGAGATTATTTTATTTTATTTTTAATTGCGGTGGTTGATTAATTTATCTGGTTGTATTTTGTTGTAAGATTGGATTATATCCACATTTGATTTATCGCGTTAGTTGTGATGTAACGTAACATGATTTATTTGTTAGTGGTATGATTTGCCTTGTTTCTTTTTTTTCATTGTTTGGTGTTCGAATAAAATTGTTTCGTAAAATGTATTTATATTTTTACTTGTCAACTGGAATGGATTTTATTCTTATTTTGTTAGATTGTTCTCATTTTTTTAAAAAAAATGATATCAAATCAGAAATTTTACATAAAATCAATTATTATTTACATTATTGAAATTTTACTTTTAAATTTGAAAGATAAGTATTTATATGATAAAAATGTAGCAAAAACAAAAAAAAAAGTTTATTAACTATGGTACATATAATGATTATATAAACATATTTTTAAACTTCTTTTATTCATATGATGTTAATTATTTTTCAAGATGATGACATGGGTACTGCATCTAAGAATTGTAACTTGAGTTGTATGATATTAGTGGATTGAGCTTATATTTTATAAGAAATGATTGTTTACTATGTTTTAAGATTTCTATAACAACCAATATTCTTTATTTTAATGTTGGTATCTTAATTAATAATGTCACACGCTTCTATTGGTGACTGATTTGGTTAGTTTATATTTTTTTTCTATTTGTGATAGAATTCGAAACTTAACATGCTTATATAAAAACTCCTTTATAGATTAGAGTAAACATTATATATGTAGTGTTTAATCTTTAAGTATTATGAAATCAAATCTTTAAATACTAGATATACGTAACATTTAAAACCTCCAACATACAATGAGAGAAGAAATAAAGTTGGATGAGAGGTATTTAAAAAAAAACAAAAAAAACAATTGATAAGAGAGCAGAGACTAGAGAGGAATAGGGGAAATATAAGGAAGGATTTTTTTTTTTGGGGGGGTGGGGGGTGGTGTGGGGAATACTATATTTTGATTAAAAATAAACAAGAGAAAACCAATAATGCATTTTCATTTTGTTTTAATTAGGTAACAGTTCTTAAAAGTTTTTAATGGTCGAAGGGAACAGTGTAATAAAATCAATAAGTTAGAGTGGAGTGTAATCAGATTAAAGGTAGGAAAAGTTGGTGAATTTACTTTTAATATGCTTTAATATACTGTAACCATGATTGACATCCGGACAGGAGCATTGGTGAGACACCTTTATGATATTTTGTTCTTAACTTGGAGTACTCAACAACGATATTACAGGAATGGAAATCAAATTCTGGCTGCAAACCACCAGCGTTGGTCAATGATAATTCAAGTTTATGAAGTAATCATATGTACCTCAATGTATTTGATATATTTATATATATACACACACTCAGGAGTAGGTGAAAAAATTACATGCAATTATACTGGCATAAGTCATGTTGGATCACGAATAACTTAATGTGAGTAACGTCGGGTTATATTAATATGACTCACACTGGATTATTCCAACATTAGTAACGTTAAAAAATTCAGATCGAGTGATGTTGGGTAATTCCAACATGAGTCATGTTGTGTTATCATAGTGTCATGTTAAGATTTGTTAATTTACATATTTTGTAATTTCAGTCTTTCGAGAAGAAGCAATTCTCTTAAAAAAAAAAAAAGAAGAAGACTAAGAGTAAAAAGAAGAAAGAGGAAGAAGAATAAAAATAGGGAGGAAATATAAGAAGAAAAAGAATAAAGATGAGGAAGCGTGGCCGGAGATGAAAAGGTTAGGTGGGATTTTTTTAAAATAGTTATAGTGTTTGTAAAAGAGGATTGGAGCAAAATTGCTTACTAATAACAAATTTAATTAATTATGTTCCTTCGTAGTACTTTAGCCAAAACCCCTTCCACCGCACCCCACACCTCCGCCCCTTCCTTCCCCAACCCCCACCCCCCCCCCCCGCTTTTTTTTTTTTTTTTTTTTAGTTCAAAAAATGAGTTATCTTTATTTTAATTAAGACCGTCTTTCTATTGTTTTTAGGGTAGATCGAAAACAAGATGAGGTATCAATATAAATGAACACAAAATTAAAATGATAGAGATACTATTAACAAGTATTTAAGACCTCATTTGTTTGTTACGATAGGATTGAGTTTGGATTAAATTTTATCAAAAACTCATGATTGGTGCACTCGAATGTCTCTTCGCAAAATTATCCTACCTTATTTTAAACTCATTAGTTTGGAATAAATTAATCTCATTGAAAACACAAGTTAAAATATATCCCACCACTCAATTATTTCTTCACCCACTCACGAGTGGCGACAGCGATGGGCGAAAAAGACCTAGTGACGAACTATGATCGATAAGGAAGACTAGCGACGAATTACAATCGACAAAAAAGGACGAGCAACGACGAGCGGCTACGAAAACCCATTAACGAATGACAAGGAAGATCTTGAGACAACTAGCGAGAAAAATAGAGCGAATGTTGGTGGGAAAAGAGAAGGAGAAAGGAAAAAAAAAAAAAAAAGCATCGGCGGCAGGCTAATCAACGACATGACAATGAGAAGGGAAGGAGCAACGATGGCGTCGACTGTTCGATAATGTGGCAATGAGGGTGATGAGAGAGGGAGGAGGGTGGTGGTGGTGCAGGTAGTATGGTTTATGTTGAGTATAATATTCCCATATCTACAAATTTTTTTAAAAGTCCATTAAAAAGTACTTTAAAATTCAAGTTTATACACACACTATTTTGAATCTTATCTTACATTTCATTAAACATGAGATAATATTTAAATTAATTCAATCTGATAACATTAAATCCAATCCTATCTCATCAAATCCAATATTATTTAAATAATTCTATCATATTTTACACATCAAACGAAGCCTAAAAATTAACAAATTAAAACCAACAAAATATTCAAATTTCCACATAGAGCATTGTTTGCTCGAACAGCTTCAATTGTCGCTGTCCAAGCTCCCGCCACACAGCACGGTTAAAAAGGTTCGAAACAATTTGTTCGATGGGTCCATCACTACCACCCACCGGCCACCACTACTATTAGATTCTCAAATCCAATAAAAAAATTCCATATTTATCAAGATATTTGAAATTACATATAAATAAGTTCAAATTCAAATTTTTATCAGGTCAAACCACTGCACAAGTCTAGTAATACTATCAAATTATTATTAATCACACCATAACATAAACTTTATATAAGGCTGGAAAATTAAAAGAAATACGAAGTCATGACGACCGACGATCCGGATACTAAAATACAGTTAGCAGCCACCTGTTTCGCTCGCACTAATTAACCATTTTAAGGCAAATAATTAGAAGAAAAACAACAATGTATCTGGTTTTATAAACCTCAGGCGATCCTGACATTTGTTTCTCAATATCCAACAAAATCCAGTCACAACTTATTAGGCCACTGACTAAAAATTAAAATAAAGTCGAGAGTTCTTTTATCTCATAGTGCTTCAAGATAAAATTTTCCTCTTATTATTACATTACGTAAATGTCATAATAATTTTACTATAATATACAGATTTTTTTTCCAATTATTTTTTCTGAAGGCTTTTTTTTCCAAATTTATATCAAATTACAAATCATGTAATCTTATACATCACAAATTTATTTATTATCATAGTAGTTTGGTAGTAGGGTAGTGATAAATAACACTGCCAACGCACTTCCTCACATAGAGAGCATAGTTCTACACTTGATTCCTCCCATAATTTGTGGGTTTCTTTTCCTAATGTATTGTGGATTGCACCCTCACTTAATGTGGGTTGTTTATTATTATCTTTGAGCTATTTTTTTAGTCACGTTCTAAAGTTATATCTTTATTGATCCTGATTCCGCATGATTAAATCCCGGTTAGCAAAGAAATATATATATTTATTATAAAAAATTGACGATTACAGTAGTACAGTGGCAGTTAACCTGCACACGGACGCTCCGACGGAGTAACAAAAGTCGAGGGACATAAGCGTAATTGTAGTTTACATTGACTAACCGGCCAGTTTTACACTGCTGATGTTCGTACCTTTGTCAATTCATCCTTTTCCAACACGTGGACATTCTTGGTCATTTTAGCAACGCTATCAAACGTGGCTGTCCACAATTCGCCATTTTCTACGTCACAGTACACTGACACTCACACGATCTATTCTATTCAAGCGGATAACGCCTCGTCATCGCGTGAAAAGAGCAAGAAAACCGGACATTCTGGATTACGCTGACACCTACCTCACCGGAATACGTCCCTTAAAAAATAAAAAAGAAAAAAAATGGGGAAAAACCCGGACTACGTAAAAATTTCCATACCCACACACGCCTGTCCTTTTTCCCGAAAACTATAAATACCTATCATTCTTAATCTCGCCCAAAATTTGTGTGCCCTAGAATTAGCTGTACCCGTCCCAATCCCCAATTTCGCCTCCACTGCTCCACCTGGCAGCAGCCGCAACACCACTGACACTACGATGCTCTCTGTCTCTGCTGAGTCCAAACACGTCGAACTCTCTTTTCACTACTATAACTCGTGTCCAAACACTAACTATTCAGTTAATTTGTTGCTCTAGTTTTCCAGATCGGCGGACGATGGTTGCCAGTCGTGGTCCTTCCGGTGCTGGCATCGGCTGCTGTGCTCGTCTCCTGTGATGGACGCGGTGGAGCTTGGCTATCCGGTGGATGTTTCGAGGCTTATGGGATCCGAGGGTTTTGGTGGAGCTAGGGTTACGGTGAACGAGGTCGAAGCGGTCGCCGCTGCGTGCGAGTCTAGTAGTCGTGTTTCGCTTCTTGTTAACAGTTGCACCACTTTTCTAAGACAAAAAGGTTGGTTTTTTAAGTTTTGATTCACTTAAATGGTTGTAGATTTAAGAGTTTGAAATTCTACTGATTGCTTGCGTGTTTTCGATGTATCTCTGATTAATGTTGAATGTTTTTACACATATTTGAACAAATATGGATTTTTTTTGAGTCTTTAGTGATTTTTCTTAATATATATAAACGTTGCGTGTTTCGATGTATCTCCGTTTTTCTTTTTACAATTCATGCTGATTCTTGTGTTTTTATTGCTGATACTTCTGTTATTTGCTTGAATGTTAATATAATGGGTGGATGTTACTGTTATTTGTAGTATTCATTGTTTGAAAATTGGTTTTGGTAGATGTGACAAGCACTGTCAATGATTCAGAGTCAGCTTCGCAGAATAAAAATCCTGAAGCTGAACTTCTCAAGCGCGAAAGTCAGATGTCTAGCATTCAGGCTGAAGACATGTCCGAACAGTTTCAGTCTAGGGGCTCGAATTGTCCTTCGTCAACTTCTAGGTCGGAGGTTCTACAGGCAGCACGAAAGACAGGAAAAGTATTGAGGAGTAGTAGTGGAGGATCAAAGAGACCAAAACTGGTTCAACTGGAAGATAACATGAGTTCAGCTGCAGTTGATGACATAAAGGATATGTCTGATGGTGTAGGACCTTGTCTGACAAAATGTAGCTCTTTAGGTAATAAATTTTTCCACACAAACACAGTTGTTTTACTGTTTAATGTAATCGGCTGCATGGTCTTCTAGTTGAACAGATAGATAACGGAAATAACTTCCTCTTGAGGTGTCTTTTGTCGTGAATAGGCAACAGAAATAACTTCATCATGAGATGTCTTTTGTCCCCAAATAGGCAACAGAAATAACTTCCTCTTGAGGTTTCTTTTGTCGCGAAGTGGGTTTATAACTTGATCTCTTTATGTTCAGTGTTTTATATGTTTCTATATGCATATATTGGTTTTTGAGATGCAACGTGGTTATTCACTATAGTTAGTTGGATATCCGTAACTAGTGAGTACTAGCGTTACTTAATTGAGAAAGCAAAGCAAAGTAGTTGTAATAGCTAGAGTTGGTGTGGAAATTTTAATGGAAATCATTTAATATTCCAATGTGGAAAACGGCTACTGTCACTAATATTTAGCTAGGCATTGAGAATAAGCCATGAGTAAACAAACTTACTCTTTAGTCTGTACTTTAGTGCTATTTTCCTGTTATACGAGGGAGGTTTGCTGGTTTTTTTATTTTTTGTTTTTAATGTTAAGTTGTCAGATTTTGATTTGGGAAAAATCAATTTTTGGAGTTACCATATTTTGATTTGGGAAAAATCAATAATTGGTTTGGCAAGTTATTTTCCATCTGTGTCATGTGTGTGGTCTTTCCTAACTTTTTGAATGTGTTTATAAGATTTCAGTCTCTAAAATGTAGAAAGACACTTGTCTAGCTTGTGCAGCTTGTCTGATTTTGTACTAATTACTGGATTTTCTCTTTCATTTTTTGTAAAATGCATTATAGAGAAAAGTCAAATGGTGAAACAAAAGAACAATTGTAGTGGCAGGCGAGCCGATAAAAGAAATTTCAAAGTTCCTATGAAGTCTAAATGTGATACTTTCTCCATGAAGACAGGCTTGGTGAGCTTCGGTTCATCTGCTGGAGGGAACAACTTTTTGGGTATGACATTAATGCAGCAGTTTGTCTTGATTGCCATTTGTTGTTCTAGGTCTTTTAGTTACTATGCTGCTTTGAATTTCTCTTTGAATATTCTGTAGTAAGCATGTTCATGCATAAGTTGTTGAGATTAAGATGTTGGTATTGTGCCACTGAATTCTTTCATTATGCGATTATTTAGCAGACTATTGCTTGAACATGTATTGATTTGTTTATTGTGTATATCCTAACTGTATAAGAAAATGTCTAACATTGTCAAAGCCATATATCAGGATCCACTTCCTACATTCTAAGCCTAGAATTGGTAAGTACTGATGAAAAGCCTAATAAGCTGATGCTGATTCTTGCGGGTTTTGTAATGCTAGGTTTTTGTTGGTTTTTGGGCTTTTTCCTTTCAATGGTATTTAGTTCCTATCATCCTCCTGTCTTCCTCTTTTATTTTGGTACAAAAGGTTGTTTATCAGGAGAAAGAAAAAAGTTTCTTTTTGCCCTGTCTTACTGAACCATGTGTTCTGATGCATGTACGTTATTGGGCAGATGTATTTCGTAAATCCATGGGATGGTACAAGATTTTCAATCAGAAATATGTATTCTTTTCATGTCTTTCCTTTAGCCCTTTCTGTCGGGCATTGTCTTGGTCTTAGTGATTGGAACACCTAAATTGGAGTCGAGGTCATTGTAATTAATTTTACATAGTTTGGTATATTTTGAATGTGTTCAATATAGTGCTTCCACTCTTACCTATCTCAAACAGAGTCCACTGACTTTTAGTATTGAGCATGGTAGTTCAGTTTTCTTAAATTTTATGCTTGTTGCAGAAAAGGCAGATTATTTTTTTTTTCTAAATGTTAGAATATAACCGACCACACTTCCTGTGTTGACCCTGCTCACTCAAAATGGAAGGCAAATGTAATACGTCTTGGCTTGGCTTTATGAGCTTCAATTTCTTTTGTTGTGAAACATAATTATGTCTAACATTGCTCAAGTTTTTGGAATCAGACACCTCTAGTTTTCTCTTAGCTTAATATGTGGTCGTATGCAAGTTACTAGTTTCTGTCCTGACTTGTTTCGCCTAGTTATGATTAATATTTTCCTTGTTTCATGGTGAAGGACCTAAGCAATTCATCAAGATTGGGTTGGAGGTTTGAGTATTACTGTAAACTGTAAAGCTAAAGAAATAAAAAGAAATAAGATCTTAGGTCTGAGTTTTTAAGACAAAAACAAGTTACTGTTAGTTACTCGCATGCAGTTGGACTTTAAATGCTGCCTTTTTTCTTTTTTTTTTTGGGTAATGTAGTCAACTTTCCTTGTTCTTCACATCCAGGATGATTATCATCATCATTGCTTTTTCTATGGCATTGTAAAATTTATTTGTGTAGAAACTATGTATTCCTGAAATTCATACATGCATCTTTTGACGTCTGTTTCAGGATTATATGGTCTGAAGTCAGATATTCATGATGTGACAAAGGATTTAGATGAATTATCTCTGAAAGACCTTCTTGACGGCTCTTATGATTGTCCTAGTTTAGACAAAGACAAGGGCAAAAAAGCAGCGAATAAGAATGAAAATTTTCTACATTCGGTTAGAAAGGCTTGTTCCATTCTTCCACTTTCAAGGCCTGTACAATCCCCAAATTTTGCTGAGATGGATAGCAGTTGTGGCAAGAAATTGCTTATGTCTCCACCAAGCTCTGCTTCTCTAGTATCAAGTGGTGTTAATTCTGATCAAAGAGATTCCTGCACAACAAATCCATCTTCATGTGATAAGGTTAGTCATGAGAAGTGTCATTGATCCTGGATGGATGTTTGAGCTTTGTTGGTGGCAGTTTATCAGAATTAGAAATTTGATGAAATACCTAGAAAATCATTAGAAAGCTGCTTATGGATCTGACTTTGACCATAAGTAAGAATCGTTATGATACTGTTGTTATTTTTGAAAATTTTAGTCACTTGACCTGATCGATTGCATCACCTGTAATGTAATCCATCGGTGGATCACATCATTGTACTTACTGTTTGGGCACCACCTAGAATTTTTGAATTGTGCTCACTTGATATGTTTTTTCCACCTTTGATGGATAATTGTTTTAAAAGATAATGACTGATCATGCAGGAATCAATCAGCAAGCCTGGAACTCCTGTCAATCCACTTGATTTTTCGTTGTATCAACCCAAAGATACGTTTGAACGGTTAGCACTTCCTCCACCCAAGGATTTGGAGGCCTTGCTTCTGGAGGCAACCAAGCCTTCTGCATCTTCAAGGACTAATTCTGATATACGTTCAGGCAAGCAAATTTCTCGCCGATCTAGCTTGCCACCATTTCCATGGTCACATACTTTCAATGGGCACTGTAGAACCAATTCTGATGCAGTCAAGCTTTTAACAAGTAGGAATACATGCCAAGGTCGATGGGCTTGCATTGAGAGCAGTGTTATCTCTAATGGGACTTTAACCGACTGTTATACCAACTTGGAGTCACTGACTTACAATCAAAGTCTGGTTCCCCCATCAACATCTGTCAGCATTCATTGGCATGAATGGAGTTCATCTCTAACGAGTTCTAAAGCTTCTCCTGTTAATTTAGGTAAGTATTACTGAAGGACAGTTTCATGACTGCTTCTTTCCTACTAAAACTCTAATTGGTAATATGTGTATTTCTGTGTATGCATAGATATAGATATTCTCACATATGCATGTACATGTATATGTAGTAAAGTTTATTATCTGTTTTGAGTTCAAGTGAAGACTTGGATTTATTTTAAATGCAGCTTCTGGAGTCGGGCTAAAGGATCAAGTAAATGGTATGATTTGCCAATACTAGTACTCTTTTGAATTGTGCCAACTTCTTATATGCATGGACATGTCTCACAATATCTCTTCCTTCCCTTTGCACCATAGTGCACACATATGCTTATGGGCATGAAATTTGTTCTTTTCTTTAAACTGGAAATTGGTAGTCCTTGGTATTTACTATATGCTGCCTACTCAGGACTAGCCAACATAGATTAAGATCTAGGGATGTGGCGCTTCTGGCATGAAATTTGTTAAATGAGCAGTAAAGCCTGGCAACTTATGTGCTATGGTTGCTGTAAGAGGTTTTTATACTTGAACTCCTTGTACTGCTAGTTCTTGTACATAGTAGTATACTCATGAAGAATTTCACAGATTTAACACAATTTGTGTAAAATAAACTTTTATGTAGCGTCACATCTCTGTAGATTAAATTTGTAATGTATTATTGTTTGTAATAGCTGAACATTGTCCAAGAGTGCTTGACGCTGCTCAAATACTGTGTGCCATGGCGAGTCAATCCTCAAAGCGAAATCCAAATGGAAGTACAAAGTGGTCAAAGAAGCCTTCACAAATAAGTAGGAAAGCTCGCAAGTCAAAATCATTTGAAAAACCTGAAGAACTATCAACAACAGAACGGATGTCATTAGTGGCAGCTGACAATCCGTTGAGTGGTGCTGTCAACCACATTACACCCTCTAAGAGGCCAAAACTTTCTACCGGTGAGAATAAAAAGGATCTTTGTCATATCAACAGTATTAGAAAAGGATCCTTGAATTGGTCTACCCCAAAATCGAGTAGATCATCACCAAACAGATCAGTCAGAGACTTGATTGCAGAAACAAGACATTCCGCTACCGACACCTTGAGGCAATCATGTATGATGCCCCCACCTGCACCTAGTAGGATTGTAGATAAGGCTTTCAACAGTCAACAAAGGCAACGAAAAATAATTCCTAGAGATTGGGATAATAAGGGCAGGGGCAGGCTGGACTGATCGACACTGTATCGATACTATTGTTGTGATTTACAAATGACACTCCTGGGTGTCAAGCAAAAACTGGTTGGTTTGTATATATTGCAGCTGTAGTTGGAATAGTATAGCAAGCAAGGGTTTTAGAAGAAGATGATATAGTGAAAGTACCTGTAGGAGGTGGACAGGACAGTGTTTAAATGTTGTAACATTGGACAGTTTGTAGTAACACAGTAGGGAATTCTTTGCCTTGTGCAAAGCATTTGATAAGGCAATAGAAATTTCAGTTGTTCGCCATCTCTCCTTTTTATTTTCCTGCTTCCTCTCTGAACTATTACTACTTTGCTTAGAGTTTGTTTAAAGAACCATTTCAGAAACTTGTACTGTGTAAGCATAGTAGACAATGAGCACAAATTTTCTAGGCAGGAAAAAGATCGGATGCCTTAAGCTAAAAACTTTTGTCCGTTTAAAGCTTTTACAACCTTTTCAAGTCAGCACAGATGTTTTTAATGGCTTACATCAATGGAACGCATAACTATAAAAGGCTTTTCACGACTTCGAATATCAGTTATGTTTGGAATAAGTATATTAAAATGCCAGAGAATGACCAATTCTATTATTTGACTTGTATATATCTCGATATAGGTGGTTGAACATTTTGGAATTTATTAAGATATTGAAAATTCAATTCTCGTCAAGTATATTATAAAACTTATGAGATAATTTTCTCTTTTAATTGTGAAAATAGAAAATAGATATCTCGATCACAAAACTAGTATTTGAGATAACAGTGATTTTGCAAATCCTTCAAGTAGATTTATTTCACATAACAACGAATTTGTAAATTCTTTAAGTATATTCATTTATTATAAATCCATCACAAGGGGGATGTAGCTCAGATGGTAGAGCGCTCGCTTAGCATGCGAGAGGTACGGGGATCGATACCCCGCATCTCCAATTTTTTATACGTGACAGTTGGCACCCAATAATTGGCTTTAAATACTTTTCCATCGTTCTTGTTTTTATGGAACTTTTCCTTTTCCACCTTTTAACTTTTGCCAATGCAAGAAAATTCAATTCAATATTTTATACGTGGCACCCAATAATTGGCTTTAAATACTTTTCCCTCATTTAACTTTTGCCAAGGAAATTCAATTCAACGCCTTTCCTTCATTACGTGGCATTCACTAATTGGCCTTCCTAAATTCTATAACCTACAAAACAATTTTCCACTCCCTCATTTTCAAACACAACACAATTTTCCTTTTGACTTCAATTTACATAAATGAACATAAACACCATCATCACAGAAGCCAAAAAAACAAAAACAGTACTAAGAAAACATTCGATCCAACAACAAGACCAAAGCCATCGCAAAACAAGGATCAAAACCAGGCTCCACAACCAACACAAACACCTCCTCCCCAAAAGAAACACCGCTTTTCGCCGCCTCCTTCCTCTTGATCTCCGCCACCACCCTCCTCGACTCGTCCAACACTTTACACGACCTATTCATGTACGATCCTTCAACTGTGTATGCAAATCTTTTGCTTGATGTTCCATAACATACGTACGCCAAAACATTTGTATTGGATTGTAGAAAGTTCACGTGCTTCTTCACGCAACAAATCGGCCTCCTCTTTGACAACTTTCTTCTTGTTGTTGTTTTACAATAATTATTTTCATGATCATGATCATCGTGATGATCTCCTTCCCCTTCATAGACTAGCCAGCTATCAACCATTGTCAGCTTCTGTAAATTCATAAAAATTCAACTGGGGTTATGTCACTATACAGGTTCAATAAGGAAAATAAAAAAATATATATAATAAATTAATTAAAAACTGTAACTAGACAGATCATGTACCTTGCGACGACGCATGGCGAGGAGGGACTTGCCGGAGGCATCCATGAGAGTGAGTTCTTCGGGGTGACCAATGTAGTTGTCGACTCGATAAACAAGGTTTCCTTTCGAATCAATCACCGTGAACCCATTACAGCTTATGATAAGTGATTTTCTCCACACTGTTAATGACATACACTTGCCATTATAACCATCAACTTGGTCGATCTTCAAGTTCCCTGATAAGGGTGGTTGTTGTTCTTCTTCGTGGACTGATCTTGACAAAGATTTTAAGAAAAGAAACATTTTTCTCTTCTCTCTCTTTGAGCCTTTTCGGACCTTTTAGGAGGTTTAGAAGAAGATATTTAGAGAGTATATATAAGCTTTGATTTTGTGTGATTCAGTATTTAATTAATATTGAATTGAATATTAATTGTGTGATTTTGAGCGTTTTAGGAGGTTTAGAAGAAGAATTGCGTGTAATTCAATATTCAATTAAGACAAAGTTTATTAAGAGCGTTTCCAACCATGCCCCTTGTCCATTGTCTTGTTAAAGTAGCAAGTAGTGATTTTTTTTATACACTCTAATCACTTCCTATATGTTTAGATATTTTATAAAAATTTAGCTACTTTGTCTAAATATAAAAAGCAAAAAGTCCTAACAAAATTCTTTTTCATATTATTTTAATATTTAATTTGAAATAATATAGTTTAATCTTTTTTATTATTTTAATATTAATATTTAGTTAAAAAATTATTTTATTATTTTAATATTAATATTTAATTAAAATAGAACAAAAAATTGTTAGTTAAATTAGGTTTTTTTTATTAATTTAGTTAAAATTTATGGAGTATAATTGAAGATGTACTAAGCTGACCTAACTGGGGTCAGATGCTGACCTAACTGGGGTCATGTGTATGCAGGACTGATGTGGCGTTCTAGAGAAAATTTGATTAATGGGATCAACACAGACACAAAGATACATATGCTTGTTCGATACTTTTGAAGTAATAATATAATAAACGTGTAGTTTAACGTTGGAAAGCGTGCCACGTGTGATGGTCTCTTAAGATTCCAAAGTTTCACTTCTTTCGAGCGTTGAGTTAGGTGTGTTTTGCTGTTGGAAGAAGATTCATACGAATGTGACATGAACAGGAATCATAAAAGCTGGAAGGCAGACGGTGAAATACAATACAACCTCGCTTGTAGTTTTTTCCGCCACAAATTTCCATCTCTCTTCTTTTTCCAAAACGGAAAAAAATATATAATTTTGCCAAGTTTTTAATTTTCATTTAGCATTAAGAGAATATAAATTTTTAAACTATAACGAAATGACTAAAATATATGTTTTAGCATGATAGTATTCACGAACAAAAAACATAGTTCGTAAAACTACAAAAAAATGTATAGTTTATATTTTTCGTTCGTGGATTGTTATATTTATTCATGAACTATTGTTTGTACATAATATTAATCATATTAAAAAAAATTATTTTTTTGTTTTGTTTATATATGTGCTACTTAAGCTCAATAGGAAAGATATATGTGAACCCATTAAGGTGGGTACACATGCCTATAATTGAGTGATGGTATTCCCCGATTATAGAATATGTCACCCAATCATAGTCTAATAGCCACCAATCTTTGCTGACTAATAAAATTGAGAGAGATATTTAACATATGACTGTTAAATGTCAAGCAAATGATAAAAATTAACCCAAGTATCAAGCACGTCTACATGCATAGGCCTAAGTGAAAAGAAGAATCTACCTTGGTATGAAAGATGGTATAAAGTCTTGTTTGAAGACACTTTTAGAAGTAGAAAAACTATAGGGCAAAGCTAGAGAGATGTTGACGTCCGGAAACGGTCAATCAGAGATTCTGGGGCCCAGACGGCGGACTTGGTAATTAATGGATGATTGTACCGATTGAAGGGTAGTGAATGGGTAATTAATGAAGTTCTAGGTAGAAGGTGATTAATTCAAGTGAAGGAATGTCGGACTTGGTGGTTGGTCGGATTTAATAAGACAGTCATCAAGCAATTAAAGAGAAAGAGGGGGAGAGAAAGAGAGAAAACACAAGGATTTTTACGTGGTTCGGTGACTGCACCTACGTCCACGGTCACTCTGGAGTAATTCCGGCAGAATGACAGTTCTCTAGTATGTTAAGCTTGTCTGTACAGTAAAAATATCTCCATCTTTATAGAGGAGGGGAGCTCACAATAAAAAATACAAAAGAAAGTTATACAAGTTATTGACAACGGCTAGTTTCAGCTAATCCTGACACTGTCATGCTGTATTAATTGTAAAGGTAATGATGATTTTCTCCCTGTACAAGTCTACATTAATTGTACCTGAAGAGGTCTTTACTTCATTAAATGCTTCTGGGTAATTGTGTAGGCAGTTTCCGGCGGGAAATCATGAGAGTTGGTAAATTCTGACAACTTGCTGTACACGATATCTCCTGAGGGAGCCTTCAGGTCAGTCAGGTGATACACTCCGGAGGAGAGCTGTTGTGGCCAAGAGGAGATGTAAGGCGATCTGGGGGTCTACACGACCTCGCGACCTAGCGAGCTCCCCGAGTTGAAGGTACGAGCAGGGGGCATTCTGGGAACTGTTGCTGGCTTGCGACCTGGACGGCCTCACGAGCTGGGCTCGCAGCTGCTGGTTCCACCTTTGGGCCTCATGGGCCCTTGCTTCTACTTAAATTAAATAAGCATGTACTGACCCATCTAGGCCGAACCAAAAAATGGGCATAACAAGAGATAAACAGAGTTTAGAGAGAGCGAGAGTCTGAATCAACCTTAAGATCTAGGTTAGTGCTTTAGGGGTGCCTATGATCCAATGTTGTACCTCGATGATGAACAACAAGTCACCTTAACAATGGCAAATCATTTTATGTTTAAGTAGTGTTAATTCAAAAACTCATGTTTTATGTTTTTTTAATGTTATTTTTTGAGATTTTCAGATTTTGTAATACAAATTTTAAACTCATATTTTAAATTTATATTTTAATTTATGAAATAACCATTTAATTCATATAAAATTTGACAAGCAAATAATAAGTTATCAATAATGTAATAATTTTGATATGATTGAGTTGGAGTGTCCAACATTACTACAAATGATTGATTGAAGCTTTTGAATAGTTTATATTGAAATCATAATATAAACATTTTAGCATTTTGTAGGATAGCCAGCCTTGTGCCAGGTAATATTGCTCCCTATACGTTGAAACTAGCTATGGCAAAGAGATACGGTCAAATACTAACAACTGGGCATATATATACATAAAGAGAGAGAAAAAAAGAATTCCTAGCTTTGAACTTTCCCTAAAACGTTTACTTATTCCTTTTTTGAAAATCCATAAAATGTTTATTAGCTTCATGCTTTAAAAAATTATAAGTTGAGGCCCTATTGCCAGGCTCTCTTTTTCTGTATTATTATTATTATTATTATTTACTTCTTTAAATTACTAAATTGATGCAGTGTATAATAATTGGCTGGATAACATTATCGATTTTGTATAGTAACACTGCGTTGCCGCCTTAGTCCCTACAATTTTTAATTGGTTCTCTTCACTGGTTTCCAGTTTCACTGGCTTTTATTTATTATTATTATTTTTTTTTTTGGCACAAGAGGGTCCGACTTTCAATTCGAAACCAGTAAAATTTCTCATTGACATCAATGATGTGTGATTAGTATTCCATGGCATGAGCCGCTCAAAATGATGTGCCGGAAGGAAATGCGATTTTCGAAGTTTTAGGATGTCAAACCAGTTTGACAGTTATTTCAAAGTATACATTTGCACAGGATAGAGATCAAGTTAATATATATACATATATATATATATATGTATGTGTATTTACATACAAAATATCAATAACTGCTTTGACCTTTAATTTTGTGGTTTCAATTAAATCTGTTTGATTTTCTTAATTAGAAATGAACTCTTAATGTGCAAAGTGCAATTGATATTATATAATTTATGTTCTCCTCCAACACGTTTCTTCCCTAAGAGAGAAAAATTAAAGGTCCAAAATCGCAAAGTGGTGTTTAGTAATTTGCAAGGTCGAGTTCGGCGCATGAAATTCAACATTTATCATGTACAAGTAATGTCCACTAATATATATTTCTACTCAGTTGTTGGACCAACTTGCCGATTAATTACCATCCATTTTTATGATTTCAATGAAAAATTTCAACTTTCCTTTGATGATGTATATCAATTAACTAAAAAAATTACATAAAAGATGTTGAGTTTATACAATATACATATAATAAATTAATTAAATTTGTTACGTGAAGTTAATATTTTAAATATTTTAAAATACATGTTATATCAATAAAACGTTTTTGATAATTCTTTCCAAGGAAAAACGTTTTACGTAATTTATTAGACAACAATTAAGCATGTGTTGTCTTGCAATTGGCTAATGAAGGATCAGTCATTTCGAAGTGATTTTCTTGATATCAAGAGCCGACCAAGATTGTGTAGGCAGATCTGTTTCTCCTCACCACCATGCATGATGCATCAATCGTTTTCTTCATTCCTTGTTTTATTTTCAAAATGTCCGGTCTCGGGCCCTTTTCTTTGCAGCAGGAAAACCATGATATAGCACAGGCAAAATGGTTGAACATGTACTTGCACAAACCAATCCAAATTTAACATGACTAATCTCACGTTTTCATTTTGCTTTCTTTCGCCTCCTCTATATATTCTATGACTTTATTTATAATCAAAGTTAGGATGTTGGGAATTTTGATAACTAAAGATATGATGCCCCCCATCCAGACTTCATGTCACTGTTTATGAAACTATATTTTAAGAAATTGATTTGTTCATTGCTATGACTATATATATAGTAATGTATAGTCTTGTGAACAGAAATTTACCTGTGATCACATATTTAATGTTAAATTACTCAAAATTAAAATCAATTTAATATTTATTTTTTTGAAAAAAAAAATCAATTAGATGTATTTCATAATTACGACATAAAAGTTTATAGTTAACATTAATTTTTAATTTTTATATATAGAGAATTTTTTTAATAATATTATAAATGTAACATTCGATCATATAAATGTAATACTCAAATATATGAATATAATATGAGTGTCTATACATAAAAATAATTGTAAAGAAAACTCCACAATCTTCTCTAGAGTACGGGGGTGGAATCTTGGAGATCTACCTTTTCAAATTCGATCAAGAAACATCGAATCGGACAAAGTTTTCTTCAAAAAATAAGAGGGAACCAGTATACGGCTTGGATTTGTCTTCCTGGTTTGGAGATTTATATCAAATACTAGAAATCATGATCACGTATCAATGCATGGGACACGCGGCCTTCTTAACAATCAGATATGGGGGTCCCATATGAGATTTTTTTCCCTGCCAGAATTGAAAAAAAAAAAAAAAGGTTTTAACCAAATCTAACCTTTTTTTGATAACCCTTCGGAATATTATCTTTTTTTTTTGAATTCCCTACAACATGATTTTTTTTTGTCCAAAATACCCTTAATAGTCCAGCTAATTACCACTTACCATGGTTTTTCCCTCCAATGACCCACCCCATTTCTGATTCTCTCTCTAAAATTCCCACCCCATCAAATTTTTTTCTCTCATTCTCTCTCTAAAATGCCCTAACCCATCTACATTCTCATCCCTCCTCCCTCTCTTCTTCTTCTTCTTCTTCTTCTTCTTCTTCTTTCCTTTTTTTCTCTTTTTTTTTTCCTGAGTTGGATCTGGTCGAATCAGAACCATATGGTTCTGGGCTCGTCGCCGAGCCCAGAACCAGATCTGGTTCTGGGTTCGCGACCCAAAACCAGATCTAGTTCTGGGTTCGCGAACCCAGAACCACATCGGTTTTGGGTTCGCGAACCCAAAACCAGACTGGTTCTGGGTTCGCGAACCCAGAATCGACACTGGTTCTGGGTCGCGAACCCAGAACCAGATTTCTTTTTTTTTTTTTTGTTTGTTTATTAATGAGTTTATGAATGATTTGATGTTGTTGTTGTTGTTGTGGGAGATGATGATGTTGATTAATTGGATTGATGAATTGTGGTTGTTGATGAATTGTGGGAGATTATGGGTTTTGATATTGAAGGAATGGGAGGGGTAATTTTGTTCAAAAAACAATAATAAAGTCCGTTTTGATAATTCAGAAAACTAGAAGTCAATTTTGTAATTTTAAAAAATATATTTAAGGGCGCTTCTTGGGTAAGAAGCGCCCTCTATTCTAAATTTAATAATTACGAAATAACCTCAAAAATTTGTTTAATTATGAATTTTACTCTAAATTTTCAATTAAGGTTGGGAATCTCAACCTCGAGGTTGGGATTCCCAACTTGAAAGTTAGGATTGATAGGGAATCCTAACCTTGAGGTTGAGATTATGGATTTTGATATTGAAGAAATGAGAGGGGTAATTTTGTTCAAAAAATAATAATAATGTCAGGTTTGATAATTCAAAAAAATAAAAGTGCAATTTTGTAATTTTAGAAAATATCTTTAAGGGCACTTCTTATCCAAGAAACGCTCTCTATTCTAAATTTAATAATTACGAAACAACCCTAAAATTTTATTTAATTACGAAATATATATAATTAAACATTTAGGTTGACATTCTCAACCTCCAGGTTGGGAATCCCAACCTAAAGGTTGGGAGTTCCAACCTTGATTCAATATTCATATTTGAAATCTCAACTTCAAGGATGGGAATCCCAACCTTGAGGTTGGGAATCCCAAACTTGAATAAACATCTAAGGTTAGGATTCTCAACCTTTAGGTTGGGATCCCAACCTAAAAGTTGAGAATCTCAATCTTTAATATTCAATCATATTTGGAATTCCTAACCTTGGAGTTGAGATCCCAACCTATAGGTTGGGATTGATTTCAAAAAATACTCATTAAGGGCATTTTTGTCCATTCATGCTTTTTTTCTATTTGGGACTCCCAACCTATAGGTTGGGATTGATTTCAAAAAATGACTCATTAAGGGTATTTTTGTCCATTCATGTATTTTTTTTGTACCTTTTTATACTATCAATCACAAAAGGTTATTTTTGAGGTTGACCTCTCCAAATGGACCATTTTCTCAATTTTCTCAAAAAAAAAAAAATCTATGTTTAGGTATCAACTGTCAAAACACGTGCACATTTACCACAAGTTGTGATGCTGACCCGCATCTCAGCATATGCTTGATAGGTATATCATATATGTAAGTGACTCAGCAGTTTATTGGTAGAACCAGTAAGAAATATTCTTCTAGGTCCATTGTAGTCAATTGGTCAAATTTAAGATGTTTGCTTCTCTAAAGATAAAAATAAGGAGTTGCGATTAGATAAATCATGTGGGTTAGAACTGTTGGTCATCTTAAAAGTTTGATGATTTTTGCTTGGTTATATAAAATTAGTTGAAGTAGGTTAGAAAAAATAATGGTGACTGATAGTGGACATGTGATTCAAAGTGGGAATAAATGTTGATATAATTTTATCATAAGAGTGCCAGAAAAATTTAGGATCAACAATTACGCCAAGTGTGTCAATTGCTAATTTTGAAAGAAGTTTTCTGTGAAGCTTCGTTCTAGCGAGATTTCACATATGAAGAGTAGTTATGAAGGAGAAGAAATAAAGGTAATCTTGAAGCAATATAATTATGCACTATACATATATATATACACATGAACCAATTAAATCACTGAAAACATATAGTAGAATTCACCTGCAACTAAGGTTCCATTGAATTAATCACATATGTTAATGCATAATTAAACATCACATTAATTCCAATTAGGGCATCTATCAAATTAATTAGATGAGTATTCCCTCAAATTAATATATACTTAATTGATATACATATGAAGGATATGTCTCTATCTGTGAAGGATATATCTTTGTTAGAGTGTCTTCTTAGTTCTGAAAGTTGAAAAGTTTAAACTCTTCGTTAGTTTTTTTTTTCTCTTTTAGACATTTGCCCGTCTTTGTTATTTATATATAATATCTATAATTTTTTTTTTCAAAAAAAAAACAAAACACAGATATGCATGAAATTCCAGCTTATGGTGAAATTCCAATATTAGCTAGATGGCTACTATAAAGCAGAGTCTTTAATGGCGGAGGCAAGGGGCTCATAAGGCAACTGAGCAAGGGGCTCACAGGGCCAGGACTCTTACTCCAAAAAAAACTGAAAATTTTTCCAATAAAACGATATGCATTGTTCCCTGACGTTTTGGTTTTATCGTTTCGACTGCTTTCAAATATTTTATTTTAGTATGTATAAGTACAACCACCTCTTCCAAGTGAAAGAGTTGGCTCCTCCACCAGTCCTATCTGTTTTCCTGATGGAAAGCCGTCACAGCACCAGAAAAAACAATATTCCCCTTTCTTTGTACATATTCTTAGTCTCTTGCATAAGAACAATAGAATTATAAACAAATTACAGATGATAGAGGATATATAGGTAAATGCTAGAAGAGATGCATACAATATCTTGTTATATGTTTGGTTTCGCTAATTACACAACTCTATTGTACGTAGTCAGGAGGTGAAATATTTATGATGTTGAGGTTGAACCAAGCACTAATTTTGTACAATATTTATTTCGGCCGGCATTTAAATAAGGATAATGTCAGCCCATTCTCATAGTAACCCTTGTGTTGTTGAGTTTTATGGGCCGGGTTTTTTTGAGTTCTACCACCAAACTAAATACACTCCTTCTCGTCTTTTAATGACGACTTAAGCATAAAAGGACTTTGTTTTAGTCGGGGTGCAAACACAGTTACTCTTATGTTAAGTACTAAAAACTCGGCCAACCAACCCTAGTCCTATTACGTTTTTACAGAAACAATCAAAATATATGCCCCTTTGATTGTGCACACATCTTTCGTTGTCTGTATGTGAACAAAAGAATTGAAATTCAATGGGATTACACGGCACATTCTAGAAGAGATGTATGAAATCATTAATTACAGAACTCTATGGTCATCTTTACAAAGGATTTTGATCAATTCTTCGTATGGTTAAGTCTTATATATAATTATTGTAGCTAATTTCTTACATGAGTATGCCTACAATCTTATTCATTGATTCATATAAATTACACATCTAGTAGAAAGACATGAGTCTCTAATAATGTGTTATGATTACTTATATATCTAACTGGTAGCTCTAATAAAATGAAAAAAAAAAAAAAAACTCATTTAAACATGTACCAATTTCTTGTTTTGGGTGTAGATTTTTTTGCTTTTACTAAAATCATCGCATTAAAAAATGTCAATTTTGATGATTTTGTTTCTTAACAAAAACCATAATTTTAAAGGTAACTTTTAATTGAGTTCCTAAATTTTGACTGTTTATCTTGTTTTTAACTAAATATGTGTTATTGAACACTGAATCCCTAAATTTTCAAAAATCCATCAAATTTACCCAATAGATATTTGTCATCGATGTGTCCCCTAAATATTTGCCACCTAAATATTGTATATTACATTGACTTTTTCAATCCTAATTTTCTGATTCAACTCTTATTCATGTATATCACACAACATTTAAGTTAATTACATATAATCTCATACTACATGATTTGAGTAAAAGATAGAAATACCGAATCATCAGTGGTTTTCAAGTTTCCTTCATGTGATTACATGATTTATATAGACTCACTAGCCGGAAATTGGACTCCGGAGACTGATGCACAAATATATATACATATATATGTATAATTATTGCTCTAGCATAAATTTTTGTTAGAAAAGTTTTGACTTTTGATAATTAAACAAAAAGGCTATCACCGTCCAGCCAATGACATAACTAGAAAACTTTATTAGACTATACAATACACAAATGTAAACCAATTTTTTTTTTTTTTTGGTTAGAAAATACACATGTAGTATTCTTGATTGAAAGTCCAAAAAATAAAATTTGGTAAGCCGATGTAGTGTACAAAGTACCAAAGCCACAACAGATTGTCTGCCATGCAAATATATTTGTGTGAGGCCATTTATCTTCCACTTGGCTTTCGGTCCTAAAAACTTCTGGAAGTATTAGTTTCAATCAGCAATTTTATATATAGAGGCTAGAGGCAAAAATGAGTGGATTCATGAAAAGTTTCATTGCACTTAATTATATGTGTATATATCATATCATATCATATCATATATTATGTGTCTCTTTTGTCTAATTCGCGCATGTTATCTTTATTGCATTCCCATTCTGTGTATAGACTTCTTTTACAAACCCCAAAAAGGTTAAATTGAAAACGGATTGTCTTGATTCTTTGTGATGGAACCTTGTGATATTTTTTATTAGTTCTTCATGAAGTGGGATAGATCACTTTTTTCTTTTGTTCTATTCGGTGGAATGGAGTGTCCTTTCCATTTCAATAATTGCTTTAAAAGATCTTTATTACAACTTTGCCTAGAGATGTATGTTTATTTTATAACATTCAAAATTGTAATTCAATTCATTTGAGTCATTTTTATCAAGACACATTTATACAATTTGGTTAATTTTTATCAAGATACCTTTATATAATAGAATTTGGTGAAAAATACAATAAATATTGTTATGCTTGTTTTCTCGATTTCGATAAATGGGCTGATAGAAACCCAATAAACATGAACAAGAATGAAGGTCCAAAAGGCCAAAGATCATTACAGCGGGCTCGCGTAGCACCAAGACAGCCCGAGCACGTTTCCATGCCAGGTCAGCATCTATTCAGCTCGTGTAGTTCGACTGACCTGGGAGCTCGAACCGAATGATACCTTGTGCAACAAGTCACTAGTTCTACCTAATTCCCTGATTTATCGTCAGTGCCACTTACACACTTACCAAGGAGCATTTAATGCGGTGACTATGTATTTAATGAAGAGAAGACTTCTCCTGGTGCATTTAATGCAGCGTGTGCATGAAGAGAATAATCACTGTCTGTATAATAAATGCAGCATGGTTTGTATCAGATTAGTTAAAAATAACCATCATATTTAACATGTACATCACTCTTCTGTATCTCTACCCCTTTATAAATATGAGAGATTTTTACTGTATCAAAAAGTTAACGACATTAGCATATCATCACTCTATCGGAATTAATTCAAAATGACCCCGTGGACATAGGCGCAGTCGCCAAACCACGTAAAATTCTTGTGTTTGCATTCATTCTTCCCCCTCCCTTTTTTATTAATTGCTCCATTATTGCTGCTCATCTACCATAACCAACATTCATCTGTCTTTATTACAACATCCATTGTTCATGGTATGCGATCTTTGATTTTGTTTATTGATTGTTTAAGTTTTGTTGAGATTTTTTGAGATTTTTTTTTTGTGTTTTTGATGTTGAATATTGATGTTTAGAGTTAAATTTTATTAGATTTGACTTGAAAATAGATATTTTTTTATAAGAAACAATATCGAAGACAATGATTGGGTTGTACTGAGTTTTAAACTTAAAACTTAGTACAACCTAGTTGTCCTATTAAAATTCAGTTAATAAAACTCAATACTGGGTTTTATTACACATTAAAACTTGATATCAAGTTTAAATAGCACATTTTTTTTTTTGAATTAATGGTAGTTTGATAAATTTAAATATAGAATAAAAATAGTTTGTTTTAGAAGCTAACAATTAATTTTCAAAAAAAAGGGTAAAAATGGATTGTTTTTTTGTTTTGGGATAAATGCGAATTTATCTATTTGCTATAAAAAAAATAAGAGGACGAAGAGAAAATTTATCCACCCGTTTATGATAATATTAACATGTCACCAAATTCTCACATAAAATAGTTACTCATACAATCATATTAATATTAATATGTTATGAAATTCTTATATAAAATAATTACTCATATAATCATATTAGCAAAATGAAATTTATGAAGTAGGAATCTTTTAATTTATTATAACTTACAATTAATGAGTATCTTAAGCAACCACTAATAGATCAAATAATTTATAGCAAATATGATTAAGCCGACTGACCTATAATTCTTGTAGAATAAAGTAAGCATTTGTGTCCAAATATGACCTGTATGAATAATGAATGATATCTGAAGGGTTAATGTATTATAGAATTCTAGTAGAATAAGAATTCAAATTCATAATTCTTCAAAAAAAAAAACGTATTCGAAGTGATAAAAGAAGGGTTGTGAAATAAATATGATACTAATAATTGATAATTACTATTATACCAAGACGTGTTTGAATAATCATAAAGTGTGAATTCAACTGTGAAGTTCTTAATACATAACGGTCTTCTTTAGTACAAAGATAATGATGTGTTATTTGTCAACCCTCAGTCTTTGATGTTTCCAAAACAGAGTTTTCACCTTTACTTTTTTCTACTCACGCTATCGAACAATAATTTTTAATTATTTTGAATCTAGATAGAGCAAGCACATTAATTATACACAATATCTTTGTGTGATATTGTCACAACAAAGGAAATTTTTTTTTTTTTTTTTTTTTTTTTTTTTGAGGACTCAGAACAATGGTATTCTATAATTACGAATATCTAAAAAATATAGGAATAACATTATAACAACAGACTGTAGCAAGTTTCGATATTACTTTACTAAAATCAGATAGGTATGAAACAGAAGTAAGTACATATATGCATTTCAATGACCTCTGAGATGTGTGACTTTGTAATAGAATCTTTTACAAAGTCTACACCTACTCGCCGTGATCAATCAGCAAAATAAAATGCTATCAGTAGCCAGGCCTCAGCTACGTTTACCAACGCTTGGCCCCCCTTGCAATGAAGCATGGGTTCTACATTCCAAGTAAACAGTCACCCACCTTAATTGCGTAAGTTTTCTCTTCATTTTAGGTCGATAATTCCTTATATATAAGGTGCTCCTTTTTATATGAGGATTGTTTCTTCAGTCATATTTAGAGTCAAATCACATCAGATTCCGATTGATTCCTGAATTTATACTAGGCATCCAAAAATTTAAAAAAAAAATGCTATCAATTTTGGTTAATAAAGGAGTGGAATTCATGTGATATCCATTTACGTACTCTCATTGACCAACTATTAATTACCCTAGTCAAGATAAACCAATTTTGGGTTCAATTACAGCTAACTTTACCAACCCACAAAAGAAAAAGATGGCTGTAACGGGTG
This sequence comes from Litchi chinensis, assembly GCA_019925255.1. NCBI lineage: Eukaryota > Viridiplantae > Streptophyta > Magnoliopsida > Sapindales > Sapindaceae > Litchi > Litchi chinensis. The sequence continues at coordinate 3,070,957 of CM034470.1, read as the reverse complement.
AGACAATGACCAGCTGGCCCCGAACACCTTCTCATAAATAGTGGTTACTGTCTATAATTTGGACCAAAAACTGTTGTGTCCATTTCAAATCAAAATCAGGAAGCTTGAAGTTTCAAAAAGGGAAAATCAGGAAGCTTGATTTCTTAGGATGACGGAGTTGTAGTACCGTTGTCAATTTGGTAAACGCCCCAGCTGCCCAGATTTTAGATTTTTAATCATACGTATGTTAGGAGTATTGAGGTATATAATAATTTCATGACCTAGTTGGAAGTCTATTTCTGCTACAAAGGAAGGCTGTCTTCTGTTGGCTAAGCTATCAGGCAGCTTCCTTGTATAGTTACTTAAGGTGTGTTAATTAATTTATTCAAAATGTGCAAGCAATAAAGTCATTACAGAATAGACGAATGATGGAAGATTTTATTTATTTAAACTAATATCATAATTAAATTTGGGTTTTCCTCAAAAAGAAAAAAATTGAATAAATAAATTTGGGTTTTGGGAACACAATTCAAACTTTTAATTAATTTAATGGGGATGGACGTGAGGGTAATGCCACTGAATTAATAGTCTCTCATTGACGAAAGATTTTTTTTGGCACTGGTACCATGCTTAGGATATAACTAGAAGTAGTTACGATTTGACTTTATAAATTGGTCTAAGAATATGCTTTTAGAGCGGAAGGAAACAATCCACATTGGATGAAGAGAAAATTACCCATAAATAGGATGGATGAGAGTAAAACTCACAACCTTGATTAAGGTTGTGAGTGAGGTCTTGTCTTACCATCTAGTCAAACGTTCATTCTCATTAACAAAAGATTTTATTTTATAGCTTCTATTAATATGTGTTGTATGTTGCATATAAAATTTCTATATATTATGCCTATGATTATGTCGACGTTGGATTTCAGTCGACGAGTAATCAATGCCCAATACCTGCAATCAATGTGAGAAAACACAAATATCAAGAAGGAACACAGACAAATACCAGGAATCAAACAAGGAACACCAACTTTTTACGTGATTCAGCAATAATAGGCCTACGTCCACGACTGTCTGTCTCTTAAATTCTGCAGAGTGACAGTCTATCATTAAATATTTTCTGATCTCCCCTTACAATGATTTTAGCCTCCTATTTATAGGAAAAGAGGCGTTACAATTCTAGTTGCAGCCAATCAGGAAAAGAATCATGAATTAATTACATTCCCTAAACAATCGGGAAAAATAAGGAAAAGATTTGTGAATTAATTACACTTCCTAATATGTTTGGATAATATCAGAAAATTACTTTAATTATCTCAAGATAAGGTTGATGTGAATTTGAATTTGAATAGACCTCCATATCTGATGAGGAAATCACGGTTTGACTGGGTAACTGCCATATTCGGAGAGAGAATCATGGTTGAACTTGGTAACTGCCTGATTCTAGAAGATACTGCATTTATTATGCCCTTGGAGGAGCTGCTTACTATGTCAGTCTTGAGCTCGAGCTAGCTAAGAGACGAGCTGTGCATGAGGCGAGCTGCGACCTGACTGTGCTTATGGGTCTGTTGATGCCAGCTGGAGAATTTCTTTGAGCGAGCTGAAGAGCTCGTTGGTCTTGAGATCGATACTGGACCCCGTTTGATAGACTTTGACTAGGTTAACCTTATCAGACCTTCTTACCGGGTCTTAAATGGGCCTTAATCGGGTTTCTACCAGCCCATTCATCGAGTCCGAAAAATACATATAACAGATTACCTAGTTACAAAGCTTTTAATTTGGTTTATTCAAAGCTGTTGTGCCTTGGTGGCACAAACACACTTGCATTACCTTTGTCCAATAAAAAATGCATGAGTTTGAGTATTCGACTGCATAGATACGATCAAATTACCACTTGATCCTTTCTCTACGTGACGGTTAATTATGTTTAAGTCTCTTTAAATTGGTAAAGATAGTTTTCCCTTTAGAATGACTTCTCTATCTCAATTCTTCGAAAATATATTATAATTATATTTCAAGATAGTATCATCAATGTCTTATTATATTAGTCACCATAGTTGTAATTTGTATGAGTAATATTAAAAAAAAAAAAAAAAACACTTTTAATTTGGTTCGAAGCAATGAAGACAACAAAAGCCAATGGAAGATAAGAGCCATACGAAAAAAATTCTTATTTTGTAACCAATAACAAATGTTATCATAATCCATCATTTAGTTAGTTTGAAAGCTTTTGTTTTATGTTCATTTTTTAATTGCACTCGAATATTTGACAACTTGAGATCCTTTATTTATTTAATAACGTTATAATACTGCTCAAATAAAATATAAAGTCGTGTTGATTTCAAAAACTAGTCACGTTTCAAAACAAATTTCGTTTTTAGCCCAATTAAAAAAAAATTATTTTTAATTCCTCAAACAAACTATCTGCCTTCTTCATCCCCTTTATACCAAACCACCCGTGCCATTAAATTATCCATTTACATTTATCATTTTAAATTAAAAAAAAAAAAAATCCTAAAAGCAAAATTACTACCCTCACCCTTAAATACCCACTCTTTCACGGTTACATTCCATTTTCACCTTCACTCACTCCCATCTTCACCATTTTTGAATTTGATTTTGAGTTTTTGTTAAGTTATTTTGTTGGGTTTTAGTTTATGTGCCTTGATTGTGTTGATAATGATGTTTTAGAACTAGAAATTGTACGTTATTCTTAACCCAGCATCCGTGACAAAAAAGGCTTTTATGATGGATGGTCCATCTATAACACAGGAGGCTTGTGTCATAGATGGGAGTGTGGGTTTTGGGGTTCCCCCCTATCCCTTTTTGGCTTTTGAGGACCATAAAATGATTCTCAATACTTATCTTCAATTGATTTGGTCAATAAATTACAAATTATCACTAAATTATCATTTTAGTATATGAGATACATGAATGCTATTAGGTGATACTATCTAATAATATTCTTATATGGTGAAAATTAGATCAGGTATGGTTATAGTGCCTATCAATGAATGTTTTAAGGCCTTAGACCTTTATTTTGTGATTTTGAAATCTAATTGGGTCAGTAAAAATCTAAAAAATAAAGAAAATTCTCCTGAAATCCACATCATCAATGACAAAGGAGGCTTCTGTCATGAATGGTCCACCTGTGACCGAGGAGGTTTCTATCATGAATGAGTGTGAATTCAAGGGATTTGTCTTTTTTTTTTTTTTTTTTTTTTTTTTTTTCGGTGCTGCTTTTAAGTACAATAAAATGATCTTTAACGCTTGTGAATAATTATCTTTGGTTGATTTGCTCTAATAAATTACAAATTACCACTAAATTGTCATTTCAGTGAATAGGATATTATTAGATGACTCTATATGATCCAATGATGTTCTCATATAGTGAAAATTGGATCAAGTGTGGTTATAATATCTATCAATGAATATCTAAAACCTTAATTTTGTGATTTTGAAGTCTTTTGGGTCATTAGAAACCCAAAAAAAGGGAAAATCCTCCAAATCTACACCCATTCATAATAAGGGAGGCTTCTATCATGGATAGTCCATCCATGATAGAGGAGGCTTCTGTCATTGACGGTCAACCAGTGATAGAAGGTTTCTATCATGCACAGTTCGCTTGTAATAAAGTGTGTGTGCACTCGTGACAGAAATCTCCTCTGTTATGGTTACATTGCACTTTTTAGAAAAAAATTCGTTTTTCAATTTGTAATTTTATGTTTCCATACTATTGGCTGTCCCTAACAATAGTTAGTCAATAGTATATCCTTCACAATTTGGATCTTCTTTCTCTCGTCGGAAAAATCCACGGATCATACTGATTTTGTTTTCTTATTGTGACTAGGCCAACAACAAGAAATTATATATATATTTTTATGATTTATGGTCACTAAATATCGAAAGAGAATAAATAGTTGTTATAAGTGGAATCTGCTTACCTCACATGGCCGTGACATGGTTGATTTCTGTGGATGAAGACTTTTCGTGGTGGACCCCATTCTTTTTCAACGTGAACCTCTAGCATTTTTCTCCTTCAAAATTTGCGTGTGTGTTTGTGTATATATATATATATATATCTCATTTGTAATGTTCTAAATTTTCTTTGTTGATGCATCTGCTTGATCAATGTTCAACGTTAAATCATTGGGAAGAAAAAAACGAAAAGCATTATGATATGGACCCAAAATCGATTCGGACCATACTTTTTTCTTTCTTTTTTTTTTCGTTTTTTTAAACCATACTATTAACAACCGATCCAATCAAAAATATTTTCCATAAACAAACAAAAAAGATAGACTCGATCTTTCATTTTCTTCTTAGATCAAGAGAGCTTCAAAGTATTACACAAAAGATTCTTCAAAATCGATACGGTCGAGAAGAAGGTCTACTCTAATGTCCCCTCTGAAGGACCCTACATTTGAAAATAATCTGATTTTGTCCACAACGTGTTTTATAATTCCATAATTAGATTCCAAACATGTTACTCTGATTTTCTTGAAGATGCCCTCTGAGGGTTGATAATTAACTGAGATTTTCTCATGTTGATCCTCATGTTTAATTTACATGATACAGATATATGTTGATTAAAATACCTATATTCAAAAGTTAAGCCAATTTAAATTTTATTGTATTTGTTTTGAATAAACAAAAAGACAATGAGTTATTAAATATTAATTTAAAGGACAAAAAGACAAGCAAGTAAGGCAAAAGTATGCCTTTCAAATTAAAAAAAGTAGGGCTAAAGTATGGCTGCGTCATATGCCAACAACTGCTAGAGAACAAAAATTTTGCATGGACTGAAGAAAAACTTGGCGAGAGCAATTAATGAAGAGAAGGCCATCGTTAAGTGTTATCACATTCTAATACGAGAGTTGGTGGGAGATTGACTTGAGAGATTTGAGTGGCAGACCAGTTCCATTTGTGAGTTTCATACGTAATTATATTCTAGAAGCCCACCTATTCATTGAGACACCATCCTCTCTTCCAAACTTTAGATATTTCAAGAAGAAATTAATATCAATTGAATGAAAATGGGGTTTAGATTGATAGAAATACAATTTTGATATGATGTTTAGGTACGATATAATGATGAAATAATATAGCAAGTTATACCGAAATTAATTTGATTATAGGCTATGCTTATCATGTTATGCAATAGGATAATTCATGCATATTTGCATCCCTAGCTAATTGTCCCCAACTGGATTTTATTTATTTATTTATTTTTTTAATAAAGTGAACGCGGGATAGGAGTACGGATATAATATAAACCTGACCGATCGTATTTGGGATTGGTGTTGAGTGTCAACTGATGTTGCTAATTTTCCATTGTCAATATCATTAATACAAAAAAAAAAAAAAAAAAAAAAGCAATGAAATAATCAAAATGGGTAGTGTCGTTTCATTTTCATGCTCAAGGATTTGACTGTTGTAGAGTTGCCTGGCCATTTATAGCCTTATATTATCAAAAATATCCTATATATGTTAATTAATTAATTAAAGAGATAATCCCCAAAAAAAACTATTTTAGCTTGTAAAAATATCTATTTTATCATTTAGATTTCATTTTTATCCACAATTCCCCTTACTATTACTAAGTTAACAGAAAAGTTGGAAAAATTGTAGAAAACAATTTTAACCTTGATAAAAAGATTTTTATTAAAAATAAAATAATTTTAAAATAAAAAAAATATAAACTAATAAAAAATTAAAAATTGATTGAAAAAAAAAAGATCCATCAATCATGGACCATTGTCATGTTCAACCTTCAACCTCCATCTTTATCATCATCAATCTTCATCACTAATCTTCAGCACACCAACCATAGCCTCCACCAGACCACCGTTGCCAGCCGTTGTCTTTTTCTTTTTCTTCTTTTTTCTCTCTCTCTCTCTCTCTCTCTTTTCTCTCTCCATATTTCTGTGGATTTCTTGGAAACCTAGTTATCATCAACCCAAAAAAAATCTCCCACATCAATCATTAACACCATTATCATCAATCATCAACATAATTACCAATCAAAATCATCCAAAATCAACAACCAAAATCAATCAAGAAGAAGCACGACACCACAACCAACCAACTACCAAAGAGGAGAAGCATGGTAAGGGAGAGCGAGAGAGAGAGAGTGCGTTTGAGTGATGGGTCGACGAGGGGAGTGTAAGAGGGTAGGATTCGTCCATGTGAGGGACCGGCGATGGTGATGACAGACTCTAGGAAGGACGACAACTCGGTGAGGAGATAGTGAGGTTTGGTCCGATTGTGAGAGGGGAGTGTGTCGACTTGACGGTGGTAGAGATGGGTGCACCACAATCATCGATGATAAAAATGGGTGGTAGTAGCGATGAGATTAGTGGAAGAAGAAGAAGAAGAAGAAGACAAGTGGAGATAGGTGGCGACGGTGATGAGGAGAAGAAGAAGATGAAGAAAACATCTGGTTTTCATTCTTTTTTTTATTTATTTATAAATAATCTAGTTTTCTTATTATAATTTTATAATTATAATATTATTTTATTTATTTATTTTATCAATTTTTTAAGAGATTTATTTTATTAATTTTAATATGATATTATTATATTTCAAAATGTTTATTTATTTTCAATTTTAATATTATTTGTTTTTATCAATTTATTTTAATCAATTTTAATTAATTTTTTATCACATTTTATTTTTTTACTCTTGAAGTCAAACGGTTAATTAAGTCAATCTAATGGAATTTATGATTGTGAATGGTATCATCGTCATTTCATATGCTTTCAGAGGTATTTTGAGTGTTTTTATTAACGTCAGAGAGAATTTTGGATTAAAAAAAAAATCATAAGTGGTAAAATGAATATTTTTATAAATTATTGTAGGTTTTTTGGGATTATCCCTTAATTAAGTATAGCTTGATGATCTTGGATTTGAATAAGCAGTCATGAATTTTTTCTTTTTTTTTACCCTGAAAAGGGTGAATCTCATGACTTTTAAAACCAAAGCACAGTTCTAGAAAGATTAGTTAGAATCACAAATTCACAACATAATTTGGACCGTCTAATAATTTCAATTTCCATAGCTTTTCCTAGTCAACAAATGGCATCATTGTTTGCTCGATCTAAACATTTTGAAAGATGTTTATACAATATGTATGGGTTGAAACTAATTTTGTATTGCCTTGGTTTTCGACTCACTAAAGTCTAATACAATGTGGACGGGTTAAAACTAATTTTGTATGGCCTTGGTTTTCGACTCAATAAAGTCTTGTACTTCTTGCGTGATCAGTTGAAATTGAAACTGTAGGTTTTACTTTTTTAACTGCGGTCTCGTCGTGTAGAATCCGACGTGCACTTTTTCCACATACGAAATATCAACAGGAAAAATAATAAAATATAACCAAAAAGGAAAAGCAAAAAACCTTTCCATTTTTAATGACGAGAAAATCACGTTAAATTTAAACAAATAACAAAAAATATAATTATAATATTTAAGATTTGAGGTTGATACATAAATATTTTTTCCTCACCTGTAACGTGAATAGATAATAAATATCGGACATATGGTTGACACATAACACATCCTTTCATGTGTAAGATAGATAGATGATAGATATCAGATATATGTTAAACATTCTTTACATTTATAATATATGTAACCAGAATTCATAATAAAAGAATGAGAAATAGTTTGAATTAGAAATCTTCAAACTCTGAAACAAAGTTAGTTATCACCAGACCTAAAAATTTAAACTAATAGGAAATAATTCAATTATAATATTTAAAATTTGAGGTTAATACATAATAATATACGTGTATGTATAAATAAGCATTGATAGTTGAAAATATACATGCACAATCGAACCAAGCAGGCCAAGTCATGAGTCATGACCAAGAGACAAGTAATAACTATAGGAATGATATGGTTGTCAAGCATCAAATCCATGTGTCATGTAGGCTTGATCGAGTTTGACCACAAAAAGGATATTATGAAAATCTATTCTGAAAAATGAACTAATTGTGAAAGGGCTCTGATTTACATTTTATTAGATGAATCGCTCCCCACAAACTAAAAAACCCAATCAATGTTAAAGTTTAATGGTAAAATGGTAATTTAAGAAAATAATTAAAATTTTAAAATGAGAAAAAATTGTTAAAAAATTAATATTTTAATTAAAAAATAAAAATAAAAAATCACTCCACTAACTCCACCCATATCCAAGCCTTCTCATCTCCTTTTTCCTTTCTCTTTTCTTCTTCTCATTTTTCCTCTTGTTCTTGTTCTTCTTCCACTTATCTTGTCATCGTTGCCGCTACCGCATTCACTGTCGATAATTATGGCGCACCGATCTCCACCCTGTTGATTTTGACGCACTCATCCCACACCTCGCCGTTCTCTCTCTCTCTCTTTCTCACTATTCTCCCATTCCACCTCACCGCTCTCTTTCTTCGTCGATAACTATGATTTAGGTGGGTGATGTTTATGTTTGATTGGAGTTGGTGGTTACGGAGTTAGGGTTTGAGTTTGATTGAGTTTTGACTGTGGTGGTGGTTATGTTGGGGTTTGGGTTTGATCGGGTTTGATTGGTGGTGGTAATGTTGGGGTTTGAGTTTGATTAGGTTTGATGATGGTGGTGGTGATGTTGGTTTGTGTTTGTTGCTGCGAATCGACGATGGTGTTTGGGTTTGATAGTTGGGTTTTTAGTTTGCGGGCGAATCAGTGGTGATGTTGGGGTTTGTTGTGGGTAAATTTTGGTCTGCATAAATGGGTTAGTAAAAGCCCAATAAACTAACCCAAAGGGTTGATCCAATAAACAAAGCCCAAGATTCAAAGGACGGACCCAATAAACGAAGACCCTAGCTCGCTAGACATTTAGTTCGCAGGATGGAGCTCTCGGCTCCCAGCTCGCTATACATCTAGCTAGCAGAATCGAGCTCTCAGCTCTCAACTCGCTATACCTTCAGTTAGCAAGATCCAGCTCTCAGCTCTCAAGTCTCAGGTCTATGGTCTCAGCTCTCAGCTCTCAGCTCTCAGCTTTCAGATCTCAGGTCTCGTACTTGTGACATCTATGCAATCCCGAATCCCGAGGAGCAATTAATGCAGGAATGATCATGTCAGAGTTATTAATTAATGCAGTATGACTATAGTAGAGTAGTTAGTATAATTATTGTTTCTTAATGTGTACTACATTCAATTGTAAATCTCTCCCTATAAATAGAGGTGAAGTTCTTTGTAAAGGGAGAGAGAGCTCATTTATTAGTGATATGGTCACTCTGCTAAAATATATTGAGAGTGACCCGTGGACATAGACACCATTACTGAACCACGTAAAAATCTCTTTGCACTCATTATTCTTCCTCTATTCTCTTTCATTTTTAGTAGTTTTTATATGTTGTTATTTTTTTATTACTCTCTCATTAGCAGTTTTGTTCTTTTAATTGTTTTTACTGCATCTATCTATTTTTTGTTGTTGTTCTGATGTTATCTATGTTCTTCCTTTTGCACTCCTCTTTGTTTTCTGCTTTGTTTCTTGTTAATTACAGATATTGAGCCTAGAATCTCCGATCGACCATTTCCACGCGTTGATAAGGTTTGACAACCATTGGGTTTTCGAGTTTGTGTTTTCGATGATGATGGGGTTTAACGGCCACTAGGTTTTGAGCAAAATCCCAGATACTAATTTAGGTTTTAAATTTTGGTTTTCATTTGATTTTTAATTTTGGTTTTTAATTTGGATTTTCTAATTTGTTTTTTATTTGGGTTTGTTCAAAAGCGTGAATTTGGTTTGTGTTTTGTGTTCAAAGATAGGTTTTTGTGTTTTGTGTTATTTTGTATTGTTGATGTAAGGGCGACAGCAATGGCAAGATGGTGGTGGTAGTGGTGGATGAAGTGGAGGTCGGAGAGGAGAGACTTCTGGGTTTCAGGCTTTCAACTGAAAATTCTGGGTTTCCAACAAAAAATGAAAAAAAAAAAAGGAAAAACAGGAAAAGACATGAGAGATGATGAAAGAGAAAAAATGAATTTTTTTTTTATTTTAATGTTTTGAGTTTTTTTTTTTTTTTTTTTTAATTTAATAACGTTATTATTAATTTATAGGGTATTTTAGTAATTATACCAGTTTGGGGGGTATGATAGAGATTTTGTGGAATCTTGATAAGGTTATTTTGGTCATTTCATGGACTTAGGTGGAAAATGTTAACTTTTTAGATGAAAAGTTAATGATATGAGGTGATTTCTCTAATAAAAAAAAAATTAGGATCTTTTCACGATTAATTCACTTTTTAGGAAAAATTTTTATAATATCCGAATCACAGAATCAGTGCCTCATGCATCCGCACACCGTACCAGACTCAACATGTACAATTTTTTTTTTTTTTTTTGAAATAAGCTAATATCATTAACAATCGCCTTATAATTTGAAGGCACCAGGTAAAATACAAGACACACTAACATGATGCCAATGAAGATCCTTATAAGAGAACATAGTTAGAGAGGTGAGTCTGTGAGCTAAGTGGTTCGTATTACGGGAAATGGCTAAACACTTTGCAACACCCACCTCCCTACCTAAAGTCACAACGTCATCAACTAACCAACCAACTTCACTTAAAGAAGAAAAACATGAGTTAATCTCAGAAGCTACATTAGTGACATCAATCTTAATGATTGATACCTGAAGGTTGCAAGCACAAGCTAACAGGAGCTAGAAATTCTCCCAAATCAGAACTGAAGAAGCCCTCTAGAAACTTGGACGCAGCTTTCACCACCTTGCCAAAATAATCTCGGATGGCCACCCCAATGCCTACCTCGAAAATATCCTTCCTAACTGAAGCATCAACATTTAACTTCAAGGTGCTAGCAACAAGAGGACACTAAGAAGCGAGAGGGACAGACTTGAAACTTTGAGTCTTTACAGAGGACATTATTATGGCCTTCTGGAATTCCTCCAAGAAATTAAAAGCCCAAGGAACAATAGCCTCCTGGTCCTTGACAAGCCCAACAAAAAGATGAGCATTCCTATTGGTCCATAGCCCTTATAAAATGATGCACACTCTCGCTAAAAGGTCCCAAGATTCATTCTTCAGCACCCCTGCAAACAGCTCTAAGATGGATAAGGGAATCCTAGAAGAGAACATGTGGAAATCATCAAAACAGAACCAAGCTCTTTGGGCCATCACATACTGAAATAACGCATGACAGCCTGTCTCCAACACCTCACCACATCTAGGGTAGTCACCCTGCATCAGAGTCCGTCTACACAAGAGGTTTGCTCTCACAGGAAGTGCATCCAAGCAAGTGCACCAAATGAAATGTTTAACTTTAAGGGGGATAGCCAAGTTCTATAAAATCGTCCACCATTTGCACGAAGATGACAGGGAAGAGGAGGAGGCATTAGACAGCTTTGACACTTCAAGTCTGTAGCCACTCTTAACGGTATATCGACCTTTTTTTTATCGTAGTGTCATTTTAGTCTATCTTTAACTCTCTTATAGCTCAGAGGAATAGAAAAAACAGCTTCTCTATTAATAGGAAGACAAACCTAATTGATTATTTAAAGATTCCACCTCCTTAAATCTTGATCAATAAGGTTAGCAACCCATAACTCGTCATTAGAAGATGGAGAAATAAGTTTGAAAGAGACAGTTCTTAGGACCCAGGGGTCTTTAAAGGCTCTAATGTCACAACCATCCCCAACTTGCCACCTAAGGCCTTTGAAAAGGAGCTCCTTACCTCACAGAATACTACACCATACATACGAGATTCCCACTTTAGGAGTTGCCTGCAAGAAGTCACAAGTTAGATGATATTTGGCTTTGAAAATTTAGGCTACTAATGAGTTGAGGTCCTCCAAGATACGCCAAGCCTATTTAGCAAGTAAGGCTTTATTAAAAGAGCTTAGGTCTCTAAAACCAAACCCCCTAACACCTTTGGAAGACACATCTTTTTCCAACTAACCCAGCTGATTTTCCTGGATCCATCCTTCTCTCCCTACCAAAATTTAGAGGTTAAGGCACCTCATTCATGATATAGTCCTTTTGAGAGCTGAAAAACACTCATGATAAATGTGGGAGTAGCTTGAGAGATCGTTTTTATCAAAATTTCCTTTCCTCTTTATGAGAATAGAGAACTCATTTAACTAAGAAGCTTGTTCCAAACCTTCTTCTTGATAGAATGAAAAGTCATTCTCCTATTGCATCCCACCAACGTTAGGGGGCTAAGATAGTTATCGTAAATTATTATAGGTATATTTCGGGCTGTATAAATGAGCTGGTAAAAGCCTAACAGATTGATCAAAGAGACTGACCCAGCATACAGAAGTCTAGTTCGTCAATGTTTAGCTTGCTAAAGTGATCAACTCGCTATTGCAGTACACAGATCGCAAGTCAGTCATTACTCAGCTCGCCTCATGCTCAGTTCGAGGTCGTCCTAGCCAGGCTGAGCCCATAGCTTGAAGTGCACGTTTAAGGAATCTTTCCAAAAAGGTAACATCTTAAATTGATTAGGAGTAAACTACCATAATTGAAAATAAAATCAAATTCCTGATTCGGTGGAGTATTTTTCCTAATTGATATATTCCAGCTTTGGAAGTGTAGTTAATATGTGATTCTGGTTTTGAAATTATAATAAATGTATGATTTTTTCCTTTTTATTTATATTCAAATTGTAATATCTCATGCTATAAATAAAGGTTGAAATTCATTATACAGATGGATAATACTTAATAATATACTGCGACTCTACCAAGATAATCAAAGAAATAGTCATGGACGTAAGCATCTTTTTTGACCGAACCACGTAAAAGTCCCTTGTACCTGTTCTTCCTCTTCTTTCATCTCTATTTTCTACTTTATTTTGTTTAATTTGCAAGTATTGAATCAAGAATTTCGGTCGATCAAATTCAAGCGTCGACATAAGTATAATCATTATTAACCCCAAGAAGCTCTAGTACCTTTAATTTAGTACTATGAGTGGTGTTAGGGCTAAAAGAAATTGAAAACTTGTCAAAATTCACAAGTTGACCTGATCCCTTACCGTAATAACTCCGAACATACTTTATTAAGCGGCAACACCTTTCAAAGACCCTACAAAAAAGAATTGAGTCGTCTGCAAAGAAAATGTGACTTACAAGAGGAGCATTTCTAGCACACTTTAGGCTTAAGCCCTTACCTCTATTCTCGGCATACTTCAAACTGCTTGAGAAGGCTTCTGTGCAAAACAAAAACAAATAGGGGAAAAACGGACATCCCTATCTAATGCCTTTGGATAGGGTTATGCAACCTATATTTCTGCCATTAAGGAAGAAAGACATTCGCGTGGAGGAAATGCGGTCCATCACCAGATTAATTCATATATCTAGGAATTCCATTTTCGTAAGGATGGCTCGCAAAAAACTCCATTCTACTCTGTCATATGCCTTACTGAGATCCAATTTGACAGCCATTGTGTTACACTTACCTTATTTTCTTCTAGTGATAGAATGGAGTAACTCGAAAGAGATGAGGACATTATCGAAAATTTGGCGTCTAGGAACAAAGGCTGATTGGTTTGAGGTTATAAGGGGCTACAACATTGGTTTCAGCCTATTAGTTATACATTTTGTAACAATTTTGTAAATGACATTAGTCCGAGCAATTGGTCTGAAATTTCTTAGTTGATCAACATTCCTCTTCTTTAGGATAAACACTACATTGGTGAAGTTGAAGTCTTGAAGCGGGCAGTGATTGTTAAGGATGTGAAAGTAGGTACTAGTGACATCTTTCCCTATTATCTCTGACATCGTTTGAAAGAAGATAACATGGAATCCGTATAGGCCTGGGCCTTTAGTAGGGCCCAGCTCAAAAGCTGACAATTTGATCTTCTCATTCATAAAAGGTCTGACCATTTCATTTTTCATTGTTGATTACGAATCAGATATGACATTTCTTCTGTTGTCTCAGTCGAGCCACCATCATTCGTTATAAGTTTTGTGACCGTATTCTTCTTCTTCCGAGCAGATGCTTTTGCATGAAAGAATTTCGTGTTACGGTTTCTGACGGACAATTAATCTGATTTTGCTCGTTGCCTCCAATAATCATCCTCTCTAGATAATAGTTGCTCAAGCTCTACTTCCGTTTGCTTAATATCTTCCATTGCTCCAGGCTTCGAGGTATCTTTAAAAGGAATTTCAAGAATTCTAGATTTAGCTTCCATCTTCTTTTGCCGAGATCTAAATCTTTCTCTGCTCCAGTTAGTAAGGGCTAACACACACTTGTTAAGATTGTCTTTTAGGCTGTTGGCATTAAAAAAGCTACCAGTAGACCTCCAATTAGCTTTCACTACATCCTTACAATCATCCTCATAGAGCTAAAAGGGTTCAAACATGAAGCTCTTTTGTTGAGGAGTTGCAGGCTTGAACCTCTGCTTTAATCTTAGGAGCACTGCCCTATGATCAGACCCATTGAAGCCAAGGTTCTCCACCACAGCTTGTGGGAATAAAGTTTTCCAATTCTGGTCTACCACAAAACGGTCCAGAAGCTCTTGGATATTAGCTACTTCATCTCTTCGATTATTCCACGTGAAATGCGAACCAACATTCTCCAAATCACACATATTACAATCGTCAAGCACCCTTCTAAAGCCGATTATCTGACTTACCCCTCTATCTGAGCCTCCTGATGTTTCATTCAAACTTAGGATAGCATTAATGTCTCATTCAACCACCTACGGGAGATCATTAAACTGTTTTAATCTTCTTAGAAGTTCCCAGAAGTTATGCCTATTTGCTTGGTTAGGATCACCATAAAAATCGGTGAATCTCCATTTTGGTTCCTTTTCACAATCAATCTTCTCATCTATATGTCCAGTAGAGTAAAAGAGTATTGAAACCCTAATCTCATCTTTCCATAACAAGCCAATACCCCTACTTTTTCCTTTACGATCAACAAAGAAACCCCTATAAAAACCCAAGCACTTTTGCAAATTTTCACAAGCTTTCCCATATAACTTGGCCTTCACTAGGAAGACTAGAGATGAAGAATGTTTCCTTAATACCCTTTTCAGGATCTTGAACGTACGAGGATTCCCCAGTCTCCGTACATTTCAACTTATGCAATTCATTATGATCAGCGAGCCTGAAAGTTAGGCTCCACCACTAAATTGAAAACTTTCATTTGGATTGTTTCAATTGTTTTTTCTTTCTCGTTGCAGATTTCTTCTTCCTTCTTGAAAGTCAATTGCTTCCTCTTTGAAGTTGTTCTAAGAGGTCTGCTTGGTTCCCTTGCCTTGCCTTCCCTTGAAGTGGGAGAGGCTACAATTTGAGATTCTTTCCAAGTAGAACTTTTCACCCTCGGAGATAAGCTACCCCCTCTAGTGATTTTCTTTTTTGGTTGTTTTAGGGATAGTAACTTTTGAAGAGGGCTCATTGTTTTTCCCATCATTTTCTCTTGCTGAGCGACCCTTTTCCATTTACTAACATTTATTTTACACGAGCTGATGTTCATATTTATTGCCTCTACCACTGTCTATCCCTTCCTGTGGATTCTCACATGGTGTCTGTTGAGGCTTCAGAGAATCTTGAAGAGACCCACACACTAGTTGCTCAACATTTACTTTGGGAACTGTTTCTAAAGATGAAATTGCCTCTTTTGTAGTTATTGGAACCTGAATTTCCATTTGGGTTCCTCTTAGGGGACTACCTTCACACTTCTAATATAAATTGGTCCCTTCATTTCTTTGAGTTTAGAAAAATTGTGTTCTTTGGTACCTACCGTAAGTACTTTAGAGTTTGTGGCTCTCTCCTTCTCTGTTGACTTCTTTACATTTCTTTCACCTTCAGTTTTGTTACCTTTTTGCTTTTTTGCTTCTGGGTAGGATTTTTTCCTCCCCCCTCCCCCCTTAGGTCATCAACCTTACTTTTTCTTGGGTTAGCTTCCCCTTCTTCTTGGTGGTTCGCTCGAAGCCATGGACCATATTGAATAGGAATACCTTGACAAATTTTCTCTTTCGCTACCTCATCCCAGTGTTCCCTATTGGTATGACCTACTCTACCACACGTGAAGCAAAACTCTGGGAGTCTCTCATATTTAGGATTAACCATAACCATATCTTCCCCCCTATGTAGATTTAACTTTAGAACTCCCTTGAAAGGTTTAGTAATATCTATCATTACTCTAACTCGTATGAACTTACCTCGACACTCTTTGTCCTCAATTGATGTCTGCACAATATCCCCTATTTGCTTCATCATAGCTCATGTCGTTCGATAGTTCATACACATTTAAGGGGCATTGTGAATCTGGACCCAAGTATCCATTTGGTTGAAGCCTAGCTTGGAAACATCTCCTACTCCCTCTGGCATTTCCAAAGCTATAAGGTTATTCTCAAAGTGCCAAGGTCCTCTGTTCCAGATTAGGGCTTTGTCCTCTTGTCTATTAAAAAAGAACACAAAGATATTATTACCTAGGGATTCAATTTCCACTTGTGCAAGGGGACGCCATAAGCCTTCAATCACCGTCTTGAAGGCATCTCTATTGATTCTCCTTGTCGATAGAACTTTGCCCACAAGATAGTGTTTAACCTCTTCGATGCCCTTAGCCCTTATATCGCTTGTTATCAGACATTCCCTTTTTTTATTTTACAGATAAATTGAGGGATTTACATAGGTGGACTAGCTCCTCATCAGCCATGAAGATTGGAGGTGAGGAAACGGGACGGAGTAACAACTACTCACAGAAGTGAGACTGCCTACCACTAGGGATTTCTTCCACTACCTTGTTTCTCTCAGAGAGGGTCAGAGAGAGTAAAAGAGGGGACATCTGTTTAACATGTACAAATTTTTTGGTGGGCAGAACAGTCGAATATCAAAATATCAGCAGGTATTGGGTAGTTAGCCTGCAATAAATTTTGAGGCTCTTTTTAGTCCTGTGTGTTATACTCCCGAGCGTAGAACAAAATTTATGATTTTGATTGAATGACTACAATCTAGTAGCTTTAAGAATCGTTCCTGTAATTAACCAATCTCCCTACCTGTTATGCAAGTACTGAAATCTGTTAGCCAAAACTTTCCTAATTGGTGCAAACAATTAATTTTATACCTTGTGGTTCGTTTTCGTGGAGGAAAGTGGACTGATGGGTTCGCAAGTGTCAAACAGCTACGAATGCTATGGAATTTAATTAACTAATTTTGATCAGTTGGCAGTGGTAGGTGGATGATGTCTGTCTAGTTGAATTGCTTTTTCTTTTTTATTTAATTTTTTTCCTGAGAGAAGTCAGATTTTAGAATACCTTCAGGGACAAGTTATGTTCTTAATTTGTTAGCAAGGGCAAAGGATCAGATTTCATATATATCTTCATTTACTGTAACACAAAAGAAATAATAATAAACACATATACCTTGCGTATTGATAAATATTATAAATGTGCTGAAAAACATGTTTGAATTATTAATTAAGCTGTCGTTATAAATTTATAATTAAACTTGCATTATTTTAATGCACTCGTTAGGTTGAGTTTGTTTGCATCAATTTTATATGATTAATTTGTACAAATCATGTTGATCATTCTAGAACTATGTTTATCAAGTAATTAGGATGTATGTGATGAATAATAACAATGATTAATTGATTCAGGTTTGACTCCTTAATTGAGCTATATAGTTCTGACTTTCAAAAATATAAACATATGCATTTTATATTTTCGTTTCCTTTTGTTAGGTTTAGTTTGTTCACATTCTTTTGAAGTAAAGTGCGCATGCCCATAAATTATGAGAAAACTCATTTTCATTCTAGAAACTAAGTTCATGTAGTCCATATCATTTAAACTTAGTTCCAATATTTGTTTAAAGTATTAAATTTGATAAAGAGACTCCCAATTGATACAAGGCCAAGGAGTCAGATCAAATGGCTTCAAAACAAATCGCCCAGTTTTTTTTTTTTTTTTTTTTTTAACTTAATAACTTTGTGATAATCATATAATTAAACTTTGTTGTATTGTGAAGTCCTATTCATGTAAAACCAAATGATTAGTTGTGACAACACTTTCAAGTTTCATTAATTATAATGTGGTTAAATATATCACGATATTAAATCTCATAAACTATAACAAAACCTGATTTTTGTTACTGTTGTATAGTAGCATGTTGCCACATTGCTATAAACAGTGTCTTCCACGCCAGCGGCTGCTAGTGTACAAGATCACTCTCATTATATACAACATAACTGAAAATTTATAATAATTTTTTTTGTGTTTTATTTTTCAACCAATTAAATTATTTATAATTACTTTTAAACGACATATTAGTATATTACAAGTAACAAATACATTAATGATGTAACATTAATACATGTATCTGGCTCGAGCCCAAATAATTTTTTCTCCTTATACATGAAGATGTAATCTTCAAAGTCATAAGGAGATCCAAAAAAGGTAACATAATTTGGTAGTATTAGAAGGCTAGATAGTAGGTCTTATGAGCTGTAATTTTCCTTTCTGGACTATATTTTGAAAAGCATTTTGATCTCTATCGAAGTATACTATATATGTATAAACTAATAATTTACTCAACTTGATGAAACACCATTCAATTATTAGGATTTGGTTCTTTGAGTATTTTTATCCATATAGAGTCATAGTGGTTGGCAATTAAAAACAGTTTCAAGGTAAATTATTACAAGGTTTGTTGATAGATCGTAATCGTGAGAGAGAGTATACGTAATGATCATTTGAATTTCGAGTCTAATTAGGGCACGTTATAATTTAATTAAATTTGCCGAATAACATAGGTTGTTACTTAACTTCTAAGTCTAACTATTTTACTTCTTTTTTTTTTTTTATATAATTAAGTTTAACTATTTTACTTGTGTGCTTATCATTATCGATTTATTCTAACAACAGATGCGGTGTACATTGAAAAATGTAAAAATACTCAAGCGAAAACACATGCAAAACGCTGTTAATTTTAATTTTGAAAAAAATAAGGATGTTGTGCTGTTTGATAAGGATTGAGGGGGTTTGGTCGTCAAAGTCGAAAGTTATAATTAAAGTATCTAAATTTTAATTATATTAAACATGATTATTTAGCACAAATTCCCATTAATGAATGTCATTAAACGAATCATTATATAGAAAAATAAGGACCGATCTTACCTGAAGTCATAATTTCCTTTTTTAATGCTCCATTACATATAGAACCTTTGCAAGTGTCTCTTGTAATAATGTAAAAAAATATTCACCTCAAGTCAAAACACAATTTAATTAATTATTTATTTTTTAAAATAATCTCGTCTAGAGTCAGTTGACTCAAACATCCTACCTGTCGACTAGAAAAAAGGAGACGAGAAATGTCCAAAGAACCATTCAATCAAACAAAAATACCATTTTATTCCTTTCATTCTCATTTTTTTACTTTTTCCTCTTTCAGCACTTCATCTTCTCTATTTTAAACCATAGTTACTAACCATAAAAATCACGCTAAATACGACTTACCTTCAATATATTTTTAACATATCAATTATCAAAATCATATAACTTTTATTCTAATAAAATTATAATTTTTACTCCTATTTGAATGTCAAAGCATAAAAAAAAAAAAATAATATAATAATAACTAAAGGCTATGAGAAGCAAATGATTTACAAATCCCAGTTGCTCCCAGTCCCCTGACGAGTCATAATCCTTAAAAAAAAAAAAAAGAGAGAGATTTACAAATCCTAATAATGTAAAACTAAAGTTGCTGGCTCTCCCTTCTAAAAAAACCTGCATCGAATTTGGGTCCATATTTTTCAGTACAAGCAAAATCCTTGTCTTTTTCCAGCTTTTCTTCTTCTCTTATTCCTCTGAAAAAAAGCTTGTAGCCTCCGCGTACAGGTTTTTTCTCTCAGATTCCCACGCGTTTGCTCGATTAATACTCCCACTATATATAAACTCTCTCTCTCTCTCTCTCGCTCTCTCTCACACTCACATTATATATAAAACCAACAAATCAACAAATCAATAATCAACTCAAGACATACCATCAAACATCTCATAAACTAAAAACTATAGAGCTCTCAAAATGAGAGGCCTGGCCAATCACCAGCGCCGATGGGCTTCCGACACCGTCCCTGCCAAGACATCGGTCAGCTCCGCCTCCTCTCCTGGGACCGAGTCCAACTCGGCGGAGGAGTTCGTCGAGGTCACCATTGATCTTCAAGCAGATGACACGATTGTTCTCAGGAGCGTCGAGCCGGCGCATAAAATCATCAACCTCGACGACGGTTGGGGCTCCGGAGCCGCAACCGGAGCCGAGACTCCGTCGTCGGCTTCAAGGTCTCCGACGATGAGGCGGAGCTCTTCGAACCGGCTGAGGCAATTCTCTCAGGAGCTGAAAGCGGAGGCGGTCGCGAAGGCTAGGCAGTTCTCGCAGGAGCTGAGAGCCGAGCTGAAGCGGTTCTCGTGGAGCCACGGACAAGCGTCTCGCGTCCTGGCGGATTCATCGTCGTCGTCGTCGGCGGTGGCTCAGAATGCCGGTGGCGGATTCGACTCTGCTTTAGCGGCTCGAGCTCTGCGGAAGCAGAGGGCGCAGCTGGATCGGACTCGCTCCGGCGCGCAAAAGGCGCTTCGTGGATTGAAGTTCATCAGTAACTGCAAAGCTAACGGCGTCGACGCCTGGAACGAAATCCAAACCAACTTCGACAAGCTCGCCAAAGACGGCTTCCTCTATCGCGCCGATTTCGCACAATGCATAGGTTCATCAACGTTTAAATTCAAAAACTTTCCTTTTCTATTTTCATTTCTACTTTTTTATTTTATTTGCTTTTACAGGAATGAAAGATTCAAAAGAGTTTGCATTGGAGCTATTTGATGCTCTGAGTAGGAGAAGAAGGTTAAAAGTTGAAAAGATCAGCAGAGACGAGCTCAACGAGTACTGGTCACAAATCACCGATCAAAGTTTCGATTCACGTCTCCAGATCTTCTTCGACATGTACACTACACTTTTTCATTAACTTAATTACCCTTTTTTTAATTAAACTTCATTAGTTAATTAATTTAATTAATTAACTCTTATTAATCCAAACAGTTTTACCATGTGACGTTTCAGGGTGGACAAAAATGAAGACGGAAGAATTGCTGAAGAGGAAGTAAAAGAGGTAATTAATTAATTAATTAAATTAATAAATATAAAAATCAATTAAGTAAAAAAAATTTGATTTTTGTTTTAATAATTGGTATTAAAGCAATAATATCTGAAACAGTGATGAATTAACCAACGCTCAATCATTTTCTTGTTAGATTAAAAAAATAATAAAAAATGATGGCGCCGACCTTTGCTTTGCATTATTAGAGAAAGGAAAAACCCAAAACGATCCAATATTTTTGCGAAGCTACTTGGTATTATTATTAAAAATTTTACAAATTACAATACAGGAGTCATTTTGGTTATAATAATCAACGTTAGGCGAGGAGTCGGTGACCTTAAATTTTCAAGAAATTTCAAATACTAACTACTCCAATATAATAAAGATTTTTTGATTAATTGATTGATTGATTAATTAAACTGTTTGATTAATTTGCTCAGTCTTGGACGCTACCCATGTTCCTCATCACTTATCTTATCTATTATTGGATTGATTCAAGACCTATTGGCCCCATTCAATTGGACTTCAATGTTTGGACAGATGGCACCTATTATTTTTCAGATTTTTTTTTTTTTAAATTTTTTAGTGGGGTTGGTGGGGGGTGTTTGGTCATTTCCTTTAATTGAAAATCCGCTTAATGGGATATTCGTATTTAATACTATACTTTATAATAATACGAATATACTGATTTTCTTCTTTTTGCTGCAAAATGTGATATAGATTATTATGTTGAGTGCTTCTGCAAACAAATTATCGAGATTGAAGGAGCAGGCAGAGGAATATGCAGCTTTGATCATGGAAGAACTAGACCCTGAAAGACTCGGCTACATCGAGGTGGGTCCTTTATTTAACACGCTTTGTATGGTACGGTTATAATTCCACGATGGCATTTTTTTTTTTTTTTGTAATAGTATAAAAAATAAAAGTTGATGTCTGTGGTCTAGAAATTTAATAAATTAAGCTTGATATATGATAATTTCCACTCATTAATTTATTGGGTTCATATGCGGTAAGTAGGGGTAATATTGGCGAACAGATTCAAGTATTTTAATAAATTTGAAGAAAATATATTTCATTCAACAAACCCAGGACAACAGCAACTACAAAACGAGTGTCAAAACAAAACTACCTATACAATGTGCATAGCTTTTTGAATTGGACTATCTCTTCTAAAGTCCACTGTTAGGCGGCAAATGACCAATTCTTTATGTTCTTAATTCGTTAAACTGTACATGAAAAATATCAAACGCAAGTAAATAGCATACACAATATTAATTACTGGCTGATTACTACAATCAAACAACCTTATCTTATGTTAGTTGAACAGTTCCATCTATATATAAATATTTCTCTTTTTTTGTCCTTATCTCTACTCAATCAGTAAGCTCTTCTAACACTATTGATTGAATACAACCCATATAAAATTAGAAGTACTATGAATTATTAAGATTGAAATTGTGCACTATAAAATGAAAAAAATTTTTACTTTCAATTTAACTCGCGTCGATAATCTCATTTATATGAGGTTTAGAAACTGATTACTAAACTAGTTTCTTCCTCCAAATTTCAAATTTTAGTTGGAAACTGCTGTTAAGTACAAGTTGGAATTTTGGGAGAGAAATATGATTTAAATCCATGAACTCAACCTTTCTTTTTATGCGTTTATCAAATTGGAAACTGTTTGAATTATATTTGTCATTATTAAGCAGTTGAAAATTGAATGAACTGATGTATATTCCTTGCAAAGTGGCGGTCCTGACAAACAAAGTTGGGTTTCCATGTGATTTTCTGTTAGTTTCCCACGTATACGCGTCTTCAAAACTCAAAAACACATGTGCACGCGTGCTCCATGTACAACATTGACCATCACTATAGTATGGCAATAAGTTGACACGATCAGGAAATCTAGACTTCCCTCTCTTGTTTGTTGTCACTTTGCACGATTTGAGAGTCTTCTCTTTATTATGTTTTTGGTGGGGGATAAGCACTGACAATAATTGACAATCATACATGCAGCTATGGCAATTAGAGACTCTTCTCTTACAAAAAGACACGTACTTGAACTACAGTCAAGCCCTGAGTTACACGAGCCAAGCCCTGAGTCAAAATCTACAAGGGTTGAGAAAAAGGAACCGGATCAAAAGAATCAGCACTGAGCTGCTCTATTATTTACAAGAGAATTGGAGGAGGCTTTGGGTTTTGTCAGTTTGGATCATGATAATGATCGGTTTGTTTTTATGGAAGTTCTTCCAGTACAAGCAGAAAAGCGCTTTTCATGTGATGGGTTATTGTCTATTAACAGCTAAAGGTGCAGCAGAGACATTGAAGTTCAATATGGCTTTGATCCTCCTACCAGTTTGTAGAAATACCATTACGTGGCTTAGGTCCACCAAGTTGGGTTTCTTTGTGCCTTTTGACGACAACATCAATTTTCACAAGGTGAGTACAGCGCTATATATATATATATATATACCTACTCTTTTTTTCATAATGCACTTAGAATTATTGTGATTGTTATTATTAATATTTGTTTGCTTGTTTTGGACGTTTATCTATTGGGTCCCGTTTTTAAAAAAAGAAAAGACTATCTTAGAAGTCAACATTATGATTTATCTCAGTGATCAAAGATAAAATAATTGGTCTCTCAAAAAAAAAAAAAAAAAAGATAAAATAGTTGGTCACTCGATACACCAAACACTTTTAAATATATGACGTGCATTACCTCTTCAAGCTGCTGAAAACCTTTCTTTTTGTTCGATTTAAAATACTAAAAACGGTTGTTGTTTGTAGGTACAGTAAATGGAACAGTGTCATTGCAATTCCAAATGCTATTTGCACCCAAAAAGAAGAAATGGAAAAATCGGTCCTTTATGAAAAGTTGAAATAGACAAATTCACCGAAAAATGAGCATCTACCTTGCATTTCTTTTGTGTCCCCACCGACTATGCTTTTTTGATCCTTCATCTTTACGCTTTTTCATTGATTAATTTAATGTCTTAGTATTTCCTTCACTGACTGTCGTGTAGAGTACATCCACAATTAGTGATTGACTGGTTGTGGTGTCAAGTGTGTTTTTTTTTTTTTGGAAAAAGTGGTGCTAAGTTATATTTTCTGGTTTCCAATGTTTCTCTGAACATTGACTGCTTAATGGTAAATGTATTTGGCTGATGTGTTAATGAATCCTTATACAAATCATAGAACTGACGTTTTCTAAATGTAAAGAACTTGAATTTTAGACAGATCAGAACATGCTATAGATATTCAATCGAACTGTAGAAAGGTGTTTAAATTATCATGATTCATACAATGATTCACATTGGGACTGATAATTGCCAGAATGAAGAGTAGTTTCTCTCTAGAGTTACTGCAAAGTTGACTTATTCTTGATGGATATGTGCAGACAATCGCTGCAGCAATTGTAGTTGGTGTCATTCTCCATGTTGGTAATCACCTTGCATGTGATTTTCCAAGGCTTGTAAATGCATCGGACAGTGCCTATGAACACCTTCTCAAAGATTACTTTGGAGAAGATAAACCCACATACTTTGACCTGGTAAAAGGGGTTGAGGGTGTGACAGGCATACTAATGGTGATCTTCATGGCGGTTGCGTTCACTCTAGCAACACACTGGTTTAGGCGCAACCAAATCAAGCTGCCCAAGCCCTTTGATAGGCTCACTGGTTTCAATGCCTTCTGGTATTCACACCATTTATTTGTCATTGTCTATATCTTGCTCATCATCCACGGCATATTCCTTTACCTCGTTCACAGATGGTACCTAAAGACGGTATACTATTGAAATCTTTTTCTAATTGAAGACAATTATCTTCAAAAGTATATTGTAATTCATGACACTTGAAATTTTTGCTGCAGACATGGATGTATCTTGCAGTTCCAGTTCTTCTATATGCTGGAGAAAGGACCTTGAGATTCTTTCGTTCTGGCTTCTCCACTGTCCGGCTTTTAAAGGTGAGCATGTTGTACTGATTGTTACTTGACCATTCTGCACTAGAAGTGAATCTGATTATGTTCACATACTTTGTTACATTACATCAGTTTCTCTTTTATGCTGAAAATTCATTAATGAATTATCTTCCCGTTTTATCTTCCAATGAAAAATGTAGGTGGCCATTTATCCTGGAAATGTTCTTACACTTCAAATGTCTAAGCCTCCACAGTTTCGGTACAAGAGTGGACAATATATGTTTGTCCAGTGCCCTGCAGTGTCTCCTTTTGAGTGGTAATTCTGTCAAAATTCCATTATCTACATTACGTTTTGGAGATGTACATGTTTATGCTTTTCTGCTACTAGTAATTGAAAGTTTTGAGTAGTTACATGGTTCGAAGATAAGTCCATCAACATATCAAATAGTACCATCCACAATTCTCTGCTGGCCAGAAACTCATCCATATATGCAGTGTCACACTTAAATATGAAAACAGTCATTAACCATGTATGCTTGTCTTTTTGGGTACTCACGCTTAAATTTGAATGTCAGGCATCCATTTTCCATCACCTCTGCTCCTGGTGATGACTACCTTAGTGTTCACATTCGACAGCTGGGAGACTGGACACAAGAGCTTAAGAGGGTTTTCTCTGAAGCATGTGAGCCTCCTGTAGCCGGGAAAAGTGGCCTGCTCAGAGCTGATGAAACAACAAAGAAGAGGTATATATTATCAAACATTATCTATTGTGTGACCATTCATTCCCATTTAAAGGTAGTAGTATTAAGTTACTGTACTGTTTGTTGAACTAAATTCTCGTCTGTTAACAGTTTGCCAAAGCTCTTAATAGATGGGCCATATGGTGCCCCGGCACAAGACTATCGTAATTACGATGTCCTGCTACTGGTTGGTCTGGGTATTGGGGCAACACCATTCATCAGTATTTTAAAGGATTTGCTTAACAACATTGTCAAACAGGAGGAGCAAGCAGTAAGTGATTCTGTGTTGATTGAAACTAATAGAAACCTTCTTCAACTTTCAAATCATCCTGATTATAATCTTTGTAATCAAATCATATCTTAATTTCTACTTCCTTTTCTTCAGGATTCAATCTCGGATTTCAGTAGGACATCAGACATAAGTATTGGGAGTAATGATTCTCTCACTCCCAACAGGGTTTCTCCTAAACGGAAAAAGGTTCTGAGGACCACCAATGCATACTTCTATTGGGTAACTAGAGAGCAAGGTTCATTTGATTGGTTCAAAGGTGTCATGAATGAAATTGCAGACCTTGATCAGAGGGTACTAGAAAAATAACCATTCTAATCACTTCACACGCTTCTTATCAATATTTGTTTGATTTTCTTGATTTTAACTTGTTCTTTTGGACTTCAGGGTGTCATTGAGATGCACAATTACTTGACTAGCGTGTACGAGGAAGGCGATGCCCGGTCAGCTCTCATCACTATGGTTCAAGCTCTTAATCATGCCAAAAATGGGGTCGACATTGTTTCTGGCACTAGAGTAAGATCTTCAATGCTTGTCATTTTCATCTTGGAATTTTCAACAGTTCTTAGATTCCTTTATATTTGACACCTGAACCATCTATATATATATAATTCAATATGGCCAACATCCTGAAACAGTCAGCGACAATTAATAGAACACGGTCCCTTTAATTAGTATATTAAGATGTTCACTTCTAATTAAAGTTCAAGAGTACGTAAGTGCTGACATTTTATTAAATCATTAGGTGCGGACCCATTTTGCTAGGCCTAATTGGAAGAAGGTGCTCTCTAAATTAAGTGCCAAGCACTGTAATGCAAGAATAGGTAAGTACCTTCTCATCAGGTATCAACAAATGAGCAGCTTTTTTTATATTTGTATTCCAATCTCATTTATGGTTTTATTTTTTGGGACTGCAGGAGTCTTTTACTGTGGTGCACCAGTCTTAGCTAAAGAACTCAGCAAACTCTGCTATGACTTCAATCAAAAAGGTTCCACCAAGTTTGAGTTTCACAAAGAGCACTTCTAAGTTAGACGAACCCACTTCATCTTTCAAATTTAAATCCATCTCTAACACCATCCTTTTCCACTGCCTAAACAGTAGGCAAAAAAAAAAAAAAAAGAAAAGCCCTTCATTCACCTATAAAAATAAGCAATTTTGCAATAAGTTAAATTAGGAATCTAATAGAAATTGTACAGTCCTGTAGAACTGGAAAAAAGTTAAAGACAAAAGAAAGGTTGTATACATACATAAATTATATAGTAGTATTAGTAACTAGTTGTAGAGCAAGCACAACCTCAAATCATTGTGAGTTGACGGGTGGCAAAAGACCTAAAACGACATTAGGGGGGGAGAGTTAGTGCTTCACAGCTGCAAGGGGGAGGTTGACCTGATTCAGAATGATAAGGTCACGGTGTGATTTGATTTGGCAAAGACATTAATAATAGGTGGAGAGAAGACAATTTTGAAAGGGAAAGATGCCGACAGTGATGGTGGGATTTGGATGGCTTGTGTCTCTTTCGATTATCAGCGAATCCTTCTAGAAATGCAAGGCTGATGCCGACATCCACCTGCACATTATGTAATTCTATTTATTTATTTTATTGTTCATAGTTTTCTCTTGTTGTCATTTTAATATAACATGTCGCAAGAGATGGTTATCATGTTATCAAAACTTTTGAGCTCCATTTTGGAAGTAAATGGGTTCATTTTGCTATAATATAGCTTTGAATTTGGTCATAGTGCTTCTCAATCTCTGTATGTTTTGATTGATTGATCGATCTAATTATCCTGAGCTTTGCTAAAGTTATTACTTACATATGCTTCTCTCATATGGTCTAAAATCCTCCAAGTTCATGGAATAAAGTCATAAATATTTGTATTCTATGGGAGATTCAGGATTCAGGTGTCAAGTGTGTGAAGTGAGCTCTGAAAATGGCAGGGCACTTCCTCCACCTCGAAATCCCCACATTCTAACCCTGCTCTGGCCCTCAACGATTCATAACCCATCCCAAACCCACCCATTGACATCCTGTCCAAATCTTGTCCCACCAAAATTTAAGCCCTTGCTGTCCGAAATTTGATGATCAAAATGGGCTGGGCTCACAGACATAATCAGAAGACCTAAGAGAGCTCTCACCAACTACCAGGTTATAAGTCTAGAATGGCTGCTCAATATGGTCCCGTGTCTTTACTACATCGCCAACTTGTCATATAAGTGGGCACAACTTCATTGATTAACAGAGCATTTCTCTTTCACACTCTACGTCATATACATAGTGTATAATTTTTGAAATGTCATCTACCAACAAGACTTTGTGGTTACCAAACTTCAGTTTTGACTCGAAGGTTAGGAAGAAACGAAATTGAATTTTTTTCCGACCCCCGAAACAACATTGCTGCTATCATGAACATATTTCAAAACTTTAGTTGACAGATAGAGAGAAAATTCATTGAACTACTTGTGTGTTCAACATCTTCCGCATTCAAAATATTTCAATGGTTTGATTAAAAATTATATTAATGTTTCTGCTCTTATAGAATGGTCAAATCAACTAACCCCAGTCAGTTGCACTAGAATGAAATCCAATGGTGGAGTTTCCCTTCCAACTTTCCTGCGGGAAGAAATTGACTCAGATATAAATCGGTCAATTTGTTGAATTGTATACATATTTCACAATGTTGCCTGTTAATCGAGCTCCAATGATGGATATATACCGCGGCCGTATATGTTCAATGAGAAGTTTCTATTCAAGTCTTTTGGTCAATATCGTTCCAGCTCCTCTATTGACCTTCTGTTAGAGTTTTATATGTGAAAAATAAATTATTAAAAGTATCGTGCTCCTTTGTTCATCATCTAGCTATTAACTATGAATGCTAATAGCCCTAACACAACCCACAAGACTATGTGATTGTGCCTGAGTTTAAGGCCTCAAATTCTCTCATTTAATTGAGAAACGGCAACATATCTAAATGAAACCAAATGACAATTGCATACATACTTGGTTTAGAATACAGCCAAAATAGCAAAATATATTGCAATACTCAATTTAGAACATAGTATTAGAAGGGAGAAAGTCGTCTATACGTAGCCGAAGGAGAATGTTTATAACAATTACACAAAACACTCTCACCATAAATGAATTAAGGACAACATTTGGAGAAGAGATTTGCAGATACATATAAACCATATTTCATTTTTCATACTATACTATTTGTTCTTAAAAATTAGAAATTAACCTGAGCATTATAGAATACTGGAATTTTCCATGGCCCCTTGATTGTTTTTTCTTTGTAACAAGATACAAGAAAGCCATCTCAAGTATTAATTATAAGAGATGCCTGCCCCAAAATCAATAGATCATAGTTTTTATCATCCATGATTGATCATTACTTCTTCCCACATTTTTTATCATGTTATAGCCTGAAAAGCAGCTAATTAACCAGCTATAGTTAGTCTGGTCTCAATTGTTAATTACCATTAATGACGAAACTGAATTTACTTCATGTCAATTTTTTCAGTTGAAATGGAACAATCGGACTACATTTAATGGAAAGCATCTAACTTGAGGCTTCTATTACAATTAAAATATCTCAGCACAGAAATTAATGAAGGTTTAAATAAGAAGTCACGTAGAAATTAATTCAAAAGTCCAACTTTAGACTAGCTAAAGTTTGGTGTTATATAAAATTTGACGCCTCCGAATATAGTTTTAACTATTTTTTTTGGATAAAATAATTTTAACTATTTAAATGTACAAAATATATTAAACAAATTATCCTCCCAACAATAGCTCATTACAATAATCATCTCTTTCGCTTTGATGTATTCAATTCAGATCATACAAGGAACACTAAAAAGGACAAAAAAGAAAAATGGGCAAGTAAAACTCCAACACCGTATAATGGGCATGTAAGAAGTCATATGATGATAAAAGACTAATGCTGCTTTGCGAACAAAGGAAATTCGTCGAAAGAAAACGATCAAGTGTACGTGTCATCAAATTCACAATCTTATCATGTCCCTGATCGTGTGCAACGTGGCTATAGCCCTCACAATCATGAAGTTCAGTAACCTGGCCTAAGCTCAGTTTTGACATATATGATCGCTATTGAAAACATGGTTACGAAACACCAACTTCTTCTTCTTCATTTAACTAGAAGCTTGTTACTCAAGTTAAAAAATATGAATCACAACTTCGAAAACAACACTGGTTTTCACTTAATTACGAGGTAGCACTTGAGAGGAAAAGTGGAGTTGATGTTTGTGCAGAAGAAGAGGAAATATGTGGACCAATTGCATCATCATGTTCAATACATGCATCCACCAAGACTACACAGGATTTGAAGTGCAAGTGAAAACATTAAAACTAGCTAGTTCACACATTGTTACTGACATTATTTCTAGTTAGGGTTCTCTTATATATATTTGCGAGCTTAAGTTAAAATTAATTGCACAAGTACGTATCTGAATTTCAGTTGCTCGTTAGCACAATGTACTTGGCAAAATATTGCAAAGAAAGTATTGGGTGCTGTTGAACAGTATTGAGATTCATTAAAATATGTATAAATACCTCCTTGAAGAAATCTAAACTAAATTTGTAACCATGCAATTTTGATTTTCAAGCGCCACACTCTAGAAAACTCCATATATGCAATCTTGAGGAATGTCCCACTAATGAAAATTATCTAACCTTAAATTGATGTAGACTACAAATTAAGATAATCCACAACAAATTCATTTAATTAATTTGGGGAAGACCAAGTGTGATCGGCAAAACTTTTTGGTTAATTAATTTGCCTGGATTTCATAAAGATAATGTAACTATATCGGTTGTGTATGAGGTATATATAATTATATAAATTCATAGAATAAAAAGGATATTCCATTAAATGATCATATTAAGGAGAGAGTTAAACTAAATCTTAAATAGATGAATCTAATTCTTCTTTGTTAATTAGTAATAAATGGATTGATTAATTATCTTTTAAATTTTAGGAGTTTTTGAAGTAAACGTATCTGTCTTTGATAAATTGATATAAAAACTTCAGGAAATTAATAATTGTCAAACATCGAGTTTGAGAGTTACTGGCAATAAATTATTGTTTTGAAATGAGCGGAATTCGTTATAAAGAAGAATCATGAAAGGTATGTGATAAAATCTTATACTAACTGATCAACTCAACCCAAGTTGGAATTTTCTCAATCCAAAAAGTATCAATGTCAATGACAACCTACTATTGGCTAGTGGATGGACAACTTGATGGAGGCAATAAATAAGTTAAATTAAATTATTTTTGTAAGATGTAGACGAAGGACAGCATGTGTTACAGAGGAAAAGAACTATATATGATTCATGGAAAAATATTTGCTTTTCTTAAAATAAAGTTGAATCATAGTCCCAATCGACATCAACATATGCTTTTTGTAGTTTTTTGCATTGTGGCAATTCTCGGCCATACTTTCTTTTTTTCTTGAAATAAGATGCTTGGTCATACTTACTCAAATAAGCACTGGAAAGTTCATTATAAAAGAGGTTTCTTATTTTTTTTTATTTAATTAAAAAAGAAAAGAAGAAAAAAAGTTCGAGGGTTTAATCTGTTTTTATGATGACAGCCGTTTCCAACCGTGGATAGATTTTTGAGGAGAATTTTATGGGTTTTAACTCCACTTTGTCTTGTCATGAACCATGATCCCCATCTCCATATAACTTTTTCTCTTCTTTTTTTTTCTCTCTCTTCTTTTCACTTTTCCTTTTCCGAGCTACCCTAATAAAACTTCCACTAAAGCACGATCATAAACGAAAAAGTTCTGATCTAAAATAAAATAGAAAGAAAAAAGAAAAATTATTTACAAATTAAAACCTTAATTTTCCTTAAAGTTTGATAAAAATAAACATCACGACTTTAAATTTATTAAGATCACACATTATTGATATTTTAAAAAGTATTAGAAATCTCTTTAAAAAAAAAAAAAAAGTATTAGAAATCTGCCTTGAAACAATTTTGCTATTATTCAAATAAAACGGATTCATCTAGAATTATGCAAAGTTTTTGAAATAATAGATGAAATTCAACCAATCATGGGATGCATAGTATGCAAGGGGTTGAATTTTATAGAACACATGTTTTGACCACGTCTGACTGATATAAGAAAACCAAAACAACTTTTTATAATTTAGATGCAACCAGACATGCATGTCGTGATCAAAAAATTAAAAGATAAAAATCAAGCGCTGAATAATCTAAGCTATGGTTCTATACAATATATGACCTAGTAAATGTCATCTAGTCTTCGTTTCCAAGAAGAACCAAACTAACAAAACAACAACAATAATTAATGAGAATATGTTACCACGTGACCTCCAAATGGCTGGCTGGTGCTGACACCGCATGTACCAAGACCAAGACTGACCCACTCCCACTATACCTGATCTCCAATTCAACGCGGCTAAGTTTTAGTGTGCCATTAAACGTTCATATAAATGCATGATATGGGACACGTACGCCTTCCATTTACATGTCATCGAAACTTCCCCAACTCTTCATTACAGCACAAAAAACCGAAAAAGAAAACCTGAAAATTCTCTCGATCTTGATTAATTATGGCAGAAGAAAACCGGATGATGCCGCTTGCACCTGCGGGAACTCACCCCAGAGGCGACGAAGAGTCTGCTGGCATATTTGTCAAAAACAAAATCAAAAAGGAAGAGAAGAGTAGCAAGCTTCTAGTGTATGTTCTGGCCGGAATCGTTATTTTCAGTGCAGTTTTATTAGTTTTTGCGTCTATTGTATTGCGAGCCAGTACTCCCAGAGTAAAGTTAAGGTCAGTAGCTGTTAAAAGGTTCGTTCATGGAAATTCCACGTTTAACGGGACTCTAGTCACCGAGTTGACGATCAGGAACCGGAACTTTGGCAGGTTCAGGTTCAGTAACAGTACAGGTAGGGTCTTCTATGGCGGCGTGACGGTTGGGGAGATGAAGATAAGGGAAGGACGTGTGAGAGCGAGAGATACGGAAAGGTTGAGTGTTATGGTTCAATTGAGGTCAAACCAGTTCGTGGAAGCGAGAAATCTGAGCAGTGATTTGAATTCTGGGATGTTGAATCTGACCAGCCATGCACAGTTGCATGGGAGTGTGAATTTGTTGAATATCATGACGAGGAAGAGGAGGCCTGAGATGAGTTGCTACATGACTCTTGTTTTGAGAAGCCAATCTATTCAGAATTTAGTGTGCGATTGATTTTGGTTTTTTTGATTCAACTGTTTTTTTTTTTTTTTTTTGGGGGGGGGGTGGGGTGGGGGGTTCGTACATACGATACTGTTTCTGTTTGAGAACTGATAATTTTTCAGAAAATTAGATGTTGAGATTGTATATACAGAATATACTTGTGAGCCAAATTTTTGCTTCAAATTGGGTCGATGTTCTTCATTATTTTTCCCTTTTACAAGGTTATTAATTTATGAACTGTGATATACAAATGATTGGAAAGGTCATGAGGTATATATTCTTTTTTTTTAATAGCAATATCATTTTAGTTTTCATCATACTAATTAGATCATTATTATGCATGAATTATTAAAAACCAAATATAATTTTGGTCAGGTCTCCTTGGTTCTAACAAGTGGTGGTGGAAGTTGCTTTCTTGAGAACATTTTTGTAGTTGTACTTGATTTAAATATGTCTCAACAAATTCTCCATGATTTATGTCAATATATATATATATACATATATATATGTATATATATATATATAATGTTACTTACACCATTGACCTTTTAAGGTAAAAGAAAATACTCAATTAACTCTTAGTAAACGACGGTTTGTTACTTTAGTTGATAAGTTATGTGTAAACTTTGGTTTTTGTTACTTTATTTTATTATTTTCTCAATTTATATGTGTTTGTTATAATTTGGAATTACCACAATTAAATCCATGGTAGTAAGAAATTGGTTAACCTCCTAAATTGAAATAAGATTCAATCCTTAATGGTCATTAAATGCGATAATGATCAATGAATTCAATTCAAGATATAAAAGCTTGTTCATCCACTTTTAGCAAAGTGGTTGTGCATTTTTACTTTATTTTTATGATAGGACGGTGTCCAATTCTCTTGTTTACTAACCAAATTATGAAGGATTATATACAGTTCGTATTTCAAACTGTACTTATAGTGATTCTCCTCTTTAGTATTTACTAATTATTATATCTTCAAAATAGAATAATGGAACG
The DNA here is from genome assembly GCA_019925255.1 of Litchi chinensis. Classification (NCBI taxonomy): domain Eukaryota; kingdom Viridiplantae; phylum Streptophyta; class Magnoliopsida; order Sapindales; family Sapindaceae; genus Litchi; species Litchi chinensis. The sequence continues at coordinate 3,036,726 of CM034470.1, read as the reverse complement.
GAAACTAAAATAGTTGGTAACTTTATTATAGGTGCTCTAAAGAGTCTAAACACATGTATCAATAATTACTTATATGATTAAAAATTTGAATAAAAATATAATTTTTATATTTATCGATCACACAAGAAATGTCTATAAATTTACTTTTATTTTCTTAAAATTTAGGCACACGATTATTAACATTTTCACTTATCACAAAAGTGTATACGATTTAAGTTTGATAATGACCCATTTTACTAAACAATTCATAAATTCGTATAGCGTTTAAAACAATTAAACGTTTGATGAAATTCTTTTTCATATTTGATAAGTGGCTTGTGAGAAGCCAGCTAGCTGCTAAATTCTATAAGGTAAAAAGAACAGATGGTCGGTTGAGAATTGAGATTGTCATCCCTATTAAGAAAACAATTAAACAGCGTCGTTGAGGGGTTTTATCTATATGGCGCTCTCATTTCTCAGTTGACAATTTGTCCGGGCTCCCAATTTCAGTGTCTTCATGGTTTAAGCTTGGTAGGTTGTGTGGTAAAGATGGCCCATCTGCTGGTCCTGCCTGATTAGCGTTTGCAACACTCTATATATGTACCATGAAAACTATGGAAAGATCGAAATAATACAGAGTAATGGAACTCGAATTTTCTACTCTATCGAGATGAATTTTTTTCAAAGTATATTATAAATGATTGATAACCATTATAAATTATTTGACGTACGTCTGATTCAAAGATTTTAAAAGTTCTACGAAAAATTAATAGATGAATCCTTGTTATAGATGGATACAGTTTCATACATCATCTCTTAATAGAAATGGTTCAGTATCTCTTTTGACCCTAAAAGATCTAAAGTCGAGTCTCATACCTTCGTTATATTAAAACATAAAGCGTGAGTGTGAGTCTTCTTTTGTAGGAATAGTCATCTCTCAATTGTGAGAGTAGTTATCCAAATTGTACTATTAATGATCGATCTCGATAATTTTTTATCTTTTATATTTAAGGAAAATATAAAAAAAGATGGATACAGTTTCCGTGTTTTCAAATTAGTTCACACTGACATTGTGTTCCATGTAGATATTGAAATCAGTTTGTGATGAGAGTGATTTTCATATTAGTTCACCACATTGTATAAGGTGTGGATGTTGAAATCAGATTGTTGGCTTTATCCCACTATATAAGACTTTATTCTAAAAAGTATAACATAAAAAATAAAGGAATACCCTTCTTCGCCACGAAGAAACTAAAATATAAATTAGCAAACTGCAAAACTTACAAATTACTCTTCTTCACTGTGATATGCCACGTTAAAAATTACAGATCATTTAAGACTTCAAAGAGGACTTCAAAATGGTACTCAGGCTTTCTTGAAGACAAGAGGGCTACAAAAGAAAATTCTCCATATGATGCAACCGTTGGGTTAAAATATCTCCGCATACCACCAAGAGAGATCACAAGTACTCTCTAATTGGTTCCAATCTGCATAATAATTAGCTCATTTTAATTAATACTTCAACAATTGTAAAGGCCAAACCTGTGGTTCAAGTGAAAAAGTAAGTTTTAGTATAGTGATAAGATCAAATCCATCTGATTCTTGTTTTCAAGTTTATGGATTCAAACTCATAAAGTCTTACCTAAAGTGTGGGTAACTTTCTCACTAAGTGTGGGTTGCCCTCTCCTATTTTCTAGAAGGAAAGCTCTGGACCACACCATAAAGTCTTATCTCAACTGATCTTGACAGTAACCTAAATAAGTCGTAACAACAAACCAAAAGAACAAAAAAAAAAAAAATGTCAAAAGGCAATATATATGACCCCATATTTATACATTATAATGGCAAGCTTGAAAAACTACTATAATTTTGACATTAAAAGGTCATGGTTGCAGATCGATTGTAATGCTCCCCTTAAATCTCCAATCCTATCTGCGTAAAGATCACCAAGATTTATTACCCTATATATCACTCAGCAACTGATGAGACCTCGCTATACGAAACAATTGACTTATCAGATGCCCATCTGCATCAACCCTTCCACTTGCAAAGGTTGCAAATCCGCTACACAATCAGTTCAACTAATTTGGAGAGTGACACTATGCATACATATATATTTTTTCATAATTATGTAATTATTTTTTAATTTGGCCAAGATAACCAAATCCTCAAACTGCTCTAGTGCATATTCAAGATAACCAAGCCAGAGTTCGCTCAAGAGAAACTATTAAGTCCAAGTCAGGTCAAAGAGTGAGTTGGCCTTTTGAAAGCAAACTGAATGCCCATATATAGTTTGGTTAGCGAAGGTGGAGAACTCCCATTGGTTGATAAAGGAATGGCTTATGAAAGGTTTACCACAATGGTTGTGTATCCGTTAGAGGTTGATAGAGCTGTAAGCCATGATGAAAAGTTAGATCAAACAAGTGATCAACGGTTGTCAGGAGGGTAGCAAAGAATACTATGAAGTCAGTTTGAGTAAAGTCCTCTGTGATACTGAGGTGGCAAAAGTTTGTTATGAATGGTTCATTTCCCGCCATTTTCAGCTAGTTCGTTAGAGTAGGGTAGAGCTGATTGTATATCAGTATGAGACTAGTGTAATTAATTATCAAGTTGAAGTCAATAAAATTGTGTTTTTCAGAGAAAATCTTTAAAGTTTGTTCATGGAGTTTTTCTCTTAGTATTTGCATCAAACAGTTGCTAAACACATCAACTTCCTCCGCCTTCGGTGTCAAAACTTATAAAACCGAAACTTCATTTTAATATCAAAACGCATAAAACAACTTCAATACTGTAGTAACTCTAACAAACACAAACCAAAGCTGATCTACAATAATATGCAGGAACCAACATACTTTGAAGCTATATTTTTAATGGGAATCTAATAAGATCAAACCCCAGTACAGCATTCACATAAAAGCAAATTTTTAAAGTGTCAAATTATTGTCAGCATCATATGAACAATGAAATCAAACAATTTCAAATAATGGACAGCAGTGCTGCGGATAATGAACCAGAAGGAAAAGAATATATTTTTTTGATTTCTGATTCTCGATCTGAAATCTGACACGGCCGATTCCCATCCTTTCTGATTTCTGATTTTTTTTATTTATTTATTAATTTATTATTTTTAATTGCTAAATGTATTTTTTAATTTAATTTTTAATTTTTAAATTAAATATCTATTTCATTTTATTAATTTTTGTAATCCACAATTTGATAATTTTATATTAAGGGTTAAATAGTCTATTTATATTTTCTATAAGTTTTGATCGTTAAAATTTTGATTATGAGACTGATCTGATGTAAATTTGAAATAAAAAATATTAACTTTATTACTGACGATATTTTCACCCTTCTAAAATTGTATATTTATCCTAAAATATAATTATTTTTAAAGTTTCAATATTTTTCTTGATAACAATTTTGAAAAAGCAAAATTGGGTGCAACTTTTGAAATCGTACCAGCCCTGCTGCAACAGTTCCACAGTTAAAGGTTGGATTCTTTAGATGGTCATCAATTTGAAATCTTATGGACATGGGACTGTTTATGCATTGGAATAAATTTTGAGTCTCTACCTTCCAGGCCAGGCCAATCTTATTTGTCCTCGACTTGTATGGAGTGTATATATGCAGCGCTCAGACTAATCTTTACTTTGTCAAATTAAATTTTATGCTGGCTGCTAATAGATGTGTCACCGAGGACAACACGGAACCTGGAGATTATGGTGGCTTCCCTGCTGTGAGGACTTATCTGATGCTCTTTATTTTTACTGCATTTGATTTGTAAAATTGAGTTCATCATAAAAGTTTCTGCATCTGTTTGTATTTTGTGGACAGCTATGTGAAACTAATCTGTAAACTTGTTCTGTCGGTTGCTTTGCAGGTGCCAATTCATGAATGGAGAAGACAAGTTTTTGCTGGCGTTTTTGCTTACCCTGCCGCCTTCTTCTTCTTCTTCTTTCCTTTTTTTTTTTTTTTTGAAAGAGATTTTTTTTTTTTTTCAAGTAGAAATTTCGTTGAAGAGCATGTGGAGATTGGGAAGAATAAAAAGTATATACTAATAATTTGTGGAGTGTGATAACCAATTTTTAATATTTCAAAAAATTTAATGAGATAAACATACAAAAAGGGGTGCATATACATTATCTTTGGGGTGCCGATATTGTACACAAAAAAGGTATCTCCTGTAATGCTAAAAAAGGCCCCACATGGGCCCTGTAAGTATACCGATTGAGGAAGCCCAAGACATCTGCCCAAACCCCAAATTGGGAAAGTCCAAGGGGTGCTACTACCTCTGCCAGCTCGTAACCTCTTTAACGACGGTTGACCGTATTAAAAGGGGATTAAGGGAACAAATTCCTTAATCCCTACTGCTTTTAAGCCTCTAACAGCTCTTTTCCCAGCTATAAAAGGGGAAAGCAACCACAGGGTGAAAGATCTCAATTTTTTTCTCTAACAGTGTTATTCTATCAAAATTACTTCGGGTTCCTACACTTTCAAGCATCCACATTCTCAACTGCCAACGTCTTCAAGACATTACAACTTCAACACTCTATCAAGAAGGACACTAGTTCTTTGTTTGATTTTTCTATACATTTTATGTTTTTTTTTTTTCTATTTCTAACTTAAACGTTAGAGTGTCTTCAGTCAGCATCATTTCGGTGTGAAGATTACGCATTCTTTGTGTTTGACATGTGCATATTGCTAGATTCTTTAAAATCATTTGACAAGTTTAACCTCAAGACAATAATTATAGATTGATCCTCTACGTCTCGAATGAGTAAATAAGTTTCTGTGGCACCCATAAGAATTAATCACAATAAATTAAAGGTAAAAGAGTTTGGATTGATAAGCCATCATCCTTATTTAATATTCGCCATTTCTATGTTGAATCACTTCTCAAATCTCAACACTGTTGAAGTTTCAAAATTTGGAAAACTCTAATCACCAGCAAAAACTGGTGAAAGCTTGTAGTATGAATTCTAATTTTTTGTTTATGGTTTTTGGCTTAATAGGATAGAAAATGACAGTAGTTTTGTTTGTATTTTTTCCCCTAACGTGTTTAAATGGTTTGAGTACTCCTAATAATGAAAAGATCAAGGATAGTGTTGTTTTATGTTATCCTTTAACATGGAGACAGCATGACTATATAGAATTATAAATGTGGTTTTGTTTATATCACTTGTTTTGAACATTAATTAATTTAATTTAATAATAATAATTTAAAATTTAATATTATTGTAAGATCAACATTGGAGCGCTGCCAATCTCCAACAAGGTTATATATATTTTATTATGGCAGGGTTCATTAAAAAGTATTTTAAATGTTAATTTCAAAATGTAATATACATATATGGATATATATTTTTTTATTTTACAATAAATGTTCCTAATTTTAAAAGTTAAGACGAACCAATTAAATTCATTTGTTGCATTCCCTTTTTAAAATAAATTTTTTCTCCTATTTAATTTAAATATAATGAATGAATTCAAATGCTATATATAAATTAAAATTAAAATAAGTTAATGTTCAAAACAATTTATATAAAAATATATTTATCAATATTTTACAGTCTTGCCGTATTCATTTTAAAAGATAACATAAAACAACACTACCTTTATATTTCAAAAAAAAAAAAAAAAAAAAAAAAACAACAACAACAACACTACCTTTGATCTTTTCATTACTGGAAGTTCTCAAGCCCTTCAAACGCGATGAAACAAAACGACCATCATAACATAAAACAACACTACCTTTATATTTCAAAAAAAAAAAAAAAAACAACAACAACAACAACAATACTACCTTTGATCTCTTCATTACTAGAAGTACTCAAGCCCTTCAAACGCGATGAAACAAAACGACCATCATTTTCTAGCCTATTAAGTCAAAAACTATAAACAAAAAATTGGTGTGCCGAACCAAATGTAACATAACATAAAGTTTTATCAAATATAAATGTTAAGTTCTTTGAAAACAAGTTGCCACTAATTTGCGGGATTTGTTTATGACAAAGGATCAGGTCAATCCATTAGCACCCGTCAAAATCAACTTTGCAGTGATCAGACAGATTATCATGAAGTCATGTCCGCAAAATACCCCAAGCTAAGTATACATAAAAAAAAAAATTATATATTCAGTGTTGTGGTTGTCTCATTGTCCTTTTATTGGTCTTTATAATGATATTATAGATGTTCTTTCATGTAATTCAGGGATGAATTCGGTATCAATCCAAGGAAAGTAAAAAATTGTTAATGGCACTTTTCCTCGAAATGAGTACATGACACTTCTAGTTAGTGTATCGGTGAAAACCGCTAATTATGTCTCGTTTGAGCTTGGTGATACTACCACAATTGTTTACTATGATGGCATGGTGGTGGGCAAGGAGCTGATTCAGGCAGGGCAGGCCAAGGCGAGGTAGACGCTTCAGATGAAGGTCAGGGTGGATGTAGTTCCAGTGAAAGTATTTAGGCTTCAAAGCTCGAGGAGTGGTAATAGGTCAGGAACATTCAATTTGATCTGCTACACTAGAATTGATGGCAAGGCAAAGATGTTCAATATTATCAAGAAAAATGTGGTATTACAGTTGAATTATACAATCACGTATACTGCTGAAGTCTAATCATTCAAGATAATTGTAAGATTCTAAAGAATACCTTTATGATAACTATATTATTCCATAAACTGAAGGAACTGGAATCGCTTTAATTAGGGGAAAAAAAGATATAATTATAGGTAACTCATCCAACTCTAAGGTGAAAATTAATCTATGTTAAATCCTTCTGTTTTACTATTTTTTATTGTTATATATCAGTATGAGCGTACAACTCAAATAATGTAAATCAAAACAATCATAAAGAGAATTGGTGATTGTAGCTGCAAGCCCACGATAAAAACAATTGCAGAATTTGTTTTCGATAATTGTACAATATTATCATTTTAATTATTTTATGCACATTATTCTCTACTAGAAATAGTTGAACACTTTCCTTGATTTTAAAATGTCAATAGTTTAAATCCTATCTTTATACTTTAAAACACAAGATGTAAATAAATTTTTATGAATTTGATCCCCAATTGTATGTGAGTGATTAATTGCCGTTTGTTTTTTTAATTTCAACAAAGTACTTCATAGATTAATTTCGTACATCACAATATTCAATGAAAAAGTGTTATTTTTAGTCAATCTCAATAAAGGAGGGTTATTTTTATCATTTCAATGAACCTAACAAATTAAATATTAAAATTGAATAAAAAGTGCAATAAATTAAATTAAGCAATATCTCAGGGTGGAATAAAATTAGTAATAAAATCAGGAAGGTTAGTGCAATTTACCCTAATTATATTTTATTTATTAAAACAATCTTTAGTGGGCTATATGTCCGAAGGGGGTGCACCGTGCACATAAAACTTTAGAGGGGTGCAAATATCGCCACTAAAGTTACAATTTGGAGCCCAATGAGCCAATAAATGGGTTCAGGCATGGGCTCAATCATTAGCATCTTAGTGACCATTCAACACAATTCATAAAATTTATATTTTTTGGAGTCAAGTTACCTTAGCATTGCCAAATTCTAGTCTTGACGTTTTCTTATTGGAGCTGATGATCAATTTCATAGATCAACGCATCAAATGGTTTGAATCAACTGTCTAATCATTTTAAAAGGAGTAATATTAAACTTCCCAAAAATTTTATCAAAATTCATATATCAAAATAATATGATATATGCATTGTCAAGTTTCTATTAATTATCATATTATTTTATAATTTATAAGATCCTGATAACTTACATATCACATTATTTGGGTATGGATTTGAAATAAAATTTTTTGGAAGTCTAGCATTGCTCTTTTAAAAGATAACATAAAACAACACTATTTTTGTTCTCTTCATTGTTAGAAATATTCAAGCCCTTTAAACACGTTAGAAAAGAAATACAAACAAAATGACATCATTTTCTAGCCTATTAAGTCAATAAATATAAACAAAAAATTAGTGTCTTGAACCAAATGTAACGTAATATAGACTCTTATCAAATACAAGTCTTGATTCTTTTGAGAACAAGTTGCCACTAATTTGTGGGATTTGGCCATGGCAGAGGATCAGGTCATTCCATTACCACCTGTGAAAAATCAACTTTGCAATGATCAGGAAGATAATCATGAAGCCATGTTCACCGAGCCTAAGCTACTACATCACAAAAAATTATACTTCAATGTTGTGTTGTGGCACTATTCCTCTCACTATTTTTGTTTGTCCCTATAATGATGATTATAGATGTTCTTATAATTTTTCATGTCAAAAATCCAGATATCAAGATGAATTCGGTGTCAATCCAACGGAAGATAGAAATTGTTAATGGCACTATTCCTCGAAATGAGTACATGGTACTCCTAATTGGTGTGTTGGTGAAAAACCCTAATCATATCTCGTTCGAGTTTGGTGATGCTACCACAGTTGTTTACTACGGTGGCATGGTGGTGGGCAAGGGGCTGATTCCAGCAGGGCAGGCCAAGGCAAGGCAGACGCTTCAGATGAAGGTTACAGTGGATATAGTTCCAATGAAAGTATTTAGCCTTCGAAGCTTGAGGAGTGGTAACAGGTCAGGAACATTCAATTTGATCAGCTACACTAGAATTGATGGCAAGGTAAAGATGTTCAATATTATCAAGAAAAATGTGGTATTGCAGTTGAATTGTACAATCACATATATTGTTGAAGTCTAATCATTCAAGATAAATTGTAAGATGGGTCTCAAGAATAACCTTATGATGATTATATTATTCCAGAAAGTAAAGTAATTGAATTCAAATTTCTTTTCGCTTTAATAAGAAAAAAAAATGGTTACAGGCAACTCGTCTAGCTCTAATCATAATTAATCTATGTTAAATTCTTCTTTTTTACTATATATATTTTTATTAATATCAATACGAGCATACAGCTCAAATAATGCAAATCGAAACAATCATCAAGAGAATTGATGGTTGTATAGCTGCAAGCCTGCAACAAAAACAGTTGCAAAATGTGTTTTTGATAATTGTACGATATTATAATTTTAATTACTCGGTATTTAACTTTTTTGATAAAAATTAAGGAAAAAAAAAAAAGTCTTGCAACTGAAAATGTTGCGTTAGAAAAAGCACAAGATTTTGTTTTGTTGAACCAAATTTTCAATAACAATACAAAGTTGCATATGAGTGATTGATTGCCTTTTATTTTTCTTATTTCTACAAAGTATTTCATAGATTAATTTCGTAAATCACAATATTCAATGAAAAGCAGGAATTTCACAAGTTCTATAAATCATTTGTCAAGTCTAATAAGTACGCTTAAGTACATGTACAGTATGTGTAATAAGGTAGTAGTGGCAATGCCTTGCTCTGTTTGGATATGTATACTATACGTTCACAGATACATGCATGATAGACGAAATCTACATTTCAGCTAAAAGAAAAGATTGTCATCCGTATTAAAGAAAACAATGGCAAGATGTGCCACTTTATAAGTTACAGACCATTTGAAACTTCAAATTAATAACCCCTGACAGTGGTATACCCAGGCCAGATTCCCTGTCTGCATCGATAACCCTTCCACTTGCAAAATTGCACTTTCCTATATATACTCCATACAACATTTAACCGACCAGATGCCCCATCTGCACCGACCCTTCCACTTGCAAAGTTGATTTCCTGTCCGATTTCACATTTTGAACATTAAACTTTGCCTTGTCAAATTCTAGCTAGTCTTGATCACGTTCCTATTGGAGCTAATTAATGATCAATTTCAAAGTTCAATGGATTTAAAACAAAAAGAAAAAAAAAAAAAAAAAAAAAAAAAAAATTCAAAGTTTGCTGCATCAATGGTTGACTGAATCAACTCAGTGATCATTAGTTCAATTATTTAAATTAAAAAATAAAAATTATTATATATATTGAAAGCATATATATGTATTATATATACTAATACCGCATAATAATAAGATTAATTTGAAGTCTTCGTTTAGTTACATGTCTCGACCTTTAATTAAATTATTAGATATAAGCATTTCTTTGCTTCCAGTAATTAATTTTAATAAATAACAAGTACTGCTTTGAATGTGCAGATGGTATGGTATGAGAAAATGACAAACTATGGGACCGATATGATTTTATTATCAAAGAATAAAAGAGTATGGACTGGAATGATAAGCTATCACATCCTCATTTAATTCGTCAATTATTTCACCATTTCTATGTTGAATTACTTTTCGTCAACAACGTTGGTGGTTCAAAATTTACAAAATTCTAATCACCAAAAACTGGTGAAAATCACTGTCATTAATTATTATATATTGACTGAGGTTCATTGAAAATTTTTTCAAATGCTAATTTTGAATTATAATATATATCAATGTCTTACCGAACCTCTCATGGGTCAACCTCAAATTTTAAATATTATAATTTCATATTTTTTATCTATTTAAGTTTTGGGTCTAATGTTAACTTACAAAACCTTTAAACAAAACATAAAAATATAACCACCCTTGATATAACTTAATTATCAGTGGTCCGATATTGATCTCGATTTATTATTACAATATCAAATAAAAATCATGTTAATTGATATTAAAAAGAAAATAGTAAAACATATAATATTTTTTAAGAATCAATAAAATATTAAAATCAAATATTTTATAGTCATGCCGTCTTCAAATAAAAGATTACAGGAAACAGCACTATCCTTGGTCTCCATTAGAAGTCAAAAATCCATAAAACACGTTTAAAATATTCGAAGAAAATTCTCAATTTGAAATCTGAAACCAATGCCAAAATTTATAATCAAGCCCTGCAAACAAGTTAGAAATAAGTTGAATACAAACGAACTGTACGACTTTCTAAATCATTTTCTAGCGCATCAAGTCAAGCATAACTATGGACAAAACATGAGTGTATAATGTAACATTCACACTTGATTAAACATAAATCTTCCTTTGGGAACAAGTTGCCATTAATTTGCAAGATTTGGTCATGGCAGAGAAGGATGTCCAGGTCCATCCATTAGCACCAGCAGATCATCAACTTCGCAGTGAACATGAAGATCATGGAGCCATGTCCTTGCAGTCCAAGCAACAACGTCGAAAAAGGTTATATATTCAGTGTTGCGGTTGTCTCACTGTTCTTCTATTAGTCCCACTAGTGATTATAATAGTTGTTTTGATACTTTTTCATGTCAAGAATCCGGTTATCAGGATGAATTCGGTATCAATCCACCGGCCGTTATGGTCTACTGTTGATGGGAACACTAGTCACGGTGACCAAAACATGACATTTCTAGTTGATGTCTCCGTGAGAAACCCTAATTACGCCTCCTTCAAGTATGGTAATGCTACGACCGTTGTTTGCTACCACGGCCTGGTGGTGGGCGGGGGGCAGATTCCGGCGGGGCTGGCCAAGGCGAGGCAGACTGTTCGGATGAACATCACGGTGGATGTAGCTCCTGAGAAAGTAACGAGAGTTGTAAGCTTGAGTGATATTACTTCACAAAGATTGAATATGAGCAGCTACACTAGAATTGATGGCAAGGTAAAGATGCTCAATATTGTCAAGAAAAATGTGGTGGTGAGTTTGAATTGTACCATCACGTATAATATTGTGAATATGACCATTCACGACAACTGCAGGCCACATGTGAAGCTCTAGGGTCATAGATTAATTTCATGTTAAATCCTACTTCAATTTAATTGAGCCACGATTTCGTCAAATGTGCTGCTTTTATTTTATAGTTTTAATTACTTGATACCTTGAATTCTGTAAGAATGAGATTTACTTTCTATATTATCTCTAAATCTAGCTAGCTTTATTACTAAAATTCACTTTCTGATTAAAATTGTGTTGAAGTTGAAAATTTTGGGATAAGAAAAAGCATGAAATGTTGTCTTATTGAACCAATTTTTAACCTACAGTTGCATGAGTGATTTATCTTTTCTTGTTCTTATCTCAACAAAGTGCTTTATATATTTTAGTAAATTACAAAACTCAATTAGTGATAACTGTTACCAAGAGAGATTATTCATTATCTTTAGATGTATAAGATTTGAATATTATAAATTATATATTTTTGTATAATATAAAATATTATATATAATTAAAAACAATTAAAAATGTACAGTATATGACATGATATTATCGTGAGTAAAATATACCCACAATCGAATGTACCATATAGCATTTTAAAATTACTTAAAATTTTGTGAAAAAGTTTCTTGATTCCAATGTCATGAGGAGACTTTATATTTTCATTAGTGGGACCTGGACTCAGTTGATAGGGTATTGCTTTCACACGAGTTGTTGAAAATTTGAAATGTTTTTTCACAATATACAGATATTAATCCTGCCTTTAATTTCTATACAATACATCAGTTTCTTGTTTCTCTATAGTTCATAATCTATATGCACTCGTAAACAAAAATGTTCTCTATGTCAAATTTGGACCAAAAGCTAGTGATATATAGCTGATGTTTTACCTTACTATTTAATGATATTGGTTTTTCTCAATAAATGATAATCTGATGCAACTCCATTAAACTAACCCCCAAATTCTACATTGAGCTTAAGTCCATCCTAAAATAACTGTAAAATATTAAACTTGGAGTTCATAAACCGTATATATTATCACCACTTTAATCATAGTAAATTTCTCCTAATTATAGAAATAATAAAATTTAATTGTTTAGGACGAAGTTAAGATTAATCTAATGGTAAACTACTCATATAACACATTAAAAAAAAAAAAAAATGCATGTTCAAATTAAGTTATTCTTTTTATTTTTCCTTAATTTTTAAATTTGTCATAGTTAAAAAAAATTACCTTTAAAAAAACTGATCGTGAAACAAACTTGAACATATACATATATATGTATGTATGTATGTATGTATAAAACAAACAAACAAACTTGCATGGGCTCCGTCCTTACCAACTTGACAAGCCCAACTTGGATCAATAAAATCTAGGCCCAATTTCTAAAGCCCAACCCATGACAAACCCAACATGCAAATTAAGAGTATATTATAAGTTTACATCAATCAGGTATGCAATGATGTAAAGAAGTTGAAGGTGATGCTAGAGACAAGTAATTAACATATACTGAATCTACAAATTCTTGAGTTAATTATAAATTAACTAGGGTAACAAAATTGAAGAACGAGAAATGGAGGGATGGACAAATGATTTCACCTTGCGCAAATGATATCAACCCCGAAAGCAGAGCCGATCTGTTATCGAAATGCATGTTGGGACATTCTCCATAACAAGTAATTTCATCCTGGTGCATGCATTTTATACTCGTCTTCTTCATTGCACAACAATAAAACAACAACAACAACAACAAACCACAAACAATAATCCAAATCCGATCAGATGGTGCATGTATTTTTCCAACTTATCTCTCCCCTAGATCCGGTGACCGGCTTTCCATTAGGGTTCTTGTCTTTTGATGCCCCTCACAACTTGCCAAACATGCCTTTGTCTCTTCAGAAAGCCATATTATCATTGTCTTGTTCATGAATTAGTTGTACTTTGGTTAATTACTTATATTATTATAAAAACCAATCCTGCCACATTCATGATTTTTGATAAGGGGTTATTTGTCTCATGCGGCAGTAAAAACTGCCAAGAGTGGCTAAAATGTTTTGTTCTAAACATCATTGATTCACTTCATCGCACGGTTCACACTCAAAAGCCACAATATATTTTATATATTAGAATATCAAGGTGGATAATAATAATAATAATAATAATAATAAATATATAAAAATTCAAGTTGAAGTTTTTGATATTATATTGAGAGTAGTGCATGGAACCACACATTTTTAACATTGTATCTGATCAATATAATTAATTTTCATCAAATGACCCAAAACAAATTGGGATTCGTGCACAATAATACTTGTCGAAAATGTTGGTCATATGTCATTGCTTACAGTTACATCTACCTTTTTTTTTTTATATCTGAATTACATCTACTCGAACCTTCTAATTGTCCATCATTTAAAGGACTTGTAATCATTCTGGTGATTACAAATGCATTAAATTAAAGTTGTCCCCAGTGTTAGATTTAACAGTAATTCCTCCTCTACAACAATGAATGTCAATTGAATTAGAAATAAATTCAGTAAGTTGGGGAATCATAAAGGGTTTTTTGCTCACCGGAAAATCGAAGTGTATATAACCTGAATTTGGTAATGTCTTCATAACATTTGATAATTAATCAAGTTCCAAGAATTTTAACAATTTACTTTCCAAAAAAAAAAAAGAATTTTAATAAGTTTGATTTATTTTTGCTGAAACTAACAGAACTATGGGGAGTTGAAGATCGATGATATGTATCTATCATTAATTTGCAAGCGTAGTTGGATCACAAAAACAAAAGACACGTACGTGCAACTTCACAACTATAAAGTTATAATATATCAACATTAATTTGGATTTTTTTTTATGTAGTAATTTTATTCAATGGTGAAGAAAATGGAGGACAAATTTTGGAATACATGTAAAGCAATATATGGTTAGAGCAATAAGGCCACATTAATGGCTCACATGCAAGTGCTTTTCAGGAAGTAGGAAGGTCAATGGTATTAAATTAATCACAGTAGCCTTTGAACAAAAATAAGCACAATGTCAAAAAGACAACTAAGGAAGTAATGAATTTTAATCATATTTTTTTGAGAGTTTGTTCAATGTAACCAAATACTTTAATAGTCCACCACATAATCACAACAATGAAGAAGTCCAAGAATTACACATGGAAGTAATTGATTATCCTTTTAGTTATGCTTATTTACCTACTTTGACAGGCACATATTATACTCATTTTTGACTACTTTATACATGTTTGCAGTTGCATCGGGAAATGTGTTTCGGTATAATTTTTTGTTTAAACAAGATTAGTTAAAGCGTCAGCTACCCCCTACTTAAATGGCAGGATTCGACACTCATTTTCTACTAATTTCATCTCCCTCTCCCACCTTAAAAAAAAAAAAAAATTAGTTGAAGTTAACTTCCATAAATCATTGATTTATTATTGTACACACATTGATATTCAAAAAGTACAGAATCTACCACCCTCCATTAATATGATTTAATGATAAATAACATTTATTCAATCTAACAATAATTTTAATTTGGATCCAAATTTTTATATAAAATATCTAAAAATTAAAATCCATTGAAACTTATTAATATTAATGGAATATTTAATATGTAAACATGAGGTTATTTGTTGAAGTATACTTTAGATTCGATAACAAAACGTAGCAGCCTACAAAAGTTGAAAGATGTTCAAAGTAGCTTTGGCTATGGAAAAACAATGTTGGATGTGCTAATGAGAATCTAATTAGAGAGTAAAACGACAAAAGGTGATAGCAATAGCGTAGCAGTGTCAGCATGGTAGCAGCAGCAGCAGCGCTTTCGTAGGACCCAGAAGCTGTCACCACCGGACATATTCAATCTCCGACGTTGCTTCACAACACACGCACTATATTTGGGCCCATCCCATCCCTCCATCCACCCATCCATCCAAAATTTTCATCATCATCTATCACTCCTCTCCATTTCGAACATCTTATGATACGACTCCTTGACACATTTTTAACCCATCCACTGTTATCACTGTCCCAACGCGTTTGACTGGCAAATAGAATTGATTCAACTTGACACATTTTAAAAACAAAATACATGACTTCCAATCCAATATGACATCATTAATGCAGGCATGCATGCATAACTCTATTTTTTATGAGGAATTTGAATCCTATTAATTAATTCACACATACGATTTTAACCTATTAATTAATTAACTATTATGTGTCATGATCATATTCTATTAAATTGACTGTAAAAAAATGGGTGACTCTAGTTTTCGCATTCAATTGATTCTCTCACTCTCGCTTTAAAGAAAGAGAAAATCTTTTGTTTAGTTTCCTTTTACTGTACTGGTCTCCACTTTCCCAACTTCTCTGACCACAAAAGACACCATTTTCGTACTAAAATTACTCCCCAGCCCATACAACAAAATAAAAATAAAAAACGCATTAAAACCCTACCTGCAATTATTTGACATGGATTGAAGACAAACATGAACACAAACAACACCCAACACAAAACCCAAATTAATGGAGGTACAGATATTTTTTTCTAAGGATATAGATACAAAGATCTGATTCGCTTCTTTCACTTTCATGGAAAGATGCATGAGCTTTACAAAAACAGTTTGGTAGGGGAGATTTTTATATCTTCATCTACTCAACAGTCTTAATCAAACCAGATCCAAACAGTTCCCTTTACCCTACCTACAACTTGTCCAATAATTAAAAAAAAACTAAAAAAAATATTAAAAAAAAAAAAAACACAAAAACAAAAACATTTACAATCAACTAGATTGATTGCACCCATGAAGATCATGAGTGGAATCCATTTTTATCTATCCATGACTATTTTCCATTCCCGTCTTTTTTTTCCTTTTTTTCTTTTGGTCTCAATCTTTGACTTCATCTGACGACTTTCTTGACAGTTCCATTGTTGATTTGTGATTCGATGGATCACTAATGGATCTTGGTAGCATAGAAGAATCCGAAGAATCTAACACAATCAAAAAACCCAGATCAAAATTTGTTAATCAAATTAATTTAAACAAAGATTAAAAATTTTAAACTGGATATTGTAACTGCGCACCTCTGGAGGCATTGAAGGATCTTTTGCAATGTAAAATGGCGCTTTGTATGTTATCTTGTTGCTGCAGCAGAGAATCGTCTCTCCGTTGCACTACTGGAGCAGCAGGCGCGGCGGCCACCGCCGACGATGCCGACCGGCTCTTCCCCAAATGTTTGCAAACCACCCTAAGTCTTTCTGGTATATTGGTTTGCTTCTGGCTCTTCACCTGAGTCTCACCAGGCTCCGCCTCCGTATCCGCCGTCGGTTTAACCTTCTGAACCGCCGTGGACGGCGGCGTAGGCGGGGACTGAACAGATTTCGCGGCGAGCTGACCGGAGAACTTCAGTTTATCGCCGTAGCGCTTGGAGACACGAACGTAGAGAGGCTTGACCTTCTTCAAATACTTTTGCATTACGTCTTTGGAGAACCTTTTCTCGTCGGCGGCCGAAACCGATACCGAATCCTCCACAACATTGTTGTTGTTGTTGTTGTTATGCTTCTGCGACTGCGACTTTCTCGAACCGTTGTTGTCTCTGGTAAACAGAGACACTATCGGGACCTCCTCCACCTTGAATTTCACCGTAAAGAACTTGCTCTGCTTCTCCTTAATCTCCTTCTCCGCTTCCGCTTTCTGCTGCGGTTTCGAAATCGCACCGTCGCCGGCGGCCGCGGCGGCTGGTTCGGGTTTCTCGACGGCGTTTTGCTTGGATTTCTTAAACCCCAGCATGAAAACTCGAAACTTGGTGGCGGACTTCAACAGAGAGACCGCAAACTGCGGCTTGGAGTTGGGCTCGGCCGAGTTGAAAACGAGTGAGGATGACTCGATCGGGACAAGCCTGCCTTTGAAGAACAGGTCGTCCGACGGAGACAGAGTCAGATTCTGGTCCGTACGGTCGTTGCCGCTTGAGTTTGAAGAAATGGTGAAGTTGAACTCTCTCTCTTCTCCGTCGTCTCCTCCTCCTCCTCCTCCTCCTCAACGACCGCCGCCGCACCACCCTCGTTTTCGTTCTCTTCTCCGTCATTGGTTGTGTCATTTTTCTCACCACCGTCTTCTTCTTCCTCCTCGTCTTGGACAGCGAACTCCAAGTCGAAGAAGGGACCGTCGTCGTCGTCATCATCGTCATCAGTCTCCGCCGCATGATGAGTAACAGCAGTGACTATAGTAGCAGTGGCAGCAGCAGTAGCAGAACAGCGCATGTTGGCGCCACCATCACTTCCACCACCAGTACCACCACCAAGACCGCCACCACCGCCGCCTCTCCAGTACTTGAGCAAGCTAAAAGCTTCCATAGTTGGGAGAGCCAGAATAGAAAAGTGAAGCTGTTGGGGGCGTTATGTTAATTTGATTTGGGTTTGGTGGGTGCTTTTTAGAGGGAGTGTCAAAAGAGAAAGTGAAGAGTGAGGAGGTGAAACAGGAGAGAGAAAGAGTGGGGGTTTTGATTTTGCTGGTTACTAATGGAGGGTACTGAAAATGGTGGTGACAGAGTCAGCAGAGAGAAGAAAAGTTTTTTAATTTATCACAGAGAGAGAGAGAGAGAGAGAGAGAGAGAGATGGTGTGGGCTTGGCTTTAAATTTGTCTGGTTTTTGTATGTATACGTGGTTGCAGCAGGTCAGTCATGTGACCGCAGTCTGGGACTCTGATTTATATATTTGTGTAGACTCTGACCATATTGAGTAATTGGAGAGAGATAGAGACTGAGACTCTGAGACTGACACACCAACTGTACAACGTAGACTCTATGGACACTTTTTTTTTGTTTTTCCTGTTTTTAATATATGTATATATATACTGCATTTTCTAAAATGGATTTTTTTTTAATTTAAATTTCTTTTTTGTTGATTTTGAATTTTTATTTTTTTTTTTTTTAACAATTTACCTTTGTACGTTAAAAGAAAATTAATAAGGAAGGAATGAATGAATATAAAAAAAGATATATATATATATTCATTATTATTTTTATTAGTTTTTATATTATTGATCTTACAAAAAAATGTCATCCTTTTGGGAATATATCAAATTTGATACAACTTTAAATCCTATATATTTGTATATAGATAAAAAAAATACACTAATTATTTGAATTACTAAATAAATATGCTCTATGTATGTATTAATAAAGTGTATTTTATTATTTTTTTTCTTTTATTATAAATGTTTTGTTGGAATGAAGTGGAGGATGCGATTCAAACTTCTAATTTTCTACTTAATATATAACATCGATTGGACCATTAAAACATTTTATGATCAAACATTATACATGCAATTTGATTATATGTATATATATTTATATACTTATATAAGAGAATTCAAATTTACCCATACATATTATCAAATATGCATGGTGAAAACCCTATACAAAAGGTGGAAGGGAGTATACAATATCCAATTAACCACTTCGCATTATGTTTAGACTCTGTTTGCCATACAGAATTTGAAATGAATGAAATGGATTGATTGAAATAGAAAAAATTGGATTGGATTAATTGAAATGAAAAATCACTGTCCCATATTTAGTAGAACTTTTGATTGAATTAAAATGTCCTATATTGTGTTTGGTGTTGATTATGATTGGATTGTAATAAAATTAATTTAATCACTTTATTATATACTCAAAATAATTTGAAAATTGATTTTATAAAAAATAAAAAAAAATAAAAATATTTTATTAATTTAAATAAATTGATTAATTTTAAATAATAAAATGTAGGTTGGGTGTGGATTGGAATAAAATTAATTCAAATATATTATTATATAACCTAGCTTATATTATACATAAAGTTAATAATATTTTAAATAAAGTAAAACTTATGAATCATTTTTTAAAAAGTTATATATTTTTTTTTTAGAATTATATTATTTTAAAGTATGAGTAAATAAATATTAATTTTGGAATAACTCTTATTTGAATAATGATATTATTTTCAAATTTTTGTTTGCATATAATAAATGGGGTTGGTAAAATAAACAATTAATGAGAAGAAAGTGAAAAATTCATTCCTATTGAATCCATTATCATTAAGGCTCCATTTGGCATGAGAGATTGAAATAAAATAGAATGGATTAGATTAGAATGGAATAGATTTGATGGGAATAGAATGATTGGATTGAAATAGATTGGATTAGAATGGAAAATCACTATCTCATATTTGGTCAAACTTGAAATTAAATTAAAAAATATATCGTGTCATGTTTGGTGTAGGTTAGGATTATATTGAAATAAAATTAATTTAAAATTTTTATTATTAAAAATTATTTATAAAAATATGAAAAAAAAAATAAAAAAAAAACCAAACATCATTCCCCACAGTTCATCGATATAAAAAATTATAGTTCATCAATATCATTATCTCTCACAATTCAACATCATCAATCATCAATTCAATTCATTAACATCATCATCTCCACAAACAACAACATTATCAACAACATCAAAACATCATAACATTAACTAAAAAAAAAAAAAAACACCTCAGAATAAGGGTTTAGAACCAAATGGTTCTAGGTTCGACAAGATCCTAACTCAAAATTAAAAAAAAAAAAAAAAAAAAAAAGATGGCAGAGTGGTTCCATGGATGTGTGATTAGAGAAAGGAAGAAGTTGAGAGAAAGAGAGATAGATGGAGAGAAGAGAATAAAGATGGGAAATGAGAAATCCCAAACCCATTTAAAGTCATGGTTTTGATTGGGATTGAAGAATCCCAAAAGAATGGGAAATGAGGGAGTTTGGGATCCCAAACCTATTGCATTCCAATTGTCTTCAAACATGGCATTTAAAAAGTTCGAAATTTTTGAATCTTGAACCCATCCTCAATCCCATATGTGAAACATTACTTAAATGATATGGTGAAGCTTAAGATTCGACATTCCCATGAGAATGAAATTAAAATGAAGATGAGATTAATATTTAATTCTTAAATTGGTTACTTCAAACATGAGATTGGAGAGTTTGGATATTTTATATCTCAAACTCACCTCAAATCTCATACACTAAACTAAGGGTGGGCACAAAAATATGAAACCGATCCGAACACCCTGATCTGATCTGATCCGTGGGTGTTCGGATCGGATCACATGTTCAAAGGTAAGGTGTTCAGATCCTCACTTGTGAAAACACCATGTTTCACGGATCAGATCGGATCGGGATATCCAAAACCGATCCGATCAGTGAACCCGTGAATAGTGGTACATACGTAATTTCATATGCCCCTATATAAAGTCCACTTAAGCTAACCCTAACATCCATCTCTCACTCCCTCTCACTCTCATCTCAGCAACTTGGTGAGTCTATTTGCAGCTTTAACTTGATATTTAAATGATTGGGTGTTAGTGTTTTAGTGATTTCTATGCTTGTTTGTTGTGTTCTGTTATTGAGTAATATATTTCACTTGCTGATTATATATATATATGTTATTGTTGTTGTGAATAGATGAAAAGTATAAATAGTGGTGAGAGTCTGAATTTGATATTGATGATGTTAGTTCGATTGAAAAAGTCAAAATCTTGGGGTGACAAAAAAAATAGAGAAGAAGATGAAGAATGAAAGTAGTCGTAGACTTACGTCAGATTGTTGAGAGCATTTTGAGTTGTTTGAAACTAAGGAGGGTAGAAGAGGGTCTTGGTGTATACATTGAAATTAAAAGCAGGTGTTTAAACATGGAACCGATTGATCCGATCCGCAACTGGGTGTTCGGATCGGATCGGTTCCTTCCCCTTGATGGATCATGTTCGGATCCAAAAATGGCGATCCATAAATTTACCATATTCGGATCGGATCCAGTCAAAATCGATCCGAACATGATGTTGCCCACCTCTGCACTAAACATTGTCTGAATGACATGGTAAAGTTTAGGATTAAAGATTCTTGTGAAGAATGAGATTAAAATGAAGATGAAATTGAATTTTTATTCTTAAGCTGGCTACTTTAAACATGAGATTCGAAAGTTTAAGATATTTTGAATTTCAAATTCACTTCAAATCTCATACACCAAATATTGCCTTAAAGATATATGATAATTAACCACAAAATTATGAAATTTCTCATTTATGGGATAACTTATTAAATCCAATATCCTCTATTTGAGTTACACATATTGTGAAAACACACCACAAACCACTAAATCTACACACCAATAATGTAATTTCCTTGTAACAGTTACCATTTTTTTTAATAAAAATTAAACAATTCCTTTCTTTCTTTTTCGTTTTTTGGCAATGAACAATTTTATGAGAAATTCAACAGGAAGAAAATAATTGAAACACTATTTGCCCATGGGAGAAATTTCCTAGAAGAGGGGAGAAAAGTGAAAAAGAGAAAACAAAAGCAGGGTGAAAAACAAGATAAAAGAAAAGTTCCAAAAAAAAAAAATCCACCCTCTCACTGATTCACTCTCTTATTTATAATAAATATTATTTTCACTAGAAGACCGAAACAAAGTCCCCAGCCACGTTTTACAGGTTTCAGCTGAAACCAAACAGGTTCAACGCTCACGGGTGGCAGATGCTTGCTAGGTGATGCAAGTGTTGGTGGGGGACCCTGTAAAATGGTCTTGGTTTTCTTCACCCCTTCCCCTTGTAAAAAGCTTTGACTTATAGTACCAGTTTCAACGTCATTGGTGTGTGCATACATAATCCCAAACCAAGTTCCATTTCCTTCTTTTCGCATATGTTTACCCTAACCAGAACAAAAGAAAAAAAAAAAAGAAAGGTTCCATGATCTCTATACATATAAATGTAAAGACACTTGCTTGGGGCCTCGTTGAAAAGCTTCCTTTTTATTCTTGATTGAAATGTACTTGTTAGCAATTGTAATTTGATAGATGATCAGAGAAGTTTTAATGGGTTACGTTATTGGTGTTTTCATTTATGGAGTGGAAAGATATCAATATTAAGAGGTTTGAAACAATTATTGAGTTAATATGACATTTGCATTAACACATATAGCTCAACTATTTTTTAATTATTAATAGAAGTATGATTGATAGCAACCGTTGAATGCAAGGGCGACTTCGCAACCCTATGATGGAGGAATTATATAAATGGGTCCCGGAGAAAGTGACCAAACAGCCCCTAAATCTTCTTCAATGGATTCAACCACCAGTACCTTTTAAAATCATTTAGTTTATGGTTCATTTATAGGACAGGGGACCAGTTTTTTCAAAGGGTCTATAACATAATTTTGGGCAATTGCTCACACACAATATTATAGTGGTTAGTTTTGGAATGGGGGTCTATTAGGGGCAGGAGGCAGAGAGGCTGCTATTAAGCTACTGATCTTCTAAGAGATTATGATGTCCTCTGGCTTGTGAACCACTAATTCAAGCTTTTTAACTGAAACGGGTTGTGTCTGAAAATGTGTACCAAGTTCATTTAATTGAGTCAATCAGTTGGAAAAGTAACTCATATTTGTGGGAACATTTAACCCCAAAGACACAATAGAAGAACATATAAATCTTCTTCACAATTGCAAAATCCTTACCAGGATACTATATATTTGTTTTATTATCCTAACAAAGTAAACTATTATCTAATTCAGTTGAAGAAAAGTTACATAAAATGGATTTTTTATTAGTACCAATAGTAATATTGTTATTGGTGTTGAAAGGAGGGCCTCCTTGGGCAGGTATCTCCTTGCTGCTTTGAAACTTTTCTAAAGGGTAGCACACTTTCAAAAAGCTAGTCAAATACCCTACTCCCCACACCATGGTAGCTTCTCCAGCTTTAAGCCATGCTCATTTTGGGCCAGCCAACCTCACCATCAAGCCCACACAAGGGCTTGTCGGGCCGAGTTATGATTCAGTATTGTACTTATCCTGCTATTATATATGTTCAGTAATATTATTAGTGGTAATCCCAATTTTTCCCATAATGTTTGACATAATCGTTAATTACTCTTATAGTTTATAGAAATCTCATTTGATCATTTTTCTTATTTTGGGGTTTTCTAAATATTTTCTTAAACTACAAGAGGTTTTTTAAACATTTTCTTAAACTATAAAAGATATTTTTTCTATTTAATGAAATAATAGGATGGTTCTTAGTAATTAATGATGAATTTTATCTATTGCACCATACTATAGAGGAGAAAATAGGATTACCCCATTATTAAATTGGTCGACGATGTTGGGATTGCTTCTATATAATTAAAAAGAGAAAACCTTTTCCATCTTATCCGTTTAAGACCTATTGATTTTTCTAACAATGTCTTGTTTATATTGTAGAGTGGGAATACTTTCAAGTCTTCAAACATGCCCCACACAGTCTCACATATGTATTGGATTGATTGTAAATTAAAAGGAATGTTCTGAAAAGAATATTGTTTTTGTCTTAGACAAAAAATCTCGTATGAAAATCATCATTATTGTAATCACAACTTTGGCATTTTTTGTGCCCATTTCACTTTATTTAATTTTTTTCTTTTGGTTTGAGGCTAGATGGTGGTATGGCCCATCGTTCTTTTCTTTTTTATCTCTTTTTCGACTTTTATTGTCGACAACAATGAGAGACCCCCCTCCCTCTTTCCGTTTTCAGCCGCAATAATGATTTTCCAAGGCCCTGATCTCACAATCTTTGTTGGGCGCTTTTGTGGTTTTTATGCTCTTCCCACTAGTTAGATGTGTAAAATTGTTCTCTTTAAAAGAATCACCACTACTATTGTGATCACCTAGTTAAAAACTCGAGGCTCCTCTGTGTCAAGACGCTCCAAAAGGCAAAAAGATTACATGGAATTATACGTGTAAACACTCTTTTTTTTTTTTTTTAAGTAATATGAGTACATTTTTTTATCACAACAATTTTTGAGTATTTTTTGGATAATATAATCTAAGTAGCACATGAAATACAAATCTTGAAATTCTCAATTACTTGACATTTGTTAAAATGAGTCCGAACCATTGACTTTGTGGATCTCCTAGATAAATAAATCATTAACATTCTTTGTTTATGATAAAAATTATCAGGTACGGACTGTTTGGATAAAATAACATGAATATCATATAAAATACAAATCTTAAAATCCTCAACTACATGACATTTATAGAGATGAACTCGAACCATTGGCTTTGAGGATCTTCTAGGCAATCAGAATCATCATCTATACAAATACACTTCCTAGTCAAAATTTTGGTAGACTTGGTAGATTTCTTGTTTAGGCACAGGTGATCTCCATGTTGATCTTTGGCAGCTAAATGTAGCTTGGACTTTGAAACACTTTGTTGACTCAAACAGTCACTTGATACTACTGTTCCATCACCCACAACTTTAAGGCACAAAGCACTTCCCATCAGCCTGATTGGAGCTCCATCTCCATCATGACTCCAATGGCTCCACCGCCTACTATTGCTTATGAGTTTTATTTTTACCATTTACACCAACACAATTGCCACTCTCTGGATGATACAATATATATGATGTGGAAAGGTTTGAACTTGGATCTGAAAAAGATCAGAAAAAACTGTTAAAATTTTGATAAAATCTCAAAATTTATGTTCTTTTTAACTAAAGAGATTATACCTATAATCACAGTCTAGTCTGATTAATAACCATATATCTCAACAAAGTTGAGATTCTAAGATCAAGTCCCCCTCCCCCAAGTCTAAATAAGAGACTATACCTTGAATCATTTTTGGCATAAACTAAAGCCTTTTCGGGAGTTTTGGGCTTCTGAAATGGTCCCAATTGATGTCTAGTACTCCAAATGTTTCCTCACTCCTTGTATGACCTTGTCTCAATTAATAATTTCCTTGCAATGCCCACAACCCCCAATCCAAGTCTTTTTCAGCAGCATAAGCCATTAAGCAGATCAAGAACCTATTGTCAGCGCGGTTTTGGCCCCTCTGATCAAACCCAAATTCACCCAAAAACAATGGAACTGGTCCTTCCACTAGTGAAATAGTAATGATAGACATCCCATAACACATGATCATGCTAGAGGTACATTGTCCATATTAATATAATCTAAGAACATTTATTTGCACCATTTAATCCTAACCTATCTCTAGGAGTTGGACGCCAAAAACATATATGCGTACATGAAATCTCAAAGCTAAGGTATGTTTTTCAGGGGCAAACGTAAACCATTGGCTTTTTGGATTGTCCAGGCAACCAGGATCATCATTGATACAAATGCACTATTAGTCAAAATCTGAGTAGAGTTTGAAAAGGTCTTGTCCAAGCATAGACATTGGCCATTTTGATCCTTGGTAGGTAAGTTAAGCTTGGCCCCTGAAACTCAGTACCATAAACTTTGTTAGCTAGTGCAGTCAGGTGACACTACCAGTGCAAGTCCATCACCGACTAATTTCAGGCATAGACGGGTTCCCATCAACCTCAATGGAGCTCCTTCTCGTTTGTTAATCCACTGGATTGGAGTCAGACAACTGCTGCCGGCATAAATTATTAGGCTTTGTGTTAAAAACCGAACACAATTGCTATATCCGGATGGAACATTATGGAGGATGTTGGATATTTTGAGCTAGGACCCGAAAGAAACAAGTTTCACAACATTATATCAACATAGTTCTAATAAGTTGAAAATATTTAGCATATTGTAAGGTTGTGATGATATAACTAGACCAAATCATTGCGAAGCCTGAAGCCTTCTAATAAATTCTGGGTTTCTGATAGTGGACCAATCTGCATTAAGCACCCCATATTCCTCCTCTAACTCTAATTGCCCTTCTCCCAAGTAATAACTTCCTTGTAAGGCCCACAGGCTTCAACCCAAGTCAAGCTTAGAAACATATGGTAACAAGCAGTCGAAGTACCGATTTGTCAGCTTCGTTATTAGCTCTCTGATCAATGCCAAATTCACACAGAAACAGAAGAGTTGGTACCTATGACAAATCTGGAATAATCGTACACCACTCGAATAGACTTATCACAACTATCGGAGTTCACAGTCCATAGAGTAACAATGTGACTCGTACACTCCTTGTTATTCAAGTTTACTCCCAAATGCTGGTTCTTCAAGAAGCTGAGGTCTGTGCCATATCTTAGCCCTGAAACAAACAACCAAAAGTACATCTGGGTTTACAAAGTGAACCAGTTCTGCTCCATCACTAATGTACTTGTACCAATCAGGATTTTGGTGAGGACCATGCAGCTCATTTTGCTAGCTCATAGCTACCACCTACAACATTTTGAGATTCACAACACGAAGTTTGAACTTTACTACTACTACTACTAAAAATCCCTGTTCATCCTACTGTGGAAAAGTGTTGACATTGAAAAAGAGAGCAAGAACAGTTAATTAAACATGATTTTAACTTGTGAAGAGCTGAGCTACTTCTACTAGACCCTTGTTCCCATCCATATGGATCAAAATCAGCATCTCCAAAGAATCCATTCCCGTCGTCACCACCACAACACCATTGGGGATTGCTAACATGGTCGTCAAAAACTACTACTAGGCCTTGTCTTCCAACTTCATCAACTACAGCTTCATAGGCTTCAATAAGGGTCATTTTCAAGATAGCCGGATTGTTCTTTGCAATTCCTTAGTTTGTGTGAAATTTAAAGAATCTAGAGTTTGTATGACAATAGATTCATTAAAGTGAGTGAACATATAGGTCGCCCATGTGAGAGGAATACAGTTGATTTTTCGCTGGACCACCTTAATTAGCTACAATGTCTTTTAACAGCTGCTTGTCAAGTCCTTCTGCCAGCATAGCATGCAGGTGTGCCAATAGACAGATCATTAATTATTGTGTACCAATAGACTGATCAAATATGAACTCAATGACAGAGAAGTGAGTTGTTAGTTATAAATGAAGATAAATTACAGTCCGAAGATCTAATATTCACAAAAATTCAGGGAAATACATTAATTACAAAAAGAGGTCAATAACTAATAACTAAATCTTTTACTTCACATGAAAGTGATTGGTTTTGGTGGGTTCTTTAACTTTGTATGTCACCAAATTTGTGACTAAAGTTGCCCAAGTCAAAAAAAGACCACACATAAGTTAACATTTGAACATGACATTCTAAGTTCAGTTGATCAATGAAATCGCTAAACTAAGCTATGTTTTTTGGGGCAAGTGTAAACCATTGGCTTTGTGGATCATCCAGGCAACCAGGATCATCATTGATACAAACGCACTTTTTAGTCAAAATCTGAGTAGAGTTTGAAGAGGTCTTGTCCAAGCATAGATACTGGCCATTTTGATCCTTGGCAGCTAATTGGAGCTTGGACTCTGAAACAGAGTACCATAAACTTTGTTGGCTAGAGCAGTCAGGTGACACCTTTGGTGCAAGTCCATCACCCACAACTTTCAGGCATAGATGGACTCCCATCAGCCTCAATGGAGTTTTGTCTCGTTCGTGAATCCACTGGATTGGAGTCAGACAACTGCTGTCAGTATAAATTCCATTGCTTTGGGTTGAAAACTGAACACAACTGCCACTATCCGGATGGAACATTATGGGGGATGTTAGCAATTTTGAGCTAGGACCTGAAATGAACAAGTTTCACCACATTATTTCAGCATAGTTCCAATGAGTTCAAAAATTGAACATGTTGTATAATTTTTACAATGTACCTAGACCAAATCCTTGCAAAGACTGAAGCTTTCTAATAAATTTTGGGTTTCTGATAGTGTACCAGTTGGCATTAAGCACCCCATATACCTCCTCTACGTCTAATTGTCCTTCTCTCAAGTAATAACTTCCTTGTAAAGCCCACAAGCTCCAACTCAAGTCAAGCTCTGCAGCATATGCTAACAAGCAGTTAATGTACCGATTGTCAGCTTGATTAGTGCCTCTCTGATCAATGCCAAATTCACCCAGCAAAAGAGGAACCAGGTTGTCTCCACCTGTGACAAATCCAGAATGGTCATACACTACTTTAGTAGTCTCACCACAAACTTTGTTCAATGGTTGGTCCACCCAACTATGGGAGTTCACAGTCCATGAGTACCAATGTGACTCGTATACTAACTTGTTATCCAAGTTAAATCCCAAAGGCTGGTTCTTCAAGAAGCTGAGGTCTGTGGCATAACTTAGCCCTGAAACAACCACAAGCACATTTGGGTTTACCCTGTGAACCAGTTTTGCTCCTTCGCTAATGTACTCGTACCAATCAGACGGATTTTGGCGTGGACCACGCAGCTCATTTCGCAAGCTCATAGCTACCACCTACAACATTTTGAAATTCACAACAGAAAATTTGAACTGCAATACTACTACCACTACTAATCACAATCCTTGTTAATACTGTTATTGATATGTGTTTGGCGTGGAAAAAGAGAGTGAGAACAGTTAATTAAACCTGATTTTTCCTCGTGAAGAGCTGAGCTGCCATAACTAGACCGCGTTCCCATTCCTTTGGATCGAAATCAGCATCTCCGAAGAAGCCATTTCCATCGTTTTCACCACAACACCATTTGGGATTGCTAACATGGTTATCAAGCACCACCATGAGGCCTTGTCTTCCAAGTTCATCAACTACTGCTTCATAGGCTTTAATATGGGTCATTTTCAAGAGAGCCGGATTGTTCTTTGCAATTCCTTCCTTTGCCTGTGTCAAATTTAAAGAATCTAGAGTTTGTGTGACAGTAGATTCACTAAAGCGAGTGAACATGTAGGTCGCCCATGTGAGACGAATACAGTTGAATTTTTGCTGGACCACCTTAGCCACAATGTCTTTTAAGGGCTGCTTGTCAAGTCCTTCTGCCAGCATAGCTTGCAGGTGTGCTGCCCAGCTGGTGCAGCCTAGCTTCACACGCTGCCCTGATGCTAAATCAACGATTGTATTATCGTGAGTTGAGAGAGGCAATGAGTAAGAAAGAACTCCAAAAGAAAGGAGTAAAAGCAGGAAAACAGTCAGCAAAGATTTCACCACCATTGCTGCTTCAACAAAACATCACTCACTACTGTTTTGTTTACAACTCAAACACACTACATTATAGGCTCAGCAGCTTCACTAGTCACCATAAAATTTAGTAGATAGTTGATATAAGGAAAAACCAACCTGGATGTTTGTTGCTTTTCACTACTTAAGCAATAAACTCATGATCTACCAAATGCTGAGTCCTTTTACAGCAGGTAACGTAATTGTGTACCTACAGGCCAACCGAATATTAACTCAACCACTTGTTAAGTCATCCAATGCTAATACTTTTATTGCAAAAAGAAGGCAATCACTAATAACTAAATATTAACTTCACATTAAAGTGATTCGTTCGGTGGGTTACAGCTTTTAAACTTTATATGTCGCCAATTTCGTGAAGCAGAAGGTCAAAAATGCTTTTGCCACAGGGAAATGTAAACTTCTCGTGAACTTATGCGTTCATTTCAAAACTCACTGATGAAGTCAATTCAATTTCTCACCTTCTACAAATCTGATTGTCTGGACCTATACTTCAACTAGTAGATATCAAATAGCTTGAATAGCAATAGGCCCCACGTAAAGAAAATGAGCAGTGTTTTTTGGAACCCCACAAACTTTGTCTTGGCATCTCTTTTTTAGTTCCAAAGCATTAAAAATGCTTTGGCCACCCTCGCTATGGCAGGGATATGTTGTAGCTCGAAACAAATCGAGAAAATGATGTTTACACCACCTTTTTCTCCTGTTCAATCTCCCCCGCAATCATGAAAGATTCAGATAAAAGTTTTCAAAAGGATGACTAATGATCAAGCAATTGAATGGCTCGGTATCAAAGTGCGTCATCTTCAGGGATTAAGCTTGTGCTTAGGGGCATTCATTCATAGGATACATACAAATTGTGATTTGTTATCAACAAATTTCGTAAAACAAAACAAAATCAGTACAATCAACTCTAAACATTAACTTTAAGCAATATATAATGCTTACAGTAGAAATGATAAACGTTTCATTTATCTAGAAAAGCAGTCCAAGAAAAAAAAATCTGGTAGCTTGGTGATTGTAGCAACAAAATCAAAGGGCAAAAATAAGGAATCACTAACTGGATTATTAAGTGATATTTGCTCGCCAAACAACATCTGCTCGCCTCCACCATAACCCTGGGCTTACTGACTCACACAGGAGAAAGAAGAAGGTGGGGGATGAGGGAGTCATTCCAAAAATCGTCTCTCCTCCATTGGTATTACAAAATTTCGTCTATGTCATGAACAAATGGAAATACGTTTCTTCTTCAGTAGGCCAATGCTCCATTGCAACTGGAAGTAAATTTTGTTTATAGGCTAAAAAATTCTGCTCTATGGTGACTATTTTGCCCTCTTTAAATCAGAAACTCTTGTTCCAGCGATCTTACAAACAGGCTCATCCTTTGACTGAACAAGTTTTAATGCAGGATGAACCTTGAGGTCTCCCATTACAATTTTCTGGCCCACATCCAACTCACTTAGATCCACATCAATATAAGGTGGCACGATATCTGCAGGACAAAGGAACTTTACAGTCCTCTTCATGGTATTTAAATATGACCCTGTAAAGTTTGTGAGGTAACAGTTAGTGCTTGGTACTCAACAAATTATATCAACAATTATCTAAACCGATGAAAATAGAACACGGATATACGGAAACTAAATCAATGATCTGAAATTAGTTGATTCTATCATTTAATTTTAAAAAAAAAAAAAAAAAAATGCAGCAGGAGAGAAATTGTATTGTCTACCAAATTTATAAACTTGAAACACCAGTTTAAAAGTTTATAGACTTGCTTAGTTGTTTCTCTTCTGATAAATCCTAAAAATAACATTCTAATGTTGTATTGTAAGTGCAGTTAGATGTGATTAAAGCATTTTAACTGAAAAAGGACCAGAAAAGAAATGTGATAACCTAAAGACTTGCAAAGACAGTGCAGGAGAATATAAAGCAACTTGCTTAGAATTCAGGTTATGAAATTAATAAAATAAAAAATAATCAGAAGAGGATATCAGAAAGGAGGGAAGAGACAAAATTTCTCCAATAGGAGGATAGATGTACAAATAAAAGAAGGAAATCATAGATACTTACAGAGATAACTACTATTCAATCATTTTGAGACAAAAAAGAAAAATGAAAACAAAAAGGAAGATTTTACATATTCCATGACAAGGGACAAGTTTTTCAATTAACACATAAACAGCCGAATTACTCATTAAGAATGAAACATGTCTACCTTAAGGAACCTGCATCTAAGAAACATAATCCTGTCTAACCTGAACTAGGTTTACAAAATGCAGAAAAAAATATACACAGGAGGGCATAAAAACTATTATGAGTGGTTTGGATATTAGCAGATTAGACCTCTGTGTCAGCGAATTAAGCATCATCAAATGAAAAGATTCATTCACTAGTTCATTGTTGTCATATAGCTTCAAATACCAGTATAACTATATCTCACTGGTAGAACTTCATATGCATAATCCAGTTAAAAGTAAAATGGTATATATCATACTTTTGCCTTCCACCCCTATTCATTATATATTTACTACATAATTCTGTCCCTGTAGATCATATAAGAAGAAATATTTATAAATCAAAACCACATCTATCTTACCTTTCTGGATTCAGTCTAGCTTCAATCAGTTTCAAGTTAAAACCTTAACCAAAAACATAATAAACAAATTAAACTCTCCAAATGGGAAGTACACCTTTTCTTCCACAAAATGGAAGCCTACAACAAAATGTAAATACTTAATTCCACCCATCTCAAGCCTAGATTTAACAAGTAGAGTCCGAAAACATAATCATAACCTAATGGAACTAACATACAGAATCCACCCACCACAATTCCTGTCTTTGACAAGTGATACTGACAAATTAAACACAGAATGCATCTAAAACAAGCATCCGCA
The DNA here is from genome assembly GCA_019925255.1 of Litchi chinensis. Taxonomy (NCBI): domain Eukaryota; kingdom Viridiplantae; phylum Streptophyta; class Magnoliopsida; order Sapindales; family Sapindaceae; genus Litchi; species Litchi chinensis. Next base: position 3,004,299 of record CM034470.1, on the reverse strand, counting down.
TATCATTCATAAGCAGACCGTCAAACTAATTCATTTCTGCATACCTTTTCGTAGACCGGGAGAGACATCTTCACCTCTGAATACAATCGGAACATTAACTTTCAACAACGCATGGGAAGGCGCCCGTAGAAACGTCACATTAAGCGGTGCATCCGTGCCCGCGTGCAGATGCAGCTGACACATTCAAATACAATTCAAAACTTCAAAAATCTCATCTTTAACTTCTCTAATCAACCCTACATTCTCCAAGTAACAATTTTTCCACTTCTTCAACCACCAAACTATAAAATTCCAACATTCTACATTAAAAAAAAAAAATCTAAAAAACCAAAAACCCATCAAAGAAAAGCGTACCAGTCGGGGCAAGACCCGAACTTTCTCAATGACATCACCAGAGCCGAATTCGGGTCGGACCTCGAGATCGAATAACCTGGATAAGAAGAAGGAGCGACCGAGGTGGTTGACGAGCTTCCTGATCTGATTAGCCTGGACGGAAATGAGCAGCTTGTTGCCGCCGTGCTGGCCGTCCTCTTGCTCGAAGACGACGCTGGGGACGCGCCCGGCTTTCCTCTCTTTGACGGAGGCTTTAGTGCCGGAGGAGGCGCGAGGGATCGCAAAAATCGTCTCGGCGTACTTTGGGTCGGGTCTGGGGAACTCGCCGTACGATAGAGGGGCTACTGGGTCGTCATGGATTTCGGCGGCGGCGGATTGAGAGAAGAAGCGGAGGCGGAGGTGGGCGTTGTGGGTTAGGGTTTTGGCGAGCGCAGAACGGTGGAGCAACATTGTTTGTTAGAGGGTTTAGAGAGGTTTTTGGTGGCTCTCTCTCTTATCCGACTGTCATTTGAAAAGGGTTACCAAAAACGGGGTTTCAGGGATCGTTTGTGTGCGTGGACATTCATATCTACTGATCCAAACAACTTCATTTGCTTTGTCATAAAAATTTATAGGAACGTATTCATAGTCGGTTTTGACTATCTAACTAGTCGACGAAGAATTGAAGATTATAACCAATCACTTATTCAATTTAAAGATGGTTATTGATATGTAATATTATTCAATCAGTAAAGTAATTAAATTCGAATAAGTAACATGATTAGTATAACTTAATAACTAAGAATCTAAAAAAATAAATACCAATGTAATGCCCAACATGTCCTAATACTTTTTTTTTTTTTTTAGAATAATTGATATTAAAATGTGTATGAATATCTATTGAGAATTTAATATTATTGGCGATCTATTTCATACTTCAACCAATATTTTATAATTTTAAATTTCACATTTTCACTAAGAATTTGACTATTTTATTATTGGATCAACCTTATCTCTCAATTATACTCATTAAATTGATTATAAAAGTGATTATTAAAGTCAATCCAATTATGATAATTTCTCGGTATAATTATTTAACCAGTGAGGTAATCAAGTCTTTTTACTAAAGGTTTAACTATCTTATTGATCAGTTAACCTTATTCATAAATTACATCTTAATTTATTATTATAATATTACGTAATACCGATGAGAGATTTTCTCACATTTCTTTTAAAAGTAAATTGGGACTTGAATAGCATCATGAATTTGGAGGAGGTTTTTTTTCTTTTATTCCTTTTTTTTAATTCTTTTTTTTTTTTATTATTGGAAGAATAAGATTAAATTCATTGAAAACTATTTAGTTTTAGGACAAGATGTGAGGCTTCAACTCTTAATCTCTTGGGATATCAAGGGAAGTATTCAACCACTCATACTAATCGATAATGTAAATAATTTTGGAGAGATGTTTAACCATAGGATTAATAATAAAGGCCCCTGTTTCCTTTTTTCTTAGCCATAATGTGGGATATCTAATAATTTAAATTTGAGATATGTAGACAAACTCCAACTCATTTATTTACAAGTTAAATAATAATGATTATTGTTCCATTATTGTGGAAGAAATTATTTCTATATAAATAGTTACTGATTTTGGTCGTTCTCGATGATGGAAACCTATATTAGAGACGTGAAAATAATTATTGATCTAAATAAGTTAATAATTAATTATCTACAATTGATTTCAACAACTCCTAATTATAAGAGTATATATATTCAAGTTACAGAAACAGTGATTGGTGAAGACAATATAATAAGCAATTATCTCCCAATTATGCATAAGTAGTGATTGATGCAAGTAATGATTTATGTCAATAGGTTCCTTAGACTTAAAAAAAAAGAAGCTAATACCTAAATTAAGAAACTAAATTTAAACATGTTTACTCCTAGTTCAGGTTTTGTAAGAATTTAAACTCTATCTTTGATTATAAAATCAAAAAGTAGATAAATATCACTCCTCTAATAGAGATTACTTTTCAAATTATACATGTTTGGTTATATTATCTAACCACTAATATTAATCTTCAATTGTAGCTCTTGAATTCATTGTAAGAGTAGTTGTTGAAGTTAATTCAATAACAACAATTAAAATATAATATTAGTGGTTGAGTAAGATAGTCAAACTTAAATTATATTTATAGTTGTAGATTTCAACAAATCCCAATATATAGATTCCTAACCTAATGGGTGTCAGTCTGAACAAAATAAAATTAAGTTAATTTTTAATATAAGAGTTAAATACACAAACCCTTTTAGGGTTTACTTTAAGACAGATGCCTAAACATTTAAGTTTTTGTAACACCATGACCCCCTAGATAACGGTCAATAGGTGTTAAAATGGATAGTTGACCCAAAATTTTCATAAAATAACGAAAATACCCTCAATCTTTTAAATTTTAATTAATTTGAATTTGAATTATAATAAATTATTAGAAATAAAAATTAAAAAGAGGATTTTCTTACATTTTATAATTTTAAGAAAACCCTCAATTCAGGGATGCAATCATGAATACTATTTATAATTGTTTTCAAAAAAATTAATTTTTAAAATTTTCTTAAAAAAAAAAAAAAAAAAAAAAAAAAAAAAAATTGTTTGAAAATTCAATCGTTTTTTTTTTTTTTTTGGTTTTTTTGAAAGCAAACCCAAATCTTGTTTAGGTCCAAATCCTCCAAAAAAAACCAAAAATAAATAAATAAATAAAATCGTTTGGACACCCAACTCCTAGATGATGTTCATCATCTGGGAATAGGGTACTCAAATGATGTACATCTGGCAACCCAGACGAGGCATCATGATAAAACAAAAAAAAAAAAAAAATTAAACATTAAAAATTTTGCTGCTCCCATCACGTTCTTCAACCCCAAATTTGCAAAATTATCAAACCTAGCCCCAAAATTAAACTAGATTAATGTACAACAATCAATCAATCTCAGCCCAAACACTAACCGCCAGCACCCCACCAATCAATCTCAACTCCCACCATGTCCACATGCCAAAGAACACCCAAACTTTACCATTCTAAAGTCGCCCCCTACCAATTATTCCCAACACTCATCACATCCACAAATCAAAAATCACCAAACTTCATCATCCCAAAGTCACCCTTACTAATAAACAATCCAAAAACCACCCAAATTTCACCATCCCAAAATGACCCCCACCAACAACCAAATCCAAAAACCCACTTTTCAACCCAAACAAAAATCGAAATATTAGAGTAGTGGAGAAGAGAAAGAGAAAGGGAGAGAGTTGCAATAAGAAAAAAATAAAGAAACTGATAAAAGTAGATAGGGAAGAGAAGGTCGAGAAATCGAAGCCACATTTGGGTTCATGGAACCTAGATGAGATCTAGTTTCTGAACCCAGATGGACAAGAAGAAGAAAAAAAAGAGAAGAAGAAAAAGAAGAAGAGAAGACGAAAAAAAAAAAAAAGAGAGTGGGCCGATGTAGGGTTTGATAGTGAAGGTGATGGTCGGCGTGGGAAGGGTGGTGGTGGAGGTTTGGTGGAGGATGGTGGAGAGGGAGAGGGAGAGAGAGAGAGAGAGAGGTTATGAACAATGAATATTGGTGAAAGAGAGGGAAAAGAAAAGAAAAAAATAAAATTATTTCAAAAAATAAAAAAAAAATTGAAAAATTAAGAATATTTTGATTGTTTCACTGAAAAAGCTAGTCATATGTCAGAGTTAACAGCCGTTTTACTGTTATTTGGGACCATAATATTACAAAATATTTAGGCACCTGTGCTAACATAAACCTCATAAGGGATTTTGTGTACTTAACCTTTAATATAAAAGGAGGAAATGTAGAGAAGAGAACCGGAGCAACGCACGCCAGCACATGGCGTCCAGCGCATATTCGTTAAAATGTGCTGAGCCTGATCAACCAACATTGACCATTAAACAACAGCCAAAATAGCTTAATGACGAAAACACCCCCCTTACCACAACAAACACACTGATCCAGATTCCAGAACCTCGAAATTATAACAACACCACATGTCTAAACTTGTCAATTTGTTAAAAAAAAAAAATCAATGCAATGCAAGGAATTTTCGCCCATTATTCTGGATAACTAAAATAGCTTGATCAACCAACGTTGACCACAAAACAACAGCCAAAATAGCTTAATGACGAAAACACCCACCTTCCCACAACAAACACACTGATCCAGAACCTCGAAATTGTAACAACACCACATGTCTAAACTTGTCAATTTGTTAAAGAAAAAATCAATGCAATGCATGGGAATTTTCGACCATTATTCTGGATAACTAAAAACGTTGAAGTCATCCCATTTTCAAAGCCAAAGCTGCAAGTCTCAAGATTGCAAAATTTAGCTCAAAATGTAGTCTTCAATATTAAATGAGGTAATTCAATCCAACCCCACCAACTTTTTTTATCTACCCTTTACAGCAAATGTTTCTCTTTCTCTGTTTTGCATAATTTGTTTATGTTTATGGTCATGGTTCCTCCTGCTTCTGTTTTGTTTTCTATATATATAATATGGTTGTTGGTGTTCAATTCGATTGTCACCAACCGGTAAACAGGATGTTAATGTGGTAGTTTGATGCTAAGTTCAAAGTAGTTACATGTCACGGTCGGTTGATTTCTTGAATGTTTGATTAACTACTCTGCAGAAACTTTAAAGTTGATTTCATAGTTTTGATTTGAGGTTTTATGAGTTTGAATCTCTTGGATTTACCATCCATGTGGTTAATTGGTTCTATAGTTGTGCAGATTTAAAGAGTTATTAGGAGTAATAATATAATGGTGTGATTTGGTATGAGACAGAACACCACTGTTGGCAAATAGTGTGCCTGTGTTCATGATCTCAACATTATTTCATTGGATTTGGAATAGCTAATTCGTTACTGCTATTACAAACTCATAATTCAATCGCCAGTATATATAATTTGTTTTGACGCAATTTTTTGTTGTCAATGCTTTCGTTAAGTAATGTTTGCGTGTGTTAATCATATTGTGTTTCTAATGATCAATGTTCACACAAAAACAATGAATTTTGCTTAGTTGAAGTGTTGGATTGTGGTAGTTATAGTTTATTGTTAGGTTCTTTACCCATTTGATAAAGAAGCTTGAATGGAATGCCATTTATCAATCTACTAATCTCTTCTAAGCAAATGACATCAATCAGACAAACTATGAGTTAATTAATTGTTTCACAAAGCAACTTTGAATTTCTTTGTTGTGAACTCTATTTGCAGTTTAATTTTCTGATGATTAAGGAGTGATGACTATGACATTGACTAGGAATTCCACATCTTGTCGAATACATTATTTTTGCTTCACGAATTGTTCACCTTAAAGGCCAAATCAGTATTCCACTTTGCCCAGGAATTATTCACATCATGCAGGCTGACTGATAGTTCTGAAATATGAATATACGCGGAACTGCAGGAATAGGAAGTACTCCTTTTTGAGTAGAGATCAAAGATATAGCAGATATATTTAGCACTAGCTTAGTTTGGTGATGTTGTATCACCTTGCTTCACAATTTTTACTGGTCCCTGCCTTAATTTCAAGAGATATATAGATCAAGAGGAATTGGTTATGTCACAAAACAGGACACGAGTTCAAGGGGATCTTCTGGCGGTTTGCCCATTTATTGAAGGGCTGATAAGTAGGGTGAGTTCCACATTACTCAAAATTGACAATTAAGCAAATTTTACTGCTAGCGCAATATGCAGTCTTCTGCTACTTATTCTTTGCTTAGCGTATGAATTACCTCAAATTTATTCAGCAAATAATGACGGTTAATGCTCTCACTTTATTCCTTTCTAAAAGCAGTCCATGACTACTTTTAAAGCCTTATTTCCTTGCACTTCACTTCTAAGGCGCCAACCACCAGTGCCATCTGTAAGGCCTTCCATCACTTAGTACCATTGAGTTGGTTGAGTTAATCTGAGTTAAAAGTCAACAAACCATTCATTAAGATCGGATCTTCACTCGTCAGCCCCTTGTCAAACATAGGATATGAGCTCAATTATATCCATACATCTCCTGTTATCGTCTTACCTTGATTTCTTTTCTGTACTCTTATGTTTATACTCTTCTACATTGAGGTGAATTCTGCTATAAGATCTATTATGAGGTAAAGGGCTGTAGAATTTGGCGTGTCATTAACCATGTATGGACACATCACAAAAAGGATGCTCATAATCATGGCATGGCTACATATAACATTATATCTTGATTTCTTGTTGTGGCATCTGCTGCTGTTCTCAATGTCAAGGCTGTCATGTTGCTTTACTATCGATCGAATTCTTTATCCTGTTGTTTTCTCCGCATGTGTGTATTTTCTTGCACTTTCCACTTCCACTTCAACTTTCAAACTCATATATACATAAAAACGCCAACTCTTTGTGTTAAAAAACAGTTGTGGTTTCTTCTTTTGATATATGCTTGTGTTCCAGGATCCCTTTACTGCAGATTTTTCTATTTAGTTAGCTGGCACCAAAGTATAGTTCAACACAGCATGTTACACCAGCACGCAATCAACCTTTTCATGTTAAAATATGACCAGTCCATGAGTCTTGGGGCTTGAGAAGGACTTTTTGTGCCCCCCTCTTTACCCTGCATTGGGTCTACTATCCTCATTTCTTGTGGTTGTAAAAATGCAAGTGTGTGCACCTTTTTATTGAGTGCATCTGTCACAAAATAAGCTGGTTATAGGGTCATATTCAAATCATAGCTCACACACTCACTCTTCCAATCTCTCATTTTGATATATATATATATATATATATTTGCTTTTGAATTTGGATTGGACACTATGATATTTGAGATGCTTCTCTGCTTTATTTTTTTCTCGTGTTTGGATATCTTTTACCTGCATGCATTTGTCTTCCTCTCCACATTTTGTTGGGTTTAGTTTAGAAGAACTTTGAGAGCAATCAGTTTTCTTATCTTATCTGGACCCCCTTGAAATAAAAAAATAAGCAAAATCTTCATGTGGTTGTTTTGGACACACAGCACAGTCAATGGCATAATTGGTGGGGTTCACATCCTTATTGATTTGCATGTGTATGGTTAATTTATGTACAACAATGGCTCTGAAATTCACATTTCTAACCTCTACATAGATTGGTGAGCTGCTAGAATTATGTATAGGATATAATATTCTAGAATTGAAAACAAGTGAAAATGGAAAATGTCACATTTTAGGTAAAAATTTTAGGATCTAGATTAATTTATCAATACATTGAAATGACTTTAGAATTCAATAAAATCCTCTCTTGTTATTATGAAAAGGATTTGTAAGAAAGCTCTCCTATTATAAAAGGGGAAAAAAATACTAATATAATCTATCCATATCAAAACAGTTTGAAGAAAACAATATCTAACCACATAATCAATATATTTTTCTTTCAGAGAAATTTTTTTAATGAATCGATTTTCATTGTGCATATGTTTGCTTTTTTTTTTTTTTTTTTTGAAATAGCACATATGTTTGCTTATAATAGTCAATATATTTGGAGTAATGTTATACTATCCAAAAATTTATCCAATTTCATTTCCAGGTGATGTAATAAGTTTATGTATAATTACTCTATCATCAATATATCATTTCAAAATTAATATGGTAACTACAAATCAACTTATCATATCATTAAGGTAAAATTTTTGAACAAATTTTTTGAAAGTATATTATTATTCATGTATTTTTTTCCTCATATTAATGTGAAAACTAATTTTTTTCCTATACAAAGCTTAACTATGAAGTATAGATGACCAAAACAGGGCACTTTCTTTGATGAGTGATTAAACTCAATTTCATGTTTGTTTATATTGATAGAAAGCTTAGCTATGAAGTATAGATGACCAAAATACGGCACTTTCTTTTATGTGTAATTAAACTTAATTTCATGTTTAATTATGTGGATGTACTCATGTGCATGTACATAACATAGCAGTTATTTCTGGGGTCCCCATACACATTCCATGACTTTAATTCAATTTTATATAGTTCTAACAATCTCATTGACTACTAATTACCACTAACAACTCGCCTTATATCACGCAGTTTGCTACGTTTTCCATTTGACATATAAAAAAAGAGAACTATAAAAAATTTAGAACTTTTTACTTAACAATTAAGATGTTAACACATCCCAAAACCGTGACGCAATTGTCATTCGACAGGTCAGTGGCCTTCCTATCTCCACGTGTCGACATATTACACGCCCAGTTATGTCGCACTACGTTTTATAAAAACAAACTTGTGAAATCAAACGGCTATCACTCACAGGCTCTATAAATCTTACCCGCTCCTTCTGACTCCAAGCCTCGACATTCGGATCCGAAGCTATCAACGGTCCAGATCAATTTCTCTGAAATCGACGGCCCAGAAAAAACCTCTTCAATACTCCTCTATTTATCCGAAGATACTGAGAAACGAAAAGAGAGAACGAAAGAATCCATTTTTCGTGTTGCAGAAGGCGCGAGATTCTTCGATTGTCGAAGGCAGAGGAGAGAGAGGGAGAGGGAGATACAGATGGCGGAGCATCCACACGAGGAGTCGCCGGCGCAGGAGACGCTGATGGACAAGATAAAGGACAGGATCCACGACCACGATTCGTCATCGTCGTCGTCGGACTCCGATGATGACGACAAGAAGGAGAAGAAGCCGCCGTCGTCGCCGCGGCCGCCGGCGGAGTCGATCAAGCCCAAGGTTTTTCGTCTCTTCGGAAGAGAGAAGCCTGTACACAAGGTTCTCGGTGGTGGAAAACGTATGTTTTTTTTTCGTTCTTTTTTTTTTTTTTACTAATTTTTATTCTGATCTGCGATTTTTCGTTTTTAGGTTTCGTTTTGTTGAAGATCTAGATAGATCTGGCTTTTTTTTGGTTAATTTAACATATAATTTTGTTTGAGCTAAAAAGTTTTGATTTTTTTTTTCTTTTTTGAATTTTGATGCGATTGGTACTAATAAAGTTAACTTTTTTTTTTTTTTTCCCGTGTTTATACTTATTATTGTATATGATAGTATGTGAGTCTAATTAATTATAGAAACAATTATATGAAAATATGCATGCAATGCAGTTTGGTGCACATGAACTGATTTAGTGATATTTGTAAATGAGAAGTCATGATCAGTGATCAGTGTGGCTGTTATCTGAATCTGTTGTTTGTGTTATTGGATTTCATTCTGTTTGCTTGGGCAATGAGTTTGATATTTGGTGTGTGTGTGCAAAATGAAACAGCGGCGGATGTTTTTCTGTGGAGGAACAAGAAGATATCGGCGGGAGTGCTTGGTGGGGCGACGGCGGTTTGGATTCTGTTTGAGTTGCTTGAATACCACTTGCTCACACTTGTATGCCACTGCTTGATTGCCACGCTTGCTGTGCTTTTCTTGTGGTCTAATGCCACCACCTTCATCAACAAGTAAGCGGTGGATTGGAGTTAGGGGTTTTGTGGTTTTGTGATGTTGTGATGGATGTTTTATTGTTGGTTGTATGAAGAACTTAGCATCACTTGGTTTTTTGTTAGGTCCCCTCCTCGTATTCCTGAAGTTTATATCCCAGAGGAACCAGTTTTACAGGTGGCTGCTGCTCTTAGGATTGAGATAAACCGGGGCTTTTCTGTTCTGAGGGATATTGCATCGGGAAGAGATTTAAAGAAGTTTCTCTCTGTAAGTGTATTTTGGTGGTAATATTAGATTCTCTTGCCTTGCATGAGTACTGCGGGTTTGTATGTTTATTTGATGGTGCTCATATTGTTTTCCTTTTTAAAATAGTCACATTAGTTTTAGTCACTCGATACTGCAACTTATATGGGTATAATGGTACTGACATTTTTCAGCAAATGTTGTTTCCAATTATTTTTATTATTGCTGATTCATATGTATCAGGTAATTGCTGGTTTGTGGTTTTTGTCAATTGTGGGGAGCTGTTGCAACTTCTTGACCTTGTTCTACATAGGTAACGGATTTATACTATATTTTAAGTTTTTGGTGAAAGATTTTATGAGTTTATTGATGTGGGGTGGATGTTTTTGTGGAACAGTTTTCGTACTGCTTCACACCGTGCCTGTGATATATGAGAAGTATGAGGACCAGGTGGATGCATTTTCTGAGAAGGCATGGGCTGAGATCAAGAAGCTGTGCGCTAGCTTTGATGCCAAGGTCTTAAGTAAGATTCCAAGGGGGCCATTGAAGGACAAGAAGAAGGTTTAGAAGGTTATTGTGATCTTGGCTAGGTTTCTGACACAAATTTCGTAGATATGTTCTATCTAGGTGCTATGAAAAATTATATCAAGTATTAGCTATAAAACCCTGTTTTGTTCCATTTGTTGTGCCTGGGTGGTGGGTTCCAACTGTGGATGAATATGGATTTCTATACTAGTTTTTGCTACACTTGTGGTAGCTGTTAACGTAAAAAATGCTACTGAGTGATATGTTCTATGTGTTAATTATGTTGTTTATCAATTAGTGCATTGTACATTGTTTTCCACTGTCCGTTGCTAAGTGATTTTGGTTCTTGAATGTTGAATGTTTGTCTGATGATTTTGTGATACCGTTAATTTTGTTTCGTCGATGTTACATCAATCATAAGCCTGGACAACCTTACAGATGACAAGAAAATAATTAATTGTTCTATAATTTTATACTTGAAGCTACTGTTTTAGAATTTGTGACTTAATTTTGGCTTGAAATCTCAAGTGGTTTTTTACTTTTGGAGAGAATGAGAGAAAACGATGTCACCCAAAACATTTGTGGTAATGCTCGAAGGAAACAATACATTAGTACAACAATCAACTTCCTCGAATCAGAAGCATTTCCTGTTAAGACAATCGTCTTTTCAAAGCTTGAAAGCATTTCCAGGTACAAGTGCTTTGAAGAACGACAAACACAACTTATCCTATTAAGGTTGTTGCGTACAATTTGATTTGAACGTAACGTTTTGTTCAATTGTTCAAAGCAATCAAATCATTAAAACAATCAACTTCTCAGAACTTTATAAGCAATTTCTGCTAGAACTGTTTAGGAGAACAGCACTAAACACAACTGCGCCTAAGATCTAAGTGCCCGTGTTTGCTTATTTCCAGAATCAAACACCAAGGTAAAGAACAAGCCCCATCTAGAGATTACACGAATGTATCCTTCACAAACTATTTGGTACTCGGATAATGGTACGGCATTATGTTTCTAATCTCATATTTTGCCCATGAAACTTTTTTTTTTCCTTTCGTGCACTCTATAAGGCAAATTCATTTGCAATAAACATTACACATTGTAAATTCTAGTAATGCTTCTTGTGAGTAAAAATGGTTTTGCCACCCAATCTTACAAGAAATAAGACAGTTGCTCCACTTTCCTTGAACCTCCTTCTCCATACAAGTTGTTCCACTGCTTCAATTCAGCCATTATGGATCCCTCAGCTGCAAAGCTAGCCGCAACCTGCATCCCAGAAAGCAAATAAAAATATAAAACACTTTCATCTTTGCACTACATGTCTACATTTACTGATACAGAACAAATAATATATTTCTTAATGAACATGATCATATTTGCATAAGGGAGTGACAGATGCTTTACCTGATTCTTTGCCTCTCTAAAATCTGCCATGTTTAACGGCCTGAGAGTAATCACTCTTTCCTCTTTAACATCTTCTTTGCTACCTGAGGTATCATCTGCATTCTGTCCTGCAGCCATCTTTTTTTTCTCCTGCAAAGACAAGTTTGCATATAAACCAAAGTTTAATTGAGTCCATGATGCATTTCTGTGAAGCAGCCTAAAATGTTATAAAATACACAAAGAAGGATGATAGGAAAAGTAGGAAAACTAACCAAATCCTTTAGTCTCTCTTGTTGTATTAACTCTCTAACTGGCCGATAAGCAGCTGTTGTGCACAAGTTCTGTTTCAAGCAATCATACATAAGTCAATGACAAACCTGAACATGCAAAAAACTCCGAACAAAATAACTAAAAACACATACCTTAAGGTCACTGCCGGTATATCCTTCTGTCATTGTTGCGAGCTCATTGAAGGCTAGCCCTTCTTCCACTTTTTCTTTGCCCAACAGAGTCCTGAAAATCATTTCCCTGTTCTCTGCGGATGGTAGACCAACCATAATTCTGCTGAATAGAGTATGCATTAGTACATATATGGGATGTATGACTGTAATGAATTTGATAAATGAGCAAGGTTACCTTCGCTCAAAACGCCTGATAATTGCTTCATCAAGGTCAAAGGGCCTGTTGGTTGCAGCAAGAACAAGGATGCGCACACCTGGCTTTGTAGTGAGCCCATCCCAATGAGTCATAAACTCATTCTTTATCTTCCTCATAGCTTCATGCTCCCCAACTCTTGTCCGCTGTCCAAGCATGCTATCCACTTCATCTACGAAAATAATAGTTGGCGAGACCTTGGCTGCAAGCGAGAACAAAGCACGAACGTTCTTCTCATCTTCACCAAACCATTTAGAAGTGATGGTAGACATAGATACATTGATGAAGCTTGCTCTTGCCTCCCTGGCAATTGCCTTGGCTAGCATTGTCTTTCCTGTGCCAGGAGGCCCGAAAAGCAAAATTCCCCTGCAAGGCTTCAAAAGCCCTCCTTTGAAAAGGTCAGGACGTCGTAGAGGAAGCATCACTAGTTCCTGAAGAGATTCTTTAGTTTCCTCCAAGGCACCAATATCAGCAAATGATACAGTTATCTCATCAGCTGGTATTACTTCTGGCCTTATCCGTTTCTCAAATTCATTGTCAGGAGGCACTTCCTGTTGCCAACAAATATTAGCATGAGAGAAATATATAACAAAAGGAGGGGAAAAATAAAACTCACTGGAGCTTTTTGTGCTGCTGCTGAATTGTCACTATCTTTCCTTGGCACAGAAGCTGATGTTTCTGCTTCACTTTTTGGCTCAGGTTCCACAGCTCCAACTTCTGCTTCCGGCTTCACACCAACAGCTTCATTCCCTCCTCCTTCCTGTTATCAAATTGACGAGAGCCATAAACGAGTTACTAGGATTCTCCTGCTTCAGCTCCTTAAGATAGGGCATCCAGAATGAGAAATATAGCAAACCTTAGAATTTTCAGCTTGCGTTTCCAACTTCAATGTATCTTTACCAGTGTTTTTGCCTTCCCGGAATATGCTGAATCCATGGGACAAACTGTTTCACAGCCAACATAAATATGTACTTATAACATCCATCACGTTAAGCTCCAACGTATTTTTTTTAAAATAAAAAGTAGTAATCTTACCTCTTCGATGATATGACCAGTTTTCCATTTCTGTACTCAACATCCTTGTTATTCATCAAATGATAAGAAATTGCTGATACCACAATCTCTTCAATATAGTTACTTAGAACCACTGTGTCTGCCACTGTGATTTGATCAAGATCATCACAATCAACATCATTTGCTGATAGTACTTCCATGATATGGTTTCTGTTATCCTGAGCTTTAATCATTTTCATATCCTCCTCCAGTTGAGACTTCCAGCTGACAAGATGTGATTCATCTTCAGGAGGCCTTATCTCAATGTTGTAAGGGAAAATGGCAGTCAGCCTCTCATCCACCTCCCTACTGTCACTACTAAGATCAACAATTCGAGAACCAAGAATCAACACTGATCCAGACAGTTTCTGCATCATCTTCTGGAACAAGTTGTATGTCCTTTGAGATCTAAAGATGAGCTTCTCAACATCTCTAAGATATAGCACAATTGGACTGGTTTTGGATATGTAAACCAAAACCTGCAAGAGTCATTTCAAGACTTTCATGTTTGCACACAATTTTTCGCAAGGGCGTTATAGAACAAATCATCAAGTATTATCATTATTACCTTGTACAAAGACTGAATCAAAAGCTTCTCATCAAAAGACCAGCTGGTAGTGCATTTTAGAGGTCCTAAAAAATTAAAGCCAAAGAATATAATTAATGTCACACAACTATAAAAGACAAGCTTCTTTCTTATGTTACAAATTTCAAAGGAATGAACCTGGAATTGCAGAGTTGGATTGCGAAATCATAATATCTATATCAGAAGAGACAGAGGCATTTCTACGCAGCTTAGAAGGATGACCAGGCCCTTCCATTCCCCTGAAACAACATGTACGACTTCGATGAGGACAACTATGAAACATAAGTGATTAACCAAGAAAGCTGTTGTTTTCACATACCATGATGGTATATCAACACCACTGCTTTGTCTCCGCAATGACCCTGCAACACAAGTAATTGTTAGTCAACTATAAAATCTAAGAACAATTACATGATTATGTAAAAGCAAGTACCTAATTTAGATTCATCCTTTTCAGGGTAGATCCAAAATGAACCCAAAAGTCCAGACAATTTCTCCAGTGTAGACTCTGAAGGAGACCTTTTAAAAGCCTACAAAACAATAAATCGATATAAAAAACGTAAGTCATGTAATGGTGTTAAAAACTATATATGTTCAAAGGAGGTTTCAAAAAAGCTTACAGATTCTTTGCTGGAAGTACCATATTTGCTTTGAATCTGCAACAAAAACCAACCAACCATCCTCTCAATTACAATTATGAAACATTAGAAGCACAAAGCAGAAGAGGATACAATTACCTATGCGCACAATGCCTACTCACCTTTAGAGAAAAGTCAGTGGAATCTAACAGCAGCAACTTTGCTTCAAAAAAATGAGCTAAGGCCTTGGCAAGCATTTGTTGGTAAAGTTCTTCAAGTTACAACAACAATAATGCAATTAGAGTTACTTCATTTATTGCAAGAACAAGTAGAATGATGGTGGATTGGGAGCAGAATCCAAACAACCAACCTGCTGGTCCTGACAGCAATATAGTCTTACTAGCAGGAGAAAGATTTCTTGTATACTTGGACACTTCTGCATGCTTCAAGTGTACATAGGCAGCACTTGTTAGCAGTGCTCTAGTCTGCTCACTGTCATTACAACCAAGAAGACAATAACACCACTTCAGTGTATCAATAATTGGATGACTGACACCTAGTAACCATCAACATCTATACAATCACATAATCGAATAATGTAAAAAAAAAAAAATCTCATTTATTTTTAATTAGACCGAACATTACGTGAAAATTAAACAAGGATATTACAGTTTAAAAGTTACATCAGATAGTTATTTTTTCACTTTAAATACATAAATAATTAATTGATTTACGTTAAAGATTAGAGAATTAATTATCATTAAATGCAATTTCTAACTAAGGTAAACATCTTCGGCTGACAGACTCATCCTAATAACTGGAAAATTACAAAACTAGGAAAGAGAAATGATCTTAATAAAGAAACTAGTATATTAATTAATAAAACAAGAAGAATGACCCTTTCAAAAAGAAGAAGAATGACTAAATAAATATTATAAAGGGAGGCAAAAGCCCCGACAACTTCAATTAATTAGCACAAGAGACGGCAGGGCATGTGAAGAAAATCAGATATGATATGATGCATTATATTAAATTCAATAATACAGATACAAGCATGCCTAGAGAATCCCAAAACTCCGAAAATATTATAAAACGTGACTCTGTAACTACTTGAAAACCAAAAGAAATGAATATAATACATTATTACAGCACGATCACATTGAAAAACCCCTCACACTTCAATTCCGAGAGACGTCGAAGTGCAAGCAGACCACGTATAATAGCAATAATAGCTTCATCCCAATTTCTTAATTCATTTAATAAAGTAAAAAAATCTTCGCATTCGAATTTCACTACCTTACCTTATTGATTTGATTAAAAATCGAATTCCAAATTTGAATCGTTTCAAGTAAAATTATCCAATTTTAACATTATAGAATAAACGCCTGAAAAAAAGAATGTATATGTTTTGTCCTAGGAAGGAAAAGTAATTATAAGTGATGTGATCGTAGATATAAGCTTCTGGTAACTACTGTAACGATTTTTTTTTTCTTTAAAAAAAAAAACAACTCTCTTGGTAAGGAAAATTGTTTGAAATCAATAATTTTGCTCTCAGGAACCAAAAAGGTGATGGTTTTGACAAGAAAAAAGCACTCTTGAAGACAAAAACAGGTGGAATAGAAGCCGAGTACGGAGATAACCAAAAACATCACCTAACCGTTTTTCAAAAACAGTGTTTTTTAACCAAAAACATCACATAACCGTTTTTCAAAAACAGTTTTTTCCACTTCCAAAAACGTTAACATGTAAGTAATCGAAAAACAACGAAAGCCAAAAACTATAAAGATATTATAATTAAAAAAAAAAAAAAAAACCTGAGATAGTAAGGGAATTGATCAAAAGTGACGTTGCTTTGTCTACCATCAACAACCTGTCTCAAGAGTTCCTGCTCCATCTTCTCAGCAGTAACACCGTTGGACGCCGTACTGCTCCCTGTCCATTTACTCATCGTCTGACCCGACGCCAGCCCCAACCCCACTCCTAAGCCCACCCCCACTCCCAACGCCGACAGCAGCACGTTCTTCTGCTCCATTTCCACAACACCTCTCTCTCTCTCTCTCTCTCTCTCTCTCTCTCTCTTTCTGATTCAAAAAAACACAGATAGATATTTCAATAGAAAAAATATATTTTTTTCAGACAACGGAAGATCACGAAGTAGTAGTTGTTGTTGTTTTTCAAGTTTTAGAGGTGTTTTTATTCAGACATGTAATCGAAAAACGTCCGATTAATCCGAAGTCTACAAACCGCTAGCTTTTTTGAAGTATATACGGTGGTTTGTGAGTAGAACGCGAGAGAAGCGGATCAACTGACACGTAAGCATTACCGGAGATTTTGTTTTTTGTGTTTTCAAACGGCGGCCGACGAAGAGAGAGACAGAGAGGAGTTTCCCGCTTTTTCAGGGGTGAGTTCGTGTCTTGGCTTTTGAGTTTCTTATAAAGACGGGGCATTGGGTCAGTGTTTAAACACGTGCTTACGTGTCACTCTCTTGTTGGTTTCTCTTTCGGTCTTCCAGTGCCAAATTATATAAAGACAACATTAATGCATACAAATTTCGATCGATGAATTAATAGTTTTATTTAAATAATGAAATATTTCAATCCCAACTTTATCCTAAAATATGCATGTAAATAAGTTGGGTTTTTCGTAGTCACGCATATGTTTTATTTGTTCTACTCTTTTTATTTTGTAATAAATGTTTAGATATATATATTACAATTACAAATTACAACTATCGAGTTTTCTAGTCATTAATTATTATAGAATAGATTGAAATGCAACATTTAAACCATACTTCTTACAATAGTAAGGAGAGAGACTCGAGGGGAGAAAACTGGCTCTCTTAACTAGAGGGATCATTATGTAATTTATCCTTTATAGAATTATTATACGTAAATTATCCATCCTTAATGGACGTTACTCAAATCTATGATACATTATGAGAATAAGTTGTGTAGATGGTTATAGCCAACATGCCACAACACTTTGGAGTGTAAACGTTATTATTTTATTTTAGATGACAACAAATAGATATTTAAGGTTATTACTTTAGATTTCCTTTGGAGTTCAAGAGGAAAAATTAATGATTTGAAAATTATACTTTACAAAAAATATTTTCATTTGATAACATTTTAATTATTTTTATTATGAAAATAATTATACTTTATTTTATGAGAGTAAATATTTGGATCGCATAATTAATATTTGGTCACAATAAATTTAGAAAGTCATACTCTGTTATATGTATTTTTCGGACTCAATAAATGGGCTGGTAGAAGCTCAATTTAAGCCCACTTAAGGCCCGATAAGAAGGCCCGGTAAGGTCAACCTAATTAAAGCCCGTCAGATGAGGTCCAGTATTGATTCTAAGCCCAGCAAGCTCTTCAGCTCGCTCAAAGAAATTCTTCAGCTAGCATCAACAGACCCATAAGCACAGTCAGGCCGCAGCTCGCCTCATGCACAGCTCGAGCTCGAGACCGCCATAGTAAGCAGCTCGTCCAAGAACGTAATAAATGCAGTATCTTCCAAAAACAGGCAGTTACCTAGTTCAACCATGATTCTCTCTCCGAATATGACAGTTACCCAGTCAAACCGTGATTTCCTCATCAGATATGGAGGTCTATTCAAATTCAAATTCAAATCAACCTAATCTCGAGATAATTACGGTAATTTCCTGATATTATCCAAACATATTAAGAAGTGTAATTAATTCACAAATATTTTCCTTATTTTTCTCGATTATTTAGGGAATGTAATTAATTTGGAATTCTTTTCCTGATTTATTACTACCAGAATTGTAACGCCTCTTTCCCTATAAATAGGAGGCTAAAATCATTGTAATAGAAAGAGAGAAAATAATCAATAATATACTGTCACTCTGCAAAATTTAAGAGACTGACAGTCGTGGACGTAGGCTCATTATTGCTGAACCACGTAAAAACTTTGTGTTCCTTGTTTGATTCTCGGTTTTTGTCTGTGTTCTTTCTTGGTATTTGTGCTTTCTCACATTGATTGTAAGTATTGGACATTGATTACTCGTTGACCAACATGCCACAACACTTTGGAGTGTAAATGTTATTATTTTATTTTAGATGACAACAACTAGATATTTAAGGTTATTACTTTAGATTTCCTTTGGAGTTCAAGAGGAAAAATTAATGATTTGAAAATTATACTTTACAAAAAATATTTTCATTTGATAACATTTTAATTATTTTTATTATGAAAATAATTATACTTTATTTTATGAGAGTAAATATTTGGATCGCATAATTAATATTTGGTCACAATAAATTTAGAAAGTCATACTCCATGTGGACACTAAAAAGATTGTTAGAATTTTTATTTTTACTTAAGTTAATGTTTATTTTATGAAGAATGTTAAAGATATTTTTTCAATACTCCCTTAACCCATTTTTATTCGATGCATGATGTTTATATAAAGAGTCTGATTACCTTATCCAATCATTAATATAACTCACAAATTTTAGTCTTTGTATTTATTTTAATAATTAACATTACAATCAATTTAATTATTATTATTTATAAGTAATATTATTGGTTGAGTTATGTAACTAAATTTATATATAAATTTATAAATTTATGTGTTTTATTCATGTCTAAAATATAAAAATTGTGATATTTTTTACATTAAAAAGATGCGTGAACCTATAAACTTATACATTTGCAATGTATTCAATGGAGCGTGAATCCTAGGAGACTACAATATTTTCTTATATATATATTGTGTTGTTTGGTTCTTGGGGCGCGTAACACCGTAAAACGTCATGGTGAAACCTTTGCTGCGGTGGCAGGCGCCGAAATGCGACTGATTCGAATAAGCTTACAACTCGCGTGCGCGCACGTGTTCTGTTGCATGGGGCGCGGGGCCTCACCATTCATGGTCCAGATTATGAGAACTGCAGTTCATAGTCGCAGAACAGTGTACGGTACCAGAAAATTAAAAAATTCTATTTGCTTCAAAGGGGAAAAGTGGAATTGGAGTCATTTAATAAAGGCAGTAATCCCAATTTATTCCCTAGTATGAATTAGGGATAGGCATCTCCAATCCAATCCAATCCGATCCGATCATTTTTTATTGGGTTGGGTTGGGTTACATCTTAAAAAAAAATTAGATGGATTGGGTTGGATCGAGTTGAAAATTAAATTGAGTTGGGTTGGGTTAAAAAATTTTCAACCCAACCTAACCCGAACCCGACAAACATCTATCCCTAATTCTAAATTCAAGATTTTTTCTCCTCTCTAAAAGAACATTTGTTTAGGATAAAGATTAAAGATAACGTTTATGTCGAATTTACTCTTTTATTTACAATAATTGAATCTTTATTTGTATTTATTTTATCTGTAATTAAATTACCAAGACTAGAAAAGTTATCAATTAAACCATTTGTGCATTTGTGGTAAATTAAATCTAACTCAATCAACCCAACCCAACCCAACCTAACCCAACCTAACCCGACTATTATTGGGTTAGGTTGAAGAATTTATCGGGTAGGGTTAGGTTGAAAATTTTTCAACC
The DNA here is from genome assembly GCA_019925255.1 of Litchi chinensis. Taxonomy (NCBI): domain Eukaryota; kingdom Viridiplantae; phylum Streptophyta; class Magnoliopsida; order Sapindales; family Sapindaceae; genus Litchi; species Litchi chinensis. The sequence goes on along the minus strand of CM034470.1, from coordinate 2,983,993 downwards.
CAACCCACGTTGCGTTGGGAGACTTTCAACCCAACCCGAATCCGAAAACGTCCACCCCTACTTTTGAAGACTTTAATGATAGCAAACAAGTTGCATTGACGAATTTTATTAGGATTATTGTCCTACATTTTATTTATTTATTTATACCTTTTTGTGGTGAATTGAACCTTTTTTTTTTAAAAAAAAAATTATGTAATGACTTAAACTTTATTTGTATTAAATCTATTATGTAATCAATGGGAATGTTTTGCATTTAAATAAGTTGATTAATAGGAATGTTTTGTATTTGAACAAGATGCTAACCCGATCGACTTAATCCAATCCAACCCGATAATTATTGGGTTGGGTTGAAGAATTGATTGAGTTGGGTTGGGTTGAAAATTTTTTAACCCAACCTATGTTGGGTTGAGGGATTTTTAACCCAACCCAATCTGAACCCGAAAACATCCACCCCTAGTATGAATAAATATATAAAATCCTCCCTTATAATTAAGTGATTAAAGTCTCCCTTATGTAATATGAATTTGTACTCTTCTGAATTTATATTTTCAATCGTGAGAAGATTGAATAAATTAAAATATTATTCTTGTTATTCTTTTAATTAAAGGAGAAAATTTAAATGCTCCCAACTGGGGTTGGCGGCGTGCAGTGGCTCCATCCTGACCACCCGCTTTGCTTTCTAAACAAACACAGGGATAAAATTCGAGCAACTCTTTGCCTAGAAGTGTAGGTAATTTCCCAAGTTCCGTCTGTTAGTAGTTTTTTTACTTTATGTAAATCGATCTTTTCTGCTTATTAGGAAAAAAAGATTTTGATTTCAACTTAAAATCTATATCAAAAAGTTATGATGGTTGTAATTGTATTTATAATATCAAAGGGAAAAAAAAAGGAGGAAATAAAAATTTAAAATCTTCATTAAGTAAATAAAGCATAGTGACTTTATATATATTATATATATGTGTGTATATACATAAAAGTGAAAATTTAGATAGTAGTTTAGCCATAGATAGATGTAGTAATTTATTTGTTTTTATAGGCAGATTTATGTAAAATACATTTATACTATAAATAATGTATGAAGTATATATATGATCCAATTATGTATGTCTTTATGTTCAACACATGAAAAATGGCCAGCAAAATGAGTCGGTAGAAGTGAGAGCAGATCCACTACTACAGCTGTATTACACGTGACATGGAGGCAAGAGAACACCAAAGCTTTAAGCTCCTTGTCATGCAACTTGTCTAATTCCATACTCAATTGTCTGCCTCCTCATATTTCCATATCTCATATATACATATACATGCCAAGTTTTATCAAACCCCTAAGTTAACTCTATTTGTAACTGCAAAGATCACATTATCCATTTATTTTCATTTTCTTATAAACGATTTGTTACAATCCACTTCGCTAATGTCTAGTGTCGAAGTTAGACTAGTTATATATATGATTCAAATGTAGTTCTCTCGTTTTGTTGCTTCTCTGTAGATTTTACAACATATGAGAATGTTTGTAAGAAGAATATTAACAAGAGTTGTATTTTATTGCAACACTCATTTTTAAAGTGAATATAAACTCACTCTAAGATTGGCATTTTGTAGATTTTTTCGTTGCTATGAAGAAAACACATGAACACTATTTAAGAGCCAACACAATATCCATGTAGCTATCTTTTTTCCTTTTCAAGTCACTATGTGCTATATTTGTCGATGAACATGCATGAATTGTGTGGTATACAAGCAGGACCATGATATCTTAGTGCCTGCATTGCTACAAAGAATGACATAACCAAGCATCTTCCAAATACTTTCTGATGTGTAAATTTGAGTTGGTTTGGAAACATTCAAGTGAAAAAGTTGATGCAATATTTGTCTGGCCTAATCTGTACAAGAAATGAAATGAAATCTTTATATTTGATATAATCACTTTACAAAAGCGGTATATATATATATATATATATATATATAAATAGAGAGAGAGTACGCATATATATTTTTTAGGCTTTTTTTATCAAAAAGTTGATGAAGTACTATGAGAAAGTGGAGGTAAGAAGATGTAGACAGAAACCAAATATTCGACGATGAATGAAAACCTTGTCCATGTCCAAGATAACATAATATGCAAGCTGTGTGATGAAACATGAGTTGCATATATACCTGCACATCATGCAATTCTTTGCCTGCAAAAGCTGGTTTGCCATGGGGTGTCTTTCTATATTGTTTATTGTTTAATATGTAACTATTTGCCTCTTACCTTGTCGGTGATATATGAAGTTTTTTTTATCTAATTGAGTTTGTTAACATAGTATTAGAAGTGGGATAATCAAGATTAACTACATTTGGGAGTCTTGCAAATGATAAACAGGGCTATCTAGTTCTGTGTTTGTACTTGGACTTGATCGCGGACTCACATTATATTCTGGTTTAATGACGAAGAATGCTAATATAACCGCACAACATCCTAAGTTCACCCTCCAGAAATGTTATCTAAAACAAAATAACCCACTAGTCTTGCGTGTAAATCAACCATGCTCAACAGCATATACCTTGGATGGTTACTTAATGGTCTACTACTAACGTTTCAATCCTCAACAGTGGCCTTGAATTTATTTTAAATTTTAAATTTGAGTCTTAATAGTAGCCTTGAATTTATTTTAAATTATAAATTTAGTTCATGTCAACTCCAAAATCTCGAATTTATAATGATTCAAAAATAAAAAGTCAACGTCTCAGTTGTTATGACCCCAAATGTTGAAAAAACACACTATATTTTAGAAAATTTGGCATCCATGATTTTCTTGGGTCGAAAATATGTGTTCATTTTGTTGTGGCTTTACAGTTCCTGATATAATCAATGAAATGAACATCGTAGTGAACTAATTCTTTAGACAATATGAGGATTAATAAATGGTGTAACAGCCAGTATAACTGATAATTTTGCATTTAATTTGGTGGCCCTGTACACATCTTGCAGGAACTTGAATGAATCAACATTCTGATACGACGCAAGAAGCTGGTCTTCTATGGAGCAAATTCCTGGGAAAGGAGCCAATACGATTGGTGCGATTTGATTATCATTGAAATTGGATGAACTGAACTACAAGTGTGAAGTGTGAGACTAGCAGCTATCTCATTAGATCTAAGAACACAAAGCCATTCCAGAGGCTGTGCAAGAGCATACATGGCACCAGATTCCTCGAACGTGTAAATACAAGACCCATAACCACACCAAGAAATATAAGCGGTAGCATTCTCTGTACATTGAAATGTGCTAGAGCAAAGGCAACTGAACTCACCAGTATCGCACACCATACGGGCATGTACTTGGTCAAGGATGGGAGAAGGAAACCCCGAAAGACAATTTCCTCCCATACAGGTGCACATACGGAAACTACCACTGCATACAATGCCATTGCAACTGGATCCCGAGCCATTATAGATTGCTCAACACTTGAGATTGTGACGGGTGCAGAAGGCATTAGGGGCAACAAGTTGAGGTTAAACTGTGAGAGTCGATTGACCAGTGGAAACATGAGACATCCCAGTGCAACATCAACATGCCAGTTCCCTTTCAAGCTGAACTTAAACCAATCAGAAGGAAAGGGATGAAATCGAGAAAGGCAACGATGGAGAATAGCAATTCCAGCAAGCCCTTCAGTTACATCGGTCACGAGGCTGAATAAGGCCTGCCCTCTAAATGTTAGAGATTCCTTACTGAAACCTGCTATATGGGCGGCAAAAGGAATCATCCAAGACCCTATAAACCAAAATGCTGCAACCCAAAGAAGCATTACCTGCACCACCGAATGCAGTTTCATAGCCACCTTAGTTCATTCCAAATTTCAAATAGAATACTACTAACTTTAACAAACAAGAGTCTCCATCAGAGCTTTATTTGAATGCTTAAAACTTATGATTAAGGTAAATTGTTGTAACTGATAACCATTTGGACAAAATTATATATCCCAGTTCCTAGAAGAGGATGACTAGCATACAACTACCATTAATTTTTGTCGTCTTTGTTCTTCTTCACAAATTAGCACATTTAATACTCAACATTGATACTCATTCTCAGAACCAAATAACAGAGAAAGTTCAATGGCAGCTTGCAGCTCCCAAAAAAATAATATCATAATAGGATAGTTAAGTTGATACAAGAAATTATAAAACACTTACTTGCAATATGGTCTCTGCTGTCCATGGTACAGTCCAGCGGCTCCCAATTGCTGTCAACACTGCATCTGCAGCCTGAAATACAATCATGTTGATTGGTGAAGAAAACAACTAATAAATCCTAATATTTGTACACCACTTGAATAATCTATTGTACCACCGATAATACACATTACTCTAGCCGTCAAAACTATACTCTTTTCACAAACCAATAGTAACGAAGATTTGATTATCAACACCAGAGTCAGTTCACAACTCATTCTATTTCTAAAAGTAGCGAAAAACTCAACGAACTCAGCACCAACCAACAACTCATACGACATGAAGTTCATCCACTCAGCATAACACTACTGCAGCTACGTAGTACAAGTATCCCTAGACATCCTATACAGGCCATTACTAAAATTCCATAGACATTCTATGTTGTCCCAAACTCTAGCATATCTGAGACATTTTCTGGATTTAAACATCACCAAGACCAGACCACCTATGCACTACCATGTCTACATATAGCTAACTCCACATCATAATCTATAATTCAACCAATACCAATAATTTGCATTTCTATTTAATAATTACATTCTTCACTAAGCTATCCAGTTACAAATTAAACATAACATGCAGCATTCAACACCCACTACATTAAAATCTTCGAATAACGAAAATATACCTCTTGAAAAGTCAATCCCCAATCTCTTTTAACCGAAGTTGAGTTATCGAATTCGGGTTTAACCAACTCCTCTGGCAGAAAACGTTCTACATAATCAGGCTTGGAGTTTTCCGGAGACAATTCCTCTCGCCTAAAGCATGAAACTTTCCATCTCTGCAAAAAACAACCAAATGACAGTAAAACCATTAGCAGACATAAAAAAGTAATATTTTTTTTTTTTCTCAGCAACCAAACAGAGCTTGAATTCACAGTTCAAACAAAGTACTCACGTTCCTGGGAAACTTGAAGCCGGATTCGAAGATCCGGGGGGTCCAGGTGACGGAAAAGGAGTCGGGTCGGTTCGAAACCCGGATTCTTGAAACAGAAGGCAAGAGAATTGGACGGTGAGAGAGAGAATGAGAGGAGGAGCTCAACATTGGGTCCGGTTATGGAAAACCCTAGTTAGTTCAATTGTTGTTATTCGCATCGGAGGGGACTATAGACGAGAACAGTGGTGAAATTTTAAAATTTTTGGGATTGATTTTCAGAAATTTGAAATGGGGAAAAAAAACCCTAACCCTAATCTGAGTCAGATGTGGGAGAGTTTGTTAGAAAAAGAACAGGTGGTGGTTGTTCTCCTTGTCTTACAGTTAGAGATATTAGCTACCCTACTCGGACAGGAGAGAGAGAGACAGATACTTTTTGAGGGTGTTTGGATACTTGGATAATTCTAGAATCTAGAATTGTTAGATTTGTCTCTCTTTATCTATTGAAGTTTAAATGGCTTGATCCTTAGGCGAAGCAGAATATATTCTATAGAATACTTGGTTAATATATCATGATGATGTTGGTTTGATTTCTAGAATGTGATATAATATGAAATGTGATATAAATTTTTAAGTGAAAATTTTATTATAAATGAGAAAAGACATCAAAATTAATATTTTAAAAAAGAAAAATATCACATATCACGTTATAATTGAAAGAGTACATTAATATTAGCATGACATATCAACTAAGTGTCCTATGAAATATTCTCCTTATCTAGGCTCATGCTAATTGGATGATACTAATTGTAAGTTGTAATAGATGAATAGAATTTAAAGTGATTCATTGCTAATCTTGTGATTAAGTATGTGGTTATAAGTCTTTCATTTATGTCCTCAACTCTTAATTTAATTTTATTGATGTTGACGTTCGGAAACGGTCAACCAGAGATTCTGGGGCCCAGACGACGAGCTTGGTAATTAAAGGTTCTGATCGTACTGATGGAAGGATAGTAAATGAGCAATTAATAAAGCTCAAGATTGGTGGTGATTAATTCAGGTGAAGGAATGACGGTCTTGGAGGTTGGTTGGATTTAATGAAGTGATCGATGAGGAATTAAAGAGAAAGAGAGAGAGAATAGTGAAGAGAACACAGGGATTTTTACGTGGTTCGGTGACTGCACTTACATCCACGACCACTCTGGAGTAATTCCGACAGAGTGACAGTTCTCTAGTATGTTCAACCCGTTGGTACAGTAAAATGTCTCTCATATTTATAGAGAAGGAGAGATGACAATAGAAAATACAAAAGAAAGTTACACATGTTACTGGCAACGACTAGTTTCTACTAATCCTGATATTACCATGCTGCATTAATTGTAAAGGTAATGATTGTTCTCTTCCTGCACACGTCTGCATTTAATATATCAGGAGAGATCTTCACTTCATTAAATGTTTCTGGGTAATGGTACAGGCAGTTTCCGACGGAAAATCATGAGAGTTTGTAATTTTGACAACTTGTTGTACAAGATATCCTCTAAGTAAGCTCTTCGGCTAGTCAGATGATGCGTGCTGGAGGTAGACCGACATGGTCAGGAGGTTCAGACGATCTGGAGGCTTCCGCGACCTCACGACTTAGGTGGACTCAAGAGCTCAACAAATTGCGATGTGGGCAGGATGCATGCTCGGAAGGTCTGGTAGTTGCTGCGAGCTCGCGGCCTGGGCGGCCTCACGAGCTAGGCTCCAAGCTGCTGGTCTTGATCATGGGCCTTCTGGGCCTTTACTCCTGTTCAAACGTTTGGGACCTATACTGGCCCACTTAGGCAGAGGACGAGGAAATTGGTATAACAATTGAATAAAGATAAATTTACTAAGATGGATAAATAAACGTGATAAATGTTTTATGAATGTAATGAGGATGAACTAAACTTTATTTATTTTATTGATTGTGTAATAATCACAATAATTGATGAGCTAATTTAATCGCATTTAACTTGAGGACGTGTAATTGATTGTAGAAATTTGAAAAGGGCGTTGAATTTTGCTTTTTTATTAAGGTGACAAAAGATAATAAAACAAAATCTTTTTGAGAGTGAACCAAATTGTTCTTTGTGTTCTTACTTTGAGAAGTGAACAACAATAATTTCACATACAAACAAAATGGTGCATATAAAATTTGACCTTCTATGATAATATGTTCAATTAGAAACTTATGTATCATTAAAATATACTAATCTACAATTTCAAATTAGATTATGGTCAAGGAGTTATGGATGCATCAACTTAAAATGTTTAATTATCCGATCATTTTAATAATTGAGATTGCACGTGACATGCGATGTTATATATACAATAATTGTGTATCAGTTATTTGTACTTTGATGTAATTTCAATAGTTGAATGAAAGAACATCATCAGCTGATTTATAACACACATAATATATACAGTACAATGAATTAATAAATTGTCATCAATGCATAAAAACATCTAAAACAAAAACAGGGTATCATAAGAAGAGAAGAAAACAATATTGAAAAACAAAATAGCTGTAGATTCATATCAGACAACTCTTCTGTCAGTACCAGAATAAAAATCATCTATAAAACCTGTGTTATTCAATATGTAAACCTTCTCTTCTGTGCTGTGACAAGTGAAGATTGAAGCAGCAGTCAAAAGCTGAGTCAGGACTAGTAGGGTAGTACCCAAAATCAATCAGAAAAGCTTTACTAATTTTCGCAACCGTGAAAATACCTCTACAGAGATTGTACTAGGAAGAAATTGCACTACACATTGTAGTTCATACCAACCTCAATTAAACAGACATGAGGGATGTTCAAGACCACAGCAGGGGCTCGACTATTTTTCCGCAAGAAAGAGTAAGCTACGTTGATCACGAACCTCTTCAAGAATGGTGCATTCCATTTAGCCTTGATACGAGAGTGACCTATAATGTATGAGATACCGGCGCACCTAGCTTCTAAAAGCTCCAAGAGTTCTTCCTTGACATGCACTTCCTTGACTTTTGTATCCAGCAACTTGAAATGTGCAGGCGGCGTATAATTGACATCAGGTGCCTCCTCCTCGTACATTGATCGTAGCTTCTGTAGAGTTGCTGATTTGCTGCTACTGGCATTGGGTAGTGGATTTGAACTGCTACTTCCTACGATGCTGTTAGATTCTGACACTGCCAGTCTTTTCCCAAACTTGTCGGATGTCCTCACAACAGCTAGCCAACCTTCCACAGGACCACCTACGTTTCTGAAACCTTCTGCTTCCAGTTGGATGAATTCAGCTAGGCTCATGACAAGGTCATTTTCGAAATCATCATCTTGGTTATGGACATCTTTGTAGCCACTACGGACAATGCAGCGGTACATCCTGTAAGATTTAGGGCCAATTCGGCCAACAAGATACCTTTCTTTATGGGGCACATATGGGACAGGAACAGTCTTAACACAGACAAAGACAATCACTTGGTAAAATGCAGGTAGGTTGGTTAAGAAATGGGTGAATGTGGCAGGGACTGCATTTACCAACTCTGTATAGATGAGGCCAATCCCAGGGATCCTAACAATTCCAAGACTTGGACCAAGCGTGAGGATCCATTTCGTGGATACTTTGTTGTGTATATCATATAAATGTCTCTTCCTGTTGCCATAATGCCACACAAACATGACAGCCAGAAAGATTGAAGAGAGCATGAGAGTAGCCCATCCACCCTTCAGGGTTTTCATGCAAGAAGAAGAGAGATAGATGATCTCAATTGATCCAAAGAATAGGGCAAACATAAGGGCGAATACAAAACTCCCATGCCAGACGAAATCGATGAACAGTGATGTCAACCATGTTGTAACAAAACTCAAAAAAATGCATGCCATACCTGAAGAATGACAGAAATATTAGTTTTCAATTAATAAGGGCATCCTCTATGATTTCAAATTGTTCTTTTATCACACACCCTTGGTTAGGTCAACCACAGGCCCAGCCAACAAAAACTGTAATACATCTAGAACAGCCAACGGAGGATTTAAAGGACGCCTCATCAAGGGCAGAGTACAAATACCATGGATGGAAGTTATCACCATAGCTGTATGAGTGACCTTCTTCAGTGAAAGAGGTTTATACTACTGACACAGTGCTATTTTCTCCAGCTCCAATGGGAACTTGTTTTTGATTAAAGAAATTTTGGATGGCAAGAGATCAAGAAACATCAATGAAGGTGACATACATGATTTAACCATATCATATCAATTTGGTATATATCAATGTATAGCAAAACTTAATAGAAAAACATTACTCTTATTCAGAAACAACAGAATGCAAAGTGAATGACTTGATTAATTTGATCACATCTGCACAGATGCGCTCATCAATGATGAAATAAGTTTCAGAGATTTCTTTAACCAAGGTGTTAGAAAGCCCACATGTGAAGCCAATGAAAATTGGATGAATCCAACAACTGAAAACATAAAATTGCCACAACCCAATAGGCTAGTAATTTGGTTCTAAGACTATTCATCAATATACATACCACTTCTCACTAATACATAAAGAGTATCTGACACAAGCAAGACTTACCATAAGCATTTGCTAGACGATTTGTGTCTCGGAAACCAACTGTGACAGCCAGACTGAGAACCATATGGACCCAATTTATCTCTGGGATGTATACTTGACCACGCATCCATCTTGATTTATGTACAACCTTGACACGAGGGAAGCATCCTAATGCATAGCATTGCTTGACGATTGAAAACATAGCAGAAATAACAGCCTGACTTGCAACAATTGCTGCCAAAGTTGCCATGATAATAACGGGCCAAAACACTGGCTCTACAAACATCACAAGGGTAGGTATGAATGACTTCAAAAGGCCACACTTAGAACCATAAAGACATTGAAAATAGAGGAATAAACAAATTTTTCAACAAGAGAGTACCTTAAAATTAGCGAAAACTTACCAGGGATGGAGGCATAAAAGCTTATAGATGTGACAGAAAAATTCTTTGAAAGAAATGCAGCCTGTCCCATGTATTGAAGAACTAGACACGGGTAGACTACACAACAAAAAGCAAACTGCACAAAGTAACAGGCGCTTTAGAGTGTTCCTAGTAAAAATGTAATAATAATAATAATAATAATAATTATACATTCATGTAGAAATAGAAATTTGAAACCAAAGATGCATTGAAACACACAACTAGCTGAAACTTAATTCTCATAGACTCAAATTCCTCTTTTCACAATCAATTGTTTGACATACCCTTATCGATTTAGCTGTGAATTGGCCAAGATCTTGAAATATAGCTTCAGTTCCTGCAGTCGACAAGAGAATCCCATCTCAAGCGACTATCGCAATTCTTAATCTTAACTTCAAAAAGTTCTGTATGCCAAATTTACCAGTAATACATAGAAGGACTCCTGTGAGAGATATCCAACCATCACTGCCTGTCTCCTTGAAGAATTTGTAAATATAATGTGGAGAAAGGGCCCAGTACACTCTTGGATTCCATTTAACAATGTTGTAGGTGCCAACAAGGGCAATAGACAATAACCATAAGATCACTATGGGAGCAAACATGAAGGCCACCTTGTAGGTGCCACGATATTGCAGAACAAAATGGCCAATCAATACGAGACAGGCAAGCAAAACCACCATACCTGTATAATGATATGTAGTAATGTTAGTGTCTGAAATGGCATTACTTGCAGCAAGAACAGAAGATTCCTAATTAAAGCTATTATCTCTCTTCCATAGTCCATTATGACAATAATGATTTGCACATGAACTTAAACACAGAAAAGTCGGTTTTCAACATCTTTAAGCATTGTAATTTATAGGATATGATTTCAATATACATTGCAACCTAGCAACCACACCTGGCCTCATAACATAAAAGTCATACTAGGCTTACTAGCACATAAACAATCAAAGAAATTGTTCTACTTCTGTTAAGTTGCGCTCACCTTTGTTCACATCCTCTAATTTGACATACAGCCCATCAATGGATGAAAGAACTACAAAAGATCAGAAAATCTATTAGCACAAGTGTAGAAACAAAACCTGAAAAAATGCATAAAAAGTACTATATAAGAGATTAAAGACATACAAGGAAAGTCCATTTACCAGAAATTGCTGGTGTGAAGACACCAACACTAAAAACCAGGGCAACGCCAAATAAAACAAAAACAAGTAAAGCAGTTCTTATTTTTCTACGTCGCTCAATAAAAGTTTTGAATGGAGATCTAGGTACATCTCTGCCTGAGTGACCTGGATCATGATACGTAGAAATCTCCTCATCAGCTGCTTGATGATTAGGAAGTAAGCTAAATTTTCCATGTCTGCAGAGGTGCACATATAAAGCCAATATTCCTCCTGCAAATGGCTCCAAAATTATCAACACAAACTGAAAAAAATAATCAAAACCACTTCTCATTGCAATTGAAACGTACGTAATTACCTTCACCATTATCATCTGCACTTAACAAGATAATGACATACTTGAACAGCGAAAGAAGAGTAATTGTCCAAAAAATCAAGGAAAACACCCCAAACACTGTCTCTTCAGTCTGATAATGGCGCAAATTCCCCGAAAATGTGCTTTTATAAACATAAAGAGGAGAAATACTCAAGTCACTAAACACGATACCAAAACTCTGATATGCTAAAAGGAGGACTTGTTTACATGTCCTCTTATTTTCAACCTGCTTCAACAGCAAACAAACACATAAACCATATACATTTTGAGCAGATCATTTAGCTAACCAAATTAACTACCATGATTTTGAGACCAAACCCACATCAGATACCAACGGATTCTAGCTAAAAACACCAACACAGACAAATCAGACAATAAAAAACCAAAAATTCACATGAGCCAGACAACATAAAACCAACTCAAATCATGATTTCGTGAACCATATTTACGAAATCTATCACCTTTTTTAAATAACTAATAGAGGATCCGATCAAATCACAAGAATTTAAATATTGAATTACATTTCGTTTAAAATTAGATCAAATTTGTCTTAAAAAAAAAAAAAGAAAGAGAAGAAGAAAAGAAAAGCGGGAATGTGAAAGACATACCATATTGTTAATGGGTGATGTCGAGTGTGCTCCAGATGCTCGTTTTTGCGATCTTGAAGGAGATAGATACAGAGACAGAGCAATTGATAGAGACAAAGACAAAACAGGGTTTTGTTTAGTTATAGAGTCTGGTTTAGTTGGACTCTAAACATTTGATGACAAATAAGTATGTATGTTTAATGATTTTGTTTGAATCCGTCGAATCTTGTTGTAACGAACTTGGTCCCCCCACAAACCTCTCGGCTGGATAGATAATGTTTTCGTTCCAATGGACCCTAAAATGTGTCACTATTCTTTTTTAATGGGATTTTATATCTTTTGTTATGTAATTAAAATACAATAATTCATAAGAAAAAAAAAAGGTTAAGATCTAATAATATTTTCAAAAAAAATCAAGGATATACATATTTTTTACTTTTGACAAAGTTGATACTAAATAGATTAAAGATCTGTTGAGAATTATCGAAATTAATTATTATTTGAGAGATTAAAATATTTATTATTTAATCGAAAGATAACTATTTTGATAATAAAAAGATAAAAGAATTTATATTACCGACATAAGTTTATAAAATGAGTTTAATTAAATGAAAATCTTTGGCATTTTGATGAATGTAAAAGTGTACAACCACTTGTATTAAAGATAAGAAGTGATATGCAAAATTTTAGGATCATTGATTACATGACATTGTGTAAGTTACAACTACATGATTAGAGCATCTCCAATGCAAATGTGGATTGTCTTTTTAAAAAAATAGATATATCATCAATGTCAAGAAAATGTGTATCCTACATGGCATAAATCTAGAGTAATAGACATTCAAGTCCAAAAGAGCTCTCCAATGCTATTTTATTGATTTCAATAATAAAAAGTCAAATAATAACATATCATTAAAGTAAATTACCATAAATATTATTTAATGAAAATTTCAATAATTTATGGCTGACATGGCCGTCCAGAAGACTATCTAGGAATGGACATTGAGGTTGATAGCCTCTATTTTTTATTTTGTCATGTCAGCTTGATAGTGATTAGAGAAGTTTGCATTGGAGAGGATAATTTTAACTCTCTATAAATTTATCCTATGTGGCACTCCATTTTTTCACAATCCACATTTGTATTGGAGATGCTCTAAATTAAATTACATAACATTAATCCTAAATTTTTAGATCCACATTTTTTCACAGTTACATAATATTGTGCAATCACTAATCCTAAATTACACTGCTATATGACTAATTCATAACAGTTTATATATTTACTCTCATAAATGAGTTAATAAGTAAGCATAATATGTTTTGATTAATTTGCCACAAATATGGAAGGGAAGGCAACACACTCAACTAAGATTTGTTGTAGTAAATTTTAAATATTAATGTGAAAAATATTCAAATATTGTTTATATAGTATTCTTTTTCTCTTTCTTCAGGGATCTTGTGATTTGTGATCCTGATCTCTTCTTGTTCACTCATGTTATATTTCTACATAGGTATCTTTCCTTCTAATATATCCTGACTAATGAAGTTTCAGACAGGAATACCATCTTCAAATTAAGCCAATTTATTTAAAAGCAACGTCAAGCCTGGTTCAAGGATTAGAAAAATATTATTATCATACATTGCTTGATTTTGGACTGGTGTGTCATGACAATTAACATCATCTAGCTTAATTAGCTACATATTTCTCATACTTCATATAAATTGTTTTAGTATCGAATAACCAAACCCATCAAATAGTTAAATGTTCACTTGTTATGGAATAACCTGTCATTCAAGAAGAAATACATGTAATGATGGATTCCTAGACATGGTCGTGACTTGTCCTTCAATTTGTTATAATTGAAAGACTTCTTGTCAATATAAGATATCATCCATTTTATAGGAACTATAGCCTGTCCAATTATTCATATTCATGAACCATCTATAGCAAACAAGTAGTGAGCCTTTAGAATATAAGAGGAATTTCTCCATGTTCTAAAATAGCACAGATCCAATACAATTGGGAAATAAATGCATCATCTCTCTCACTTGTGTTATCAATAATATGCAACAAGAAACATAAGATTCCAGTCAGCTGTCACACAAATACAAGAATTTGGAACAAGTATAGTGGCCCAGTTTTTAGAACAATACAAGAATTTGTACACACTTGCAACAATCAAACACTCAAAGCATTTAAATTATCGGTAACAAAATCCATCCACCACCCTCAAAACAATATCACATTCTCCTGCAACAATACAATCACATTTTGGCCCTGCAAAAGGCAGAAATAGGCAAACGATTTCAGGGACAACCAACTGTGTTTGTTATCTCAGTTCGGCTAAAAGCATGTTAAACCCGGCTGAAACACTAACCAAACGCATTATCATTGAGCCCGTGAATCCAGGCCATCAAACATAGAAACTGTATGGAGCTTACTTGCGCCGTCTGTTTGCAACCATATCTGGATTGCCTTTTCTCATCATGGCCACAAACTCATCATAGTTAATTCTTCCATCCTGCAAAAGAATTTGTTTATGTATCATATGTGATGAGCCAATTGTTATGATAATGATGAAATTAAGGCTTTCTGCACGATATTTGCATAACTGAGATCGGATAAGTACGAAACTTTTTCTAAGATTTTAAAGAAGAAATCAATCATCTTGAGCAAAATATATGACATTGGAATCTATTTAACAAGATGCAAATTTGTAACACTAAAATGTATTTTTGAGACATAGAGTCTTTGATCATTTATAAGAACCTCATGTATTTTTCATAATGCAGCTTTGCGATTGATAAATAAATTAAGTATAATATTAGAGACATCTCATACATAAGATTGGTATTAAAAAACTTCTCAAGTATCCATCACTACTGCCAAAAAATAATTACAGCAACACAACTATAATCAACAAAACTTCCCTTTTTCTTGGGTTTAGATTTTTTCTGGGTTCTCTCATAAATTTAGATCTACTATTAAGGCATTTTTCATGGGAGCATGGAGTTCATTTGTCTAGGATCCATCGCATAATGAAATTATCATACTCAATGTCTTCTTTTATGTGAAAAAAATAATAAATAATAAGTTTCATATATATATATATATATATGAAGAAACTAAACTACGAGATAAGAAGAAACCTACATTGTCTGTGTCAACTTCTGCAATGATTTCTTTTATCGTTTTCTCATCACCCATATTGTACTTCTTAAGGGCTTGTTCCAGCTCTTCCATTGTAATGTACCTAATTCAGAAGCAGGGAACAGAAACCGGCACAAGATGCTAATCAATTAGTATTATGATAACATTTTCACGCAAACATAGGTAATATAATTATTATTGACAAGAGAAGGAAAAAAAAGTAACATTTCTTACCCGCTCTTGTCCTTGTCAAAATATTCAAAGGCTTTGTACAAGTGTTCCTCTCTTTCCATTCTATTCATGTGCATAGTAGCCGTGATAAACTCAATGTAATCAATGGTTCCATTTCCATCAACATCAGCCTGAGAAAAGTAAGAGAAATATGAATAGGAAAAGCGAAATTCGGTTGAACCACAAAGCATATAAGGAATGACAACTCACTCAGCATGGACAAGGAAATCAATGCACGGCCATGAAAAGCAAACAGTTCTGCTGTTTAGTAGTATTAATGATTGATATTTGACAATGTGTGCGTGTATGTGCATAGCTGTTAGTATCATGTATAGTCTATATTTTATTTTGTAAATGTTTGAAGATTTGATGAAAAACATCCTCAATTCAACAGGCTCCCTTTGCTTCATCTATACTAGAGAAGCACAAAGATAATGTGTGCACCAGGTTGAATAGTATACACAAAAAAACTAATGCAGAATAATTAAAGTCTGTAAAGAAAACGATCTTGTCCCGTCAAAATTTTTGTAGTGCATTTTAAGGAACAGTTATAAAACATTATAATAACAATGTAAAAGTTAGGGTGACGGAAAGGAAAAAGAGCCAAGAGGTATTACTGCTTCCATTAACTGTCTAATTTCAGACTCAGATAGCTTGGTGCCCAGCTTTGGAAGCCCAGCTTTCAGTTCTTCATAAGTGATAGTACCACTGTTATCTGTGTCCATGGATTTGAACATTTCCTTCAAGCCCATGATCTCCTCTTCAGAGAGATTTTCCGCAATCACCTGAAAGGAAAGAAAGAAATCCTTAATGTAACACATTGTAGAACTGGAATATGTCAAAGACAACAGCATTCATGATTGGTGAGGAGGATGATGTTTATAATATAACATCATTATGTAGGCTGGAATTAACTGTTCTGGCCCTACATATATCTCCATCCAATAGGGAATCAATCTTTTAAATTTATTTCACGAGCTTCATGAACTAGGGTTGTTAACAGCAGTTTAGTTTTTCCACGACTGACAGGCTGCCACCTCAAACAATCAGTTTTTAAATATTTTCTTTTCCTTTGTATTCTCAGCTTGCACATCTCTTGAGCCAAAAACACCTTTTTTATTTATATTTTCTTTTTCCACAGAATGACATAATTTTCAATGGGAAATTTATAAAATCTTGACATATTATTGATAGCTAAAGAAAAATTCTCACCTTTAGAGCCACTTTTTTGAGTTTGTTCATTGCCCTGAATTGTTTCATTCTAGTCAAAACAGCAATATCAAGAGGCTTATCAGAGGCATCACCATCCACTCTCATCCACGGATGATCTGCATCGCATTTCCAGTAATTGAGCTTCATCCATAATTTACTTAATGCCAAGATATTTCCGTAGGATGAACGTAAAAAATGAACACAAACATGCAAATGACTAAG
Organism: Litchi chinensis; assembly: GCA_019925255.1. Lineage (NCBI taxonomy): Eukaryota > Viridiplantae > Streptophyta > Magnoliopsida > Sapindales > Sapindaceae > Litchi > Litchi chinensis. The sequence goes on along the minus strand of CM034470.1, from coordinate 2,967,023 downwards.
TTTACTTTAGGATGGATGTACGAGAAATCTTGGAGTCTACATTATAAAACCATGGAACTTCAACAAGATAAAAAACAAAAATGAGCAGAAAAGACAAACACACAAATGGCTGCGCATGCTACGGTATAATCTCTTGTAATTCTAGAAACGTAATAAAGTTTCTTCAAAAAATAACAAAACTTACTTAGTACTTCAGCAGCTGAAAGCCGTTCTTTAGGATCAGCACGCATCATCTTCTTTACAAGATCTTTGGCACTACTAGATATGGAAGGCCATGGATCAGACGAGAAATCAACAGGACCCCGTAATATAGCATCAAAGATACTCTGCTCATTTTCTGCATGTGAAAGAAAAATGAAATGAACCAAATACTCTCAATATAGCTCAACTTCCAATACACTTAAAAATGAAACAAAATCCATACCTCCCCAAAAAGGTGGGACCCCACTAAGAAGAATGTATAATATCACACCAGCACTCCATATATCAGCCTCAGCTCCATAATTCCTTCGCAATACCTCAGGCGCCACGTAATATGCACTCCCAACAAGATCTCTAAAAATATCTCCTGCATTAACAAAACATTAACTATATAATTCATACTCATCATTAACAAAGTATCCTAAAGGCCAAAAACTACGCAATTCAACCAAATCCAGATCAAGAAAAATCACCTTTCTTGAAAAACACAGACAGCCCAAAATCCGTGGCCTTCAATGGGGAATCCTCATCGGTACTCAAGAACAAGAAATTCTCAGGCTTCAAGTCCCTATGCATCACCCCCATCGAATGACAATTATGCACCACGGTCACAATCTGCCTACACAAATTTGCGGCAGCTCTCTCTGAATAATGCCCCTTGGCTATGATCCGATCAAACAACTCCCCTCCCGCACACAACTCCATTATCAAATTCACCGAATGCTTATCCTCATAAGCAGCCTTTAGCTCTACTATATTCCTATCAAACAACAAATCAACAACAACATCATTCTGATTCTTTTTCCAAGCCAAATTCACATAAACATTGCATCTTTGATAGTCAAGATATGTGCTTTATAGTATACTATACAGCGACGAAAGCAAAGGAAATCACGAAAGATTTGAAATTGGCGGGGAACTACCTGTGGCCGGTGAGGTGGTGCATGATCTGGACTTCACGGCGGACGTCGTCGATGTCGTCGCGGTTGATGAGCTTGCGAGTGGCGATGGACTTGCAAGCGAATTGCTGTTTGGTTTCCTTGTGAGTCACCAAGTAGGTCACGCCGAACTGGCCGCGGCCCAGCTCCCGGCCGAAGATGTAGGTGGAGCGGACGTCCTCCATCGGCCGACCGAGGACGCGGCCGACGGTGGAGGAGGAGGAGGAAGATGCGGGTTGGATTTTAATGCCGTTGGAGTGGTGGCCGTGGTGGACGTGGGCGTGGGGGCGGGAGTGTGGGTGTCCGCCTTCGTCATCGTCCTTGGCGGCGGCGGTGGCGGAGGACGGGAGGCCGTTGCAGTTGCCCATGTTTTTTTGGTCAACGCGAGTCAAGTGAGAGAGAGAGAAAAAACGGAGGCTCCAATGAGTCAATCGGGGTTTTATGAGTTTGGTTTTGTCTTGCTGGCGGCCAATTTCTTGTCCGAATAGGGACAGGGTTCTGAAATGACTATAATGGGCACTGCGAGTTGTGTGGAAAATGTCTAATGAAAAAGCGACTCATTAAAGGACAAAAATGGAAAACAAATCTGCGTTTGCCGGGAGTCGAACCCGGGTCTATTGCTTGGAAGGCAATTATCCTAACCGTTGGACTACAAACGCCTGCTGAGGGATCCTTCAAATTTATTTATCAAAAGCTAGCAGATAGTGCACTTTGAATCCTTATGGGTAGGTGTTATGGTCCTCATGGATCTTTGCCAATTATTAATAATCCAGAAATCCATAGGATCCACTCAACAAATTTGAATTTGAAACTAAAGCTCCCATTAAATCATGCCATCTTTGGGAAGTAGGAAATTAGAGCCTTTAGATATATAGGTATCCATGATATGACTTAAATCTAAATCTTATAAGAACAAACTACAGGTATAACAATATATTAGCCCATTTGAAGCTCTTATATTCATGATTCACCCAAAAGTATAGAGTTGAGCTTTTCGATAAATTGTTAGGACTGTGTTTGTCACATGATGCAGACACACCTCTTATATAAATTGTATAAAACACGTATAGTTGAATTCAGCCCTTCATGTAGGAAATACTAGAAAGAAAGAATCGCAAAAATCCTCGAAGATTGGTCAGTTTTGAGCGGAAATTATCATAAGTTTGGGGAGTTTTTGAAAATTTCCCATCTGTAGTGGTCCTGTTTCCTTGGACTACTATACTCCTTACAAGGACCCAAAAAAGAAAACAAACAAAAAGGTTACATAAAGTACAAAAATGAAATTATAACCAAAGCCAAAATCATGGAATCTTCACACTATCCACCTCCCAAAAGAAAAAGAACAACGGTGCAATATGTTATACATGCTGGAATTGCACAAGTATATATAACTTCACATGTGATCCATTTCCTGTTCCATGTCCACAACTCTCTTCAGTTTCAGGAGAATAGAATAGTTGAACCTCTCATGCATCCTATTCTATTATACGTTGTTTATATTTTTATAAAATGATAGTCCTTGCACAACATGATCATGTTTCTCTATTATTTTTTCTAGTGTGTAGGTCCATTAAAAGCTATGATTTCTATCAAATGATTCAAATTAAACTGTTATGATGGTCACTAGCTATCTGTCATGGAGATTGTCCAGCATAAGCCAACCAAAAAAAAAAATCAATATATTCTTATAATCTCATTGAACTTCATTAATATGTTTGAGTGGAGCAATGATTCCTTGACAATAAAATGCACTTCCAAGTTATGCTTCCTTATTTTTCATTAACTGATGTAACCATAACATCCTTCTGTCATGATCACCCCACTAATGTAAATTTCTTCGCAGCATCAAAACGTAAAACTCAGAAAATGCGTAAAAAGTTAAAATTTAATGTTGATAACATCTTGTTTTTGTATTGTCGCATTAAGAGTAATGATTGTTATTTAGGTGAAGATTTGTCCGGAACATTGTGAGAAGGAACAGATTCTTGTCTCCAGATGGTAATTTTTCGAAGCTGATTCCAACTAGCGCATTTATGGGAATTGTTAAAGGTCTGGTTCAAATTAAAGAGTAAAACGATTATATACAAAGCATCTTAGACTAATGAACTTGGATTTGTGTCAAGGAGACAACAAGTCATAAACACCAGCCCAATAATTAGGAATGATCATACCCGAAAATGTATTTGATGTACATGCTTTTTTTTTATATGTAAACATTGTGTGGACTTAATCATGTGATGTGCAAGTTTTAATTAAAGAGTCTCTTGAATTATGGAATTCGAAAACATAACACGTTAGTCTCCGATGTCATTCTCAAGATGGTGACCCGACTGATATGAGGCTCAACACGTCATTGTAGATAAAGAAAGCTAGATTTGTATGGCAAAAGTGACTGCATGCAGAGGTTATCACTTGGGGAGGCTAATTCTTGTACATGGTGGCAGAATATAGTCTTTACTTTCTCTCAATGGTTGTGCACAGGAAATGCATTAGTGTGAAAACTCTACGTATGAGAAGCTCATTCTCCAAAAAGTTGGAATTACAAAAAAGTGGTTACCACATATTATTTTTCGAACACAACATGTAAAATTTAGCAGTATCACAAGCCAATGATAGCATATTTTTCCCTTCTTTACTCTATTTGGAGATTTTGTGGACCTGATTTATTAAGGCAGGTTTGATTCTCTCAGACTTCCATTAACTTCATTGTGATCACTCTTAGTCTAAAGTGCCACCGATCTTATTCTTCGGTTCTGCATCTAGAGTTATTCTATTTGTCATTACATATACAATTAAGTATTTCCTCAAATATGTACATATATACACACAATTAAGTAGTTAAGTTGTCAAACTATCCTTGGAATAAGTTTCCCAATGTTAATTCCGCGTTCTCATGATCAATAATGTATTTATATTACAGAGTATAACTAAATATAAATCAAGGAACCAAAGAATCATAGTCACATCCATGTGTATATCTCTAGTGAAATCATTGATTATAATAATACGTGTAGCAATGTTCATCCAAGTAAAGCGCATACGCGGATAAAACAAAGTGGGAGAATAGGAGAATAATCAAGAAAGAGTAATAGGCATAACAAAATCTCCAAGCTGATTTTAAGGAATACATAAGGTAAGAAAAGCATATATTACATGAATAATTAGATACCTTCATATGCAGAATTAGAGAGAGCAAAGAATTTGCCACCCCCAAATTTACTCCTCACACCCATTTATTCATTCATTGTTTTCAAAAAATTTGAAACTTATTATTTTTTTAAAAAAAAAAAAAAAGAAATTTATTTATTCGTGCATCCTTTAAAATATCCAAAATAACTCTGAACTAATATATATATATATATATATCTATACATGTATATAAAAGTTATTAAATTTTCATTTATAAATACTCTTTCATTTTTTGTTTTCTTTTTTTTTTCTTTTTCTTTTCTATTTTTTCTTTCCTCTCATTCTTCTTTAGTACATCATGCTCTACTATCTTTTTTCTTTCTTTTTAAATTTTTCATTCGATCTATTCTTTCTTTCTTTCTTTTTATCAATGGCTTCAAAATATGTTAAAAAAAAAAAAGAGAGAGAGAGAAAGAGAAATATCGTTTCATTATTTTTTTCTTTCTTTTTTCATTTTTCATTATTTTTCTTTCTTTCTTTCTTATCAATGGCTTCAAAATATGTTAGCCAAAAAAAAAAAAAAAAAGAGAGAGACAGAGAAAAATATTATTCTTCACACATATTAGCGCATACACATAAAAAATGTGTAAGAATGATTTGTAAGACCTAAATTTGAAATTTTTTCTTTTTATTGGATCAAAGTGTGTTTATTTATGCATGATCAAGATATGTTTATTCAAAAATCCAATTTATCTAACCCAATATCAAACACAAAACGAAGTAAGAAAAAACAAAGAAAAAACATATACAAAATTTTACCATCCAAATTTATTTAAGTCACAAATGTTTAGATTTTTGTTAATAAATCACAAATTTAGATTGATAGAAAAATATTTAATTATCTATAAAGATTGATAAACAACAAAATAAGTTACTTTATGAATAACAAAATTTGTAAAATTGAAAAGTAATCTTATTTTGATTTCCTTATATTACCGTGTTTTTCTAAGTAATTTTAAGTATGAATATTTTTGTAATTAAAAAATGCTTTTAAAAATTTGGTGTGAGAAGCATTTTGTTGAGTGGCAATAGCCTCACCCAAGAATTTGATATGCTTTCGTCATTGAGTCTTGCACGAGAGGATGTTGAAGATGAGTGAATGAGAGAATTCTTCAATGAGAAAATATTACCAGCTTGTTCTTCTCTGATCAGACGCAAAATATCATCTGGGACCTACCTGTCTTATCCAAGTGTAATTCCCACATGAAGAAAGTAAAAAAAAGCCTCTCTCTATATTATGGGAAGTTCAAGCTTCTGGTGTTTTAACATTCTTCTCTGATCCTCTATTTTACCTTTCCGCGGTAATTCTGAGGAATCATGTGATCAAAATCGAATAATAAGCCACACCTAAATAACTTTGTTATCTTCAATGGTAGATAATAATAGATAAAAACGTACTAGTTGTCACTATGGGATCTACATTACACAAGAACTATCTACTTCTTAGCAATGAAAGCTAAAAGTATATATGGCAATAACTATGAGCATCAATCCCTCCTCCAAGGATGCTACACCTCATGATTGCTGCTATAATTACCATGACATGGTGAAGATATGCTTGCCATGCAAATTTGATTCCAATTCTCCGTTTATGCAACATTATTGAGGTTAAGCATCTTTATCCTGAGTTTATAGCTCCATCTTCAATTCTATTATTGTTGTATTATTCTTTCTCTTTATATAACATATCTTGACTAGACATACTTTCTCTCCCTAGTTGCACCTACAACTAAGCTTGCATCCTCTTTATAGAACTCCCTCAGTCTCACCTATATCCTCACCATCAAACTCAACTGCAATTCTTTATCTCATCCTCCGGCTAGCTTCTCATGCTTAAAAGCAGTTTATCTATAAGTTCTTCTCTTACAAACTCTTACCTAATCTGAAGTTTTTCTAAAATCATATAATTTGTATAACAATACAGGAAACTTAAAGCGAAGAGTTGGAAGAGTCTGTAATACTTAATTGGAGAATGAATGGCAAAAAGGGCGGTTGTGTTGAGATCAACATTCCATCATCAGCGACCAAAGCTAAGCAGCTGAATAGTGGGAAGAATTCTTGCAACGGTTGGGACTTTTCCTGCAAAGCATGGCCTCAGAAAGTGTGGGAATTTGCCAAAGAAGACACCAACAGAGTTGCATTCTCATTCAAAGTGGGCCTAGCTGTTTTGCTAGTGTCTTTGCTTATACTATTCCGAGCTCCCTATGAAGTATTTGGCACCGACATCATTTGGTCCATCCTAACTGTTGCCGTCACGTTTGAATATACAGTTGGTATGTCCATATATATTTAATGTCAATTCATTCAGGTGCATGTCATCAATCATACACCAGATTATAAGACCTTGAAAAGCTTAATGACATGTAAGCATGTACCATACAAATCAGTTAGCATTCTGATCATGTTTATACATATATTAGATCAAAATGTGTACTTATATTTCAGACAGAAGATGGTTACCTTAGCATAAAAGAAAAAAACTTACATGCTTTTCTGAGACATATTCAATGGCTTTGAATTTCTTCAGGTGCAACGTTTAATCGTGGATTCAATCGTGCTCTTGGAAGCTTGCTTGCGGGTATCTTAGCTGTTGGAATTGCTCAGTTAGCTCTATCCTCTGGCAGAGTTGCTGAACCTATTATACTTGGCATTAGCATCTTCTTTATAGGTATAACTTCTGCATAATCTAGGGTTAAACAACAAATAAAATGATTAAAAATTAAATAACACAATCACTAACCTTCGTTGAACATTCACTGCAGGGGCTGTGACATCATTTATGAAACTATGGCCATCACTTGTGCAATATGAGTATGGTTTCAGAGTCATACTTTTCACCTACTGTTTAATAATAGTGTCTGGATATCGAATGGGAAACCCAATAAGAACTGCCATGGATCGCCTGTACTCTATCGCGATAGGAGGCATCGTAGCAGTCCTAGTGAATGTGCTTGTTTTCCCTATATGGGCGGGGGAGCAGTTACACAGGGAGCTTGTCAACAACTTCAACTCTGTGGCTGATTCTCTTGAAGGTAAAAACTAATAAAAGTTGCTCTCACTTCTACAATTCCATTTGATATCTCACTTATTGATACACAAACACAGAATGTGTGAAGAAATATTTAGAAGACAATGGGTCAGATCATCCAGAATTTTCCAGTACTGTCATGGATGAGTTCCCAGATGAGCCTGCATATAGAAAGTGCAAAATCACCTTGAACTCATCAGCAAAACTGGAGTCTCTGGTACTTATTATACTTCCTTGTGTGTTGATAAAAAACGAAGTTGTTTCCTTTTTTTTCCTGACAGCACAATAAGTGCTAACATTGGTCATGGATGTTACTGGTTCCATGTAAAAAAGGCTATTTCAGCAAAATGGGAGCCACCCCATGGAAGATTTCGACACTTCTTCCATCCATGGGCAGAGTATGTTAAAGTTGGAGCAGTTTTACAATATTGTGCCTATCAAGTTATGGCACTTCATGGTGTGCTTCACTCTGAGATTCAGGTATCTGCGTGTCAGTTTTTCCTCTTCCCTGAAAGAAACTTCAACAATGTTTTCCATTGAAGGAAACTATAAATGTTAGAAGGGATATCCATATTCTACTAAGCAGAATCAAAAAATTTTTCCAACCGCAAAATATGAAAAATGGTTTTTTCTCAGGAATCTAGCCAAAAGAATTCTACTAAATCATACGTTTAATGGTCTAGAATTCTCATGGCAAAAGAATAATTTCGAAGGTCGATAAAAGAATTATACGATGTGTTTGTGGTCATAGTCAGTGTACATCTTGGGTGTAAAATGCCGCACTCATCTGCACCTTCATTCTTGATTCTAAATCTCTGATATCAGTACTTTGCCATGAGCATTAAGAGAATTGTGCATCCTGATACATGTCAATTAGCTCCTAAAATGTTACAAAAATTTGATGAAATAAAGATTGATCCTATTAGAGTTGACCTGCCTATGAATCTGAATATATAGCAGAGGTTATGAGCATGAGACATTTTTTGGTTCATGTCATAAAAAGTATGATTGACATGAGTACTTTTTCTTGGCGTCCAGGCACCTAACAATCTCCGAATCACATTCCAATCTGAGATACGAGACGTGACAAGTCAGGCAGCAGAGGTGGTGAGAAGCTTGGGCAAGGACCTTTGCAACAGGAAACGAAGTCTCAAAACTTGCCTGCTAAAGAGAGTTCACAGCTCAACAGAACGCCTGCAACGCACCATAAACTTACAGTCCCGTCCTCTCACAACACATTGTGACCCCCCTACTGACATCAACTTCTCCAAGCCACCACTCCCGAAAGTACTCTCGGCCACACTCTGCTCTGACCTCGCAAACCAACTGGCAGAACCTGAAGGCAACAGCTTAGAAAAGGACACCACTTTGGGGACCTTGACATCACTAATCCAACAGGGTGAGTCCTACCATGAGATGATGAGGAAACAGTCTAGGAGGCTGCATTCTTGGCCATCTAGAGCAATGGATGCTTTCGAAGAGGAAGGTGGGGCTGGTGTGCATTTTTTGCCAAGGGTGAGGGCACTAGAGAGCACTGCAGCACTGTCACTTGCCACTTTTACTTCTTTGCTTATTGAGTTTGTTGCCAGGCTTGATCACTTGGTTGAAGCAGTTGATGAGCTTTCAAAATTGGCCAAGTTCTAACATGAGAATCTACATACAGCTACTTATTCAAAACTTGATACAGTACTAGACATGAAAATTTAAATAGAAAAATGAATACTAGTGTTGTGGCAAATGCTGTAATGACACTACAATAAAGTTCCAATTTGTGAAAGAAATGAAGGAGTTTTATCATTTATGATGCTTCTGATGTTTCTTCCTTCTGTTTTTATAGCTTAAAACTCACAAAATTTGAAGAAAATAATAGTAGAAGCTTCAATATTGTGCTGTCTTAAAACACTTGGTTTTGGAGCTTGGAATAATATCATTGAAATACCATTTTAAAAGCTATAATAAAAATTGAGGAATATTCCAAAGATTTGTCCAAATAACATAACAACTATAATAAAAATTAAGATATATTTCAAATATTTGTCCAAATAATATGGTATTGTTATTTATAAATCATCTCATAATCAATATATTTATGAATCATTCATCAACTCATTTAGATAATTTTAGACGATATGGCATGATCTTTTTTTATGGCCAGTCAACGAACACCAGAAATAGAAGGAACCTTCAGAGATAATCTGTTTTGAAGTGATCAAGATTTCCAACAAGACAATAAAAATAAATTAAAAAAAAAGGGGGGGGGTGGGTTTGTTTTGAGTTCAAAGTTTGAAAATATGGTATGATTGACAAGCCAAATTCATGCTACATGTGATGTGAGCTTAATAAAGTATTCATTCTAGACATGGACTGAATGACTGAAAAGTAAAAACCCCAAAGTGGGTCAAAGTCCACGCACTGTCACGGCGTTCCGTGGCATGCAGATTGGGCGTTCAATTATCACAACTAGAAATGAGAAAACTTTATATCACCATTTCATATCATCTAAACTTATTCCAAAAAAATCTCAGATCAGACTATTAATGAGCAGTCGACCTATTGAAATACATTCCATCTTCCAATATATCTTGGTGATAAACAGCGATCACTTACTTTGACAATATCTCATATTTGAATAGACCCGATCACTGGTGACATTTAAAAAATCCACATATCATACCACATTTTCGATTTCTTCATGAGTATATGTATATCCCACTCCATTACCATAAAACATAACTAAATTAGAGCAACACATACATAAAATTTGGAACAGGAAAGTTAAAGAGATATACCCACTGTGAAGGCTTTATTATAACCAGAAATGTTATGACAGAGAGACTGACCGACGGGACCTTAATGATGATGATAAACCTGTATTCACAATAACCTGCTGAGACATTTTTAAGATATTTACATGAATGAACCACCCCAACGATCTGACTCAAATGCTATCTCCTACTTGATTTCCCAACTTGTAATATTACAAGGTGCCAAAGTTGGTAAAACATTCTCTCCATTACGATCAATTAATTCAAACTTCTAAGCACCTATGGACAATGGACTGACCAACTGAATTCAAATTACACAGACATGCAGATGGGCACTGCTAAGTGTGCCAAGACCAAATTGAGAAAACCCAAGATAAATAGACTTGTGTGTCCGGCTGCATCATGCAGACCTTCCCTGCCCCCCAATAATCACCAGCTAGACCACCTTTGCTGCTGTTTGAGACCAGAAATGGTATGCAGAATTGCCATTACAATTATAGAACAGCAGAGAGAAACAAACTTACATCCAGCTCTGAGGCATTATGCAGGACTTCTCTGGCTCCATTGGATTGCCTGCAACAACTTTACTGCTGTTTGACGTGAGACTGGAACTGCCTGCTAGCATTGCCATCAAACTTCCACCATGCACCCTGCCTTCTGGAACAAAAGTTGACATCGGTGATACGCCTCCTCCCCCAACTGAGTTATGGGGATTTGGAGCATTAGGTGGCGCTATTTTGAAATCAGAATAACTTGCTGGACCACCCATCACAATTTCCATGTTCATGTCATCAGTAGCAACCTCTTTCATTTTCTCAGGTTTGTCAACTTTAGGGTTGTGGACTATTGGTCCTAGGGTGACACCCCCATGTACCCTCTTATCCTGCACCAGACCACTGTGCAGTGCACAGAGACCAGTCTTCCCCCTTGCGAATGAGTTGCAGGGGCCAGTAGGTTGAGGACCATGCTCCGACCCAGGATGCCCCCAAGAGCATCTCTTACCTCCCCCATGTGCCTTGCAAAAGTCAGTACTACCTTGTGCACTCTTGCCACACCCTTCAAACTTGCACCTCTTGCCCCCCCCATGACGGACACAATAGTCAGTCCTTCCCCTGGCACTCTTTGTACACTCTGGCACAGCACACCTCTTACCACCACCGTGAGCAACACAAAAGTTGGTTCCTCCATGAACACTCTTCGAACAAACCCCACCACCCTGGAATGCACACCTTTTTCCACCTCCATGACCCTTACAGAAGGGAGTGCTTCCCTCAGCACCCTTTGTGCAACCTGGGGCAGTACACCGTTTTCCACCACCGTGTGCCTTGCAGAACATTGTGCTCCCTTGTGCCCCTTTAGTGCAACCAGGTGCTTGGCATCGACGACCGCCTCCATGTGAGATGCAAAGACCTGAGAGGCCTTCTGCACTTTTAGTGCAGTTTTCTTTCTGGCATCTCTTGCCACCACCATGACGGATACACAATCCGGATTTCCCTCTGGCAGCTCGAGTGCAACCCTCATGACTACATCTCCTACCACCACCATGAGCAATACAGTAGTCAGTGCGTCCTTCAGCACTCTTTGTGCACCCCAGGTATTCACATCGCCTGCCACCCCCGTGGGCTTTACAGTACACAGTCCGACCCTCAGCTCCCTTGTGGCAACCAGGTTTTTGACACCTCCTGCCACCACCATGAGAAATACAACGGCCAGAAGCACCTCTGGCTCCCTTTCCACATCCCTCAACCTGACATGTCTTGGCACTAGAGCTTCGCTGCTGTGGCTGATGTTGTTGGGTCATCCCGGAAGTACAGGTGACTGAGCTTCTAGGTGTAGTTATCACACTCGATGAGAGTTCCGGAACATTGGGAGCAAGATCATGACCTCTTTGAAACTCATTGAAAAAGAAGCTAGCCTCTTTGTTTGGTGAAGTCTGCAATGGTGGCAAGGAAAACCCAGGTTTCCAACGGCATGATGTTGATCCTTCATCGGCATTGATGGCCCCAGCAGACACTGGTGGCATCTCCATGCCCATGTGAAATAGACTGGAGTTGGAATGCACACGAGTGATATCAGATTCAGAAGGCCCAGTTGAGAGACTTAACTGTAGGTCAACCTTTGGCTGCAATTCCGCTCCTTTCAAATTTGCATTCACTAACTTCTTGGGGTTCTCACTGCCAAGATGAAGGGTGAAATCCAATTCAAGATCCATCGAGGACTCCTCATCAGTTTCTTTTGCTGAAGACATTGTAGTGCAAGCAGTTGCAGAACTTCCCTTGCTGTCCGAGGAACTCAATGAGCGACCAAGCCCAAGAGATAATGTAGAGCCACCTTGCCGACCCACAGATCCATCAATCAACCCCCACTTCCGCTTAACTCCGTTTGAGGTGGAGCTGTATGGCACTAAAGAACCAGGGGAGTCAAGACGTAAGATGGTATCTGTGCCATACTCAGCCCCATCTTCCCAAACCTGTGGTGGGCTACCCAAAATTTTAAATGCATTTGAAGAGCAGTTAGCAGTAAAACCCACATTCTGGAGCATAGGGTCCATGAAGTAATAGCTGAATCCCTAAAGTGATAACCAACCTAAACTTAATAGAAACAAAACAGTCAACCTGACTTCCGGAGAGAAGAATGATTAGCTACAAAACTACAGTTAGATGTCTGTGAAAGTCTGCATCCCACCCCCACTTACAAATCCTGAGGTATCACACCTATCCATTTTACTAATGTACTTTAACCCAAAATTTGGCTGATCAGTTGAGACAATGGAACATGAAACTGACTAGACCAGATCCCTTCACAACAGTATCATGGCAGTTGATCATCCTGCTTCATAAAAAAATACATGGTCAGTAAAGAGTTCATGTAGCCTACTGAACATAAGCACAAGAAGATTGGTCTTTACTATGATCTGAGAATTGAGCTTTCTATTGTGCAAGAATCACTCGAGTTTCATAAGAGATTGAAATGGTAAATAATATTTAAGAAGTTCAATATAATTAATCATACAAGAATTACAAAAAACCAAAAAACAAAAAACTCTTCTTAAGGTAAAGAAAACTGTGAATCCCAACAAGGCAGTAAACATCTTCAAAGAAAAAATATCATGTAAAATATTCCTTAACATTTCAACATCATGTAAACTACTCCTTAACAATTCAGAAGTCAACAGAACAAACTTAGTCGGGTAATCTGGCAGCCTTAAAGAGAGGAGAAACATCAAAAACCCAAATCATCAAACAATCAGTACAGTTGCTCTACAATTACAGATATCAGTAGCATAGAAGAAACATAGTTCTACATCCAAAATGAAATAAATCACAAGTTGCTGATAGAAACTTTTAAGCAATTCAATACAATACCAGAACTATATCACTGACACTACCTATCGAATAAGTGAGCATAAATAAATACATAGAAAGAAAGAACAAACACAGATCTGCAAATTTGAACAATCTCGAAGAATGATACATCTCGGAACCAATGCACCAAAATTAAAAACATATATAATCAAAAGTTCCCAACAACATATCAATCCAAAATCTTGTATCAATATCAAGCAAATTTCACAATTAAAAAGATCCATAAACGAAGAACACATACTGTCAACACATATAAAAAAAATAATTACAGCTATTTCAATAATAATAATAATAATAATAATTACAGCAAATCATTGATGAAAATTTTGCTATAAATACTTTTTATGTAAGAATAAAAAACAAAAAAAAAAAAAAAAAACGTTTTACTTTCCCATTCAAAATCCAAAACAACAAAACTACTTAAAAGAATCATCAACTAGATAACATAAAATCAACATCTCAAACTCCTCTAATACTAGTACCTACAAAATTGAAGTCAATGACCAGCAAAATCAAAATGGATTCCTTGATATCTACAACAAAGGAGACTCTCAAACAAAATCAAAACATGAACACACCACATAACTATAAACAATTACAATTCAACCAAGCATAGAACAGAAGCAGAGATTTGATAAACAAACAATAAATTTAAAAAATAAAATAAAATCGTTTTTTTTTTAATCAGATGTAGATTGATTACAATACCAGGTTGACAGCTCAGATACAACAACCAAAAAATAAAAAATGATAACCAAAAACTGTTGAATTGGATAAAATCTTTGAAGAACAATGATTTAATGAATGTGCTTGATTCAAAAAAGGTGAAATTGAGTCGCGAATCTATACAAAACAGACTTTAATGAGTTGACAAATTTAAAATAAAACCGAAAATCATTATCAAAATCAAAACTTGGCACGAAATTCGTATTAAAAAGGCGAACTTGAAGACCTGATATCGAAAACTAACAACAGAGAATTCACTATCAGATTGGCTGCGCTAAAAAATGAATGGAAAAGCCGAAATTCACCTCCAGGCTGTCGACGAATCGGGGGCGACTAACAAACCATGATCGGCGGCGTTTGGAGGCAAATTTAGGGCTTTGAGCGCCGGCGAGAGGAAGAGAGACACAGAGAGAGAGAGAGAGAAAAAAAAAATCGAGAGCGAGAGAGACGAGAGACTTGAGAGACAGAGAGTGGCTAAAAAAATTTGGAGAGGAGGGTCGCACGTGCGAGGAGGAGATAGGGCACGTGTAAACTTAGGGTTTAGTGATACTGGATTTGGTGGGTTAGATTGATAAATTAACCGAGGTTTTATGTTTTGTCACACATGACGACATCATGTCATGTGTTTGATTTGGCTAAGCAAGTGTAAAGTGTTTAACTGTCCGTGGTTTTAGATTTTTTATTTAAAAAAAAAAAAAAACTTTTTATGATATTTTATAGTTTAAGTAAATATTTGTGTATATATATTTGAAATAATATATATATACACTTTAGGGGCAAAAAAATATTTACCATGTTCAATATATTGTTGATACTTTACATATTTTGGAATTATTATTTTTTAAAAAAAATTGGAATATGTCCTGTATTTGAGAATGTTAGAAATACTTACAGTATTTACACTATTTTTTTAATGAATTGAGAACACCGATATTTACATTTAGTATTTAAAATATTATTGTAATTTTGTACATTCAAAACTTATAAGTGTAAGTGATAAGCATAAATTTTATTTAAATTCACAATCTGATATAATTTTAACGCATGCATATATTAACATATGTGTATTAGTTAGGATTTACATAACTTTTCAAATTTCAAATGTTGACGTAGTGGAAAATGGTTGAAAATTTCAAGTACAAATTAGTGACTTGTGCTTGATTAGATAATTTGAACAATTAGTTACAAAATTTAGACAATTTAAGTTTGTAATCTAGATGGATGTTGTCAATGCAATTATTTGTTTGACTAAGGTTCATATGGAAAAATATGATATTGACAATTCCTTAAATGTTATTCAAATACCAATTTCTTTGTCTCTATCTTAGTTGATGAGCATTGAAGTTGTGTGTTTTTACTTTTTAGTGAAGACAATGTAATAACACAGTAACATAAAATGTTGACATGTCCATTTTATGAAACTTGTGATAAGCTCATAATGTAGGGTGGCATATTTTGCTTAATTGTTGCATTGAAGTTTGATTATTACATTAAAAGTGTTTGGTTACAACCTAAGAATGGCTACTAGACAAAGTAAGGTTAGCTAACCATATGACATTCACACTTATATATAAGTTCCAATGGTACAACCATCATAAACTTTGAACTAATTATAATAATTTAAACAAACAAACAATGGTTTATACTAATGTATTTCCTACTATTGACAGGTGTATTTTATAATACAACAATGAAATTAACATTTCATATCAAGACATACCATCTGAGTAATCCTTGAAACTAATTTCCAAATCACACTTTGTTGTTAGCAATTATTTTTTTTTTCAAAAGTTCTAATGAAATACACACATGTATATAAGAACTTTTATAATTAGGTATTTCTAATTTTAAAAAATACGGAACAATCAATCAAATTCATCTATTGTATTATTTCTTTTAAAAAAATATTTATTTTATTTAATTCAATGCAATGAATGAATTTAATTGGTTAATCTTTACTTTTTAAAATCAAGCATACTTAATTATAAAAGTATTAATATATATATGTTCTATGATCAGTACATCATAACTTTTAAATTATCATGATCATTAATCCTATTTACTTATGGTATTATCTCTCCCAAAATATTTATGTATCCTATTTATTTCAAATATAGTAAATGATTAAAATTAATTATTTTAACAATTTAAAACTATACACACTAACCATAAAAAGAGAGAGAGAGAGAGAGAGAGAGAGAGAGAGAGAGGGGGGATGGGGGGTATCATGTTTATTTTCACAAAGACACTCAATTTTACAAGTTTCAAGGATATATAAGAGAATAATGTTATACTTTCTTTTTTTTTTTTTTTTGTTTAAATTCATGTCAAAATGATATGATATATGAGTTGTCAACATCATATTAATTAAAATAATATTGCACTATATAAAACTTTGCCTCAATTCATTGCCTAAATAACGTGGTAAATTTATGTATAATTATCACATTATCAATATGTTATTCCAAAATAAAATCGTAGCTACAAATCAATATGTTATATCATTTGAACAAAATTTTTTAGTAAATTTTTGAAAAGTATAACATATTAATTATTATATCATTTTATAATTTATAAGATGTTAACCATTCATATGTTGTATCATTTGGACATGAATTTTGATAAAAAAAAAAAAATTGGAAAGTCTAATATTCCTCTATACATTAACACAATTAAACTTTTATTTAATACAAAGTTTAGATCTAAGGCAAATGGATACCTAAACATAATTCAACTTTAACCCTACCATTTTTTTTTTAAGAATTAACCCTACTAATTAAATTGTACTTTTATTTACTAATAAATTGAATAACACATGTATCCCTAACTAAAGTAACTTCATTTTAGAGAAAAAAAAAACACTAAAGTAATGTGGATTTGAATCTCATTTTATTCAAAAATAAAATATTTTTTTATATTATTTCTATTGAAATTCATTAAAAAAATATATAAGATTAAAATAACAGTGATTAATTTTATAAAATTTAAATTTATTTTTAAAAAAAAATGGTGCTGTAGTTGGGAAACAGAAAAGCAGGAGTACTTTTTTTTTTTTGGAAGAAAGCAGGAGTTAATGATAGAGAGTTTCGAGGGGAGGAAAGGAAGGGAAAGGTCAGGTCAGGGTTAGGTTTGCGTGGCGAAACGCCATCGAACCAAAAAAATTAAAATGCCAATCCTGTCCCCAGTCTCCAGTCTCCACTCACCCACTTGCCACGTTGCCCTGACGTTACCTTTCCGTAGTCGGCAGCGGCTCGTCACCGCCCTTGGTGCCCCCCACCTTCCATCCTCGGCTCCAGTGGGCCCTACACGCCATTTGTTGAGAAACTCGAGACGGTTTGCTGGGGCCCAGTTCATGGATTCGCGTTCTCGGTTTTTCAATACCTCGGCGGTTAGCCATCTTTTTCCCCTTATCATTCAACGGCCCACCGTACCAAAGCTACTTCCACTCTCACTGCTACCCGCGTAGAACTCACTTCCTCCCCCGTTAAATAAAACGGATCACGTCACGCGATCTTCCTAACGCGTGACCTTGATGCGATCTGGTCTCACTTACGGCACGCGTATTGGTGCAATTTTGGGTTCTCAGTGGTGAAAGAAAACATCCGAAGCCACGTCGTTTTCAAAACATCATCTTTGATAATATGTCCGAATTGATGTATTGATAATTAGAAATTTAACAAGTAGAAGGTTTTTTAAAATCATTCAATAAAAATAGTGATCACGTTACTGCAAAGTTAGAAAACATTTATCTAGAAGGGGAATGAACCAATATAAACATGTGAAGAAGATAATAATTTTTTTTAATAAAATTAAGGGTGTATGTATATAATTTCTTTAGTGTAGCATTTTTAAAAAATTATTTTTGGGTGCAATGGCTCCACTGGCACGCTACACTCCTAAATACAGATTGATAATTTAATGGTAAAATAGTTGTCTTTTATAACTGCTCTGTAATATTTATTGAAGCTATAAAATAGGTAAGTCATAAAATGGTGGAAGAAAACTAAGAGACGTCAGTCTCCGGTTCACAGAAGTATATATTCATACTACATAAAATACTATTTGATTTCAATAAATTCTATAATATCTAATTTACTTGATGTTAGCTTAAAAAGGAAAAGAAAGAAAGAAAAAAATCAGTAAAGATGGTTTTGAAAATCTAACTTTTTAGTTATCAAATTTCCGTTGACTAAGTGCAAGGAGTTCACTAAAGATTTTTTTCGGTTTTCAAGATTTCAGTTGGGAAAAATTAAGATAAGATATGCTATTTTTAGTTTTTTAGTTTTCTTGTTTATTTTTGTTTTTTCATATATTGATCCAACTACTCTTTACCCAAAACAGAAAAAAGTTTGAGATATTTTTAAAAAAATGGTGGTGATACAGAGTCACAAAATGCACCTTCTTTCTCTAGATTGTATGTGTGTATAGATATAAAAGAAGAAGTCAAATTTATACACAGATTAAGAAGTCAAAAGAATTTGTTCCCTTATCTTATCATCCCAATCGCTAGATTTTGACGCGTAGGATAGCTATCTTGATTGTGAATCATCACTTCACCACTTTTAATGAAAAAATATAAATGGACCACCATAATATGCCAATCCTAGCTCCATCAACCACCTCCCTATTTCCTTACTAGAAATTGCATGAATATAACTAATGTTTTCGTTTTGATATGTGACATATACAAGTAACTATAACTAATTGGTTTAGCTATGAATCAAATCATTCATTGTTTATACATATTAGATTTGATTTCAAAACTTTTAAAACCGAACAAAGATAATTTAGTCGTAAAATTGCAAAATATAATGGGACTCATATTAGATTTTAAAAAGCGTTGAGTTATATGTCTCACATTTTATATATTAACTTAATCTTTAACTCATTATGCATCCAGTAACTGATAGATACTCATTAATAATTATTTATTTTATTTGAAAAGAATATGTCAAGTGATTAAAGTTGTGATAGAATGTGGCATTGCTCATAATATTATGTAGATATAAATTTTTATGGATAATTATAAGGCAATCAGAAATCTACTAACATCAATAATCAAGGGTTTATCAGGACGTGCTAATATTTGTGTGTGTGTGTTTTTTA
The DNA here is from genome assembly GCA_019925255.1 of Litchi chinensis. NCBI lineage: Eukaryota > Viridiplantae > Streptophyta > Magnoliopsida > Sapindales > Sapindaceae > Litchi > Litchi chinensis. Next base: position 2,947,705 of record CM034470.1, on the reverse strand, counting down.
TTTTTCTTAATCATGGGTATTTGAACTCGAAATCTTAATTTTAGTGAGAGAGTTGATTATCAACCAGATTATATCTAAGAGCATGAAATTGTCGAGATTAAACACAATATATAAAGACAAAAATTTACATAGCATTTCTATTCTCATGATAAGATTTAAAAAATAAAAATTCTATATTTTGACTAATCATATTGATAAATGTACATGATAAGATAAAACATCTCATTTTAGATATGAAAGAAATTATACAAACTATTTAAGTCATAACTTGATGTGTAATAATTTTAATCATATAAACTGAGAAAACGATAATTCTTTAGTGAAAAAGTGTTAGAGGTAGTCAGCTTGCTGCGTATGCTTTTATGATAAAAAATTTCTACTCTCATAATAAGATTAAAAAAAAAATCTCTACATATATTTTGATAAACATGCATGATAAGATAAAATATCTAATTTTTTTTTTAAAAAAAATATACACACTATTTAAGTTATAATTTGATGTGCAATAATCTAATAGGCATTTACTTCAATTGGAGAAATCGAATGATTTGGAATCAGAATGATTTGGAATCGAAACGATGTATCAAAATTATATAAGTTATTTACTTCAACTGTAGGAGTCAAAATCCGAATCGAAATTAATAGTATTTCAATTGAGTTGTTTTATTTTATTTGGAATCGGAATGAATTAATTACAAGTTACAAAAATGTCTTAATTAAAATTATGGATCAATTATAATATGAAAAATAGTATTTAAATGTAATGTCATTTTTTGTCATGTAACTCGTCATAATAGACTAAAAAAAAAAAGAATTCTCTTAACAATATTATTATAAGTATATTTTGTATCTATATATATTTTTAAATAATATATTGTGTATCTATATTATATATCAAGTTGTTTTTTTTTATTTTTTGACATAAAATGTGACCTAAATTTGCTTTGCTTTTGTAAATGCAATAGCCTAGCAACATGGAAGTGGTAGTAACAACTATCACCAATATATAACATTATTCAATTTATTCTTTTGTAAATATGTTTTTTTTTTTAAGAATGCTATAAAAGATTTTTTTCATTGAATTTGTGAATGAAAATAATATTCCCAAATAGGATGGAGAGAGTGAAATTCTCATTCCACAACTCTAAATTGATGTGAATCCATATTTTTTATTTTCCATTACAAAATAAATTTTAAACAAATAAATATATTAATTAACCTCTTTCTTTAATACATGAAGTGAATACATAGTTAGTCATATAAACAGAGAAAAGGAGGATTCTTTAATGAAAAAGTATTAGAAGCAGCCGGCTTGCCATGCATGAATAAGATCTTTGAACTTCCGGTCTTTTTCAACTTTGTTTTTCTGTTAATTTTTCTTCTCTGATTGAATTTATAATTTACCTCTTTTGGGAATGTTGAGTGGACAACAATGAGAGAGAGAGTGAGACTCTGACTCTCACGCATTCTAGTGAAGAATATGCTCTATAATATTCGCTTGATAACCTGCACGTGCAAGGTTTCATCCATCATGTGACGACCAACCAAATATAATGATATTATATTCTTTTTTTGTTGTCGAAATAAAAATAAAAATGAAAACTTGGAATCATCGAATATTTTATAACATTGCATTCTTGTCCACGTCCGGTCATTGACCTTGGAGCATCTTGCTTTTCAGGTCCCACCAGATCTTCTGCACTTAAATTATTGTTTATTAATTAGGAAAGAATATATATAAACGAAAAAACAGCAGCCGCCGAGTGTAAATAACTTCATGCTGTCTTTAATAATTACGTCGGAAACGATTTTCCCATATCTTTTCAACTTTCAGGAATTTCCCAATAATTACATGCTCATAAAATTAAGTAGTTACGGTTATTTTAAAAAAATTTAAGTAGTTACATTTATGTGTAAAAAAATATTTAACATCAAAAAAATATACATATTTATATTTTATGATGAGAATTCAAACATCACTTTATATACAAAAAAAAAAAAAATGAAATAACTTTTCCCAATGTTATTATAATAATAATTGATTTTAATAGACTCTTATAAATTTTAGTACTTTTAAACTGATCTTATCTCTCATTAAACAGTTTTAATGGTACGAAATTCATTTTTTGACCCATTTGATCAATTGTTTATAACATCAACAATAAAACAAATTATTGGATTAATTGTAGAAGGTTCCTCTTTACTTTTGTTTTTGAAAACTCGATAGTTCTTTGTTGGACTTTGTTAAGATTAATCACTGTATATATAATTTTCATGTATCTAATCATATGATTATTGAAAAATCACCACCTTTATAATGAAAGAAAAGAACCGAATAGATTATTAATTTGATGAATGAGATCGTACGCAATCACATGTACGAGTATACAGTGATATTGATAACAGAAAGATGGAAGAAAGTGGTGCAGTAATGGCCAGACAAGCAAAGGTACGGAAGGAAAAAGTGGGAAAAAGAGACAAGGGCACCGAGGTTTGTGATTGTCCACCTCCACAATCATGTCATCTTTTTCAGTCTCTTATTTGACTTTTGATTCTTTGTTAAAATTTATAAAAAGCCTTTCGATGGCCAGTGCTTTGCCACGTCTATCGAATTTTATTCCCACCTTTGTTTGTGTGTCCAGTGTCTACACATTCTTCATTTTAATTCTTATTAGTTATCACCCCACAAAATAAGTTGTAATATACACAGAGTCTCCACATACAAGGGCCAACATTAGTTTCCATGCCCCAATTGCATGTCACAAACATGTAACAAGATTCGATATCTGTAACTAGTCTTTCTCTAGTATGGTCGTCCAGAAAATAAATTAACTATTATAAGAGAAGCATTAAACTCGAATGAGAGAATAAGATATGGTTTTGAGAGGTTTATAGAAATTTTACATATGTATGTAACCTCTTAAGTCACTATCTCAATTAAAGTTACGGCCGCGAAGACAAGGAAAAGAACACCTCCAATGTAGGCAATGGCCTGTACAAGGAACAGAAGAAGATTTTCAGTTTCATCATTGTATAAAAAGTTTGAGATACAAACTTCATTACAGTAAATTATAACTGGAAACCACTATGGTGTGCACTTTTAGAGAGATTATATCAAACGTGTGAATGGATGGATTGAAAGGAAAGGAGATCTCTAACGCACACAAATAGGCCCACTGATTAGATATTCCAACTGGGAAATTTTCAGGGATAAAAATTATGTGGTGGCGTGAACGTGTGTTGGTCCATCCAAGGAACCTTTTGGAGGTACAAATACCTTGATGTTGCCAACTTCACTTGCTTTGGACTTGACCATTTATACCAAAGAACAAATCTACTACTCACAAGATTCCTTATTTTAGTAACTGGTTGTGATAGAACTTTCATTACACAGCATATCTTCAATCAAAGCACAGTTCTTTTGACTGGGTTCTCGACAGCTGTGATAGGCTTAGATGCATACGGTTTCAACTCGTTAACAAGTTTTCATAATAGACATGTAGAATAATTGGGGAACTATCAAGGATTTGACGGTGATTTAAAGTAGAGGAGAGGACAATTCCACACCAAGTCAAAATATCTTGAAGCATGTATGTGGACATATTTGCTGGCATATGATACAAAGATTCATACCTCTAGCTTAGGTCTAAAGTAATATATGATCATTCAATTTATGTGAAAAAAATTTCTGCTCCACATGGGCAGCAAAGATTGATGCTGATAATCCACCTATCTTGACTAAGTTCTCGTTGAAATAAAGTCGACACAGAGAGAATCCTAAAAGATCACACTAACAGAAATCTACTTAGTTATAAATTTACCTTCTCTGATAAGAATGTCCCTAGTAAAGAACCTCCCAACACAGCAAGCTGGATAAAAGAATTAGAAGATAAATCAAGTCATTTGATATGAATAATAGGAAGGAAAGAAAACAAAATCAAATTTGTAAGGCATGGACATGTTGCCAATTCAATTGTCCATTGATTCTATATATGATTCATCTATAAGCTTTGATATGCAGGCAGCATTGATAGGTTTGAAGATATGAGATGTTTGTAGCATTAAAAACTTCTGAACTGAAAGCAATCTATATTTGTGACACCTTGCAAATTTAAAATTGATCACTAGTTGGAAGCATTTCCAAAACCAAAAGCAGCTTTTGATACAATTAGAAACTTAATATCAGCATCAGTGTGATAAGTTGTTATCAGTAAAGGTTAAAAAATTTACCAAAGTCGCAACACCATGACCAGCCAGTGCTCCCCCAATGACTCCAAGAGGTGAAGAGGCTGCTGCAAGTGCTGTATAAGAAGCGTAAAATATGATTTAGCAGTCAGTGGCAGGCTTTCATTAAAAAAGGGAGGGAAGGAACTGGGTAAGAATGTTGGATTATGCAAATAAATTCATCTTTGTTTGATTAAGCCTATTTCTAGGCATTAACTGAGGGCATGATCATTTATTCAAGTTTTTACCAAGAGAACAGGGGTTGAGTTTTCTAGTAAATAATTCTTTAAAATTCTTATCAGTCGACAATATGGTAAATTCAAATTTCAGCTACAAAACACTCACCTATAGTGGAGAAAAATGATTTGTCACCCCATTCAGCAACAAAAACTAAGAGGAAAGTGCTGATAATGGTGTTAGCAGCAGCTAGAATTCCAGCACCATTTCCTGAGAATTCTGAAACTGCTAGCTCTGCCTGGTTTGAAACATGATGACAAATTTGACAAAATAAAAGAAGAAAAATTAGAAAAGATCTGGATATAAGTGTCTGAATTGCTTATATAATGAAATTGATAGTTTACCTCCTTCTGTTCATCTTCTGCTTTTAGACCATCATTTGAGGTGGCATCTAGTAATGTTGAAACCCCAAAATAGACCTGAATTATTTCCCTTTTTTAAGTTAACTTATTTTCATTGAGAACAACGTTCTTAAAATGTTGGTGTGCTTGTCATTTGCACACATGAAATGGCTGTATCAGAGCATACAGTTTGGTGAGTAGAATTTACCAAAAGGCAAACTGCAGCAATATCGTCTACTGGTAGATCAGTCTCACCAAACCTGCATATTGGTAGATTATATCAGAACTTGAAATTTACAAATTGTTCTTAATAGAGATTAAATGGAAAATATTAGTATTACTTAAGCAAAATTAGAGATCTTTCTCAATTAATTAATTAAATGAAGCAGAAACCACCTGATTAGTGCCTTAAAACTATCTGCATTCTGCAGCAATTAGTAGTATGCATCACTAGGAGATATTCATTACCACTTTAGCAACCATAAATTCAAGTCCTCAAGTAGTTAAAATAAATAAAAATCTCAATGACAAAAGTACCTGAAGGGAAGGATCTCATCAACGTAGTGAAAAGTTCGTCCAAGAACAACGGATATGATAGTCATTGCCCTGCAATAGTAGGTTTAACCTCTGTGACTTCAAAAGCATAAAGATTACATTTTGATTCAATAGAGGCAAACTAAGTAAATTTGGTTACAATTGCATGACTAATTTTCCCTAAAAATAAACAGAATTTATGATGTACTGGATTAAAACTGTCTGACCAAATGACTTTATTGTCATTTGTAATATTATTTAGAATATGCTTTTGGCAAAAAGTAAAATGGTAGGAACACTTTCTAGATCCACTAACATGGGAAATGCAGCTATCTTAACATACTAGTGAACAACTGAACGTAATAATATACCATGCTATGCAACTACAAGGAATTTCAGTAACCAAAAGTTAGGGAATGCAAAGGACATCTAAATCACCATGCATGAGCAGAATAACGTACGAAAGTGCACCAAAAGTCCCAGCAAAAACAATTGCAGCAGAATTCCTAGCAGCTAGAAGTGCCTGTGCAAGAAATGGCAACATACATTGAGTAAAGTATATTGCAATTTCCGTTTTTGACCGGAAATGCTCAATTTTAGATTGTGTCAACTATGAACTGTCATATTTACCGCAATGAAGAAGGTCTTGTCCCCCAGTTCCGAGAAGAAGATGAGCAAGAATGCCTGCAACAGAATGAAGTGCAATTGCAATTTCAGTTTTGGAGGGGTAGAGTCTCTATACTCATTTGGGGTATACTTTGTGGTGATGTAACAGAGAAGCATGCTTTTATATAGACACAATTAGACCATATTAGCTACTAAAACTAAATACTCATCCACAAAGCTCACTTGGTCATGTTAAATGCGAAACATGATATGACATTGCCCAACTCTAGGCTAGAAAACTAACTTTAATGTAGCAAAGCATCAAGCAACACAGTTAATCTAAAAATATAACCAATTTAATATGGGGAGCTAAAAATATTCGTTACCAAATCTGTACCAAATCAGTGAAAAAAGGGCTTTTGTCCACTATGGTCTAAGATTATGAAGGTGAAAATCTATAATTCAACCATTAGATGCAACAACAGAAATGTCAGTAATATAAGTTACAGGGAGATTTTCCTAACTGAGGCAAAACCTGTGCTAATATCACCAAGGTCACCGAACAAAGGAATCGATTGCAGCCCACTGCCAAAATCTGTACCAGCAATAGCTGGCCGAGAGCCTTGTAGTGTTAGCAACCCAAAGCACAGCATAAACTTTGATAAACCACCAAACAAGGGATCCGAAAAAATCAAATCTATATGTTTGTCATATTCCCTTCTCGAGCTATTCTTCACAAGTGAATCATCCGAATCAAAACAATCATCCAGTTCACACATTGATTCTTTAGTCACATTGCGATACTTGCTATCAACAAACCTTATCTCCTGCATCAAAATGTAACATTGCCTATGAACAAACATAACAACAAAAATAAAGCTGACATAGTCAGAACATTTTCTAACAAATGAACCCTTAGTGAATACCATTTCATAACATAAATAACTACAATACAGAACTTATCAGTCTCAAATATCAACAACTTCAAAACTTAAAAATCCTGTTTGAATTATTTCTACCTGCACAAGCATCAAGAACATTTAACGTTCAGTTGAACCTTAACACACTAACTTCAACCAAAAGGTACCATCTTCCATTACATTTTCTATAAGTTCTTGCCTTAAAACAACACTAAATCACTTATACGAAAACCTCACCGATTAGTCACTCTCCACTTTCAAGTACATATCGATAAAAATAAAAACTTCAAAATAAAACAGATAAAAACATTACAAGACCATCCTCATTTGCACACACTGGTGGTAGAATAGTTCGGTGGTCAAAACCAAGCCTCGAGTCCCTACACAACAAAAACCGAAAAGGGTCGTTCAAATTTCCTTCGAATCACGAAAAACAAAAAGCGAATTGACTAAAACAGACACAATTACCAGGAGAAGCTGAGACTTGAAATGTGGTTATTGGAGAGAGAGCTGAAAGAAGAAACCAAACGAGTGGTGGCTCGATGGTTTAGAGTTGGTTTAGGAGACAAAGGCAGTGGATGTGCCTTGAAACCGCTCCATGGGAGCGTCAGGCCTCGCATTGTCTCTCTCACTCTCACTTGCACTTTTTTTTCCTCAGTTTTTTCTCTTATCTCCACCTCTGATTCTGTTTTTAACTGTTAATAGATAAGCTGCCTGATTATAGCGCCAACACAAAGTTCAGTGTCTATCTACTATTGTGAAATTACCTCTAACTCCCTTTCATCACAAGAAAATGGTGCTTAGTGTTTGCTTCAGTTTGGCCCAAGCCCAACTTATGATTCCCTAAACAAGCCCAAGTTTATTGTCCCCTTTAGTCACACAGACATGACCCAACGAAATGAAATTGTTCCAGTGTTTGTTTCCCATATCTAAGCCATAAAATTGTGTGAAAATAATGTATCCTTTTTCCGAATTATATGTTAATAATAATATTTAAAAAACATGAAATGAATGTGTCAGACTTTATACTCAAATTGTGCCACTAGATATAATAAGTCAATTAAAGGTTTGGGGGACATGATCAACCCACAATCTTATAATGTCCATGTAGTGAGAATATATTATTGGATCATTTCGTTTAATTTTCATTTTTTTTTTCAAACTTTAATTAAATTGCTCATATATCACTAACAACATTTTTTTTATTAATAATTTGGAATGGAAGGCCAAAATGGATGTAGTTCCGAAATCACACTGTTGCATCATCAACGACACTCTTGTAAAACAATACATATGAAAGTTGAAAGAAGAGGAAGACCTGAAACTCAGCTAGAGATAAGCTTATTAGTACTTATCAAAGCTCTTGTTAAAAACAACAACTTGCTCGAAAAATGAAAAATAATCGTAAAGCAAAAGACACCATTAAAATACACTCTCGATACCAACACTCATATATATAACTTAATATCAACTCGAAGCCTGAAGTAAACATCTCCTTCAAAAGCATCAGTCATCAAAGTAGCAACCCCTCTAGCCATGAAAAAATTACCAGTACCACCAATCACTTATATATCCCTAGTCTTGTTCATCAATGGATCGGCCCCAGCAAAGTTTATGCTTCCTTTGTGCTTGGTTGAATTGAAGACGAAGGAGAAACCTAACCAAGCTGTGAAGATGTCTTTCTTGTCAAACAAGTAAAACCCTTGTGCACAACCAACCGTGGTCGAATGTAGATTGTTGTTTAAAGTTATGGGATCATCAAACACTACTACGTCTCCGAAATGGCTTTGGTCGGCTAGGATGATCCTGTTGCCCCAAGCAGGAGCTCCTACAATGGCTGAGGTTGCATTGTGAGAGTTCTTGACATTGTAGATTATGTCATGGAAGTAAAACACCAGAGTTTTGCAGGGCTTTCGTGTCCGGAATTTTTTGCTGTGATGATGAGAAGCTGTGGAGGTAGAGATTATGATCAGTAGGAGAAAATGCAGGAGAGAAATGAGTTTGATGGATTTCATCATTGATTAATTATACTTGGAATTATTTGAGTAGATATGGAAGGAGAAAAAGTGTGTATATGCTTTGAGGAGATGAGTTTTGGATACTGCAATGTCTACTATATATAAAGTTTCTATTCCTTTTGATGAGTACTTCTGATTAGATATAAAACTTGGGATTTGTGCTCTTTAGATAACTATTTATTTATACAATAAAATAGAAAACCATTAATATAATATATATTTATTTATTTTTATTTAATAAAATATTTAACATATTAATGAATGAAGAGATATCCAATCATTTATACTAAGAGATGATGTGATTCGATATACCATTTTTGTTAATGTAAATTAACCTACTAGGTTTTGCTAAATCTTGATTTCTAAGTCATCATCAGTTCAAATATATATATATATATATATATGCATAGTATGTGCTCATGATGAATGGTGCTATGTTATTTTTCTCTGTCCAGCTGTATATTTTTTGAAGACTTCAAGCCCACGACGAACATGATCATGGTGCGTATTTGGGGACCGAAATTTCTTTTTATTTGCAAGTGACCACAGATTTCTACGAAAGGGCACAAGGCAGTCATGTTCACGTGAGATGTGTACTTGTTGGACGTACGTGTATTGCAGTTCAAGAGACTGAAACCAATGAAGTGAAAATGTAAAATGTGATTAATATTAATGGATATACATACTTAGAAATCTAGGCAGGCTGATTTATAATTAGTAAATACAGAGCATGCGCACAAGTATAGATACATTTGAAGTGAACTGAAAACTCGACCTAAGTAGACAGTCGGGCATGGCCGCATGGGCCTATGAAAAAAACGAAAGTTAAAGAAATGAAAATAAAATTTATTTAAAATCATTTACATTACAGATTAATTTCACATTGTTGGATGGTTTATTTTAACTTGCTGTCTTTGAGTTTAATAGAATGTATGAATACTATGATAGCGCTTATATAGAGAAGAGGTTTATGACAAATTTTAAGAAGTTTGGTAATAAATTTTTTGACATCAGTTAAATTCATTTATATATGTTTTAACCAAGAGCACCCTAGAGATGTACTTAGGAATGAGAAAAATTCAAAAAAAAAAAAAAAAAAAATCATTTTTAGCCTATTCTAAGAAAAAAGGGATAATCCCAATTTCCCCCTTCTTGTTTGATCTAATAGCTAATTTCCCCCTTCTAGTTTGAACAAATCCCATTTTCCCCCTTCTGTTAAATCTGTTAGTGAACAGTAAATTCTTACTGTTATAGTGAGCGAAATGACGAAATTACACTCAAGTATAAAAAAGCTAAAAAAATTAACAAAACAAAATAAAATAAAATAAAATAAATAAAAATTAACAAAAAATAATAAATTTAAAAAAAAAAAAACCCAAAAATACTTTCAAATATTTATCCACTGATCTCTTACACATAACAAAACAAAACAAACACACAAACAATGAAAAGAAATCGAATCCAGATGTTCATTAGGTTCGAAATTGAATCCATGTGAACATCTGGATTCGAAAGAAATCGAACCCAGATGCGAACCCATCTGGGTTCGAAACGAACACAGATACATCTGTGTTCGTTATCGAACCCAGATGCAAACCTCCTCGCATCTGGGTTCGAAATCGAACCCAGATGCGAAGTCTGGGTTCGATCGAACCCAGCTTCGCATCTGGGTTCGATTTCGAACCCAGATGCGAGGAGGTTTGCATCTGGGTTCGATCACCCAGATGCGAACCTCGCATCTGGGTTCGATTTAGAACCCAGATGTTCACATCTGGAATTGATTCCAGATGCGAACATCTGGGTTCGATTTCGAACCCAGATGCGAGGTTCACATCTGGGTTCGATCGAACCCAGATGCAAACCATCTGGGTTCGATCGAACCCAGATGCGTTTGTGAAGAAGGAGAAGAAGAGGAGAAAAGAAAGAAGAAAGAGAAGAAGAAGAAAGGAGAACAGAAGAAGATCAGAGAAGTGAGAGGAGAGAGAGACGTGAGAGGAGGAAATAATTTTTTTTTTTTTTTAATTTTGTGATTTTTTTATTTAAAAATATATTTTTTAATTATTAATTATTAAAAAAATATTTTTTACAGAACACATGGCATTCATCTATTTGTTTAAATTTTTTAAAATTATTTTATAATGAATTGACCGTTTTGCCCTTTCCAATTAACGGTCAAACATGGGTTGTTAACGTTTTAATTGACGGTAGGGGGTTTTTTTGATATTTTTATAAACAATAAGGGGTTTTTAGACATTTATATTAACTATAGGGGGATTTTTAGTGATTTTATAAATCGAGGGGGTTTTTTGGCTATTATATGAAACTACAGGGGGGAAACGAGGATTATCCCAAAAATATGTTTTTAACCTCTCAAACAGATTCATTGCATCCAGCATCCTCAATTGATCAAAATATCCTTGGACGTGATGAAAAAGTCTCTTGTCACGCTTGAGGTGACAGTAGAGCCTCTCATCACGCTTAGAGATGATAAGAGGCAAGTGTGACGGGAAAACCTTTCATCACACTTGAGAATGATGTGAGAGCCTTTTATCACGCTTGAAAGTGACAAGAGACTCTCCTATCATTCTTGGGCATAATAAGAAGCTCGCTCATCACGTCTAAACGTGATGGGTATGATGAGAGGTTGTCTTATTATGCTTGTGCGTGATGGGAGGACAAGTGTAATAGAAGAGCCTCTCGTCACACTCCTTCTGTCACAAAATTTTTGAAAATTTATTAAGAGTGACATTTTGGGAATCACGGAATATATAATTTATTTATTTGAGGGGTCAAAAATAAATTTTATTTTATAAGGGGCTAAATTTTGGTTTTGAAAGAGGGTGTTTTTGAAATTCCACGTTATTAATTTTACCAATTCCCTTTTTTTTTTTTGGGAGGGTGGCGGGGTTGGTATTCGTTGTTGGTTTCTTTAAGCTATTCTTAATTATATTGCCCTTTAACACAGTAAATTAAACAAGACGGGTCTCTGCTAATCAACCTTTTCTTCATTTTGTCTTTATTTTTAGTTTCTGTGAACTATTCTCAATTCCTTTGCCCTTTAACACAGTAAATGAAACATGATGGGTCTCCTAATTTAGTTGGGTTGGATTTATCAATTATCACACCGTGGGACCAACAAAAAAGTGAAGCATAATTAATCAAGGCACGTTTGACTTAATTTTTAAAGAAAAAGATGTTTTGATTACATTTAAAATTTCAACTGAAAAATGATTTTGGCATTTAAGATAATAATATATATCATCGGTTCAACTTAAATTGAAAGAATTCGATTGGTTCTCACCAAATCTTCAACAAATATCCATCATGATGGAGTGAGTTATCTTGGTTTCCCAACTTGCTTAATAACAGAAAAGCGAAAAATACAAAGTTAGTTTTCTATTGATAATTAGTTGTGTTGTTATGGACAAAATGTCATTATTTGCTTGTCTGAAGCAATTTGTTGGTGCTTATAATTGAACACATGCAACTACTAATCACAAGACCCTTTCTATTAAATTTCCACTGGAAAAGAAAAATAGAAGTGGATGAAGCACTATAGTCTGGAAAAAATTAATAAATAACAACATAATTAGAATAAAATATTAATTTAAAAAATTTAACCAGTCCTCTAATTTATGATGACATACGTTAAGATTAATTATTTATAAAGAGAAACCATTTTTTTTTCATGAAGAATTTAAGAAAAATAAACACATTTTCCGAAATCACACATGTAACTTAGGATTCGCACTTTAATTAATCCGAATTAAATTACATAGTATCCGTAAAAAACTATGCCCAATTATATATAGTAGGTGCAACAACTAATTTAACAAGAGAAGACTTATCCTTAATTATTGTCATGAACTAACAAGAAATGGACAATATTGCATGGAAGTTTCATTGCTGAAACTCCTCCAGAAACAAGAAACAAAAAACTTGATTTATAAAGAAAAACAACTAGATGACCAAAATGTAGATTATTCAGTGACGATAATTAAACCGAACTTTAACGATATGATCATCACCAACATTCATACAATTTAATATCTGTGCGAAGCCGAAAATATACTTCTCCTTCAAAGGAATCGGTCATCAAAGTAGCAATTCCTCTAGCCATGAAGAAATCACCAGTGCCACCAATCACAGAGATGTCCCTAGTCTTGTTCATCAACGGATCGGCCCCGGCAAAGTTTATGCTTCCCTTGTGCTCGGTTGAGTTGAAAACGAAGGAGAACCCTAGCCAGGCAGTGAAGATGTCTTTCTTGTCGTAGAAGTAAAACCCTTGTGCTCGACCAACCGGGGTCGAATGTAGATTGTTGTCTAATGTGATGGGGTCATCAAACACAACCAAGTCTCCAAAATGGTTTTGGCCTGCCAATATGGTCCTGTTGCCCCAAACTGGTGCACCTACTATGGCTGCGGTTGCATTGTGGGAGTTCTTGCCATTGTAGATAATGTCATGGAAGTAGAACACTAGGCTTTTGCAGGGTTTTCGAGCCCGGATTTTTCGTGTCGATGAAGCGTTGGATAGTGACAGGAGGAAGAAGTAGAAAAGAGCTAAACACATTGATCTTCTAGCAGCCATTGCTTGCTAGCTAGCTATAGCTACTGCCTTCAATATATAATGTGTTAACTAACAATGTTTAATGTGATATATATATATATATGAGCTTATGGTAATTAATTTTGAAATAAAGTAAATCTCAATGCTTGGCTTTGAAGGCATTATTGGTGAAAGGCGACTCTACCAAATGCAAGCAACTATATGAAGCACAGTAGGACTTATCCATTATTGGACCACTTTTATGATCAGGTGGCTTCTTGTCTAAGATTGCTACAATAATTCGCATCACTATTGTTTTGGGTCACCAAACTCGTTTGTTACCACTTTGTGCTTTTGGTAAGGGACTTGTATCACCATTTTGAGTCATTAATTAATAATGATAGCAACCAGATTCTTTAATTAATTAATCACCTCGGTTAATTGGAAATTAAAATGATAATAACAATTTTCTGAACTAGAATTACTATTAAAATCGAAAAAACACAAGAAAAATTGAATATATAAATAATGTTCTATTGCATTTTCCACATTTTTGTTATTCAAAATCCATCTACCCCCATATTGTCGTCACCATTCTTTTCCACTCTGGGACCCCACCTTTATACCAGTATGACTAACCTAACAAGTTCATAAAGTTAATCATAATTAATTCATTTGGCGGACCTAATGACGTTACAATAGTAGTATATGAATTTGCGCCAAGTCAGTAACTAAAATAAGCTTCACCTAATAATTTTCTTCTTAATTTAAACGCTGATCGATGATAAGACTTTTGAATTCCTCTACTGTCATACGGTCCCATATATCCCCATTCGATTCCAAAAGCAATTTTGTGTCTCCAGCTGGCGATCATGTTGTGCCATTCCCAAATCAATCAAACAATTGATGATGGTTTGGTGGTGATTTTTAAACATATTGTGACACAACAAAATTATTGGTAATAATTGACGATTTAATTGCAACTATCATATACGACTAAAATAAATATACTTGAATCAAGATTAGAAGATGGGTATGAAACAATTATGAACAGCAGTATTTTTATGCAGCAAGCTCGACATATTATATTAATAGTTGTTTATAATGAATTGTTGCAAATAAAATTGATTATGAATAATTAAGATACATGGGATTCAAGTGGGTGCAGATAAATTAAGGTGGGGTGTACTTAGTAAGGTTCGAATTGCAAACTCAAGATCAATCTGAGCTCCAAATTAGCAACCCGCCATTGTTATTTTGACCTCCCATTTATTTGAAACATTGTATACAATAATTATAATTGGATGCATGTAAATATAAAAAAACGAATATCTAGATAATATTATTCGGGTGCCAATAACATGGACCAATCTCAAAACTTCAAAATTAATTTTAATGGTAAATCTTTTACATCTATATATTAAGGTCGTTGGTTCAGATCGTATTCTCTCATTACAATTTTTATGTGTACTTAATAATGAAATAAGCTATGGATCTCAAGTTCTTTGCCAAACTTGGGCTAAGATTTTGTAAGTCTGCGGGCCGAAGTGGGCCTAATCGATTACCACTCCTACATTACATGAGCTCCCTAGAAGATGGTTGACCACTCCAGTCAAACTCAACCGGTTCATGAAACTTTTAACAAGATAAGAAATTCAACTTTAATCTATGTTAAAAAAATAATAATAAATGACCCCAATCTCTATTTAATTATTTATTGTTCGGTAGGATAAAAGAAAATTCAACAAGCATGCATTGAAATTAGTATCATAGCAAGGATAATTACAATTAGTATTATATTATTAATGTTCTTTCAACATTTTTATATAGTGCTAGTCAACTTGATAGAAAGTGACAAGTCTAGTAGAACAGGTGAAAGAAAATTCAACAAGGATGTTTGAAATTGTCAAAAGTTGTGGTGAAGCACTGGTGGCCATACACTCGGGACCATATTCAGTTTTGAGTTAGACACTCCTTGCCATAAAATGTGTTGGGTTCCCCACCCTCCTCCTCCTTCCCCATCACCACATCCCTCGCCGCCCCCCACCCCCCCCTCCTTCGGGTATCTCTATCCGTATATGGATTGCTTCCTCGTATAAAAAAGCTTCTTCTTAAATTACGTTATCAGTGCTTTATCCCATTTGATTTCAATTATTTTATGAGTTAATTAAGTAATTATAAAAAAAAAAGGTCAAAAATTGTGGTGCCACAATGACAACTATACACTTAGGACCATTTTTGGTCTCTAGTTCAACACCTCTTTGCGATAAAATATGGTTGGTTTCCCTCCAATCCCCATCCTCCACACCACCCCCCATCTCCCCTCTCTTATATGAACTGTGCTCTCATCTATATGTATTAGAACTGTATTTTTTCATCTGTATTAGAACTGTTTCTTGAATCATATCATCGGTATCTTATTTTATTTGATTTTGATTTTTTTTAGGTCAGACTTAATAATTTTTTTAAAAAAAATGTTTGAAATTTAACATCACAGCGAGGATAATTACACTTGTGGAATTATTATTATATTATAAATATTCTTGTGGTAGTTAACTTGATAGAAAGTGACAGTCTGGTGGTACTGATGATGATGCCATAGCTTTAAATGCCAAATCGCTCGTGGACAAATCTATCTTTGTTAGATCAATTAAAAATAAAGCCATCTGATCAATTATTATTCAAACTGCTTAGCTGTGATTGTCTCCAAATAACATGTTGTAATTTCTGAAAATACCGCATATCAAATGAATCGAATATCAGCAGGTAGCAGCCATGTTTCTAAAAAACTAGTTTAATGTTATTTGCTCTTTGTCACCAAAAACTACAGCCACTTTAATCTGTCCCACACAATCCAGCTTATCATTTTTTTTTTTTTTCCTTTGAAATTAGTTTACATATAATTGAAACCTATCGAGATGAAATATTGATGGCGCGACCTAGATAACTGCTTTTATAGAAGAGGAATCGGTCCACATAAGGTGGGAGGTCTGTCCATATAATTTGGTGAAGGAATGAGGAGAGAGTTATTACCGAGTGCAAAACCATGCCTTTCATTGCATGGGGTTGTGATGTTGATACCAACGAAGCCAATAGCCAACCAATCATGCCTCTGCTTATCACTTTGAAGTTTGAACCTTCGAGAATATAATTTCAATTTTTTTAAATATATTAAATTGATCTAAGTTTATTGTCGATTATTGTTACTAAAAGATAGCTAGTAAAACTTGAAAATTAATCAAATTTCTTTAATTCGGAGTCTAAGTGAGTTTCTATCGTAAAATCTTTTTATAAAAGTATAAGAGATGATTATTATATTAATATATATATATTAAGTGACGACAAACAACTTTATTATGGTTTCTCAATATCAGTAAGAATTTTCACTAATACACTGTGAAAGACCGAAAAATAGACTAAATTTAATTTTTTGGAGAAATCCAATCTAAAAATGAGAGTTATTATACTTTACTATTGAAGTCAAGAAGGGGCGCAGAACTTAGTTGAAAATTATCAATATACTATATTAATTATTGATTTGCAGACTACATATACATGATCGTGCACTCTGATTATTGTAGTTCAACAACTATCATGTGAACTTCTCTTTATAGAAACAAAATTAGACATGAGTTGATAGGAGATCAACGAAGACAGATTGATGATTAATGTTATTAATTCAAACTGAATGCAAAATTAATCCAAATTTCACCACCACATACATATTAATTATTTGTGACACATGAGTGACACACTAATAACACAAACCAAAACATGATCACATGAAGATCTATATGATAGATAATCAAAAAATATAAATAATAATGCCCTAATACCAACAATCATAGAATTTAATATCAGCTCGGAGCCTGAAGTACACTTCTCCTTCATATGAATCAGTCATCAAAGTGGCAACACCACGGTGCATGAAAAAGTCACCGGTGCCACCCACCACGGAGATGTCTCTGGTCTTGTTCATGAGGGGATCGGCTCCAATGAAATTTATGGTACCTTGATAATCCGTGCTGTTGAGAATGAAGCTAAACCCTAGCCAAGCTGTGTAGGTGTTTTTGGTATCGTAAAGGTACATGCCTTGAGCTCTACCAATTGGGGTGGAGTGGAAGTTGTTGTCTAGAGTGATGGGGTCATCGAAAACGGCTATGTTTCCAAAATGGAACTCTCCTGCTAGGATGGTTAAATTGGCCCCTTGTGGGGCTGCAACTATTGCTGCAGTTGCATTTTCCTTGTTCTTGCCATTGTAGATAACATCATGGAAGTATAGGACTAGTTGTTTGCATGGTTTGTACTGTCTTTTGCTCGCCATCGCTGGCGAGGAAACAGCAATTAGAAACATAAAGAAAAGAAGAATGCAACTTCTTGGAACCATTTTTGTTTTCTTGAACACCAAATGGTGATCACAAGAAGAGAGAAGAGAGAAAAGGATAGTTTTAGATGACTAGCTAAGCTAGATAGTGAGCTAATGCTTCTACTTGTGAGTTTTGTTTAATTCAAGTATGCCCTTTATATAAGGTGGGCTCTTGGGAAGCTTCTAGCTACTTGCTAAGTCTAAGAGTTAAAAGGAAAAACGAAAAATCGCATTTTTCTTTAGAGATTCCACAGTCAATTTTTTCTTCTTTAGCCAAATTTGCCACCTACTACGGTCTTTATGATAATATATATATATTAAATTAAGACTACACTAACTTCAATGCGTTATTGACATGTTGTGTGTATCTCAACTTGTAGCTTAATTCATGATATCTTTTTGGAGTCAAAGAACATGTGGGCTTTGACTACTTTCTCTATCTCTCACGGACAGTGACGAGGGGATTCTTGCTTTGTTGAAAGGTCAGACCTTTTATCTCAAAAATTCTACCACATGAGTTGTCATCGTTAGGATACAAAAGAACTCATGATAATCACTGAACCAATAAGGGCAAGTGGTTTATCATAGCTTATTTTATAGTAAAAATAAAAAAGAAAAGGTATTTAGGTCATGATCTCGGCCCATCTTTGTTGTTAGTAATTGTAATTCACGGTAAAACCCAAACATAATACATATAACTTTAAAGGAACATAAGATAACTATCCAATTGTATATAAGTGGATTTTGGACATTTTGACGAAGAGAACAAAAAAAGGCATGAACATTTGCTTTTAGGTGGATTCGAGTATTATAATTAGTACTCACCTAATGTCCTTTTTTTCTTTAAAGAATCTGTATTTAGTATTAATTTAGTACTAATTGTTTTTTTTTTTTTCCTTTTGTCCTATCAATTTAGTGACCTAACACTACATGCGAGGACTGCTGAACCTACTTGAAAGCCAATGAAAAGCTTGGTTATAATCAAGGTTAGGACTTATATAGCTATGGGTCACTGAAGAATAAACTTGTAATTTTTTTTTTTTTTTTAAAACTAATGACCTGATCTAATTATCCAGGATTAATATGATAATTCAACAAACTTCATTTTTTGATGACAGTCACTTAAAACTTTGTCCTATAGATTAATGTGGTAACTGACATTTCAAAATTCAGGAAAGGAAACTAATTGTATAAAACTTAATTTGTACCCCTAAAAATAAATGATTTTTTTTTTGTTTAACTTATTTGTTAGGAGGAAATTAGATGCAAAGCCAGTATTGACAGAAAATTTCTTGTGTCTTTGAGTTTAATAACGAAGAGTGGTTGGGCTTGACATGATCATGATTCAAAAATTCAACAAAGTCCGGCACAAAGCAACCCACATTTATATCTCAAAGTGCTTCTTCTCCTATTTATTTACTTTTCCAAAAGTTTTTCCAACATAAATGATTAATTATAACGATTTATTAAGTTTAATAATCTTACAAATATGAGGTGGGAAATTCTTAACTTGACTGCCACTAATAATTCATTTTCAAGTTTTGGATCCTATAAGAGAAAAACATGGAATTTGGTCCCACAGATTTTTCATTTTCATTTTTAGTGGGTTCGATATTTTGGTGAAAGATTGGTAGAGGTAGGTGTTGATTTTGGTTTTTAGTGAATTTGCTTGTGGTAGGTGTGTTGGATCTTCTTGATCTCCAACCATTAAAATTCTAAAAGACTTTTGCCTCTACTTGTTATTATGGACCTTACAACATCAGTTAATTGATTCCCTGAAAATTTAATTCAAAATGGGCCACACTCTATCGTTTTGTCATTAAAATTCAAAACATCAATCGACTACACCTTCCGCGAAAATCTTTCTCAGACCTCTTAAAGCAACTAGATTTTTGAAAGAAAAGTTAATTATTTGAGTTAAATCCAGTACCAACCTTTTCTATATGGGATTGAACCATTAATGATTAAGATGGAAATTAATTACTTTGAATTGTATTAATTACAAGCCTGATATAACCTTGGTTAGTCTTAATTTTTTTAAATATTGAATACGTCAAGATAAAGGATTATTTATGTAATTTAAATATTTACTACCACAATATTAAGGAAAAAAAAAAAGAAACCGTCATACAAACTTATATAATATACTCAAAGCCTTTTATTACAAACATTTGTATGATGAGACTTAAATCCTCTCATTATAAATATGAAAGAGAACATGCATATTATTTGAGCTAAGAGATATACCGTCCATTTGTAATTTTATTTTAGTTATTATAGACCCATATAAAATTATAAATTAAATTGATTTTTTTTCTTAGGAAGTTATCTAACAACAAGATTGTAACCATTGAAAAAAAAAAAAGAATTCATAATTATTTTCTTAGAAAAAATAAGGAGAAAGACTTTTTTTTGTTTATGAATTTTAACAAAGTAAATAATATACAAGTAAACCCATTGGCAAAGATACAAAGATATTGTAAATTTGAAATAGTAGAGTTCAAAGTCAAAAGTCTTGTGCCACCAAACCCTAAAAGGGATACGATGTACGATCAAAAGAATAAGAGAATTTGAGACAAGTCAATAGGGCTACAATTTAAATCCTGATAGGAAAATGTTTTCATGATTTGATCATGCGAGAAGAGAATCAATTTAGTCTGCTTAAATCATTATAATTTGTGAGAAAATTGGTACAAGTAGGTGTAATATGGTTAAACACGTTTAAACATATAAATGTCTTAAAAAAGAAAGACATTTAGTTGATTTTAAATATCATCAAGATGACCATAGACATTTTCTTTTAAATTTGTTTCTAGATTGAATATATGTACATCTTCATGTGCGATTTTATTATCTATGAAATTTTAGATTTGGAGTATATACTGGTTTGATTCCCATTTCTTTATGGAATGAGGCTCATGGGCCATAACTCATAATTGGATAGCTCAACAACTAAAATTTTGAAGTTTTTCTTGTTGCATTGTAATCATGACATTATTTCATTCCTGGATAGTGCAATCAAAAAACCAATTTTTTATTCTTCAGAGCTTAAATTCTCTTCTAATATTTTAATGGGACATTTGCGAAAAAATAAAATCACCTAAAATTTGGTATTTTATAAAAATATAACTACTTTTTATTTGAATTTATATAAAAACAAAAATTTTATATACAACTAGAAATTTAATTAAATTTTGAAACAAGGTGTTTCATATAATACTTTTTATCAAAATTAGAAATTGAAGGATTATTTTTTAAAAAATAATTTACCGTTGGAAGAGCTTTTACAAATTATTTAGAAGAATAATTTGAACTCACAATTTTAACGATATATATATATATATATATATATATATATATATATAAGTCATGTAGTAAGCCAATAATGTCACATTCTCTTTAATTGATATTGGTGCATTTGAATTTGTTTTTATTTGAATTGTTTACATCTCAACTTGCAAAATATTAATGCATAACCAAATGCATCTCTTGTTATCTAGTGACTAAAGAAAACAGTAGTTTGGCCTTCACAATCATTAAAAAACGATTAAGGACATCGGTCCAACTAGACTATTCATCCCGAAAACAAATTAATTTAATAGACATGGAGATTCAAGATAAGAACGTGATAATAATCGAAGTTGAATTATGAGCATAGTCAATTAATTTCCGTCATATGCATGATCTTTTATTGGGTAATAGACAGGATTTGACACAGACTGGCCACATGCAATGCTATCCCAACCCATTTGAGCAGCTAATTTTAAACAACACAAAGAGTGCTTAATTTGAGAATCATCAGTGAATATAGAAACTTTAAATTCAATTAAATTAGAGAATTTTTACTACAATCTGATTCAACCCTTGAACGAAGTTTAAATCAATCAACCTTCATAATACAAGTTACTAGTCTTGAAATAAAATTAAAACAAGACTTTTTAAATGAAAACAGGATTAGGTTTAGAAAATTGGGTATAACATTTCAATCAAACTAACGAATCAAATTATATTGAATATGATAGATTTGATTTTAAGTGTGAGTCAACATAATGTCACCTTTATGTGATTGAAGATGTCGGGAACGTTTCTGATTTCCAAGAAACGCACAAGAAAGTCAATAGATATCTTTCTTTGTAGTTGTGGTGCACAAAAATCAGGAAAAAAAAAAGCATAAAGCTATATATTAGTGAAGTAAATAGTGTACAACTAGGTATATAATCTGAAACTTTTTGTAAGGTGTGCTGTTGTAGAAATAATATGTTCATACTATTTTATACTAAGTATCATTTTTTTTAAGTGAAATTCCATTAACATAAATATAAATGACACATGGATACACTTTAATTAGACATGATAATGTGTATTGATCGTGGTGGGCTTCGCTGGATATTCTATAATGAAGTTGATTGTTGGGCTTGTAGTGGGCTTTAAGAGAAGAGAGTTGGACTGGACATAAATACTGAATTTCTTTTTAATATTTCGGCTGGTCTGTTTACATGTATTGAATTCTGTTTATTTATTTTGAGGGAAAAAAATTTAACTTGAGACTTCAATAGTGATTGTCATTTTAAAATTATTATTGGCACGTTGACTGTTGATGTAGTATGATCCAAACCTTTCTAACTAATTCGTCCAATTTTTAATTGAGCTTATATAACTTTACTTTCTTATGTATATAATTACAATGTTATCCGACATAATAATTAAGAGTTTGTTGAGACCTATAGTAATTATATAATAAGATCCGAAAATCTATTCCTATAATAATAGAAATATTATATAGTGTAGTTTGAAAATCCACTTTTATAATATAAAAAGATATGAATTATCTAATATTATAGTATGTAGAGGAAGCTACTCACATAAATTTGTAAATATATATAATGTGACTCGAACTTCTATCATTAATAATGAATATGACAAAAATATAATATATATATATATATTAACCACTTGAACTTGGAGTGTACATACACACTATCAATATACTTTTATTATTGAAAGACTAATCTAAGGTCTCACATAACGATTGAAAACATTTCTGATTTAATTGAATTTCAATATCAATCTGGATTGTAAAGGTCAAAAACAAAACTATAAAATATGTACGAGAATATGATTCTGATTTAGAAAGTAAAAGTTTTAAAAATTAAATAATCGAGAAACTAGAACGTAATTCTGATTTAGAAAACAAAAATTTTGAAAATCAAACAACCGAGAAATTACCTTGCCTCAAGCAAATAATTATATATAAGTAGTAGCCATTTATATGCATACTGATGATACACACATAGAGAAACGAAAACCGTACATTCAGGCAATGAAAATCAGGTATCTTTACAATACTGCGACAAATGCGAATACAACAATACATGTATTTTTCTTATAACATTATTATAATAAATTTTGAATCGAGAGAGAAGAATATGACTCAAACCCATAATTTTAATGGTATCGTAAGTTTGAAGGGCTATAGTGTATGTCACGAACTTCTAATAACATTCATATAACTTAATATTCATCCTAACAAGGAAATATTCATTACCCTGATAAGACTCGGTAGTAAATGTTGTAATTTTGAAAAAACAAAAATATTGCAATTCCTCCAGCCATGAAAAAATCTCTTGTATTCCTCCAATGACTGATAGATCCCTAATTTTCTCCATTGTCGGATCTGCCCCCATAATATTCAGACTACCTTTATAATCACTAGAGTTGAATACCGAAGTGACCAAAGCACCGGGCTCGTTTTCATGTCATAGAAATAAAACCCTTGAGCTCTAGCAAACGGAGGAGAAAGGAGATGCTCGTCTTCCGTCATAAACAACTAGCACTCTGAAGTAGAAGTAGCCGAGCTTGGTTGCATTTGCGACTGCAGCCGCGGTTGCATTGGCTGGATCATGTCCACCAACTCCACCAAAGAGAATGTTATGGTAATAGAGCACAAACTGCTTGCAGGGTTTTTGTTGCTTGTAAAATATTTGTTTGGAACACTGTAAGAAATTGAGACACAAGAAGTGGTAATAAGAGAATGGAACGACATTTATTGAAAGCAGTGTTGTAAAATTCGGCAAGTAGGTCCGATCACTCACATAGAACTAGGTAGGTGAGGTTTCGTCGACTCGAGAACCTCCAAATTGGAGATTCTACTCACCAAAAACAAGAACTGGTCTAGTTGGACTGAGAATTTGGCCCAATTTGGTCAATTTAGCTCTTTAAACATGAGAAACCAAAATGACACCATTTAAGTTAATTAATTAATTAATTAATTTCTGGTATCCAACTTTATAAAATAAAAAAGTAGTCAATCTTATGAATTAAAGTGCCTTATGTAACATCTCGAATTCACCGATAATTAATTTCTCAATTCAGACCAATATATATGTCAGGCATTTTCCTAATCAATAATATATAGTTTCAGGATATGATTGACCATCATTATATCATCTTTAGAAATCAGGACATGCAATATATAGTCTGTATCACATAAAAGCAGAGGACTAAAATAACAGCTGTATCAATATGCTTGATGCTTCCATATATTTTAAATTTCTTTTAACAACAGGATCAATGTTAATAAACAGTGTCTCATTTGTTTTTAGTGCACATCAGCACATGCAAAGTTTATTTCTTTCTTTTTTCTTTTTTTGAAAGACCTTATTCAAATTATAAATACTAATTAAACATTTATGCTAATCTGGATTAATTCAGAGACCTTTATAAGACTGCAAAGGCAAAAATTGAGCAAGATTAAATTTGAGAGAAAACTTTAGTTAACAAGTTGAAACTATATTTTCTTTTCTTTTTTGGTTCTAATATATGATATCATAGTCATAAAAACTTTATGAGTAATTGAGCAATGAATTGTTTAAGTATATGGTTACAAAAATTGCAAAGCAGAAGCAGGTGCATGCATCTCCTGATATTTCCAGGACTCAGCTGTCATCAGCAACACAAAGGTTTGTCCTTTATCTATAAAAAGACCTTAAAAAACAAAGTTCAGATCCATAATAGTCGTCCAAAAAAAAAAAAAAAAGAATAATAAATAGGTTAGAAGATGAAATATTCATGTCATATAGCAGTATTATGAGTAAGAGAGCAGAAGGAAACTACTTTAAAATTGTAGATAAAGAGAAAGATTTGTTGTATAAAATTACATTATTAGAGAAAGAAAAAATATCGCTTTTGAAAAGAAAATGATCTTTTGTTAGAAACAAATAAAAAATATGATTTACTTCAAATGATCATTTCATAAAATAAGATCACTCTTTCAAAGTGATCAATCTTTAAGTGATGATTTTATAAAAAAATAAAATGACTTTTAAGTAAATTGATTTCTCTTAGTGAACACCAAAGTATAGACAAACCAAGCACCGTACTTTTTCATGTCATAAAAATACAACCCCTGAGCTCTAGCAAGCGAAGTAGGCAGATTTTGATCTTTTGTCATTGCCTCGTGGAGAACAACCAGTATATGTACATAAAAAGTTGAGTTCTAACATATGACCTGCAATTTTTTTAAGCAAACATTGAATAGATTAGACATTACCAATATCAATCACTAGATATATAGAATTGTGGATTCAATTCTTATAACTGGAGACATTTCTGTACTTTTATAAAAAAGAGAAAATTCTTTGCATATGCATGTAAAATTCTTATGATATGATTTAGACTTTCATCACTTGATTGAATAGAAACATACACAATCACTTAAGTTAAGAAGAGATGAGTATATGTAGTAATTCTATTTATGATTCCTTTAGTTTAAAAATATATATTGACTTTATTAATGTAGAAATAAATGAATATATATATATATATATTATATTTCTGTTTGTTTTGATGATTATGTTATTATTTGTTGATACTTATTGAAGCCTGTTTATTATATATACATAGTTTAAGTTAATTAATTAATAAAAGTGTTCGGATGTGTAATATAAGACACCGTACGTATAACTCAATTTTTTTTTAAATTTTTTATTTTTTAAATCATTAAGACTAGTTAAGAGTACAATCAAAAACAGTAATGGTATGCATTATGATGCAACCTAAGGATTAACTCACAGAATGGGAGGAGAATAAACCTACATATTAGTAGGAAACATGCTTAAACCCATGACCTAAGGGCTGCAGGGGTGGGGGCGACTTTTACTGCTGTCTCAATCCCTATTTACGCTATATAACTGAAGCTTTGATCTTACGATTGTTACTACTTACCATTATTTAATATTATGTTACAAAGGTATCATACATTTATAGATCACAATAAGAACTTCCTTAAAATATCGAACTCGTTAAAATCAGGCAGCATTAAAATGACGCCTCGATGGATATGATGTAAGATTGTGGAAAGATTACGTCCAATAATGAGCTTCAGTTTGTAATCTTTCTACTTTTTAAAATACTTTATGCCAGTCTGTCATGACAAAATATTTTAAATTATCTCCGATAGTCCAATAATGAGCTTGAGCTGTAATCTTTCTACTTTTAAAATGAGAAATCTCACTTGTTTTTTCTTTATTTTTATATTTCTTACAAAATTTGTAATCAAAGAGAATAATTAAAAAGAATCTTTAAAGGGGTTTGACAGAATAAAAATGACAGAAAAATATTAGGTTGAACATGAATATTTGAGATTTTTTATAATTACATAATAATTTTTTCTAAATTTATGTTCTTAATTGATGATATAACAATTACTAACTAAAAAAATTTGTAGGACCAGCTCCAATAGTAAGATTCAATTTTTTTTTTCTTTACTAACTATAACAATTGGTAGGACCAGCTCCAATAGTAAGATTCAAAAATTTTCCTAAATCACATCAAGAGTAGTTAAGACTTAAGAGTCTACTAACAAGTGTGTCACTGAGCACTCACTCAACTGTGTATTTATAAGCCAAAAAAATGGAACATTTTTGTTAGATTAGTACTTGAAACATGAAAGGCCTTGCGTTGAAATTCTCTTTCATTTTATGATTTCTTATGTCTCAAATATCTGCTTTAGATTCCCAGAAAATAATATCCAGAGACCAAAAGCCATGCAAGCGTTTTGTGCTCTATTACCATGACATTCTCTTTGGAGGATTTGGTGGGCATGATCCAGCCCATGCAACCTCGGCAGCAGTCACAAATGCAACCAAGCTAGGTGACTTCGGCTTTGGGATGCTAGTTGTTTTCGACGATCCAATGACTAAAGATCAGCATCTCCATTCTCCTTCTGTTGCTAGAGCACAAGGGTTCTATTTCTACGACATGAAAAGTACCATCAGTGCTTGGTTTGCATACACTTTGACGTTCAACTCTACTGATTACAAAGGTACTTTAAATATTATGGGGGCAGATCCGATAATGGAGAAGACTAGAGATCTTTCAGTGGTTGGAGGGACCGGAGATTTTTTCATGGCTAGAGGAACTGCAACATTTCAGACTGATACATTGGAGGGTACCAATTATTTTCGTCTCAAGATGGATATTAAGTTGTATGAATGTTATTAAAAATATATGCTAAAATATTAATAAAGTGACATATGTCACATATATATCTATGTATATTTAGTGTACGTGAGTTTCAGTTGCTTTTTCTTTGGTTTTTGTATGTGTGTATTCATATGGTAATTGCTGCTATTCAAATGGTAATTGCTGCCTGCAACGGAAAAAATTTTTCTGTGGCCATGAAGTTGATTTCTCTGTTTTTTTATCCTTTTTTTTTTTTAAAAAAATATTATTGTAAATGAGTCTCATTGCGATCATGTCTATCCCATTTAGAATTTGATGTCGTTCGATTCAGCCAGATAAAGTTACAGTTTCTTTTGCAAGCTTTTTAATTCCAAATGTGTTTGATATTGGATGTAAAATAATTGACTTATTTAGAAGCATTTTCATTTGTGATGTGAGGTATTAAGAGGCTATGCTAGTTTAATTTAATACCTCATTTTAATAAAATATTTTATAGATGGGGTAGTAGTAATCTTTCCATAATCTTACATCATATCGATCGCCATTTTAATGCTAACTGTTTTTAATGAGTTCTTGTAATTTGTTTTTGTTTGTAATTTGTAAATGAATGATACCATTCTAACAGGATATTGTTTAAATAATTGTAAGTAGTAACAATCGTAAGATCATAGCTTGAGTTATATATAGGGCGCTTTAGTACACCTCCGAACACTTTTATTAATTAATTAACTTAAACAATATAATAAACAACCGTCAATAAGTATCTACAAATAATAACGGCAGAATCATCAAAACAAACAGAAATAGAATATATATATATATATATATTCATTTACTTGTACATTAGTAAAAGTCAATATTTATTTTTTAACTAAAGGAATCATAAATAGAGTTACTACATATACTCACCTCTTCTCAACTCAAGTGATTGTGTATGTTTCTATCCAATCTAATAATGGAAGTTCAAGTTATATCATAAACATTTTACAAGCATATGTAAAAAATTTTCACCTCTTTGTGGAAATATAAAATTAGTTATGAGAATTGAATCCACATATATACACATATATAGTAATTGATCTCGATATTGTCTGAACAATTTAATGTTTACTTGAAAAAAAAAAATAAGAAAGGTCATTTGCTAGAACTCCAACTTTTTATGTACATATGCTGGTGGTTCTCGACGAGCCAACGATAAGAGATCAAAATCTGCGTACTCCGTTTGCGAGAGCTCACGGGTTGTATTTTTATGTCACGAAAAAGTACAGTGCTTTATTTCGGAAAAAAAACAAAAAGTACGGTGCTTGGCTTGCCTATACTTTGCTGTTCAAATTTTAATCCTAGTGATTACAAAGGTACTCACATAATGGGGCCAGACCCGACATTAGAGATCACAATTAAAAGGAAAAAAAAAATCACTTAAAATGAATCATTTATGAAAAAATACTGTATTTTTTATAAAGTGATCACGTAAAAGAAATCAACTTTACCTAAAGTCATTTTATTTTTTATAAAATCATCATTTAAAGATAGATCGTTTTGAGAAAGTGATCTTATTTTACGAGATGATCATTTGAAGGAAATCATATTTTTTATTTTTTTAAAAAAGATCATTTTCTTTTCAAAAGTGATTTTTTTTTTCTTTTTCTAATAATGTAATTCTGATAATTGGGTTTCCAATCAATACAATTGTATACAACGCATCCTTCTCTTTATCTACACTTTTTAAAGTAGTTTCCTTCTGCTCTCTTGCTCATAAAGGTCGTTCTCTATTTCTCCATCCAATTTCATGATTATCACTCCACAGCACTACCCATTATCTTTTCTTTTCATAGTAGATACCTAATTTTTCGTAACTTCATTTTTTGGCTTAAATTTCAGTGGTTGAAGGGACTGGAGAGTTTTCCACGGCCAGAGAATTGCAACCTTAATTTCATGGTATTGATATCTTTGGGTACCAAATATTTTCGCTTCAAAATGGATATCAAGTTATATTATTAAATATAAGCACATATATATATGTGCGTACAGAGTTTCATTTGCCTTTAATTTGTATGTTTTTGTTTTTTATTTTTTATGTATACATGCATGCATGCACATAAGTAATTTTCACTTTACTAGAATAATTGAAAGAATTCTTCAAATATATATACAAGATCAGTTAGAGAAACTGATTGTGTTTAAAAAATTGCACATAGCCATTAGCCAATGTCTGCCAGAATATAGACCATATATCTGACCAGATAAAATCATGATCAGACAATATTTGCTACATATATGTTTGGACTTCAGTTACAACTGCTATATGATATGAATATCTTATCTTCTAACCTAATTATTATACTTTTTTTGGACAAATATTGTGGATTTGATTTTTTTTTTTAATTTTTAATTAATTAATTATTTATTTTTAAGAGATAAGGGACAAACCTTTGTGCTGCTGATGACTGCTGAGTCCTGGAAATATCAGGAGATGCACCTGCTTCTGCTTTGCAATTTTTGTAACCATATATACTTGGACAATTCATTGCTCGATTACTCAAAGCTTTTATGACTACGATATCATATATAATTGGTACCAAAAAAGAAAAGAGAAAATGTAGTTTAAACTTGTTAACTAAAGTTTTCTTTCAAATTTAATCTTTGTTCAATTTTTGCCTTTACAGTCTCATAAAAGTCTTTTGAATTAATCCATATTAGCATATGTAGTGGCTTTTGGTTATTACGGTGGTTATTTGTCCACAAGGAGTTTGGTCTTATTCTCGAAAGGGTGTGACAGAGATTGAATGCTGTCATGTTCTCCTTAAAATCTATGTTCCATGTACTGACCCTTGGTCATTACAGTGACCATTTATCCATGTGGAGTTTGGCTTTGCCCCTCAAGAGATGTGAGGGATGACAGAGGTTGGATGTTGTCACGTCCTCCTTAAAAGCCACAAATCTGAGATATAGTTAACTATGGTGGAGGTGGAATGTTGTTATATCCTTCGTAAACCACAAACGGATGGTGTTCCCAAGGTTTGAATCAAAGGCCTATAGGTATTTTGATTGCAAATCTGGTACCATCAAAGCATTGCCTTGGTGGCACTAGGTTTGCAACCAAAATATCTATAGATCTTTAGTTTAAACTCTGAGAACATCACCTTACCTTATTTATTTGTGGTTCAAGGAAAACATATCTCCATGACACTCTACTCTGTACTCAATCCTATAGTATCTCAGACATATAGTTTAAGGAGGGCTAACCTCTATCATACCTCTTTGGATGCAAAGCCAAAACCTTATGTGAAACCAATGTTTGTAATTGGAATAAGATCTTTCAAAAGAAAAAGAAAGTAATCGGTAAAAAGAAACTTTACATGTGCACTAAAAAAATGAGATACTGTTTATTAATATTTATCCAATATCAAACACCTTTTGGATTAAAATGCTTGTAAAAGAAACTGTAACTTTATATCTAACTGAGTCGAACGACATCAAATCCTAAATTTGATAGACATGAGCGTAATGAGACTCATTTACAAAAGTAAAAAGATTTGGATAAAACAACAGGGAAATCAACTTCATGGCCACAGAAAAATTTTTTCCGTTGCAAGCAGCAGCAATTACCATATGAATGAACACATACAAAAACCAAACAAATAGCAATCGAAACTCGCGTACACTAAATATACATAGACATGTGACTTTATTAATATTTTATTTTAGCATATATTTTTAATAACATTCATACAACTTAATATCCATCTTGAGACGAAAATATTTCGTACCCTCCAATGTATCAGTCTGAAATGTTGCAATTCCTCTGGCCATGAAAAAATCTCCGGTCCCTCCAACCACTGAAAGATCTCTAGTCTTCTCGGTTATCGGATCTGCCCCCATAATATTTAAAGTACCTTTGTAATCGGTAGAGTTGAACATCAAAGTGTATGCAAACCAAGCACTGACGGTACTTTTCATGTCATAGAAATAGAACCCTTGTGCTCTAGCAACTGGAGGAGAATGGAGATGTTGATCTTTAGTCATTGGATCGTCGAAAACAACTAGCATCCCAAAGGAGAAGTCACCTAGTTTGGTTGCATTTGTGACTGCAGCCGAGGTTGCATTGGCTGGATCATCCCCACCAATACCTCCAAAGAGAATGTCATGGTAATAGAGCACAAAACGCTTGCATGGCTTTTGGTCTCTGGATATTATTTTCTTGGAATCTAAACCAGATATTTGCGATATAAGAAGTAATAAAATGAAAGAGAATTTCAACACAAGACCTTTCATGTTTGTTTGAGTACTAATCTAATAAAAATGTTCTCTTTTTTGGCTTATAAATACACAGTTGAGTGAGTGCTCAGTAACACACTCACTTGTTAGTACTCACTAACTACTCTTGATGTAGTCAAATTTTGAAGCTTACTATTGGAGCTGGTCCTACCAATTGTTATAGTTAGTAATTGTTAAATCATCAATTAAGAAGATAAATTTAGAAAAATTAATTATCTAATTATAAAAAATCTCAAATATTCATGTTCAACCGTATTTTTCTGTCATTTTCATTGTCACACCCCTTTAAAGATTCTTTTTAATTATTCTCTTTGATTACAAATTTTGGAAGAAATTAAAAAAAAAAAAAAACTAAGTGAGAGATCTCATTTTAAAAAGTAGAAAGATTACAACTCAAGATCATTAAATTGGAGATAATTAAAAATATTTTGTCATGACAAAGACTGGCATAAAGTATTTAAAAAGTAGAAAGATTACAAGCTGAAGCTCATTATTGGAGATAAAAATCATTTTTGTGACAGGGACTGGTTTAAAATTATAGGAAGTAGAAGACATAACTACTCAAGCTGCAAGCAAATTGCTGAACTACTCTGTCCGTGCGAGTGTTTGGATGCATATATATCTATACATCAATGAGTATAAAAAGCAAAAAATGGCTATTCCAGTTCAGATATGTCCATGCATGTAT
This sequence comes from Litchi chinensis, assembly GCA_019925255.1. Classification (NCBI taxonomy): domain Eukaryota; kingdom Viridiplantae; phylum Streptophyta; class Magnoliopsida; order Sapindales; family Sapindaceae; genus Litchi; species Litchi chinensis. The sequence goes on along the minus strand of CM034470.1, from coordinate 2,915,485 downwards.
TGTCAGGCTCTGCGGGCGGCAAGTCACATATTCTTATCAAAGAGTTTCAATTCCAAAATGTGTCTAAAAGGGTAAAAGTAGAGACAATTCAGTCACTCTAACTCGAAATTAATGATTTTTTTTTCTTTTTTGTTAATCATATGATCAGTCTCACATATATCTAAAGTTATAATTATCTCTTGTGAATATTTAGATTTTATCCAGGTTGTGAACTTGTTTAGAAAATAGATACAGACAGTCCACTCACGAAAATCTTTACCTACATAAATGAATATATATGTAATATACACACAAGTGTCGCAAGTTAGAAAAATAGTTGAAGCAAGGAACTAGGTGTTTTGATGGAAAGTTGGCCTAGTAAAAATGTAAAACATATATAAGTAGAAAACGATATGTACAAAGTGTGTTCTCCCAAAAAAAAATGGTTTTTGACGTGTGGGTATATATCAGTTTCAAATTAGTGTAAACAGTTTGAGAATGTAACGGAATTTCACTATAAGTCTACAAGTCAGCTCATGTTTTTTAGTGTCTACTGTATAAGGCCATGATTTAACTCCTGCTTATAAACAATTCATTTAAATGCCAAATCTTTACACTAATTCAACAATTGTTGTCTACAACTCTTGTCTGTATGAGCTGAAGACAACAGTTGTTATAATCTAGTGACATTTAAAGTTATGCATTTTAAATGTTTAAATCAGATATTGGCTTAAAACATCAAAAGAATGTGCAGCCATACTCTCTAAATTAAGACAGTAGTTGTAAGACATTCTATATGAACAAAGATAAAAGAATTGGAGAACAACCTCTATAAGTCTCTCTCATTGCGTACGCCTTCACAAATAATCTAAACAAACGAGTGTTGCATGTGCTAAATGTAATGAACAAAGATGTGGGCACCACATCAAGTGAAAAGTTTGCCTTCTGAACTTGTAAATTATGAGAAGAAAATAGCCTCCACTTCATTATATATGTAACTATCATTCCTACTAAGGCAAGGACCAATAAATGGAATGTGCCAAGCAAATCAGGATCAAATTCCTAGCAAAGCTCCTCTTGTTGAAAATTACGTGTTCCTAACCCCATTACAGCTATTCTTGTCAAAATCGATCCTTTTCATGATTGATAGATAACATCACTCATATGAATGTATGTTGTATTAAATAAAAGTTGATGCTTCTGTTTATGAGGAATTAAATTCGACTTTTCCATACAGGGCTGGTGTTATACTGAATTTCTCTCCAACTTTTTTTTTTTCCCTTCCCTGCATTTATACATACACCAAAAAAATAATATAATCTTTGATGGAGAAATCAGATATATCAATGAAACACAGTAAATTAAATAGGTAGAAGCTATATTTGCGGCCCACTAATGGTTTGCTTTGTCTGACGGGTGTCCCTATATCCTTGAAGTTGATCACCATTATCATCTGTCTTACTCATGCAGGCAAATCGTGTGGGTACAAACAAAGGGGCACAAAATTTGTTTCTGATGAAGAATTTGATGTAGCAAAACATCAACATTGATGATTGCTCTTGGAAGTTACATTAAATACATGAACATTAAAGTATGTTATATTTCATTTCTTCATTTGTTGCTTGAATGTTTGTTGAATATTGCTTCAAGGGTATTTTAATTTTTTTTCTACGGTTTCAAATGTAAAATCGTGAATGAAGCCATCATAAAGAGGCAGTGTCACACTACAAACACGACCGTACTTCCGTAAGTACCAAAACATTTTCATAAGCTCTACTTCTAAAATTGATCACCCAGCCATTATTAAGATCTCGAATCCACGATAAAGACGTTGTTAATTTAACAAACAAATTAAAAGGAGTACCATTAGTTTGTAGGTGCAACCCAAAATCTAGCTTATTAGGAGAATAGGCTGAGATTAGTCTCATTTAATTGCCATCCCATATTAAGGCCTGAAATATATTATAATAGCACGACCTCGTTTATTTGATAACTAAATTATTAATTTAACTACTCTCTTCATTATCACGTGTCATCAAAATGAAAAATGGATTGTGGAATAGCACCTTAAAACATTCTTTGAGTGCTTAATTAGATCATGTGTACACATGTATCCAAGGGTTAGACTATACCAACTAGTTCAATAATATGTCCTTGTAACACAATCAAGTTGCTTCTTGTTTGCAAACACATCCCAAATCACTCAAATAATTTAAGATAAACAATAACACCAATAAGTTACCATTGGAAGGTTTGACACTAATGAATTATGATTAATTAGTTGAGGATCATTGAATGACCACAAATATCCAATAGCATAAGACATAACCATATTTAAATAAAAATCAACAAAATAATCTGAGTTGAATTTAAAGAAGCAACTAAAAAGGAAAATATTTAAATTGTAAATTACAATACAATAGTCTAATTCCCAAAAAAAATTAGGATGAGACATGTTTAAGATTTTTCCTTTCAAAGATGTTTCTTCAAGTATTAGGAAAAATAAAGAAATTTGTACAAAATTAAGATGAACTAGAAAATATGTTTTTTTGGAATGATAAATTTTGAATAGCATATTTTAAATATTATCCATTGATTTGTAATCAAGTTAAAAATTAGAATTTTTAACTTTTTTTAGAGTTATTTTTGGATGGGTTTTTTAGAATTATTATCCAAATGATCGTAAAAACGACGTCGATGGCTGCCTTTTTTGGGCGCGTGTATAGGCCTTGGAATAGGAGAAAACTTGAAATTGGTTGATTGCCAGGAAATACGTACTCAGCAACAAAGTCTTTGTACCACCTTATTCTCCTGGCAATTTCCACCAAAAGATCACCATTGAGTTCCTTCCACTCTTAACCATAGCTAATGAAATTCGAAAAAATGAACGTCTTCCAAATTAAGAATAAAACTGAATTACAAGAAGACAAAAGAAAAACTTTACTATATGTCAACTATTTGTGGATACATATATATATATATATAATGATTTTACAGACATTGTTTCCTAACTTTAAAGATAGGACAAAAAGATCTAAAAATCTCAATAATTCATTAGATCTGATTGATAGAAAAATAAAAAATAAAAACATAAATAAATGCTTATGATTGGATTATTATCATTATAAGAAGCTTTCATGAGGGTTTTTTTTTTTTTTTTTTTGTAATAATCAATGATAATTTTTTATTTATATTTGTATATGTTTTTGTTCATCAGATCTAATGGATGGTTGAGATTATTTTTGCCCTAACTTTATAAGTTAAGAGGCATTGACTATAGAAGAATTATTATCATTTTTTTTCTTGACAATTGATGAATCATCATTTTTCCCTTGATGATTTTAAAAAATGTAAAAAAAAAAAAATAAACTACTGAAATAGTATTTGATTCAAGTCAAAAGATAGGGTAAAAGATGTTTCTTGAATCAATAGGGAAAAAATAACGATTCATCAATCATCATAGGAAAAATGATAATAATTCAATTGTAGAATCACTTATATATATATATATATATATATAGGTTTTTTAACGAAAAAGTAATCATAGTTCGTGAATGCAAATCTATTATATTATCCTTCTCAGAGAAGGATTTAGCAAGCATAAATTGAAAGGATTTTGCTTCCTAATGTGAGTGAAATAGAGTATTGATTCTCATTAACTTATTTTCATCGTAATACACGGAATCACGTCGCATGAACGGCGCGTGCTTTAATTCTCAGACCCATTTGAACCTTTCTTTTAACAACAAAATTTGACCAAATCCTACTTCAGAAAAAAAAGAAAAAAAAAATGGGACTAGACCCACCGAGAGATTTGGTTAAACTAATTTTACGAGGAGTGAAGGCTTTTAAACCCATTAAAATAGTATTAGTTATTATTTTTAAAAAAATATTTATTAATTATTATTTTAAAATATCATAACAAATATCAGAACTAACTTAATGCGAAAAATATTCTCGCTTATATTTTGAGTATTCTTGATAATAATAATAATAAAACTATAATGATAGAATGTAATACAATAAATTTTCCAATAACCAAACAGAAAAAAGGCATAATATTTTAGTTTATCCGATATCATCATATTGCAAAATTTGTCATAATGCATGAGTTTTGAGGTAATTTTTGTATGCATGCAGTAGTTTATCCCATATCATGGTATTGCAAAACTCATATTAATTGCATTAAATTTCACTAGGTAGAAAATATAGGATGCATGATTATATTTTTACCTTTTTGCTAACTAATTATTTTGATATTTTTAATTTAAAATAACAATTTAAAGTTCAAATGCCCTTATAAATAGTTTCACGTTCTAAATATGCCAACTTGAAGGCATATTGATATAAAAACCGCTGGCCACAATTGATACACGAAATCATAGGCTGATTGCCATGAGTTTTTTTTTTAGTTAATTATTGAGGGTGGGTTTGAGAGTGTTTGATCTTTAAGAAATGAAAAAGAGATATCTTTGGTTTGTTGTTTTTGCTTGATCAAGTGACGTGACCAATTTATATAGGTCAGTGATCGGATAAGTGACTAACCTAGGTGTCTTAACGTGCATGAAATACACATGCAGAGCTGAGCTAGAGAGCAAGTGAAAGTTTCTATTTTCATTTTGGTACATTATACTTTTGCATGTTTACCAAAACAAAAATAGAAATAAAACTTGAGATGTTGGAGGATGAACTAAAATTTGTATAAAAGAAAATTGGTACTTAATTTACCAAGCAGCGCGCCGCTCTTCGTAATGCGGCAGAATTGCTGGCCTAATCTTTTCTTGCCGCTGAACCACCAGTGTAGTCCTATGTTTCACTCTTTTCTTACCATTGAACTGCCGGTGTAGTCTCTGTGTTTCATCTTTTCTTGCCGCTGAACCGCCAGTGTAGTCTCTGTGTTTCACTCTTTTCTTGACACTAAAACGCTGGTGTAGCTGGTCTTCTCTCTGTTTCACTTTTTTCTTTTCTTTTTTTTTTTCTCTAGGTATCTTTTCCATTGAGTCCATGTTTTAATTTTCTTGTTTTCTTTAATTAGTGTTGTGATTGATTGTTTACATCAAGTGTTCTTTAATGGTGTCTTTTACTTTTCGATTATTTTAATTTTGGGATTCTTCGAGTCAAGTTGTTTTTGTTAACATGAGCTTTGATAAGTAATAGCAAGCTTTTAGTTTCAGGACTTCTTCTTTTTTCAACTTTCATATGAATTTTCTAGTGACCAAGGATTACCACGGTGATTATTTATCTACGGAGGGTTTTTTCCTTGCCTTCATAGGGGTGTGGCGGAGATAAGGTATTGTCATGTCCTACTTGAACTGCGGATCGGGATATGGCGAAGACTAAATGTGGTCGGAGTCCTCCTTGAATCATAAGTGGGCAAAGTAGCGTTCCTAAAGTTTGAACCAAGGACTTATATGTATTTTGATTGCAAACCTATAAGGTTTTGGTTCAAGGACTCCAGCCATACCTGACCTCCACCACATCCCAACTCGTGGCTCAAGGATGACATGACGACACTGTGCCTCTGTGACACCACTTTAGGGGCAAGGCTGAAGCCCTCCGTGGACAAATGGTCACCATGGTGATCTTTGGTGACTACATAAAATGCTAGCATTTTATATAGTGACCAAGGATTACCATGATGACCATTTATCTATAAAGGGTTTTGGCCTTGCCTTTAGAGATGTGTGGTAAAGGCTGGGTGTTGTCGTGTCCTAATGAACCACAAGTCGAGATGTAGCGAAAGTCAGGTGTGGCCAGAGTTCTCTTTGAACCACAAGTGAGCAAGATAACGTTTTTAGTGTTTGAACTAGAGACCTATAACTATTTAGGTTACAAACCTGATACCACCAAGCCAAGTTTCCTTGGTAATACTAGGTTTACAACCAAAATATTTATAGATCTCTGGTTTGAACCTTAGGAATGTCACCTTACTCACTTACGGTTCAAGGAGGACTCCGACCATGCCCAACCTCTATCACACCCCGATCGGCCTTCGCCTACACCTCTAAAGTCAAAGCCAAAACCCTTCGTGGTCAAATGCCAACTGTAGTGATCTTTGATCACTAAATATATATATTTTTAATTCATCTTGAAAAAATGTCAAAAGTTCTTGTTTTACAAGAGTTTCGTTTATGAATGTAACAGTGTGATTTGATAGCTATATCCATTTTGGCCTTCCATTCCAAATTATTAACCAAAAAGATGTTGTTAGTGATATATGAGCAATTTAATTAAAGTTTGACAAAAATAAAATTTTGAAAACTAAACTAAATTGATCCAGTAATATATTCTCACTACATGAATATTATAATAAGATTGTGGGTTGATCATGTCCCCCGTACCTTTAATTGACTTATTATATCTAATAGCATAATTTAAGTATGAAGTCTAATACATTCATTTTATGTTTTTTAAATAGTGTAATAATTAACTCAGAATTTAGAAAAGGAATACACCATTTTCACACAATTTTATGGTGTAGATATAAGAAATTAACACCGGGGCAATTTCATTATGTTAAGCTTATTATAAAAATCTTTCATGGGATTGTCACACGGTTGATGTGATACGACAAATCAATGGAATGAGTGAGAGAAAAATAAAAGACCAAGAAAGAGTGAGAGAAAAGAAAATAACATTATTTCATTGGTTTGTCGCACCACATTGGCCGTAGGACAGTCCCATAAAAGATTTTCTCCAAACTCATGTTTGTGTTATCAAACACAATTATAATATTTTTAAAAACACAAATAGAGAATAGTAAACTTGGGCTTGCTTATGGAATCAGAAGATTGGCTGGGGCTAGAATGAAGTAAAAGGTGAGCACTATTTTATAGTTAAAAAAAAAGTGTGGCTAAAGGGAGGTAGATCTAATTTCATAATAGTAGATAGACACTGAACTGGCGCTATAATTAGACAACTAATCTATTAACAGTTGGGAAAAAAAAAAAAAAAACAAAATAAAAGGTTGAGATAAGAGAAAAAACAAAGCCAAAAAAAAAAAAAAATGTAGGTGAGAGAGACAACGCGAGGCTCCCATGGAGTTATTTCAAGGCACATTCACTGCCTTTGTCTTTTAAACCAACTCTAAATCATTAAGCCACCACTCATTTGGTTTTGTCTTTCACTTTGAAATGATGAATGATGATTTTCATTCATATCTTTTGTCTATCAATATACAAGCAATATATAAAGAAGAATTTTCTTACAGGTAAGCTATACAATTACTTTCATTTACAACCAAACAGTCAATCCAACCATATATATAATTAAGCTCAATCTCATTGATAATCAATCAGACTAAGAAAGGAAATAATTTTATACAAATTTTGTTACAATCTCAACACTTCCCTTGAAGTTGGTGCATAGATATTACACATGCCCAACTTGCCTAAAAAATTTGAGAATACTTGATACGAGACTGCTTTGGTGAGGATGTCAGCCAGTTGATCTTCTGATTTTATCTTAGATAACTCCACAATCTTTTTATCTAACTTCACTTTAATGAAAAATTTGTCCACCTCGACATGCTTTGTACGATCATGTGGATTATAAGCAACCTCACATGCTATTTTGATGTCACAAAACAATTGAATTGATTGCCTAGATAGGTAACCTAAATACTGTAAGAGAAGTTTTAGCCATAATGCCTCACAAAGTCCTAAAGTCATGCTTCTAAATTCAGCTTCAGCACTTGTACGAGTGACAACATTTTGTTTTTTTATAAAACATGTCACAAGATTACCTCTTACAAAGGTAAAGTAACTAGAGGTAGATCGTCTATCATCCACAGCAGCATCACAATCAACATTAGTATATACTTCTATATTATGATAATATGCATTTTTTGTGAACAAAATTCCCTTCCCTGGAGCACTCTTCAGATACCTCAAAATGTGCATGACTGCATTCATATGTTGTTCTTTAAGATTATGCATGTATTAGCTTACCACACTTAATGCATAAGCAAGATCTAGGCTTGTATGAGCTAACACATCAATCTCCCCATAAGTCTCTGATATCTTCTTTTGTCAGTAGATATTTGATTGGGCTTGACACATAATTTCAGACCTTCTTCTATTGGTGTTTCAACTAGTTGACATCCTGACATTCCATTTTTTGTAAGATAGAAATATTCTTGTACTTGATCGATAGACTTCAATTCCAAAAAGGTATTTCAGATGGTCGAGATATTTCATTTTGAATTCTCTAGACAGATAATTATGTAGAGCTTTTCTTTCTTCAGAATCATTTCCTGTAACCAACATATTGTCTACATGTACAATGAGTGTTGTAATCTTACCATTTTGCTTTTTTAGGAACAAAGTGTAATATGAATTGCTTTGGTGGTAACCAAAAGCTGTCATTGACTTTGTAAACCTTCCAAACCATACTTTTGGGGATTACTTCAACCTATATAATGACTTCTTCAATCTGCATACCTCCTGACTCTATTTTTCTAGCGCTATGCATCCAGATGGAAGATCCATGTATGCTTTTTCAAACAATTCACCATTTAGAAAGACATTCTTCATATCGAATTGTTGTAACGATCAATTCGGGCTTGAAGCTAAAGATAGTAATACTCAAACTGTGTTGATCTTGGCTACAGGTGTAAATGTCTCTGTGTAGTCGATCTCATGAGTTTGAGTGTACTCTTTTGTTATCAGTCTTGCTTTAAAACGTTTAATACTTCTATATGCCTTGTACTTTATAGTATAAATCTAATGACACTCGACTGACATTTTTCCTAGTGGACACTCCATGAGTTCCCATGTCTCATTCTTCTACAATAATTGCATTTCCTCATTCATGGTTGCTTTCCGCCATGGATAAGCTAAAGCTTCTTGCACACTATTAGGAATAGCTATAGTAGATAATTGATTTACAAATGACTTATTTATTCATACAAACGATGGTTAGACATCGTTACTCATGAGGTATTTGACTTTACTAATTAATCCAGGTTCATATGTGGGTTTAGGAATACCTCTTGCATGATGATATAGTTACTATTTTTGGGTGGCTCAGACTTTAAACTAGGAACATCCCTAGTAGACAATAATTAGTTAGGTATATTAGTTAAGGAGTCCTCAGACCCCAATTGTTTGGATGATGGTAGATGCTGAGTTATAACATCTCTTTTTTTTTTTTTTTTATCATTTCATTAGCATTTAGGTGCTCAGCACCATTTGGTTCCAAAGTTATTTCACTCAAGCCCAATTCACCTACTTCTTAATTCGCTAGTTTAGATTGTTTAGATTCACTTTCTTCATATATGTGATAATCATAATCAAGAGTCTGAATTTCTTAATGATACTCCACCTGAAGTTTGGACTCAAAGGAATAATACATTGTGTGATGATAACATCGATATCCTTTTTGGTGTAAGGCATAGCCAATAACAAAGCACGAGGAGTTAACTTGTTACACTGGTGCTTGTGGGGATGGACAAATGCCATACAACAAAAGCATAAGGAGGCAAATTTGGGACTATTGGGGCAACTACAGTTTCGGTCAAAGCTTGGAGAGGTGTCCGAAAGTCAAGTGAGCTGAAAGATGCTTGATTGATTAAATATGTGGTAAAGGCAATTGCTTCTCCCCAATAAGATATTAGCATATAGGCTGCTATCAGGGAAGCTTGAACAACCTCTAACAAATGTCTATTTTTTCGTTCAACAACTCCATTATGTTGGGGTGTATTGGAACAAGTAGTCTGATGAATGATTTCATGTATTGCTAGGTATTGCTGAAGATTAGAACTCTGATATTCTCCACCATTATCGCTATGCAGGACTCAAATCTTTGCATTGAACTGAGTTCCAATCATTTTATGAAACTTTTAAATAATAAGTTCACTTCGTCTTTGGACTTCATCAGGCATAAACAAGTTATTATGGTACAATCATCAATAAACATAACAAACCACTGTGATCCAACTAAAGTTGGAACTTTAAATGGATCCCAAACATCATAATGTAGAACTATAAAAGGAAGTGGACTTATATTCAAAATTAATGGAAATGAAGCATGATGACTTTTTGTTAGTTCACAAACATCACAGCGAAAACTAGAAATATCATACTTTGCAAACAAACTAGGAAACATTTTTTTTAAATAACCAAAGGAAGCATGCCTTAGGCATCGATGCTACAACTAAATTTCAAATTTCTTCTTTTCCTACTCAAAACCATCTGCTATCAAGGCTTGTCGCAATGTGTTGGAATCTTTTGACTGCAAGTCCAGATAATATAGTTTCTTTCGCTTAATACCATAATAAATTGTCTATCTTGTTTGGATGTCCTTAAATTCACAAAATTTAGGCCAAAAAATGACAATATAAGATGAGGCTATAGTGATTTGAGAAACTGACAAAAGATTGTAATCCAAAGATGGAACAGCTAAAACGAAATCCAAATTCAAAGTATCAATAAGGGTTAAGGATCCTTCCCAAATAACTGGGTCGTGTTACCATTGGTTGTGGAAACAATGTTTTGTGAGGAAGGTCTAAGGGTTGACACCTGCCTAGAATTAAAAGCTATATGATTTGTAGCACCAGAATCAATTATCCAGCACTATTAAAAACAGGTGCAGAAATACTTTCAACTCTCTATCCAAGAACCTCACTCTGAGTCTCGGCTTCTCCTGGTAAGTAATTGTGTTTTAGTCAATTGGCGTTTTGTTTTTCATAATTCAGCGAAGGAAATTAGAAACAACCCTTTTCGTTTTTTGTTGTGTAGGGATTTGAGGCTTGGTTTTGGCCGCCGAATTATTCTACCATCAGTGTGTGAAAATGAGGATGGTCTTGTAATGTTTTTGTCTATGTTATTTTGTAGTAGTTTTTTTTTTTTTTTTCTCTCTTTCTATGTGTGCTTGAAACTGGAGAGTGACTAATTGATGGGGTTTTTGTATATTTGATTTAGTGTTGTTTTAAGGCAATAACTTACAGGAAATATAACGGAAAATGGTACTTTTGGTTGAGATTAGTGTGTTCAGGTTCTAATTGAACGTTAAGTATCCTTGATCTTTGTGTAGGTAGGACTAATTCGAACACGATTTTGAAGTTTTGAAGTTGACTGATAAGTTGTGCATTGTAGTAATTTATGTTATGAAATGGTATTCACTAAGGGTTCATTTCTTAGAAAATGTTCTGACTATGTCGGCTTTATTTTTGTTGTTACGTTTGTTCATAGGCGATGTTACATTTTGATGCATGAGATTGGGTTTGTTGATTGCAAGTATCGCAATATGACTAGAGAATTAATGTGCGAATTGGATGATTGTTTATTTTCGGATGATTCACTTGCGAAGATTCGCTCAAGAAGGGAATGTCACAAAGATACGGATTTGGTTTTTTGGATCCCTTGTTTGGTGGTTTATCAAAGTTTATTGATGTGCTTTGGGTTGCTAACACTCCGAGGCTCTCAGCCAGCTATTGCTGGTACAGATATTGGCAGTGGGCAGCAATCGATTCCTTTGCTCGGCGCCTTGGTGATATTAGCACAGGTTTTGCTTCAGTTAGGAAAATCTCACTATGACTTATATAGCTGACATTTCCATTGTTGCATCTAATGCTTGAATCATAGATTTTCACCTTCGGAATCTTAGCCCATAGTGGATAAAAGCCTTTTTCTTTTCACTGGTTTGGACTGACTTTGTAACGAATATTTTTGGCTCCCCATATTAGATTGGTTCTATTTTTAGACTAACTGTGTTGCACGATGCTTCGCTACATTAACCTTAGTTTTGAAGCATAGAGTTGAGCGATGTCATATCATGTTTCCCCACATGACCAAGTGAGCTTTGTGGGTGAGTATTTAGTTTTAGTAGTTAACATGGTCTAATCGTGTCTATTTAAAAGAATGCTAATTGTGGGTGAGTATTTAAAAGAATGCTAATTGTGGGTGAGTATTTAAAAGAATGCTAATTTTTTACATCATCACAAAGTATACCCCAAATGAGTATAGAGACTCTATCCCTCCAAAACTGAAATTGCAATTGCAATTCATTCTGTTGCAGGCATTCTTGCTCATCTTCTTCTCGGAACTGTGGGACAACACCTTCTTCATTGCGGTAAATATGACAGTTGATTGTTGACACAATCTAAAGTTAAACATTTCCGATCAAAAACTGAAATTGCAATATATGTACTTTTCTCAATGTGTGTTGCTATTTCTTGCACAGGGACTTCTAGCTGCTAGGAATTCTGCTGCAGTTGTCTTTGCTGGGACTTTTGGTGCACTTGCTTACGTTAAACTGCTCGTGCATGGTGATTTAGATGTCCTTTGCATTCCCTAACTTTTGGTTACTGAAATTCCTTATAGTTGCATAACACGATATATTATCACGTTAAGTTGTTTACTGGTATGTTAAGATAGCTGCATTTCCCATGTTAGTGGATCTAGAAAGTGTTGCTATCATTTTACTTTCTGCCAAAAGCATATTCTAAATGTTATTACAAATAACAATAAAGTTCATTTGGTCAGACAGTTTTAATCCAGTACATCATAAATTCTATTTATTTTTAGGGAATATTAGTCATGCAATTGTAACCAAATTTACTATTGCATACAATTCCACGCTCTAAATTAGAGCTACGAAACACATATTAACAACAAACACATTAAATTTGCAGGTATAGCCTGCAAAAAGCGGCACATAACAACTCTTCCTTCTAGCTTTTCTCTGAAAATTTAGGGTGGAAGTGGCCATTGGGTCTCCGGATGTAATCTTCATCTTTCCGGGCGTCGTGGTGGGTTTATCTTGGTGGGGTGCTTTTGCTGCTTATTTTGGTGTTGGTTCATAATTGAGTGCGGATGAAATTGCTAGGCTTCGCTCCACTCTGTCAATCAATGACAGAGGCTCCCCGCATGCAGATTTATAGTATCAATCGAGTAACGTGTTTGCATAATAGACATCGGATGTTAGTAAATCAGATTCAAGCTAATGAAATTTGAATCCTTTCTCCAATTAATCCCATGCGCTGTAACCGAATAATGGCTTCATTTATATTTGCTATACTAAATGAACCCATAGGTGGTAAATTAAACAATTAAATTAAGTTTATTCTGTTTTATTTATTCCATTTTTTTTTTTATAATATGCATAGTTTTATTCTTATACCTTTTCATTATTCATATTTACTGTGAGACTTGCATATTAAATAAGCCCAATCTTGACTCAAAAGAAGCGGGCCCATTAGCATGAAATTGAAACAGACCAAAACCTGATCCAACTTGTGGTCCAATCCAAACAATTGTATGGACAAAAGCGAAAGTAAAAAGAAAAAAAAAAGAAAAAAAAAAAACAAATATAAAGAACGAGACAAGTTCACCGATTTCAATCGGTGGGCTTCAAAGTTAAACCAAAAAAGCAAACAGTGATATTGCAGGTGAGAGAGAGGAAAAGCTGAGAAGAGAAAAAACCTCAATCATCAGATATTTAATTTACTAACAAAATACTAATTTCTAATATCAAACTATTTTTAAGAAAACAAATTAATTACATAATATTAAGAATAAATCGAAATAATGACGAAATTATTGTATTTAGTTAAAAAGAAAAAAAAAAGAAAAACATGTTTGAATGAAAAAAAAAAAAAAAGAACATATATCAAGAAGTTTGTTTATTCCAAATACTCCATAAGGAATCAGTTATCAATTCACACGTCTTTGCTTCATAATACAATACATCTGCTGAGCCAAGATAAAAATTTACACCTTGATCAAATAACAAAAAACTTATTTGAATACTATCATATAACTCCAAAAATTAAACTCAATCAAAAATTAAACTGAGATAGAATTTTCTGTACCTTTTCAAATTCTAACTTATCTAAATTAACTGTTTTTTTTCAAATATCATTTTTTTTTTAAAAAAACATATTAATTGTAAAGTGTAAATAATAATTTAAAATCTTCTTAAGAAATTAATTGTAAAATGATAAGTTTTAAATTAATTATAATTAGAAGAAAATCATAATCTACTTGTCTTATTTGTTGGGGAAAAAATCTCAAAATTTTAGCAAAATTAATTAAATAACAAATTAAGTAATTGTGAATTGTACTTATAAAAATATAGTGCAAAAACAATAAAAGAAGCGCAATATTAGTATTAACTAGGGTTCATAGTTTTTATAAGGTATACTTATGAAATGGATGTACACAAGATTTATGAGGGGTGAAAATACCAACACCCTTATCATAAGAGAGAAAATGGCCCATATATATGCAAAAGCTAATTGGGTGAGGCCATCAAGATCACTATCCTTTAATTTAAAAATAAAAAAATAAAAAATGACTGTTGATATTTCCACCCATCTAAAACGTATATTCACTTGATTCCATTAAGTGAGTTATAATCACAAGGGCAAATTATATAAACACCCACAAGTTTAGGTGTAATTGTAGCTAAATGGAAATTTTGATTGTAATTACACAAACATTTTCTATCATAAGTTGATTTCAGTAAACTCAAACTATTGACTACCATTTCAATGTAAAATGACTATAATACCTTTATTAAAGGTAAAAATATCTTTTGGAGTAAAACAAGTAATTAATCAACTAATAATAAATTAAAAATATTTTTTAAAAGCAAAAAGAAAATAGAAAAAAACATTGCTAATGGGGATATCTTCTTCGATTCTTCTTCTTTTTTAATAATTATTTTTCAAGGTTTTTTTCGTGTTTTTGTTTTTCATTTTAATAATAGAGGCAACAATAGAATTTTCCCAAAAATAAAATAAATAGGATCAAAAGAATATATTTACTTCTCCATTAATTATCTTTAACGATCAATCATAATCTACACTAACAGTTTGGGGTTAATTTTTTAATAAAATAAGACACTAATTAATAAGGAGTTTAAGTGAATGATATTTGGTGAAAATCTAATCGGCTTTTTGGGGAAACTTGAATTTTGTGCTTTAAATAACCGCATGTAAAATGCAAAGAATTTTTTATTCTCGTGATTATTAAAAGGGAGCATTAATTCTAGTTTACACATGGTGGCAGAAGTTTTGGTTTGCTATAGATCAATAAATTTTTCGGGTTTCTGTGTCCACTCGGTTTTGTTGTTGATTTTTATGATGTACGTAATTGGAAGTTGCACAACAGGAAGTCTCCTGTTCCTTGGATATCATGGAGTGTCGACTATTGTTGTTGTTACGTTGGTCTCGTGCTGCATGGAGGTCTTTCATTCTGATTTTGGGATGTTATTAAAGGGGTTCAAAGGGAGGGTTCCCTTTCCAGTTTCAGGCTTGAACTTCAGTGTGTGTTTGTGCAATTGGAGAACTTTGTGAATTAAAGAGAATATATAGTGGTAAGATTCCGAAGTCTAAAACCGTAATTACATTTAATAAAAAAACAAAAACAAAAAAAACAAGAAGATACGTGTCATTATCTCCACTTTTGTTTTTAATTTTATTTTTCTTTCTTATTTGTACAGTCCATCATCATCATGGACAGTAGAGATCTAAATAAATATATTTCATTTCTTCTTCTTCTTTTTATTTTTTGTGAATTTTTGTCATATTGTATGAAAAATGTCCATCATCCATCTCTAAAGTAATGGTGAAGATCTAATTCTTTTTAATTTTTTATTCTTCAAAATTAATTTTTTTTTTTTTTTAAAAAGGATTTCATTTCGTCCCCATGTTATATCTAAATTTCACTTATCAAATGTGAAGTGTGAACTCATGCTTAGCGTCATATCTCAAGTTTTGAAAATAGGGCAAATTGTACAAACTTCTCTTGAGATTTGATGAAATTACATAAATATGATGATGTTTGGGAAACTCGCACCGACCTTCCCTGAGATTTTAAAAACTCATCACCAACCTCCTCTGTCATCAGTCAACCATTAGTTAATCACAGTTAAATCAAAATTTTGAAGGGTAAAATGATCAATTCACAGTTAATAAATATTTTAATTAAAAATAATATTTTTAATTAATAAAAAATAATATAATTTTTTTCACAAAAAAAAAAGAAAAAAGAAAAATCATAATCTCTTATCTCTCATCATCCACTCATCTTCATTTTTATTATCTACCTCTTATTGTCTTCTACATTCATCAAAATCATCATTTCTATCATTTTCATTAAACCAATATCATCCAAATCAAACAAAACATGACCCTAATCAAATCAAAATTTTATGAAAATTTAAAAACTAAATGCAAATTTTAAAATAAAAATTGAGAATGTGATCTAGTCTCCATTGCTAGAGACGAAATTGCCTCCAGCGATGGAAAGGATCTCTGTCACTAGAGACGAAACCGTCTCCAGCCATGGAGATGAGAGGTCTCCATGGGAGACCCGATCTGGTCTCCTATGAAGACCAAAATATATATTTATTTTTTTTCAAAAAAGTATATTTAATTATATTTTAATTTTTTATATTTTTAATTAAATTAAAAATATTTATTATATTAATTTTAAATTTATTAAAGGGTATTTTAGTCTTTTTGTAATTTTGACCATTGACCTTAAGAATTTAACACTTATTGACTAATGACAGGGGATGTTTGTGATGAGTTTTTAGAACCTTAGAGGAGGTTAGTGCGAATTTACCAAATATTATCATATTCGTGCAGTTTCGCCAAACCTTAGGGAAGGTTTGTGCAATTTACCCTTGAAAATATGTCATTTTAATACTTATTGTTGGTCATCTTTAACATAGAAAGAGGTATTTTAATAATTCTAATAGGATTTTTAAAATAAATAAATAATAAAAAATTATGATAAAAGGAAAAAATCTTTAAATATGGATGGTAGAGTTAAAATGTAATTAAAGAAAAATTAAAATATTAATAAAAATTATGATAAAAAGGAGAAAGATATTTATCGTCCAATTTAGAGATAGACAATAAAAATTAATTTTAATTAATTTTTTTAAAAAAATTGGAACTTTCCAAATTGGCCATCGATCTGGGAACCAAATCGAGGGTCAATCAGGTCACATTATTTGGCATGAACCATAGCAACAAACTAGTTTACTAGATCTTTAAAATTTAATCAGATTGTCAGATTTGATGGTTGAAATCTAACAATCTGGTTGAACTAAATCATCTATCTTTGTGGTGCGATCCATAGAGTAATTGAGGTAGGTTTTCCACGATCGATGATGAAGTTCCGATAGAGATCCCTCTATATCTCCATCAGCAATGGATGCAAATGGAGATCCATCTCTATCTATGACCAATGGAGATCCATATTGGGTCACCACATTTTTTTTTCCTATTTTTCTCTTTTACAAATAGTTTCTATGTTTTGATCTTTACCGTTTATCTCATAAATTGATGGCGAAAATCAATTTTTTATATTTTTTAAAATTAAATCAAGGAAAAAAAAATGATCATTTAAGTTGTTTAAGGAATAAATGATCATTCCCATTTTTTCATTACTGTTGATTGTCAAATTTTCAGTTGGAAGGACTGTGATGTAGTTTTCAAACCTAAAGGACCATGTGAGCAAAAAATGTGTTTGCATTTAAGAAAACAAAATTTCCAAATAACATAGGGCAACAATAAAATTCTTCCGAAAACAAAATAAATGGGATCAAAGGAATATATTACTTCTCCATTAATTTATCTTTAATGATCCACACTAATAGTTTGAGCTAGGTTAACTTGTTAATAAAATAAGACAATAATAGTAGGAGGTCTATGTGCTGAAAAAAAAAAAAAAAAAAACCAATAGGAAAGTTTATTTGTTAATAGGGCAAATTGCACAAACTATTCTTGAGGTTTGGCTAAATTACACAAAAATGATAATGTTTGGGTAACTCACACTTTCACTATCTGAGGTTCCAAAAACTTAGCACAAACCTTTCATGCTGTTAGTCAATCATTAGTCAACCACAGTTGAATCAAAATTATGAGGGTAAAATCATCAATTTATAGCTAATAAATACTTTAATTAAAAATTATATTTTTAATTACTAACATAATAATATAATATTAAAAAAAAATCTCCATCATCTTTTATCTCTCATCATCTTCCTCATCTCTAATTTCATCTTCTACATTCATCAAAATCATCATCTCCATCATTTTCATCAAACCAACATCACTCAAATTAAACATCAACATCAAACCAAACATCTCCCAAATCAAAAATAAATAAATAAATAAAGTTTAAGCAATTTTTGTTAAAAAAAAAGGAAATGACATCGCTAAATCCAATCGGTGACCTCCGATGATGGAGACCAGCGTTGGCCTCCATCTAAATATTAGGTCTCCAACGATGGAGACCTGTTCTGGTCTCTAGTCATTGGAGATGGTCTCCATTGTTGAAGACTTGGTCTCCATCGAGGACCAAAACTGCAGTGATAAGACCAGTTTTTTGGTCTTCCTCACTAAAGACTAGATTTTGGTCTCCATAGGAGACCCTCTGATCTCGTATGAAGACCGATTTTTTTTAAATTAAATTAAAAATATTTTTTAACATATTAAATTAAAAATATATAAATATATATCATATCAATTTTTTTTTTGTTTTTGTTTTTTTTTCAAATAAAAAAATATATTTGTTATTAATTTCAAATTTATAAAAAAAAAATATTGACTTTAAATTTGACTTGAAGGGTATTTTAGTCTTTTTGTGTTCTTGACCATTGATTGTGAGAATTTAATCATGGTTGAGTGAGGGAGGTTTGCGCTGAGTTTTTGAAATCTTAGGGAATGTCAGTGCAAGTTACCCCAACATTATTATTTTTGTGTAATTTTTTCAAACCTTAGGGGGGTTTATACAATTTGCCCTTGTTAATAAAATAAAAATCAGGTTATGCTAGGGGTGGGTATGAAAGCATGGAACAAACCTGAATAACTTGATTCGAACCAATTCGCGGGTGTTCGGTTTGATTCCTATATTTAAAATAAGGGTGTTTGGACCCTATATAACAAAAACAACATGTTTCAAGGAATGAATCAATTCTAAGTATCTAGAATCAACCCAATTCGTGAAATATGGGTATATGCATAATTTTACATCTCTTATATAAAACCCTTCAAACCCGAAACCATACATTTTCTTCTTTTCTTTGCACAACAACCACCCACCCACTACTTTTCTCTCATCTATCAATTTTAACCTTTTTTTCTTCATTCTTTTTCTTCTATTTGCGTAGCTATAAGCTGCCAACCCGACCTCACTAACCATTTTTTCTTCTTCATCTCTCATCTCATCCTCGTTGTCATCACCATGGCTATGGTTATTTGCCATATCATTTACTACTTATGGTAAGTTTTTTGGTTGAGTTTATTATGAATCGTGCTTGGTTTCATTTTCTTCTATCATTTGCTATTTTATTTTTTGGTTTTTAGCTTCATTTATCGTGAATCATACTAGGTTTGTACAAGATCTATGATTTGGGGTTCGTTTCTGATAATCATGTGGTACTCATGACTATCTTTTTTTTTTTGGGTCGCAGGGTATTAATGTTTTGCTTTTTTTAGAGATTTGAGGTTGAATTTGAGAGCAGATGAATTTGTGGAGTTTGAATGATGTAGAACTTAAGTGAAGAAGATGATCGCCTTTGTGTTTGATTTTGAATAATGGAGTTTGAATGTTTTACTTTTCTTTGACACACAGGAGGACATCGCCTCTGTATTTGATTTTGTAATAGTGTTTTTTTTTTTTTTTTCAAATGGTGCAAAGAAGAAAATCTTATCTCAAAACAAGCCCAAAGTTAGGCCCAAAACTATTGAACCAAATCAAACTAAGGGTGTTCGGCTTGGTTCGGTTCTTCTCCATTAATGGACTATGTTTGGATCCAAAAGTGTGAAATCGATCATTTTCCATGTTCGACTTACTTCCAGTAGGAATCTAACTGAACATAGTAGTGCCCACCCTTAGGTTATGTATATGAAAAGTTGAATCTAAGATTGCTTCAGTATAATTTATTCAAATAAATAATAAAAAAATGAACCCATTCCTAAGATATAGGAATTCTAATAAATTTCCCAGAAAGAAAAATGGCTGTAAGTATTTTCTTTTGTTAACTAAACGGACCATCACCTTGTTTTTTGATTGTTTTGTTAATGTTTGACACATGTACAAAAACAAAAATAGAGAGTTCACTTGCTCTCTGGCTCAGCTCTGCATGTGCATTTCATGCATGTCAAGAGACTTATGTCTATCACCCGTCCGACCTAAATAAATAGGTGACCTCACCCGCTCCAGCAGAAACAAGAAACCAAGAGATCTCTTTTTCATTTCTTGAACCCACCCTGATCAAGAACCCAAGAAATCTCAAACTCACTCTCAAACTCATGGCAAACCCACCTCTGATTTAGTGTCTCATATGCAACAACAAGTTTAAGTCTATTACTTAGCTGCACTCACACTGTCGTTGACAACATGCATAGTGTCGACATGCTTGTCGGCTGTGCCATGGCATCTTCACTTCTACTTATACTCTCAACCTCCACATGTCCACTCAACACCCGCCACAGCCTTAAGCTGTTGTTCCCAAGCAGCCCCCAACCCCTCCCAATGTGGTCGTCGCACCTTCCAATGATGCTTGAGTCGACTGTTTGGTGTAGTCTTGTACCTGTGTTCTTTTCTTATTTTCTTTCATTAATTGTAATTAGGTCCCCTAAATGTTCTAGTCGAGCTCCCAATACGGCACCTCAAGTGGTGGACAACCATTTGATGTGGTTTCTTTTTTCTCCATGTGATTGGTTGTTGGTTCTTTTCCCACGTCTTTTCTTTTCTTGATTTCTTTCATTAACTATAATTAGGTTTTATTGCAACTAGCTACTCATGTGAATGACTTTGATTTTGGATTGTGTTTTTTCAATATTGCATCAGTTTATGATCACTCTTGTTCTTAAATCACAAAGATGGCATCTACTTGAAGGATCATGGTTCGATTCTGACATATATATAACTAATATAGAGTTTAGATGAATGATGTTTGATGACAATCTAATCCACTTTTTGGGAATTAGAGGAATCGAAAAGACTTTATGATTAGATGACAACTAATTAGCCAACTAGGAATGATTTAAAGAAACAAATATTTTCACTTAACCTTCCTAATTCAATTTTATCTTATACTATTCAATTTCTTAAAGATGGTTTAATTCAGGCCCACGTACTAAACTGGCCCTACTCTTAGAATGTCATTATATTATTCTTGCATTCATTAACTAAATTGAGTGCGAAACTGATGCAACTTATAAGGAGATGAAATGAAGGTGTTTTACTGAAAATATGATTTGATCATATTTATTGACTATTTAAATAAGTGCATTTATACTACAATATTAGTCGATTTACTTTGTAATTATACTATTAAAATAGGAGATTAAAATAGTATAAATCTACATGACTAAGTGTTTTTAAGATGCTACCTTCTATACGGACAACTTGATCATTGTCATGAACGCTCAATATCAAGGTTGCAGGGTGGGCCTAGCTTGGCCTTGGTGAAGCACGGGCACATCCTGAGTGTCGTCATGCTTACTGGCTGTGCCATGACATCTTCACTTCGATTTGTACTCTCAACCTCCACATGTCCATTCAACACTCATTATTACCTCAAGTCGAGGCCCTGCGCCTCAAGCTCAAGTTGCTGTTGTCAAGTAGCCCATGGGCCTTCCTAATGTGGTCGTCACGCCTCCTAATGATGCTTGAGCAGGCAATTTGGCGTAATCTCATATGTGTTTTCTTTTCTTGTTTTCTTTCATTAATTATAATTAGGTCTCCTAAATGTTCTGACTTAGCTTCCAATATGGTGCCTTAAATGGCGGACAACCATTTGATGTGGTTTCTTTTTTCTCCTTTTCTCACGTCTTTTCTTGATTTCTTTCATTAACTGTAATTAGGTTTCATTGTAACTAGTTACTCATATGAACGAATTTGATTTTGGATTGTGTTTTTTCAATATTATATCAGTTTATGACTACTCTTATTCTTGAATAAAAAAGATGGCATCTATTTGAAGGATCATGGTCTGGTTCTGACATATATATAACCGATATGGAGTTTAGATTAATGATGTTTGGTAACAATCTGATTCACTTTTTGGGAATTGGAGAAATCGAAAAGACTTTATGCTTAGATGACAACTAATTAGCCAACTAGAAATGACTTAGAGAAACAAATATTTTCCATCAACCTTGCCAATTCAATTTTATCCTATACTATTCAATTTCTTAAAGATGATTTAATTCACTTTCACATACTAAACTTGCCCTGCTCCTAAAACGTCATCATATTATTTTTGCATCCATTAACTAAACTGAGTGCGAAACTGATGCAACTTATAAGTAGGTGAAATGAAGGTGCTTTACTAAAAATATGATTCGATAATATTTGTTGACTATTTAAATAAGTGCATTTATGCTACAATATTTGTCGATTTACTTTGTAGTTATATCATTATAATAGGAGGTTAAAATAGTATAAATATGCATGACTAAGTGTTTTAAAATGCTACCTATGAACAACTCGATTATTGTCATGAATACTCACTATCAAGGGTATGGGGCAAGCCTAGCTTGGCCCTGGCGGAGCATGGGCACATCCAGAGTGTCATCATGCTTGCCGACTGTGCCATGGCGTCTTCACTTCGACTTGTACTATCAACCTCTACATGTCCATTTAACACCCGCAACAACCTCAAGCCACGGTCACCGCACCTCAAGCTCAAGTTGTGTCATCAAGCAGCCCTCAACCCCTTCCAATGTGGCTATCACACCTCCTATGATGCTTGAGTCGACGATTTGATATAATATCGTATGTGTTTTTTTTTCTTGTTTTCTTTTATTAATTGTAATTAGGTTCTCTGAATGTTCCGATCAAGCTCCCAATGTGACGCCTCAAGTGGCAGGCGGCCATTTGATGTGGTTTCTTTTTTCTTCATGTGATTGATTGCTGGTTCTTTTCCCGCGTCTTTTCTTTTCTTGATTTCTTTCATTAATTGTAATTAGGTTTTGTTCTAACTAGCTACTCATGTGAACGAAATTGATTTTGGATTGTGTTTTTTCAATATTATATCACTTTATGATCACTCTTGTTCTTGAATCACAAAGATGGCATATGCTTGAAAAATCATGATCTGGTTCTAATATATATATAATTGATATGGAGTTTAGATGAATGATGTTTGGTGACAATCTGATCCACTTTTTGGGAATTAGAGGAATCAAAAAGACTTTATGATTAGATGACAACTAATTAGCCAACTATGAATGATTTAAAGAAACAAATATTTTCCCTCAATCTTACCAATTCAATTTTATCTTATACTATTCAATTTCTTAAAGATGGTTTAATTCAGTCCCACGTACTAAACTGACCCTACTCCTAGAATGTCATTATATTATTTTTGCATCCATTATCTAAATTGAGTGTGAAACTAATGCAACTTCTAAGTAAGTGAAATGAAGGTGTTTTACTGAAAATATGATTTATAATATTTGTTGACTATTTAAATAAGTGCATTTATGCTACAATGTTTGTCGATTTACTTTGTAGTTATATCAATATAATAAAAGGTTAAAATAGTATAAATATGCATGACAAAGTGTTTTAAAATGCTACCTTCTATATGGACAACTCGATTATTGTCATGAATACTCACTATCAAGGGTGTGGGGCAAGCCTAGCTTGGCCTTGGCGGAGCATGGGCACATTTAGAGTGTCATCTTGCTTGCCGATTGTGCCATGGCATCTTCACTTCGACTTGTACTCTCAATCTCTACATGACCATTTGATGTGGTTTTTTTTTTCTCTACGTGATTGGTTACGGTTCTTTTCTCACGTCTTTTCTTTTATTGATTTCTTTCATTAATTGTAATTAGGTTTTGTTGTAACTAACTACACATGTGAACGGATTTGATTTTAGATTGTGTTTTTTCAATATTGTATCAGTTTATGATCACTATTGTTCTTGAATTACAATAATGGCATTTGCTTGAAAGATCATGGTCTAGTTCTAATATATATATAACTGATATGGAGTTTAGATGAATGATGTTTGGTGACAATCTGATCCATTTTTCGGGAATTAGAGGAATCGAAAAGACTTTATGATTAGATGACAACTAATTAGCCAACTATGAATGATTTAGAGAAACAAATATTTTCCCTCAACCTTACCAATTCAATTTTATCTTATACTATTCAATTTCTTAAAGATGATTTAATTCAGTCTCATGTACTAAACTGGCTCTACTCCTAGAATGTCATTATATTATTTTTGCATCCATTAACTAAATTGAGTGCGAAACTGATGCAACTTATAAGTAGATGAAATAAAGGTGTTTTGCCGAAAATATGATTCATAATATTTGTTGACTATATAAATAAGTGCATTTATACTACAACATTTGTCTATTTACTTTGTAGTTGTCCCATTCTAATACGAGGTTAAAATAATATAAATATGCATGACTAAGTGTTTTTAAGATGCTACCTTATGTATGGACAACTTGATCATTGTCATGAATGCTCTCTATCAAGGGTGATGGGTGGGCCTAGCTTGGCCATGGCAGAGCACGAACACATCCGGAGTGTCGTCATGCTTGCTGGCTGTGCCATGGCATCTTCACTTCGACTTGTACTCTCAACCTCCACATGTTTATTCAACACCCACCACAACCTCAAGCCATGGTCGTCGTGCCTTTAGTTTAAGTCGCTACCGCCAATCAGCCTTTGACCATTCCAATATGGTTGTCGCGCCTCTTAATGATGCTTGAGCCGACGGTTTGGCGTAGTCTCATATGTGTTTTCTTTTCTTGTTTTCTTTCATTAATTGTAATTAGGTCCCCTGAATGTTCCGACTATACTCCCAATGCAACGCCTCAAATGGCGGACGGCCATTTGATGTTGTTTCTTTTTTCTCCATGTGATTGGTTACTAGTTCTTTTCCCGTGTCTTTTCTTTTCTTGATTTCTTTCATTAACTGTAATTAGGTTTTGTTGTAATTAACTGCTCATGTAAACGAATTTAATTTTGGATTATGTTTTTTTAATGTTATATTAGTTTATGATTACTCTTGTTCTTGAATCACAAAGATGGAATCTACTTGAAGGATCATGGTCTAGTTCTGATATATATAATTGATATAGAGTTTAGATGAATGATGGTTAGTGACAATCTGATCCACTTTTTGAGAATTAGGGGAATCGAAAAGACTTTATAATTAAATGACAACTAATTAGCCAACTATGAATGATTTAGAGAAACAAATATCTTCCATTAACCTTACCAATTCAATTTTATCCTATACTATTCAATTTCTTAAAGATGGTTTAATTCAGTCTCATGTACTAAACTGGCCTTACTTCTAGAATGTCATTATATTATTTTTGCATCCATTAACTAAATTGAGTGCAAAATGAATGCAACTTATAAATACGTGAAATGAAGGTGTTTTACTAAAAACATGATTCGCTAATATTTGTTGACTATTTAAATAAGTGCATTTGTACTACAATATTGGTCGAATTTCTTTATAGTTATTCCATTATAATAGGAGGTTAAAATGGTATAAATATGCATGACTAAGTGTTTTTAAGTTGCTACCTTCTGTATGGACAACTTGATCATTATCATGAATGCTCTCTATCAATGGTGGTGGGCCTAGCTTGGCCCTGGTGGAGCACTGGCACATCCAGAGTGTCGTCATGCTTGTCGGCTGTGCCATGGCGTCTTCACTTCGACTTGTACTCTCAACCTCCACATGTCTATTCAACACTTGCCACAACTTCAAGCCATGGTCGTCGTGCCTTAAGCTTAAGTCGTGCCGCCAAGCAACCCCCGAACAGTCCCAATATGGTTGTCGCACCTCTTAATGATGCTTGAGCCGACGGTTTGGTGTAGTCTCATATGTGTTTTCTTTTCTTGTTTTCTTTCATTAATTGTAATTAGGTCCCCTAAATGTTCCGACTAAACTCCCAATGCGATGTCTTAAATGGCGGACGACCATTTGATGTGGTTTCTTTTTTCTCCATGTGATTGGTTACTAGTTCTTTTCCCGCGTCTTTTCTTTTCTTGATTTCTTTCATTAATTGTAATTAGGTTTTGTTGTAATTAACTGCTCATGTGAACGGATTTAATTTTGGATTGTGTTTTTTCAATGTTGTATCAGTTTATGATCACTCTTGTTCTTGAATCACAAAGATGGAATCTGTTTGAAGGATCATGGTCTGGTTCTGACATATATATAATTGATATAGAGTTTAGATGAATGATGGTTAGTGATAATTTGATCCACTTTTTGAGAATTAGAGGAATCGAAAATACTTTATAATTAAATGACAACTAATTAGCCAACTATGAATGATTTAGAGAAACAAATATCTTCCATTAACCTTACCAATTCAATTTTATCCTATACTATTCAATTTCTTAAAGATGGTTTAATTCAGTCTCATGTACTAAACTGGTCTTACTCATAGAATGTCATTATATTATTTTTGCATCCATTAACTAAATTGAGTGCAAAATGAATGCAACTTATAAGTATGTGAAATGAAGGTGTTTTACTAAAAACATGATTCGCTAATATTTGTCGACTATTTAAATAAGTGCATTTGTACTACAATATTGATCGATTTTCTTTATAGTTATTCCATTATAATAGGAGGTTAAAATGGTATGAATATGCATGACTAAGTGTTTTTAAGTTGCTACCTTCTGTATCGACAACTTGATCATTATTATGAATGCTCTCTATCAAGGGTGGTGGGCCTAGCTTGGCCCTGGTGGAGCACTAGCACATCCAGAGTGTCGTCATGCTTGTCGACTGTGCCATGGTGTCTTCACTTCGACTTGTACTCTTAACCTCCACATGTTTATTCAACACCCGCCACAACCTTCAAGCCATGGTCGTCGTGCCTCAAGCTTAAGTTGCTGTCGCCAAGCAGCCCCCGACCAGTCCCAATGTGGCCGTCGCGCCTCTTAATGATGCTTGAGCCGACGGTTTGGCGTAGTCTCATATGTGTTTTCTTTTCTTGTTTTCTTTCATTAATTGTAATTAGATCTCCTGAATGTTCCGACTGAACTCCCAATGCAACCCCTCAAATGGCGGACAGCCATTTGATGTGGTTTCTTTTTTCTCCATGTGATTGGTTACTAGTTCTTTTCCCGTGTCTTTTCTTTTCTTGATTTCTTTCATTAACTGTAATTAGGTTTTGTTGTAATTAACTGCTCATGTGAACGGATTTAATTTTGGATTGTGTTTTTTCAATGTTGTATCAGTTTATGATCACTCTTGTTCTTGAATCACAAAGATAGAGTCTGCTTGAAGGATCATGGTCTGGTTCTGACATATATATAATTGATATAGAGTTTAGATGAATGATGGTTAGTGACAATCTGATCCACTTTTTGAGAATTAAAGGAATCGAAAAAACTTTATAATTAAATGACAACTAATTAGCCAACTATGAATGATTTAGAGAAACAAATATCTTCCCTCAACCTTACCAATTCAATTTTATCCTATACTATTCAATTTCTTAAAGATGGTTTAATTCAGTCTCATGTACTAAACTGGCCTTACTCCTAGAATGTCATTATATTATTTTTGCATCCATTAACTAAATTGAGTGCAAAATGAATGCAACTTATAAGTAGGTGAAATGAAGGTGTTTTACTAAAAACATGATTCGCTAATATTTGTTGACTATTTAAATAAGTGCATTTGTACTACAATATTGGTCGATTTTCTTTATAGTTATTCCATTATAATAGGAGGTTAAAATGGTATGAATATGCATGACTAAGTGTTTTTAAGTTGCTACCTTCTATATCGATAACTTGATCATTATTATGAATGCTCTCTATCAAGGGTGGTGGGCCTAGCTTGGCCCTGGTGGAGCACTGGCACATCCAGAGTGTCGTCATGCTTGTCGGCTGTGCCATGGCGTCTTCACTTCGACTTGTACTCTAAACCTCCACATGTTTATTCAACACCTACCACAACTTCAAGCCATGGTCGTCGTGCCTCAAGCTTAAGTCGTTACTGCCAAGCAGCCCCCGACCACTCCCAATGTGGTTATCGCGCCTCTTAATGATGCTTGAGCCGACGGTTTGGCGTAGTCTCATATGTGTTTTCTTTTCTTGTTTTCTTTCATTAATTGTAATTAGGTCTCCTGAATGTTCCGACTGAACTCCCAATGCGACGCCTCAAATGGCGGACGGCCATTTGATGTGGTTTCTTTTTTCTCCATGTGATTGGTTACTAGTTCTTTTCCCGTGTCTTTTCTTTTCTTGATTTCTTTCATTAATTGTAATTAGGTTTTGTTGTAATTAACTGCTCATGTGAACGGATTTAATTTTGGATTGTGTTTTTTCAATGTTGTATCAGTTTATGATCACTCTTGTTCTTGAATCCAAAGATGGAATCTGCTTGAAGGATCATGGTCTGGTTCTGACACATATATAATTGATATAGAGTTTAGATGAATGATGGTTAGTGATAATCTGATCCACTTTTTGAGAATTAGGGGAATCGAAAATACTTTTTAATTAAATGACAACTAATTAGCCAACTATGAATGATTTAGAGAAACAAATATCTTCCCTTAACCTTACCAATTCAATTTTATCCTATACTATTCAATTTCTTAAAGATGGTTTAATTCAGTCTCATGTACTAAACTGGCCTTACTCCTAGAATGTCATTATATTATTTTTGCATCCATTAACTAAATTGAGTGCAAAATGAATGCAACTTATAAGTAGGTGAAATGAAGGTGTTTTACTAAAAACATGATTCGCTAATATTTGTTGACTATTTAAATAAGTGCATTTGTACTACAATATTGGTCGAATTTCTTTATAGTTATTCCATTATAATAGGAGGTTAAAATGGTATAAATATGCATGACTAAGTGTTTTTAAGTTGCTACCTTCTGTTTGGACAACTTGATCATTATCATGAATGCTCTCTATCAAGGGTGGTGGGCCTAGCTTGGCCATGGTGGAGCACTGGCACATCCAGAGTGTCGTCATGCTTGTCGGCTGTGCCATGGCGTCTTCACTTCGACTTGTACTCTCAACCTCCACATGTTTATTCAACACCTGCCACAACTCAAGCCATGGTCGTCGTGCCTCAAGCTTAAGTCGTCTGCCGCCAAGCAGCCCCCGACCAGTCCCAATGTGGCCGTCGCGCCTCTTAATGATGCTTGAGCCGACGGTTTGGCGTAGTCTCATATGTGTTTTCTTTTCTTGTTTTCTTTCATTAATTGTAATTAGGTCCCCTGAATGTTCCAACTGAACTCCCAATGCGACGCCTCAAATGGCGGACGGCCATTTGATGTGGTTTCTTTTTTCTCCATGTGATTGGTTACTAGTTCTTTTCCCGTGTCTTTTCTTTTCTTGATTTCTTTCATTAATTGTAATTAGGTTTTGTTGTAATTAACTGCTCATGTGAACGGATTTAATTTTGGATTGTGTTTTTTCAATGTTGTATCAGTTTATGATCACTCTTGTTCTTGAATCACAAAGATGGAATCTGCTTGAAGGATCATGGTCTGGTTCTGACACATATATAATTGATATAGAGTTTAGATGAATGATGGTTAATGACAATCTGATGCACTCTTTGAGAATTAAGGGAATCGAAAATACTTTTTAATTAAATGACAACTAATTAGCCAACTATGAATGATTTAGAGAAACAAATATCTTCCTTCAACCTTACCAATTCAATTTTATCCTATACTATTCAATTTCTTAAAGATGATTTAATTCAGTCTCATGTACTAAACTTGTCTTACTCCTAGAATGTCATTATATTATTTTTGCATCCATTAACTAAATTGAGTGCAAAATGAATGCAACTTATAAGTAGGTGAAATGAAGGTGTTTTACTAAAAACATGATTCGTCAATATTTGTTGACTATTTAAATAAGTGCATTTGTACTACAATATTGGTCGATTTTCTTTATAGTTATTCCATTATAATAGGAGGTTAAAATGGTATAAATATGCATGACTAAGTGTTTTTAAGTTGCTACCTTCTGTATGGACAACTTGATCATTATCATGAATGCTCTCTATCAAGGGTGGTGGGCCTAGCTTGGCCCTGGTGGAGCACTGGCACATCCAGAGTGTCGTCATGCTTGTCGGCTGTGCCATGGCGTCTTCACTTCGACTTGTACTCTCAACCTCCACATGTTTATTCAACACTTGCCACAACCTCAAGCCATGGTCATCGTGCCTCAAGCTTAAGTCGTCTGCCAAGCAGCCCCCGACCAGTCCCAATGTGGTCGTCGTGCCTCTTAATGATGCTTGAGCCAAAGGTTTGGCGTAGTCTCATATGTATTTTCTTTTCCTGTTTTCTTTCATTAATTGTAAGTAGGTCCCCTAAATGTTCCAATTGAACTTCCAATGCAGCGGCTCAAATGGTGGACGGTCATTTGATGTGGTTTCTTTTTTCTCCATGTGATTGGTTACTAGTTCTTTTCCCGTGTCTTTTCTTTTCTTGATTTCTTTCATTAACTGTAATTAGGTTTTGTTGTAATTAACTACTCATGTGAACGGATTTAATTTTGGATTGTGTTTTTTCAATGTTGTATCAGTTTATGATCACTCTTGTTCTTGAATCACAAAGATGGAATCTGCTTGAAGGATCATGGTCTGGTTCTGACATATATATAATTGATATAGAGTTTAGATGAATGATGGTTAGTGACAATCTGATCCACTTTTTGAGAATTAAAGGAATCAAAAAGACTTTATAATTAAATGACAACTAATTAGCCAACTATGAATGATTTAGAGAAAAAAATATCTTCCCTCAACCTTACCAATTCAATTTTATCCTATACTATTCAATTTCTTAAAGATGATTTAATTCAATCTCATGTACTAAACTGGTCTTACTCCTAGAATGTCATTATATTATTTTTGCATCGATTAACTAAAGTGGGTGCAAAATGAATGCAACTTATAAATAGGTGAAATGAAGGTGTTTTACTAAAAACATGATTCATTAATATTTGTTGACTATTTAAATAAGTGCATTTGTACTACAATATTGGTCGATTTTCTTTATAGTTATTCCATTATAATAGGAGGTTAAAATGGTATAAATATGCATGACTAAGTGTTTTTAAGTTGCTACCTTCTGTATGGACAACTTGATCATTATCATGAATGCTCTCTATCAAGGGTAGTGGGCCTAGCTTGGCCTGGTGGAGCACTAGCACATCCAGAGTGTCGTCATGCTTGTCGGCTGTGCCATGGCGTCTTCACTTCGACTTGTACTCTCAACCTCCACATGTTTATTCAACACCTGCCACAACCTCAAGCCATGGTTGTCGTGCCTCAAGCTTAAGTCGCTGCCGCCAAGCAGCCCCCGACCACTCCCAATGTGGTTATCGCACCTCCCAATGATGCTTGAGTTGGTAGTTTGGCGTAGTCTCATATGTGTTTTCTTTTCTTATTTTCTTTCATTAATTGTAATTAGGTCTCTTGAATGTCCCGATCAAGCTCCTAATATGACGCCTCAAGTAGCGGACGACCATTGATGTGGTTTCTTTTTTCTCCATGTGATTGGTTGCTAGTTCTTTTCCCACATCTTTTCTTTTCTTTTCTTGATTTCTTTCGTTAACTGTAATTAGGTTTTGTTGTAACTAGCTACTCATGTGAATGAATTTGCTTTTGGATTGTGTTTTTTCAATATTGTATCAGTTTATGATCACTCTTGTTCTTGAATCACAAAGATGACATCTGCTTGAAGGATCATGGTCTGGTTCTGACATATATATAACTGATATGGAGTTTAGATGAATGAAGTTTGGTGACAATCTGATCCACTTTTTGGAATTACGGGAATCAAAAAGACTTTATGATTAGACGACAACTAATTAGCCAATTAGGAATTATTTAGAGAAACAAATATTTCCCCCAACCTTACCAATTCAGTTTTATCCTATATTATTCAATTTCTAAAGATGGTTTAAATGGTTTAATTCAGTTCCACGTACTAAATTGACCTTACTCTTAGAATGTCATTATATTATTTTTGCATCCATTAATTAAATTGAGTGTGAAACTAATGCAACTTATAAGTAGGTGAAAAAAGGTGTTTTACTGAAAATATGATTCTATAATATTTGTTGACTATTTAAATAAGTGCATTTATACTACAATATTGGTCGATTTACTTTGTAGTTATCCTATTATAATACGAGGTTAAACTAGTATAAATATGCATGAGTAAGTGTTTTTAAGATGCTATCTTCTATATGGACAACTTGATCATTGTCATGAATGCTCTCTATCAAGGGTGGTGGGTGGGCCTAGCTTGGCCCTGGTGGAGCATGGACACATCCAAAGTGTCGTCATGCTTGTCGGCTGTGCCATAGTGTTTTCACTTCGACTTGTACTCTCAACCTCCACATGTTTATTCAACACCTGCCACAGTCTCAAGCCTCAGTCGTTGTGCCTCAAGCTTAAGTCACTGCCGTCGAGCAGCCCTCAACCACTCCTAATGTGGCCATCATGCCTCCCAATGATGCTTGAGTCGACGGTTTGGCATAGTCTCGTATGTGTTTTCTTTTCTTGTTTTCTTTCATTAATTGTAATTAGGTCCCCTGAATGTTCTGACCGAGCTCCCAACGCGGCACCTCAAGTGGCGAACTACCATTTGATGTGGTTTCTTTTTTTTCCATGTGATTGGTTGCTAGTTCTTTTCCCTCGTCTTTTTTTTTTTTTCTTGATTTCTTTCATTAACTGTAATTAGGTTTTATTGTAACTAGCTACTCATGTGAACGGATTTGATTTTAGATTGTGTTTTTTTAATATTGTATCAGTTTATGATCACTCTTGTTCTTGAATCACAAAGATGGCATCTGTTTGAAAGATCATGGTCTGGTTCTGACATATATATAACTGATATGGAGTTTAGATGAATGATGTTTGGTGACAATCTTATCCACTTTTTGGGAATTAGAGGAATCGAAAAAACTTTATAATTAAATGACAACTAATTAGCCAACTAGGAATGATTTAGAGAAACAAATATTTTCCATTAACCTTACCAATTCAATTTTATCCTATACTATTTAATTTTTTTTAAAGATGGTTTAATTCAGTCCTACGTACTAAACTGGCTCTACTCCTAGAATGTCATTATATTATTTGTGCATCCATTAACTAAATTGAGTGTGAAACTGATGCAACTTATAAGTAGGTGAAATGAAGGTGTTTTACTGAAAATATGATTCGATAATATTTGTTGACTATTTAAATAAGTGCATTTATACTACAATATTGGTCGATTTACTTTGTAGTTATACCATTAAAATAAGAGGTTAAAATAGTATAAATATGCATGACTAAATGTTTTTAACATGCTAAACTCGATCATTGTCTTGAATGCTCTCTATCAAGGGTAAGGGTGGACCTAGTTGGGCCCTACCCTCCTAAAATTTTATAAGAGTCATGATATTTTCACCCCTTAAAAATTGTATGTACACCATTTTTTGTATTTACATCTCATTAAGATTTTTAAAAATCCATATTCTATAAGTGCACTCCATGTATTACCAATTATGTCCATTCATTTATTTACCTTTTAAATATTATAGGTAAATAATTAAATTAATTAAATTAAAACATTAAAAAAGTCAAACTTTTCTTTTTAAGCTTGTTTTGATGTTCAATTTTATGTTCATGATTTCTCCATCTTATGTTCTCTCTAATTTTCACTTAAAATTCTTGTATTTCATTAAAAATCTATTTATAAAACTATCAAATAAAACTAAAAACTATCAAACAAAACTAAAAACCTTAAAAAAACACACACACACACACACACAAACAAAACCCTTCAAATGTAGACCTTCATTTTCACAATTTATAAAACCTCTAAAAACACAATAAAAAAACTCTCATCTTTGACTATCATTTATGAAAACAAACCAAGTTTTTTATTGAAATTTGAAGTTGGAATATTCAAATTTAATTATAATAATAACAATCATCTTTTAATTAAAATGTTGATAATTTAATTTCAGAATAATATTAAAATATTAAAAACGTATAAATGAAGGGGTGTACATATGATTTTAGAAGGTTGAAAATATCGCCACTCATTTTATCATGAAGTGAGTACTTAGATCATGTGTACGTGTGTACCCAAAGTTTGCAAAATAACATTTTGTCCGTGATTTCAAAAATAAATTAATAAATTAAAAATACCAATAAGTTCGATAATATGTCCTTGTAAAACAATCAAGTTGCTCCTTGTTTGCAAAACATATAAACAATAACACCAATAAGTTCCCACTGGAGCACTTGACACAAATGAATTACGATTAATTACTTGAGGATACCTGAAAGACCACAAATATCCCAATAGCATAACCACACAAACTGAACTACTGATATTGCTGTGAGACATCCATAATAGGCAGCAAACCCTCATAACCTCTTCAAATACAGGACAAGTCCATCATGTCTACATGTTTAATAACATTCATAGAGCTTAGTATCCATCTTGAGGGGAAAATATTCAACACCTAGGACGTAGTCTGTTGGTATTGTAGTAACCCCTCTGGCCATAAAGAAGTCTGCGGTCCTTCCAACCACAGAGAGATCCCTCGTCTCCTCGTTCATCAAGTCCGCCCCCATGATATTCAATGTACCTTTATAATCGATGGAGTTGGATATCAAAGTATAGGCAAACCAAGCACTGTAATCAGTTTTCATTGTATAGAACCCCCTTGAGCTTTAGCAACTAGAGGAAAACGGAGATTCTTATTGTTGGTCATGGGGTCACCAAAAACAATAAGCTTGCCCAGCTTGAAAGTTGCCTAGCTTGGTACCATCTGTAGCTGCGGCAGATGTGGCGTTAGCCACATCATTGCTACCTTCAGGGAAGAGGTCATGGTAACAGAGATCAAACTGCTAGCATGGTTTTATGTACTGGGAATTTTCAGTCAAAGCCAAAACAGATTGGCATATCAGAAATATAAGAATGAAACACGAAGTTTCACTGCATGCATTTTCATGTGTTTGTGTGTCTAGTAATGCTTGTGTACAATAAGAACATGTTTCTTCAGCTTATATTCAGTTCATTAGGCACTAAATCTGTCACTTTCTCACCCAACTCAATCTCTATTTATACTTCTAAGATATGTTTTGTTACACCTAAATTTTCGTGAATTGTGAAGTTTTCATGGATATGATCCCACCAAGATAGTCAAATTTGAAGTGCAGGTTGGGGAAGTATCAATGGAGAGATGGAATCTGTTTCTGCATTTCATTTCCTAGTTAAATGTGCTCTCAGAAATGAAATCTATTCTCTGAATTGTATTAGCTTATTTACCAAAACAAAAGGTTCACAACATGAAAACTACAATATTTGCAATAAATAACAAATTAAGGTTCATTTTCCATTGCTTAGCATGTAAAAACAATACAACTCTTGCAATAAATAACAAATTAAGGTTCATTTTCCATTGCTTGGCATGTAAAAACAATACAACTCTGGCTGCAGAAGCAGAACGATGCTGTGTCCGTGATCTAATTATGCAAATATACAATGACTGCAGGTTTAAAATATGTTGGTTTAGCATAGCAGCAGTCATTTGAGTTGAAACAAGCCAGGATCTGCCCACCAGGGATTTAAAGTCAAAATCCAATGGCTGGTCACCTTCATCTATTATCCAAGTGTGTGCGTGTGTCTGTGTTTTAAATAATTAAGTAACAACGTGGTATGGGATCCGTATTAACAACTGAAAGGTAATTTTTAACCAATAAGCTCTTCTTATTTTCTCACTATCAAGAACAAATCATCAGAAACTTCATACACACACACATGCTACAGATTTGAGAGTTTTACCACAGCCCATTCACATCTTCCCATATAACCCATATAACAATGTGACAATAAAATTAAAAAAGTGGATACATCAATTATAAGTGGTTAGCCCTGTAATATTGTAAAGCAAAAGAAGAATAAGATACTGTATAATATTATCATCCCTATCCGGACAATTGAATACATAAAGCAAATCAGGGTCAAGTTCCTTGTAAGACACCTCTTATGTATTACGAGTTGTAAATAACTCATTCCTTACCACCATTCCCAATCTTCTCGAAATCAAAATCCAACTAATTGAAGATAGAATCACATCCACTGACATGAAACCAAAGCACCAAAATGAACGAACAGGAGCAAGGGAAGGCACAAGTAGGTGAGATAAAATGTTAGATTGACAAAAATGACAGCATATCCAGGTGTTTGTGCAATAAAATAAAGTGTTAAAAGCTCAACTTGCTCAGTATCAGTGAGCCACAACATTGTCCAACACCAATAAGCAAAATTGAATACATCCCTATGCTTGAGCCAACTTAATCACCGAGTTTTAACCAGACTGACAATTAATCACCGACAACATATGGGGAAAAACACCATTGCTTGCTTACAAAGTTGCCTGTTTTTTCAACAACCTGCAAACCACCTCCAGTCTACCAGCATCATGGCTAATCATTTATTCACACAACAAGTGACAAAAGTCAAGTAAAGGTGAAGAAACACAAAGATTCACTCTCTTCCGTCAATCAATTGTGAAGAGAAAATATGTTTGTTTCTCTTATCATCATTAACATCCCTTAAAAGCAAACAAACCAATATATGAAAATCTTCAAACTTGTTGCAAGATGACATAATGGTTCACTCCAATCAATGAACCTTATTCTAGCATCTATCAGTCCCTCTAAGGCCAATTCGTGAAAAGATTGAATACTGTAAGTTTATATCCTCCAATAACTTTTTATAATCTAATCATCCAAAAAAAGAATAAGATAATTGAATTTGCACAACCTCAAATTACATTTCCATTAAAGTAACATTCAAGTTCAAAGAAACACTCACTCAAATCACTCAGTAGAAGCAGTTTTGTTTCTAATTCTATAAATGATACGACCCTTAGAAGAGTCATATCTACTTACTTCAACTCTGACTCTATCTCCAGGCAACACACGAATGAAATTCTGTCTGATCTTGCCAGAAATGTAACCCAGAATCAAGTCCTCGTTATCTAAACGAACCCTGAACATACCATTTGGAAGTGACTCGGTGATGGACCCTTCATGGACCCACTTCTCAGCGCTGGCACCCTCTTCACTGCCCCTTGGCTTCTTGCCGTTTATCGCAGTACAAGTCTTTGTAGCAATATTCACCAACCACCCTTTGCTTGCATTGAACTGTACTTGACTGCAAAACCCAAAAAAAAAAAAAAAAAGATTAGTTTTTAATCGAAAAGATTGAATTTTGATGAGTGGAAGGTGAAT
Source organism: Litchi chinensis (assembly GCA_019925255.1). Lineage (NCBI taxonomy): Eukaryota > Viridiplantae > Streptophyta > Magnoliopsida > Sapindales > Sapindaceae > Litchi > Litchi chinensis. The sequence continues at coordinate 2,878,231 of CM034470.1, read as the reverse complement.
AACTTGATGGATGATGAAGTGGGTAGGAGCGGTTGACGAGGACGAAGCAGGGGTGATGATGGACGGTGGAGATTGCAGTTCAGGTGAAGCATCGTTTTGCGATGCAATCTTCAAACCCTTGATGACAGAGAACCGTTTGTGTTTGGTGTTTATGTTTATCCACCGCCACTAATATTTTTACTGCTGCTGATAGCGTTTGGTATCTCATATATAAAATATTGAGTTTATTGTGTGTGACTTCGCCTAGACATTTAAGTTACATACACCACATATATTTTGCATCTGATTTTTTGTGGTTAATCAGCTTTTCACGGAAAATAAAAAAAAAAAAACAAAAATAAATGACATACGAGAGGGCTAAAATAATAACGAAAATGATCAAACATAAGTAGCTTGACAAAGAAAATAATATCTTATTGGATTTCAAATTTGGCCACAACTTACAAGACCTTTGATTATAGTTATTGGAAGCTAGGTAACAAAATTAGGTGGTTCTGTAAATACAAAGCAAAAGAGTGTGAATCAGTTGGCTTCTGAGTCTTGGCCACTTGAGTATCCATCCATTTCTGATGACATAATTGAAGATAGTTGACCATTGTACTGTTGAATCACCAATACTGATGTTGAGAACTCTGAAGAGGTTAACAGGCTCCCTACTGGTCCTAATTCTGAGCAGTCGAGATTGTTGTTTATAGATAAAGCTACTTCACCTTCGGGCATTCGACCAACTAGAATGAGATGGCAGTGGCATGATTCGCGGATTGTGGCAATGGTTTCTGCTGCGTTCCTGACAAATTTCTCTTCGTATTTTATGGACTCATTCAGGGATGCTTCCTGTTTAAGTTCAGATAGGGCCTCTTCATCCATTGACCCCAATGTGGTGTTGCTAGGCCTAGAATTGTCTCCATCGTTGCCCATATCAACAGTAACAATCTCCCCCATAGTCTCAGGTTCTACTAAAAAGCGAATGACTGTTAGTCTGATACCAGGGTGCTCAGCCATGCGAGCTCCATAAGCAAGGGCTTCACAATCATCGCGACCGCCAAAAAAGAGAACTGTAATGGAATATGACACATTACTCGCTGATACATGAGTGGTCCCGCCAAGACCACGATCAATTAAAATTCCAACTGAGCAAGGAGCATGCCGAAGGACCCTTAGGTTAACCCAACGAAAGTCTGAGCGAGTAGTTTCCAGGGAACCATCCAGCCGCTGATGCTTATGGAACGGAAGAATCACAATTGCAGCTCTCTTCCTCTCGGCAGTAGTGCAAACGTCTTCGTGCATATCAGACGTTGAAGAGATGGAAGTCATTGGCCGGACAGACACATGACTTAGTTGCTGAAAAGCCTCGAATGCCACAACAATGTGGTCAGAACGTGACCTTAAGCCTTTGTTCCAGAAAGGTAGCCCATTTTTTCTTGCCTTGTGAACCATTAAGATAGCAGATGATCTCTCGGAGAGCTCCATGAGGTGCAGTGCATATATACAAAGCCCTTCGGACTTCCGAACCCCTCGTGAGGCCTCAAACAGATTAATCATCGATGGGATATTTCTTGTACTGTGAAAACATGCCAAAATCCGCAATTGTGCTTTTGAGTTTTTCCTTTCGATAGTCCGGTGCTTGTAATCTGCAATTCTCGCCCTTCTCGCTGGTTTGTAGACAGCCATAACAAGAGGAGTGGTGATGAATGTTGTAAAGATAGCCATCAAAATCATAATAGCAAAAACTTGATCATTCAAAACCTGAAAATTGCAAACAGTTAGTTTGCATTTTACATTCAAAAGACAAATGTGAATATAACCCAAAAAAAACACTCAAAATACCTTTCTATCTTTACCAATGTTGAGAACAATTAGTTCAACCAAGCCTTTAGTATTCATAAGAAACCCCAGGGCTACAGCCTGTTTTGCCGGTACCTTGCAAGTAAGAGACACAACAACAGTTCCTACAATCTTCCCGAAACATGCCGTAATAATAACCAAAGCTAAAAGACCCCATGATTGGAGCCCTTCAATTGTGGCTACGTTTGTCTTCAATCCACTAGAAACAAAATACAAGGGCAGGAAGATGCCAGATACAAGATCTTCAACTTTTTCGACAAGAGCACCTGCAAATGGACCTTCCTTAGGGATAAGCACTCCAACCACAAAAGCACCAAACATGGCATGAATTCCAATAGTATCAGTGAGAAACCCGGCAGCCAGAACAGTAGCCAATGTAGCACAAATATAGGTTTCCTCCACCGGTTCACCTTCATGGCATCGCTGAGCCATCCATTTGAAAATTTGTGGGACAATGAGAATCGAACAAATGACGAAAACACACCCACATAATAAGACCCAAATTGGAGCAAGAGAAGAATGACTAGAGCCAGAGAGGGCAATAGCAAGAGCTAGTAGAATCCAAGCAACCACATCATTAACTGCTGCAGCTGACATAGCCATTCTGCCGACATCAGTAGTTAAAAGTTTTAGCTCAGCCAGAATGCGAGCTAAGACGGGGAAGGCAGTTATCGAAAGGGACACTCCCATGAACATGAGAAATGCCGTACCATTTACACCTTTAGATATGCTTTCCCGGAGGATAAAAGATGAGCCAATTCCTAAAGCAAAAGGAAGGCTGATTCCAGCAACGGCAATGCCAAGGGCCTTTTTCCTTGTTTGATGAAGGGACTTAGGATCTAATTCTAGGCCAACAAGGAACAAAAAGAACATAAGTCCGAGATTTGCCAGAGTATCTAACACTGTTAAACTCTTTGGTGGGAACATAGCATCCAAAAACCTCTTATTTCGACCCAGCGCTGACGGTCCGAGTAAAATTCCTCCCTGCCAGGATGTGAAACAAATGGTAAATCCATCAATATTAGCTTATAGGCTAAGATGCGAACATGTCAGTTCAAAAACCATACACAGTCCCATGGTTCTTGGAAATTTTTATTATGTATAGGAGTTTAAAAAAAAAAAAAAAAAAAAAAAAATCCAAAGCAAACGGACAAAAAATACTCCAATTATATTAGCTTATAGGCTAAGATGCGAACATGTCAGTTCAAAAACCATACACAGTCCCATGGTTCTTGGAAATTTTTATTATGTATAGGAGTTTAAAAAAAAAAAAAAAAAAAATCCAAAGCAAATGGACAAAATATACTCCAATTACCTTAAAATTAGTTTATCTGAAACCTCATAGCACAAGTAAATTATGAAAATAAAAATTCTGAGGTTCAAATGAATGGCAGGTTTACTGGTCATCTAAGATTGTTAAGTTCTAATGGAACACCCACAAGCAATTAGGAAAACGAGCTTAAAACAGAAGCTCTAGAATTCTGTCACATAACCCTCTATAATTTCAACAACTGCTGCTAGTCCAGTTTCATGATAGTATGAACTGGTTTATATATATGAAGACACTGAGGCAACACAAAAGTAGAAACCGAATTTTTTCAACATTTGGCTGTCAAAGCAGTGAAGTAACATCTGAGTGAGGGACTATAACACAATCCTACTAAGTTTTGAGTAAATAGACAACCAAAGCAAAATCTAAACATGTTTGCAGTACTATAAGAAGAAATCAACTTACAATAATCTCTGCGATCACACGTGGCTGTCGTAGTGGTCTTAGAAGAAATGCAAGACCCCTCGTGAGTGCAATCACCAAACAAATCTGCAAACTAGCGAGAGGAAGCGCAAAATCAATGGGATTATCAGCCTGGAATATGCCATTTGATGTAGGCTTCATAAAATGACATGTCTGTTCTACAATAGGATTAGAAGCCATTCCACCCAAAAAAACAAAGCAGATAGCAACTAGCAACTTCACAACTGTCACTGCAAAAGGATAGATTATAATCAAACTTCAGATTCCAGAACACCACCCAATGTCCTTTGTGGAGCCACAATGAAATAGTCTAGCTCACATAATTGTTTATATCTATCAGCACTATTAGTGTTTATAGATTAAAGAACAGAATCACTACCATAAAGATACTCCAGAGATAAGACTAAAGTGAAATCTTTGCAAAGCATGGGTGGACTTTGTTCATGCACCAAAAATCAGGCTCCTTTTCGAATACCCAAAAAAAAAGCACATTATTAAAGGAGTCCTAGAAATTAAACTATACTACAATCATTCCAAAGCACTTCTCATTGACATAAAAATAAATAATGACCAAATATTTCATATCAAACCAAGGATCCAATACAATTCTTTCAATATAATAAAACAGAAGAAAATGTAATAAACTTGTTCAAGCAGATATGATAAATTGTTGCACCACCCTTTAAAGAACAAAACAAAATCTAGCAACTATGAGATTCAAAACAAAAACCCTTTTACTGGATTGCGTTGTTGATTACTAGCATTGTGAAATACAAATCAAACATACCTGTTTATGCTCAATGAAACTGAAAGTCTGAAACTCACAACTCTTAACTACTGCTTTGAAGGGTGTAGTTTAGATAAGAGAAATAAATGACCGTTTGAAGATCATATAACGGAGTAAAGGACTACCCAAGACTTGAAATTTGAGCAGAAACATTATAGTTTATCAACTCCGACTTTCTATTTTTTTGGGGGGATGCGGGGGGCGCTTATAATTGTTTATCAACTCTTAACAGAACGAAAATAAATAGGCCTAGATGTACTACTTTAAAAAATAATAAAAAGGCCTAGATGCACATTCGGTTTCTAATTCTTTTGGTAGAGGATGAGATCAAATCAATAGCGTGGGAAACTTCGTATGTTAAGCTTAGCTACCTTAGCAGCAGTTGACTTCAGGTGGGCCCATGAACATTTGCTTCGACCTTTTTTTTTTAAGTTTTTGTTTTTAACTTCAACTAGGGTAAAAAATAATAATAATAAATTGACGGTAGAGATCCATTTGATCTCTACCGTCTATATGAAAAAATGATTTTAAAATCACTTCAAATAAACAAATTAAAAAAAAATAAAAAATAAAAAAATTGGACACTAGACATGGGGGATTGCATCTCCATCCATGTAGAAGATGAACATCTCCATATCTTCATCACTATCTTCATCACAATGACGAAGATCTTGATATGTTCATCTTCATATATAAAGTCAAAAACCAATTTCAAAAACATAGCAAAGAAAAAAATATATTGACTTTTTGTGTTTGGATAAAGCAACTATGTTTGTTTTGGATGATAAATCTGATGATTGTTGTTGATCTGATGAACAACATCTTCATCTGGGTTTGTCAAACTCAGATGAAAAATTATTTTTTTTTAGTTTATTAAAAATGTCGATGATTTTGGTTAATGTCTAACATGATTTCTACCGTCTATGGTGGTTTGATAAGGAAAGGTTGAAAATAGTGGTTTAGGATTAATGGTAGTTTGATAAGGAGAGGTTAAAGACGGCAATGGAGATCTAACAACCATATGTTGAATCTCCACTCTCATCTTAAACTTTTTTATTAATTTAAAAATGGTCTTAATCGTCCATCCTTTTGAAACGAACGGTTCAGATTAATTTAAAAAATCATTTTTATATTCAATATTATCTTTTACTTATGTTTAAATATCAAAATTATTTATTTCAAAATTATTTAATTTTTAATTTATTTTATAATTTTTAAATTTTTAAATTACTTTAATTGGATCTCTACCCGTTTAGATAGATGGAAGATCCAAAATATAATTTTTAACAAAAACAAAAAATATATATCCTAATACTTTTAATAAAGTTAATTACGATGGTCAACTGAGGCAAGATCGCACAGGAGAGAACTCTGTAAGCCTATAATAAACAATAAACTTTGCTTTCGTTTGTCTGTTGTCAAAGGTCAAAAGGTTTTTGCGTAATTTGAAGTCATGCGGGCCCGTGAACATTTACTTTTTAGATCCTTGTTTTGTTTGTTTTTGTCTTCAACTTGCTTGTATAAATTATGTCGGATATTTGGTTTTGTCGTCGATCATAAAAGTGAAACGATTTTGTTAGATTCCTTAAAAAATCCACCAACTTAAATCGCTTCCATATTTTGATTATTTTTACACCCTTTTATTTATATTAACGGTGACTTCCTAAGCCAAATGTGATTGTAAATCTCTTTATTTATATTAATAGTGAAATTTTGATTCTCATTATACATATTTTATGAACATATAAAAAAAAACTATCTCCTCATTATAATATTGTATACTATAATTATAAATCAATTTTGTAGCAACCGTAAAGGCTCTATCAAGATCTCATACCTATTATTATTAAACATTATATGATCAATTTAATAATCTACTTGGATATGTAAATCTATTTCCTTAAAGTTGTCAAGATCTATTAATATTGAACAATATATATGTAGCCACTAAAGTTTACATATTTAACACTATGAGTCACAAATTCTTCCAATATCCCGATATTAAACATACATGTGCGCTCCACACTAATTTGACATTTCACTTTCTAACTTGGGTAATTATGCTCCCTTTTATTTATTTAAGTGGTAAGGTTCAATCCTTATCACGTATATTTTATAAGCATACAAAGAGGATTAGGGGATTTTCTTCTTTGTTACTAACTTATACATGTGTGTGTGTGATCACAATAGTTCTATGCACCCAATTCAAGTTCAAACATTAATGTCAGTATCAGACGGTTTCGAATTTTCATCCTGAGGCAATTCTGCAGCTTTGGTTGATGGCATTGGGCCTAGAAATGGTGGACAAGTGTACTGTTGAACCACCAGGACTGATGCAGAAGTTGAGAAATCAGGAGAGATCAACAGGTTTGCAACTAGACCTAATTCTGGACACGCACTCTTCACATTCATGGTTGCTGCCACTTGGCCTCCTGGCATTCGACCGACCAAGAACATATTGCACTTATTGAACTCTCTAACGACATCCAGAGTTTCTGGTGTGCTTCTCATTGCTCTTTCTTCAAAGCTGACAGACTCTGAGCCTGAGAACTTGTGCCTGATTTCAGCTAGGAAGATTTCATCAGATGAGCTTCCAGGGTCATCTTGGTGGTCTTCCACTTTAACAATCTCCCCGGAAACATCTGCACTTTGTACGAATCGGACAACAACCAGGCTGATACCAGGGTGCTCAGCCATGCGTGTACCATAAGCAAGAGCTTCTTGATCATCATTTCCTCCAAAGAACAACACAGTTATTGTGGAAGACACATTGCTTGCCGATACATGTGTGTTCCCACCAAGTCCGCGGTCCACCAGGATCCCAACTGAGCATGGTGCATGCTCCAGGACCTTCTTATTAACCCAACGAAATTCAGTTCGAGTCGTCTCCAACACCCCATCAAGCCTCTGATGCTTGTGGAAGGGCAGGATTATCATGGCTGCTCGTTTCCTCTCAGCGTTGCCACAGATATCTTCATGCAAATCTTGCATTGCGGAGGTTGCTATCATCGGACGGATCGATACACTGCTAAGTTACCTGCAAGCGTCAAAATCAATAACAATCTGATCAGAATCCAATCGTTTGCCTTTGTTCCAAAAGGGTATTCCATTCTTTCTGGCCTTGTTGACCATAAGAATTGCGGATGTCCTCTCGGACAGCTCCATGACGTGCATTGCATAGAGGAAAAGCCCATCTTTCTTCTCAATCCCACGTGAAGCCTCAGCGAGATTTATCATTGATGGTATGTTCCTTGTGCTGTGGAAACAGGCCAAAATCCTGAGCTGTGTGTCGGGATCTTTTCTCTTGATTGTTCTATGCTTGTAAGCAGATTTTATATTTCTTTTATCTGGCTTGTACACTGCCATCACCAAAGGTGTGGTGATAAATGTTGTGAAGACAGCCATCAGAACCATGATTGCGAATGTCTGATCATTCAAAATCTGCAACAATAGTCAAAGCATATGATTAAAGTCATGATCCATCAAACAATGCATACATATACATATATATATATATATATAGACACACACACACACATAATTGCTAAAAATATTTGATGTAATTATTACCTTTCTGTCTTTACCAATGTTGAGGACAACGAGCTCCACCAAGCTTTTAGTGTTCATCAAGAACCCCATAGTTAGTGACTCACGAAAGGGGACTTTGCAATCGTGGGACACACCAACAGTTCCAACAATCTTCCCAAAACCTATTGTAAATATTACCAAAACGAGGAACCCACAAGACTGAGCCCCTTCAATTGTGAATATATTGGTCTTCAAGCCACTTGACACAAAGTACAATAGAAGGAGAAGTCCAGAGACAAGATCCTCAACCTTCACCACAAGTTGACCAGCAAATGGACCTTCTTTTGGGACAAGAACTCCGATCACAAACGCATCAAAGAGGGCATGGATTCCAATTGTGTCAGTGACAAACCCGGCTGCCAAAACGATGACAAGACTAGCACAAACATACAGTTCCTCAACAGGCTCACCTTCAGGGCATCTCTGCTGCATCCATCTAAAGATTGGCGGGACAATGAATGTACAAGCAACGACAAAACCAGTCCCACATAGCAGAACCCAGACGGAAACAAGTGGAGACTTGCTTGTTCCTGACAAAGCAATGGCGAGTGCAAGTAGAATCCAAGCAGCAACATCATTGACAACAGCTGCTGACATTGCCAGCCGACCAACGTCAGTTGTCAGGAGCTTGAGCTCAGCTAAAATGCAAGCCAGGACAGGGAATGCAGTGATTGAAAAGGCCACCCCCATTTAGATGAGAAATGGGTTTCCATCAACACCCTTGGAGATAGTTGACTTGAGAGCAAAGGAAGTGCCTATTCCAAAAGCAAACGGCAAGCTGATTCCTCCATCAGTAATGCTGAGAGCTTTCTTGCCCGTTCGACGAAGGGAGTTAATGTCCAACTCTAGTGCTACAAGGAACATCAAGAAGAGAAGCCCCAGGTTGGCCAGTGTGTCCAATATTGTCAGGCTTCTTGCTGGGAATATTTTGTTCAAGTATGTGCTCTTCCTGCCTAAAGCTGATGGACCAAGCAGTAGTCCTCCCTACAAAAATGACCATCCGAGTTTTTAGCCCCTTGATGATACTAACATGCAAAAAATTCATTTCATAATCTCATATTCCGTAACAACTTCAAAGGACTATGTATCCACACAGTAACTTTATTTGGACAAGGTGCCATATAATGTATACGATTGGATGACATTATCAAATGTCACGATAATATTAGAATTATCAAAGAAACAAGTGGAATTAATTTGGACAAAGTGGATATCACTGTTGGATTTAATACAGTTCAACTTTAGTGTCACATATATACATAGCTTCCTTAAAAGACTCCAAACTCCGAAGAGCCACTTTTGAAGCAATTTCTAGACCGTTCAAATATTAAAACCTTATTATTAGTTAATTATGGTGGAAATTGCGTAAGAAAACATATATTCTCCATCAAATATTCAACAACAAAAGCAGAAACCAGTTTTCATAAAAAAATATTCCGTTTAAGGTTTGACTTTTACAATCCAAAAGTATTCAAGCCAAGTGTCTTATACCAGGAAGACGAAGAAAAAGATAAAACATATTTTTCAGCTCAATTATTGAATCTTTATCGCATGTTAGCTGTCATATATCTATTTAAAAAATAAATCATGCCCCAAAGTATGCATAATAATATAAACCTTGAATCCAGTACCTTGGGTGGCCCCAATCATAAAAAAAGTAATAATAATAATAAAATAAACCTTGTATGAGTTCTAATGATTATATATGGCTGTTAGCTCTGGTGATTCTGTCTGCCACACAATATACAGTATTAAATAGCAATTTTATAAGGTTCATTTAACATAGATTGTATTCAGTAGGTTTTTATCTATTTATAACCGTTATAAAATTTATTTTTACGACCAATCAATTTTCATACCCAAGATTGATATTAAAATTTTATGGATGAGAATTAGTTGGTCCTAAAAGAAAATTTTAAAACTATTCTGATTAGAGAATTTATATTCGATTACAGAAATTCAGTTATATATATATATATATAAGAACAGAAAAAATATTTACAATAATCTCTGCAATGGCACGAGGCTGACGAAGAGGCTTTAGAAGAACAGTAAGAATACGAGTGAGCAAAACCACATGGCAAATCTGTAGAATAGCGAGAGGAAGTGCATGATCAAGAGGATTACTGTCCTGAAACACCCCGTTGGACGTTGCCTTCATGGCTGCCGGACATGCATCTCCTGCTGTGGCTATGGCCATATTGCACCAAAAAGAAGAGCTACCAACCGCCCCTCCTCACACGATCTGCATGATCATATAAATGAAATCAAACTAAACAAAATAGCAATTTTTTTTTCCAGTTGATGAATGTGATACAATTATCACTTTCCATGAACATGCATTTTTTTTTTTTCAATGGTGAGGAAGTTAATTAAATTTAGAGAAAACTCTCTACATGCATTTTGTATTTTAGGACAAATGTGAAATTTAAACTCTTAACCTCAAGAATAGTGTTTAACTACTTCAAGTAAGGGGTGATGTGTTTCCCATGAATACATAATTATTAATGAATCATCTTGATACGTGTATGGCTCCAAAACAGCCACTAACCCATGATGGCCAAGCATGATCTCGTATAAGTAGCGGAAATAATGTTTTAGTTGCTGGTTAGTTTTGTAAGTGGAGTGCATTAGTTGTTAATTTATTTGTAAGTGGACGATTTGCAACAAGATAATTTAACAGAACCGTGTAGAGTGGACATGCAAGAGTGGAACAGGATCATATATGCAAAGTGGAGCTGAAAAGTGGAGTATCAACGTCGTGCTAGACTTGGTCAATGTTAGTGGAATTGAGTCAATTGTTTGTTCCTTAAAAAAAAAAGCCATATGGCTGTTGTGTTTCGGCTTAGAGTTGTTATTGTTGTTTCTATTGTTTAGGTTGCAAGGCAGGGGGGGGTTTATTTAAAGGACCCTCTAGTGGAAATAAAGGCATGACGAATATTAATCCTTTCAGTCTCTTTCTTTTTATCTGTTCTTCAATCTCCTTCTCTTCCTTTCTTTTCTGTCATACTTCAGTAAACTCAAATTAACATATCACATCTACACAAAACTAATGAACTATTCAACTATGTACATGTCCCTCGGAATAAATTTTTCGTCTATAGAAAGTAAGAATATACATAAATAGTAATGATTTTTCAAATTTGGCAACCATACCCAGCATCGAGATTCGATGGTCAAAGACAACACAAAAATGTGACACGCTAATACCTTATTTTGTCTATTCTATCACCTACTTGGACAAAATATGGTAAACAGAAAACATTAATAAAAAATGAGTAATAATATGGTAAACAAAAAACATTAATAAAAAATAAGTAATGTTACAGGATCTAAAAATTTATTCAAATTTATTATTTAAATAATATGACAAATTTATAGTAATTATATTTCATTAATATATCATTCCAAAATTAATATAGTAACTATAAATAAGTTTGTCACGTTATTTTGGTAAAATTTTAAAATAAATTTTTGGAAAACGTATCACTATCTATAAATATATATAGAGAGAGAGAGAAAGATCATAGAAGCACACATAACCAAATTAGTAATGCAGGAAATCGAGGTTTTGTTTTACTCAATTTTCCTGGCAGCCAAACAGGCAAGACTTTTTCAATATACACCGAACAAAAACTAATGTGATTTTATACTAATGCAATTTTGCACCAAATTCCGTGTGTGAGAGAACACACGAAGAGAGGATGCCAATACCATGGATTTTACGATGGAAGTTATTTGACAACAAATAGAATCCTAAAACGACTTAAGGAAAACAAATTGAGACTTAGGGGTCATTGTTTTTTCCCACTTAAAACTTAACAGTTATGAATTAAACCTATTAAGTTCTTTTCAATTTTTTTAAGTGATCAAAAACACTTAAAATTACCAAAAAAACAACTAAAAAAATTAAATAAGAATTTTTAACTTCTCATATAATTGCAAATTACTTAATGAAATTTAAAAGTTTTTATTCCAAATCTATCCTCCCCAAAATAATATAATTTTAAATTCATCATAATTTCATATTACTCAAAATTTTTTTTTCTTTATACTTACAAAAAATATATTTAAAAAGTAAAACTTAAATACATCTCATCTCAGATTGTCTTGAAATTAAACTAATATATTTTAATTTATAATTTAAACATTTATTTTTTAGTTGTTTTCTTAAATATATTAATATATTTAAATATAAATATAGTTAATATTATTATATTTTTAATCATATTTTAACTATGAATAAAATATCATAAATATGTACATAAAAAATATTTTAGGATTTATTAAATTATTTATTTTCAGATATTTATATTAAATTAATTAAAATTGCATAATAATAAATAATAAAAAAGTTATAAATATTAACTTAATATCTTTCAAATAATTTTAAATTTAAAAAATAAATAAATTTATAATATATTCAGAGGTGAAAAAATAAAAAAACAAATATGTTATTCAAATTTCAGGTTTTAGTTACTTTTCAGTCTTCAATAGTATTGTTAAGTTTTTGAATAAAAAAAGAAACAACCTTTATTTTTTATTTTTTTATTAGTTGGTTTATTTTTAGGTGGGGAACAGTGGAGGTAAATTGGTGGAAAAGATAAGGGTTTTTTTGTCATTTTGACGGAGAGTCTAACTAGGTTAATGGTCGTGGTGCCACGGAGCTGTGGAGAAAAGAGACCGCGACGGGAGATATGGAGGAAGCGCGTGCAAATGTTAGTATAATGACCGTAATGTCCCTACTCGTGGCATGGAATTAACAAACACAACGCCAAAAGGTGCCGTGAGATCAACTGAGTTCTCTCTTAACAAAGTCAGATTTCTCTGCAACTTCACGTAAAATTAGTGTTCATGGAATCATTATACTCGGGAAACAAACGGAGTTTCTCATGCATTTTCCCGAGAACCATACAAACAAATAAACAAAAGCCCATTAAAACATGACATGAGAGAGACATGAATGATCACCTGAACAGGCAGTTTCAAGAAATCCGACGACAATGATCGCTTCAACAACTTCGCTTTCTCGTCATTTCCATCGAGAAAAACAAAGAAAACACCATTTAATCAATATAATCAAAGAAAAGGAGCAACGACAACGAGCAAGTAACTTTCAAGTTGAAACACACAGTCACTCACTCACACAGCAGAAGCAGTTTTGTTTCTAATTCTATAAATGATACGACCCTTAGAAGAATCATATCTACTTACTTCAACTCTGACTTTATCTCCAGGCAACACACGAATGAAATTCTGTCTGATATTGCCAGAAATGTAACCCAGAATCAAGTCCTCGTTATCTAAACGAACCCTGAACATACCATTTGGAAGTGACTCAATTATGGACCCTTCATGGACCCACTTCTCAGCGCTGGCACACTCTTCACTGCCCCTCGGCTTCTTGCTTTTTAACGCCGTACAAGTCCTTGTAGCAATATTCACAACCACCCTTTGCTTACATTGAAATGTACCTGACAGCAAAACGAGAAAAGATAAGATTTTTATTCTAAAGATTGAATTTTGATTAGTGGAAGGTCACTTACTTGATGGATGAGGAAGTCGATAGGACCGGTCGACGAGTAAGAAGCAGAGGTGGCGACGGAGGGTGGAGATTGCAGTTCAGGTAAAGCATAGTTTTGCGATGTAATTATGAAACCTTTGACGACGGAGAACTTTTCTGTGTTTGGTGTAATTTATCCACCACCGCTAACATTTTAACTGCTGATAGTGTTTGATATCTATTATGCTCGGGTTTGGCTTTCTTTTTCTTTTTTTTTTTAATTAAAAAAATATCGGGTTTGGCTATAAAAATCTTCAATGACCATTGCTGTATTATTTGTAAAATTCCAATAACTAGTAGTAATGACTTGTTAGGGTGACCATTTTGCCATGATCTCTTAGAATAAAATGTGTAAGTACATTAGATGTTAAAGTACTCTCTTTCAAACCAATCTATCTTGTTACTCGTACATTACAAGCTAGCGACCTAGTAGTTTCTTATGAGTTCTAATTTATGAGTTGTGATATTGGAATCTTAGGCTATACTTCGGTCACTAACATTCTGTTTTGTTATTTCCAGTGGATGATTGCGTAGGGGTGGTTCATGGGGACCTAGTGTCTTCGGTTACATTGTATACTCTTTCTAAGAGGAATGATTTTCGTGTCATATCACCTTTACACTATATCCTGCCGTCTTTTAACTGTTGCTGTTGTGTCATATCATGAAACTCTATGAGCATGAATCGGAAGAAAGCTGTCCACATGAAAAGTGAGAGAGACAAGGATCGAACCTGTCATCTAATGGGCGGGGGTAGGTGAGCCTTTAATTGGTTTTATAAAAAGTTCATTTTACATAAAAGTTGAGTTTAAGATTTTGGTTTATAAAAGCTGATGTTTAAATTCTTTTTATTATTATTATTTTTTTTAATACAAAAAGCTGATGTTCAAATTCTCTTTTATAATCTCTAATTGAGAAATGTTTTGTTTCAAAGTGAACCAAATAAAGCTTTCAATTGAATTAAAATTAAAGTTTACTATCAGCCCAATTGAAGAAAAATTAAACATCAGCATCAGTTCAATTGAATTAAAATTTAAATTTCAAATTGGTCCAATCGAATAAAAATTAAATTTAAAATCAGCCCAATAAGAAATTACAGACTTATTTTCAATGTCCAAATCGAAACGAACTAAACTAATTTAAATCAATTCGGTTCAGTTTATTCATTACATTTGATTCAGTTCAGTTTGTTATTTCAAAACTTAAATTTTTTTTTTTGTTCCATTCGGTTTTGCCCAAAATTAAATCGAATTTAACCGTCTCACCCCTAATAACTATCCTTACAACCAATCTAAGGGTTATTATTGAAAAAATTGATTTGGATACCTTATCTAAACCAATAAGTTAGCAAAGCTCATCTTATATATAAAAATATTCAGTTTATTGTGCGTGACTTGGCCTAGGCATTTAAGTTACGTGCACCACATATATTTTGCATCTGATTTTTTGTGAAAAAAGATTGACACATGAGAATGAGAGCCAAAGTAATGAACATGATTAAACAACAGTTGTTTGACATGGAAAATAAAATATTATTGGATATTAAATTTGGTTACAACTATTTTTTTTTTTTTTTTTTTTTGGAGAAAAAGAGTTTGGATACAACTTACAAGACCTTTTATTATAGTTGTCGGAAGCTAGGTAACGAAATCAGGTGGTTCTGTACATACAGCGCAAAAGAGTGTGAATCAGTTGGCTTCCGAGTCTTGGCCAGCGGAGTATACATCCATTTCTGACGACAGAATTGAAGACAGTTGACCATTGTACTGTTGAATCACCAATACTGATGTTGAGAACTCTGAAGAGGTTAACAGGCTCCCTACCGGTCCTAATTCTGGGCAGTCGAGATTGTTGTTTATGGATAAAGCTACTTCACCTTCAGGCATTCGACCAACTAGAATGAGATTGCAGTCACTTGATTCTCGGATTGTTGCAATGGTTTCTGCTGCGTTCCTGACAAATTTCTCTTCGTATTTTATGGATTCATTCAGGGAGGCTTCCTGTTTAAGTTCGGATAGAGCCTCTTCATCCATTGATTTCAACGTGGTGGTGCCAGGCCTAGAATTGTCTCCATCGTTGCCCATATCGACAGTAACAATCTCCCCTATAGTCTCAGGTTCTACTAAAAGGCAAATGACTGTTAGTCTGATACCAGGGTGCTCAGCCATGCGAGCTCCATAAGCAAGGGCTTCACGATCATCGCAGCCACCAAAAAAGAGAACTGTAATGGAATACGACACATTACTTGCTGATACATGAGTGGTTCCACCAAGACCTCTATCAATTAAAATTCCAACTGAGCAAGGAGCATGCCGAAGGACCATTTGGTTAACCCAACAAAAGTCTGAACGAGTAGTTTCCAGGGAACCATCCAGCCGCTGATGCTTATGGAACGGAAGAATCACAATTGCAGCTCTCTTCCTCTCAGCAGTAGTGCAAATGTCTTCATGCATATCAGACATTGAAGAGATGGAAGTCATTGGCCTGACAGACACATGGCTCAGTTGCTGAAAAGCCTCAAATGCCACAACAATCCGGTCAGAACCTGACCTTAAGCCCTCATTCCAGAAAGGTAACCCATTTTTTCTTGCCTTGTGAACCATTAAGATAGCAGATGATCTCTCCGAGAGCTCCATGAGGTGCAGTGCATATACACAAAGCCCTACAGACTTCCGAACTCCTCGTGAGGCCTCAAAGAGATTAATCATTGATGGGATATTTCTTGTACTGTGAAAACATGCCAAAATCCGCAATTGTGCTTTTGAGTTTTTCCTTTCGATAGTCCTGTGCTTGGAATCTGCAATTCTCGCCCTTCTTGCTGGTTTGTAGACAGCCATAACAAGAGGAGTGGTGATGAATGTTGTAAAGAGAGCCATCAAAATCATAATAGCAAAAACTTGATCATTTAGAACCTGAAAATTGCAAACAGTTCATTGGCATTTTACATTCAAAAGATAAGTGTGAATATAACCGAATTAGTAATTAAGAAAAACTCAAAATACCTTTCTATCTTTACCAATGTTGAGAACAACTAGTTCAACCAAGCCTTTAGTATTCATAAGAAATCCCAGTGCTAAAGCCTGGTTTGCTGGTACCTTGCAAGTAAGAGACACAACAACAGTTCCTACAATCTTCCCGAAACATGCTGTAGTAATAACTAAAGCTAAAAGACCCCATGATCGGAGCCCTTCAATTGTGGCTATGTTTGTCTTCAATCCACTAGAAACAAAATACAGTGGCAGGAAGATGCCAGATACAAGATCTTCAACTTTTTCGACAAGAGCACCTGCAAATGGACCTTCCTTAGGGATAAGCACTCCAAGCACGAAAGCACCAAACATGGCATGAATTCCAATAGCATCAGTGAGAAAGCCGGCAGTGAGAACAGTAGCTAATGTAGCACAAATATATGTTTCCTCCACCGGTTCACCTTCATGGCATCGCTGAGCCATCCATTTGAAAATTGGAGGGACAATGAGAATCGAACAAATGACAAAAACACACCCGCATAAGAAGACCCAACATGGCGCAAGAGAAGAATGACTAGAGCCAGAGAGGGCAATAGCAATAGCAAGTAGAATCCAAGCAGCCACATCATTAACTGCTGCAGCTGACATAGCCATTCTGCCGACATCAGTAGTTAAAAGTTTTAGCTCAGCCAGAATGCGAGCTAAGACGGGGAAAGCAGTTATCGAAAGGGACACTCCCATGAACACGAAAAATGCAGTACCATTTACACCTTTAGATATGCTTTCCCGGAGGACAAAAGATGAGCCAATTCCTAAAGCAAAAGGAAGGCTGATTCCTGCAACAGCAATGCCAAGGGCCTTTTTCCCTGTTTGACGAAGGGCCTTAGGATCTAATTCTAGGCCAACAAGGAATAAAAAGAAGATAAGTCCGAGATTTGCCAGAGTATCTAACACTGTTAAACTCTTTGGTGGGAATATAGCATCCAAAAACCTCTTACTTCGACCCAGTGCTGATGGTCCCAGTAAAATTCCTCCCTGCCAAGATGTGAAACAAATGGTAAATCCATCAATGTTAGCTTATAGGCTAAGAAGCGAACATGTCAGTTCAAAAACCATACACAGTCTTAGGGTTCTTGGAAATTTTTATTATGTATAGGAGTTAAAAGAAATCCAAAGCAATGGACAAAAAAACCTCAAAATCAGTTCACCTGAAACCTCACAGCGAAAGTAAATTATGAAAATAAAATTTCTGAGGTTCAAATGAATGGCAAGTTTACGGGTCATCTAAGATTGTTAACTTCCAATGGAACACCCATAAGCAATTAGGAAAACCAGCTTAAAACAGAAGCTCTAGAATTCTGTCACATAACCCTCTATAAATTCGACAATTGCTGCTAGTCCAGTTTCATGATAGTATGAGCTGGTTTATATATATCAAGACACTGAGGTAACACAAACGAAGGAACTGAAATTTTTCAACATTTTGCTGTGAAAACAGTGAAGTAACATCTGAGTGAGGGACTATAACACAACTCTTCCTAGTTTTAAGTAGATAGACAACCAAAGCAAATTCTAAACATGTTTGCAGTACTATAAGAGGAAAGCAACTTACAATAATCTCTGCAATCACACGTGGCTGTCTTAGCGGTCTTAGAAGAAATGCAAGACCCCTCGTGAGTACAATCACCAAACAAATCTGCAAACTAGCGAGAGGAAGCGCAAAATCAATAGGACTATCAGCCTGGAATATGCCATTTGATGTAGGCTTCATAAAATGACATGTCTGTCCTGCAATAGGATTAGAAGCCATTCCACCCAAAAAACCAAAGCAGACAAAAACTAGTAACTTCACAACTGTCCCTGCAAAAAGGTAGATTATAATCAAACTTCAGATTCCAGAAGACCACCCCAATGTCTTTTGTTGAGCCACAATGAAATAGACTACCTCACATAATTGTTTGTACTCTATCAGCACTATTAGTGTCTCCAGATTAAAGAATAGAACCACTACGATAAAGATACAGAGATTACACTAAAGTGAAATCATTGCAAAGCATGTGTGGACAATGTTCTTGCACCAACAATCAGACTCCTTTTCGAATAACCAAAAAAAAGGCACAACAAAATAAAGGAGTCCTTGGAATTAAACTGCACAACAATCATTTAAAAGCACTTCTCAGTGACATAAAAATAAACACTGACCAAATATTTCAAACCAAACCAAGGATCCAATACCTGTTTATGCTCAATGAAACTACAAGTCTGAAACTCACAACTCTTAACTGCTGCCTTGCAGGATGTAGTTTATCAATATATGAGAAACAAATGACAGTTTGAAGATCATATAAGGGACTACCTGAGACTTGAAATTTAATCGGAAGTATTCGGTGCATGACCCATATTTGCTCTAACAGAAGGGAAATAAGTAGGCATAGTTTTCTTTTAGCAGGGGATGAGGTCAATAGAGCGGGAACTCCGTATGTTAAGTTTGACAACAGTTGACACCCTGAACATTTGCTTCTGGCATCCTTATTTTATTTCTTTTCGTCTTCGACTTGCTTACGCCAATTATGTCACAAATTTGGTTTTGACTTCAATCATAATAAAGAAATGTTTTCGTTAGATTACTAGGAAGTTGGCAAGTTAAATCGCTTTCATATTTTTATTTTTTTCTTAGTTACTAAGACTTAATCCAAAAAATAAATAATTAAAATCAAATTGATAGAATATTAGTAACATGATTCAAATAAACGACTTATAAAACTAAGAGTTGTATGTATTTGGATGGGAGAAAATCTCACTTTTTATTAATGAAGGTGGAATGTGTTTATCTTTGAATTCACCGATGGAAGTGAATGCAGTTTTTATCACTGCACTAACACCCCCATGCACCATATTTTGATTATTGTTCAAGTACAACTCCACTAATTCGGATTGTAAATGGGGATATAAGGCTCGTGACTTCCTATACCTCTTTCTTTCCATTAACTCGAACGGTCATTTCTTAT
Source organism: Litchi chinensis (assembly GCA_019925255.1). Taxonomy (NCBI): domain Eukaryota; kingdom Viridiplantae; phylum Streptophyta; class Magnoliopsida; order Sapindales; family Sapindaceae; genus Litchi; species Litchi chinensis. The sequence continues at coordinate 2,858,721 of CM034470.1, read as the reverse complement.
CACGAATGAAATTTATTCTTATATCTTTATATGTCCAACCAAGAGGCCTTTTAGTGGGGTCCAAATTATTGCAGGTGGACACCTGCAACTGCAATAAGTATTGTATAGTGGATACTTCACATCATTAATGATGATGTGAAGTATGGTGGATATACTTCACACCATTAATAGGTATACTTCGCACCATTAATAAATAGATTTTTAGGAAAAATACGTTAATTTATCTAAAAATTTTATTAAAATATATATTTAAATAATTTATTATATGAGTCGTTAAAATTCTATTAATTATTATATTATCCCATAATTTATAAAATTTAATAACTCATATATTATACTATTTAAATATAAATTTAGATAAAATTTTAGATAATATAACATTACTTCCTTATAAATTCAAGTATTCAACTGCCCTGGCCAGGCAGCCACCATTTGGAACAGCCAATGGGAAAAGTTTACATCTATTTGTAAAATTTTGTTTGGATCAACAGAACAATAATTCATTGATTGAACACACAACAAAAAACTATTTTTTGAACTACTAAGGATTTAAATAAATAAATAAGAAATTGTTCGTTGATGTCTGGTGTGTGAACTTGTTGTGGGTAAGAGCAAACTAAATCAAAGAGGATGATAATTTCAATTGATTGTATTTGGTATATTTATATGGCCTGTAAATAAGGATAATATAAATTTAAGGAAAAATTTAATTAATTAATTGACGGCCAAATATCAAGTATTAAAAGCAGCGCATTGTTTGACCCTTCTATATACGGTTTAGTTTATTAAATTATTGTAAGGGATCAAGCTAGGTTGTGCAATTTGAGACGACTTGGTGCATGAGAGAGTAGTGGGATTTAATCATTTTTCAAGTGAATAGTATTGACAATTACAAGTGAATGACATTGACAAGGTGTGGATATCCCCTATTCTAATCAAAAAAAAATGTCAAACATGACAATACATATCACGTACATAATCATATTACTAGCACATAAATTACTAGATTCTTTGTTGATTAGATTTGGTAATTCAATAAATAAGTAAGAGTTTCTTTCAAAAAAAAAAAAGTGGGAGATGATATTCTAGGTTTCTGTTTTAAATGACATTTTTATTCTAATGGATTGAAAAGAAATGAAAACAATTATTGGACAGAAGCATATCTACTCATTCTATTGCTTGTGTATATATACAAATCAAGTCAACTTACAAAGAACTATACAAGGAATAAAATCAATAATTGAAAATACAAGGAGAAAAATCTGTAAATGAATAAATTTGTGGAAACAAATATGGAGAAATATCAACCTAAATAATGAGGAAGATTAACCTCAATATTGACCATATGAACTTTTCTAATACTCCCCCTCAAGTTGGAGTGTGAAGGTCACAAACACCCAACTTGCTAATGATTGAAGAAAAAACAATAGCTCCTAAGGCCTTCGTAAAAATGTCAGCAAGTTGCTTCTTGGTGTGAACATGGGCAGTACGAACTAAACTAGCTTGAATTCTTTCTCGAATGACATGACAATCAATCTCAATGTGCTTAGTTCGTTCATGAAAAACAGGATTCGCAGCAATATGAAGTGCAGCATTGCTGTCACAAAACATGTTTGCTGGTTGAGGATGAGAAACTTGTAAATCTTTCAATAAATGGAGGAGCCATGTGATTTCACAAGATGTAATAGTCATTGCACGTAATTCTGCTTCGGCAGAGGAGCGAGAGACTGTATTTTGCTTTTTGGATTTCCAGGAAATAGGAAAAGAACCCAACAATATACAATAACCAGTAACAGAACGTCGAGTTTCGGAACAAGTAGCCCAATCAGAATCACAAAAAGCATTTAGCTGCAATGTACTAGAGGAAGAGAACAAAATGTCTTGACCAAATGATTGTTTGATATATCGAAGCAAATGATGAGCAGCATCTAAATATGATTGTCTTGGATTAGCCATAAATTGACTAAGAATCTGAACTGAGAAAACAATATCAGGTCTAATGATAGTAAGATAAATGAGACGTCCAATAAGTCGACGATAAATCGAAGCATCAAACAAGGGTTCTCCATCAGTAGAAGTAAGTCGAAGATTGGGTTCCATAGGAATTTTGGCAGTTCGAGAACCAAGAAAACCAGTGTCCTCCAAGATATCAAGAGCATACTTTCGTTGAGAAAAATAGAGGTCATGTTTTGAGCGAGCAACTTCAAGTCCAAGAAAATATTTAAGAGGACCAAGGTCCTTCAAAGCAAAGCAATCATGAAGATAAGTCTTCAAAGACGAAATGGCAGATAAATCATTACCGCAAACCAATAAGTCATCAACATAAATAGCAATGGCAATAAAGGAATTAGCGGAAGTCTTTGTGAAAAGAGAATAATCAACCTTGGACTGAATATATCCTGCAGCAAGTAAAGCATTGGATAATTTTGCAAACCACTGGCGAGATGCTTGTTTAAAGTCGTAGAGAGACTTATGAAGTTTACACACTCGAGTCTCCCCCTTGTGATGAAAACCAGGTGGAATGTGCATGTAAACATCTTCATCTAGATCACCATGAAGAAAGGTATTATTGACATCCACATGATGAAGACGCCAATTTTTTATGGATGCAACAGCCAAGATAGCTTTTACAGTGACTAATTTGGCTACAGGAGCAAAAGTCTCATGAAAATCAAACCCTTCTAATTAACTATATCCCTTAGCCACAAGACAGGCTTTATAACGTTCCACGATATCATTAGACTTGTATTTTATTTTGTAAACTCATTTACAACCAATTGCATTCTTTCCAGGAGAAAGCTCAACTATGTTGTTGTTGATAATCTGCAAGTGCTTTCTTAGCCAAACATGTGCAAGTGGGAAAAACTTGCAAATTTGTAAGTTCATCCCATAAAGCCTTCAAACATGTATAATACGTAACAACAGACAATTGATCTTGTTTTAATGAGATGATGTCTCTTTCAATTTGAAAAAGACAAGGAGCATTAAGTTTAGAAAAACGCTCTTTGAGATCAGACCAAATTTCAGTCCCTGTATCTATATAAATAACACTGTTGGCTAAATCATTAGATAAAAAATTAAGAATCCAAGATTTTACCATATTGTTACAACGATTCCAAAGACTATAAGTTGGATCTGTTGAGGTTGGTTTTTTAATTGAACCATCAATAAACCCAACTTTGTTCTTTGCACTCAAGGCCATAAGCATAGCCCTGCTCCAGGTTGAGTAATTATCGCCAATCAAACTTTGAGACACAAGCATAGATCCTGGACTATCATAATGATGCAAATAGAATGGATTGTTGGTACCATCTTCAGCCATAGTAAAAGAGAAACTAAAGGCTAGGATGAATGATTGAAGGATGAGAAAAAAAAAATGAAACGGTTGACGGGATTGCGCGACCTATACACAAACAGGGTGCTCTGATACCATAAAAAGAAATGAAGACAATTATTGGACAGAAGCATATCTACTCATTCTATTGCTTGTGTATATATACAAATCAAGTCAACTTACAAAGAGCTATACAAGGAATAAAATCAATAATTGAAAATACAAGGAGAAAAATCTGTAAATTAATAAATTTGTGGAAACAAATATGGAGAAATATCAGCCCAAATAATGAGGAAGATTAACCTCAATGTTGACCATATGAACTTTCCTAATATGGATCTCCGAATTATGTTTAACTCCTTTAGTGTCACCTTTGAATTTGACAAATTTTAAACCATATCAACTTAAAGAAAAATTATATTTATTATTAATAATCAATTATATGTATATGCACACCACCTCTTAGTAAGAATGATTCAAAACTTCAAATATCATTCTTATCGAAAATGTGGATAGGCTTTTATATATATATATATATATATATAATGTGGGTAGGTTTGTGTGTATATATATATATGTAAACCTTTCAAAAAAATAATACATATATAAATGTTTGGAGTTATACATTCCAAATATATATATTTTGAAGTTTTACTATATAAATATATAGTAACACATCATTTCTTAGTAGGAATGGTTAAGTACTTCCCTTAATCTTAATAAATCAATGATTCAAATCTCATTCTTATCGAAAGTGTGAGTAGGTTTATATATATATATATATATAATGTGGGTAGGTTTATATATATATATATATATATATATATGTAAACCTTTCAAAAAAATAAAAAATACATATGTAAATGTTTGGAGTTTTACATTCCAAATATATATATATATATATATTAATTTTTGGAGTTTTACATTCCATTGACAAACTTGTATGAATCTACATTATGCATGCTTATAACACCATTGACCTAAATTCAATGGTGTGTTTCCTTTTTTAAATCATCGTCTATTATAATATTATCTTTGTGAATTTAGATAATTAAAATTATTCATGCATCTAATTCTAGATGAATTGCATTTCATGATCAACGACCCATCCTATGTATGCCATAACTAATTTAATGATTATCGTAAATTATAAGTAATATGTCACGTCTTCATTTTAACATTAATTAGTGAACCCATTTGGTAGTAACACAAATTATTCGTGTAAGCATTATTCACCAGTTGTTATAGTTTTTTTATATTAAGAAAGCCGAGCATAATTACAAATCTAATTTTTGTTGAATTCATTTACTAATTATATAATATAACTGAAATCAACTATTTCAATAATTTTGAATCAAAATAATAATAACGATGATGATGATGATAATTCCCAATCTTCTTTGAATTGCATGACATCTAATATTATTAATTCGTAGTACTTTGATCGCTTATAATTATTTATGTTTCAGTTTCAACTATATTAAGAATTAAAAAGCCTAAAAGGATTGGATCGGATGAGATTTTATTCAACCGCCGGTTTAGTTCGTGTGTACACGTATGATGTTATAACACCATGCCGAGGGAGACAAAATACAGCAATGACGTGCCCACAGCGATCACGAGTCACATCCCCCCAAACCCACTTGGTCGACATCCATATTTATGTTCAAAAAGCTATGAAGTGGAGGAGACTCTAGCAACAACACTATTTGTTAGCCACCACCTTGATAAGAACTTGTATTCTCCACTTTATTATGATTCTAAAAATATCTGTAAAGATTATTTCCACCGATAACAGTGGTCATGGAAATGGCGTGATGTGGATATGTTGATTACTAGTCATTTCGTTTGATTCTGTATTATGTATCCATATAACTCTCTAATTTCAATAAAGTCAATTATAGAATATATATAAGGGAAAAGATCATTTTAGTCCCTAACTTTTGAGAAATGATCAAATTTTTAACTATGTTTCAAAAAGTGACAAAATAAATCCTAACTTTTCGAAAAAGTATCAAATTAGTCATTTTCGTTAGTCAACTAACGGTCAAACTTAACTGATGACATAATGTACAAGGGTAATTTTATCATTTTAGGGATTAAAATGATCTGAAAAAAAATTAAGAAAAAAGTTTAAGGGATCAAATCATTTTAATCCCTAAAATGATAAAATTACCTTGTATATTATGTCATCCGTTAAGTTTGACCGTTAGTTGACTAACGAGAAGGACTAATTTGACACTTTTTCGAAAAGTTAGGGTCCATTTTGTCCTTTTTTGAAACACAGTTAAAAATTTGATTCTTTCCTAAAAGTTAGGGATTAAAATGATTTTTCCCCTATATATAAAGAACATAATTTATATAAATATTTTATTTATTTGTTAATTAGCACCACGCCACACCAAATGGCATCTCTCCTATTGGAAACACCACACGAAATGGCACCTCATCTGCCGAGAGCGGTGCTTCACCCTCAGCCGGTGGACCAAGAGATTTATAAATATTTTATAAACACATGTAAGGACTAGGGAGTTTTCTTCTCGTTGCTACTTTTTTCTTCCTTATATATATATATATATATGATCACAAGGTAACAAGGACGTAGTCAAGATTATACATCGGGATGGATTAGAACAATTTTTTTAAATGAACTTCAATAATATAAAAATATTTCATAAATTGAAAAATATAAGTATTTCTACTTAGAGAGAATATAATAAGTCTTATTTCAAAAAATTGGTATTGTAAATAAATATGTTAAAAAAAAAAGAGTAAAATGATTAAAGAAAATATGAAAAAAAAAATAAAGGGAAATGCAAGCAATCAGGTAGGTTTTAAAGATATTTGAATGATTAAATTCATTAATTATGAATTACAGAATAATAGACTTATAGCATCAATAAATTTTCTTTAAATAAATGTAATTTACATTTTGATAATTATAATTACTATCATACTTCAAATTAAACAATGCATTAGAAAAAGCACTAAAAAATATTAAATTTTAATAATATACTATGCAACTAATATTTTGATAAAAGAAAATAAGCAAATATGAAAAACTTAAGTAAAATTTTACATGAAATAAGATTATTATATATGTGATATTTTAATAAAATGTAAATATAAACAAAAAATATATGCAATAGGTTTGGAATAAATATACATTTACTTTGGTATTAAAAGAATTAGTAAATGAAAAAAACAAAATATATTAATAAATTTTAAGATTACCCTAGCTATTACCCAACTACGTCCCTACAATGTAAATTGATGGTAATAGTTAGGGTCTACCAACCAACATTAAATACTATAAACATGTTCGATAATGTTCTCTATTTTCGTTTATATTTGAAAACCCAAAAAAAAAACCGTGATTTATAGTAATGACTGAAAACATATAAAACACATCTAGTAATAATACTTAAATATAAAAACAGTTGTAGCAAAATTGTATTTATTAGTTATAGGACCACAATAACAACAAAAACAATAATTGCAACAATAATAATAAGGGCAATTATCACATGAAAAATGCATAAATTGTTTAAAAGATAAAAAACTTCAAATTGAACTATGGTGAAAAGTGAGAAGTGAGCTCTTAAAAATATTTTTCAAGATTTTATTATTGTCTAAAAATAAAAATTAATTATATTTTAAAAATAATGAATATAAGTTGAAACAGTTGTATTTGTATTTTATACAACGAAATTAGTAATTGAAGATACTAGAAAAAGTAATTGAGAGTTTTAGAGACATTTATTATTTTAATTAAGAGAATCTCAATAAATTAATGCAAATATATGGCGGCCCAATGTGCCTCTCTTTCTTTGAAAGTATAATAAAAAAACCCACCCAACTATGAAGTGGAAAACAAAATACTTAAAATCTAATTCGACAATATCAAGAAATAAATATATATAATGAGACTCAAAATCTTAATCACATATATAAAAAGAAGGTATACTAACTACTTCACCTTAAGTGTGGATATATATATATACATATATTTTTTTTACGGTATTAAAGGTTTATTGAATAAATTTTAAATTTATAAAGTGTTTTAGTATATAAAAAGAAAAAAAAAAATCGAAATTATAGATGTTTTCATAAGTGTGTCACCTCTCAGGGGTTTTTGCCAATTATTTTTGTTATTATCATATAAACTTTATTTTGTAATGGGCTACCTGTGGGCCATTTTCTCTTGCAGCCAGCCAACTAAACAAGCCTTTCAAAAAGAGAAGGACAGACAAATGCTAATTGCTTTCAGGCTTTCAGCTTTCTCCATAAAGAAATTTCCTGTACATTAAAGTAACAAATACGAACCCCTGCTTCGATTAGATTTTTTTTTTTTTTTAAAAAAAAAAAAAAAAAAAGCAATACTTTTGCATTTTATAGTCTACGCAAAGTGTAACCAATTTTAATTGTGTAAACTCATGATTATTGACGGTAATGTTGCCTTATCTGCCATTGAAATCATCAGCTTTTGTGCCGATTTAGCCCCCTTTATAATAATATACATCATTCTTGTAAATGGTCAATCTCATCATAATTGATTCTTGCAACTCCCCTTTAATTTATTTCCTCTCTATAATTATGATGGGTCATTAATAATAAATTTACTTTGAAATGAAATTGCTCCACTTGAATAATTTTTTTCTTATATTATATCTTCTGGTGGTGAATCATGTACATGCTTTTATATTTAGTTGCACCGAATCATATCAATTAACATGTTTGTTATTGTATGATCATTTGCATAGGCTGGTTAGCAGTTAAAAATATGATTGTTATCTAAACGTTTTGTTGGCACGAAAACCTATGGCCGGTTACGACCAACAGAGATGAATTTACTAGCAAAAACAAAAACAAAAACATAATAGATAGAAATCCAGCAACATTTCTGCTGTGGCAAATTTTATAGCCAATTTTATCAATAGAAATCCAGCAACATTTTTGCTGTGGCAAATTTTATAGCTAATCTTATTAATACCCTTTTAAAGGTCCCTATTTTCTCTAAATACGAACTTTCATCAACGTAAACTTTCACAGAGTTCTATGTACCCAATTCAAGTTCAGACAACGTCAGCATCAGACGATTTCAAATTTTCATCCTGAGGCAACTCTGTAAGTTTGGTTGATGGCAATGGGCCTAGAAATGGTGGACTAATGTACTGTTGAACCACCAGGACTGATGCAGAAGTTGAGAAATCAGGAGAGATCAACAAGTTTGCAACTGGACCTAGTTCTGGACACTCCCTCTGAACATTCATGATTGTTGCCACTTGGCCTCCTGGCATCCGACCCACCAAGAACATATTGCACTTACTGAACTCTCTAACGACATCAATAGTTTCTGATGTGCTTCTCACCGCTCTTTCTTCAAAGCTGACAGACTCTGAGCCTGAGAACTTGTGCTTGATTTCAGCTAGGCAGCTTTCATCAGATGAGCGTCCAGGGCCATCTTGGTGGTCTTCAACTTTAACAATCTCCCCGGGAACATCTGTACTTTGAACAAATCGGACAACAACCAGGCTGATACCAGGGTGCTCAGCCATGCGTGCACCATAAGCAAGAGCTTCTTGATCATCATTTCCTCCAAAGAACAACACAGTTATTGTGGAAGACACATTGCTTGCCGACACATGTGTGTTCCCACCAAGTCCGCGGTCAACCAGGATCCCAACCGAGCATGGTGCATGCTCCAGGACCTTTTTATTAACCCAACGAAAATCAGTTCGAGTCGTCTCCAACACCCCATCAAGCCTCTGATGCTTGTGGAAGGGCAGGATTATCATGGCTGCTCGTTTCCTCTCAGCACTGCCACAGATGTCTTCATACAAATCATGCATTGCGGAGATTGCTGTCATCGGACGGATTGATACACGGCTAAGTTGCCTGAAGGCCTCGAAGGCAATAACAATCTGATCAGAATCCAATCGTTTGCCTTTGTTCCAAACGGGTCTTCCATTCTTTCTGGCCTTGTGGACCATGAGAATTGCAGATGTCCTCTCGGACAGCTCCATAAGGTGCAATGCATAGAGGCAGAGCCCTTCTTTCTTCCCAATCCCACGTGAAGCCTCTATGAGATTGATCATTGATGGTATATTCCTTGTGCTGTGGAAACAGGCCAAAATCCTGAGCTGTGTGTCAGGATCTTTTCTCTTGATTGTTCTATGCTTGTAAGCAGATTTTATATTTCTTTTATCTGGCTTGTACACTGCCATCACCAAAGGTGTGGTGATAAATGTTGTGAAGACAGCCATCAGAACCATGACTGCAAATGTCTGATCATTCAACACCTGCATCAATAGTCAACTAATCATATGACTAATGTCATGATCCGTCAAACAAAGCATATATATTTCTATATATATATATATATATATGTATATCTCACACAAATAGTTGCTGAAAATATTTGACATAATGCTTACCTTTCTGTCTTTACCAATGTTGAGGACAACGAGCTCCACCAAGCCTTTAGTGTTCATCAAGAACCCCATGGTTAGTGACTCACGAAAGGGGACTTTGCAAGCGAGGGACACACCAACAGTTCCAACAATCTTCCCAAAACCTATTGTAAATATTACCAAAACGAGGAACCCACAAGACTGAGCCCCTTCAATTGTGAATATATTGGTCTTCAAGCCACTTGACACAAAGTACAATGGAAGGAAAAGTCCAGAGACAAGATCCTCAACCTTGTCCACAAGTTGACCAGCAAATGGACCTTCTTTTGGGACAAGAACTCCAATCACAAACGCACCAAAGAGGGCATGAATTCCAATTGTGTCAGTGACAAACCCGGCTGCCAAAACGATGACAAGACTAGCACAAACATACAGTTCGTCAACAGGCTCTCCTTCAGGGCATCTCTGTTGCATCCATCTAAAGATCGGCGGGACAACGAATGTACAAGCAACGACAAAACCAGTCCCACATAGCAGAACCCAGACGGAAACAAGTGGAGACTTGCTTGTTCCTGACAAAGCAATGGCGAGTGCAAGTAGAATCCAAGCAGCAACATCATTGACAGCAGCTGCTGACATGGTTGTCCGCCCAATGTCAGTTGTCAGGAGCTTGAGTTCAGCTAAAATGCGAGCCAGGACAGGGAATGCAGTGATTGAAAAGGCCACCCCCATAAAGATGAGAAATGGGGCTCCATCAACACGCTTAGAGATAGTTGACTTGAGAGCAAAGGAAGTGCCTATTCCCAAAGCAAACGGCAGGCTGATTCCTCCCACGGCAATGCTGAGTGCTTTCTTGCCCGTTCGACGAAGGGACTTAAGGTCCAACTCTAGTCCTACAAGGAACATGAAGAAGAGAAGCCCCAGGTTGGCTAATGTTTCCAACACTGTCAGGCTTCTTGCTGGGAATATATTATTCAAATATGTGGTGCTCCTGCCTAAAGCTGATGGACCAAGCAATATTCCTCCCTGCAAAAATAACCATACAAGTTTTTCAACTCTTGATAATACTGACATGCAAAGGACTACGTATCCACACAGTAACTTTATTTGGACAAGGTGCCATATAATGTATACGATTGGATGACATTATCAAATGTCACGATAATATTAGAATTATCAAAGAAACAAGTGGAATTAATTAAGACAAAGTGGATATCACTGTTGGATTTAATACAGTTCAACCTTCAGGTCACATACATACATGCTTTCTTTAAAAGACTCCAAGGAGCTACTTTTCGAGCAATTTGTAGACCATTCAAAAATTAAAACCTTATTATTATTTATGGTGAAAATTGCTTACGAAAACAATATATTTTCCACTTAACCATATAAAATATTTAAAAATAAAAATAAAAAAATAAAAAATAAAAAAACCCACTTTTCAGCAAAAATATTCCGTTTAAGGTTTAACTTTTACAATCCAAAAGTATTCAAGCCAAATGTCTTATACTAGGAAGACAAAAAAAAAATTAAAAACTTTTCAAAAAAAAAAAAATGCATCAAGAGTAAGAGAACTATATCTATTTAAACAAATCATTCATCACTTAAAAAAAAAAAAAAAATCATTATACCAGGAAGACCAGAAAATGATTAAACACATTCAGCTCAATTATTGAATCTTTATCACATGTTTCAGCCAAGTTATTGGTTCTTTCTTTCTATCTGTCATGCATCAAGAGTAAGAGAACTATATCTATATAAATAAATCATGCATCATCTTTTAAAAAAAAAAAAAATCATTCATCAAGTATGCATAATAAACTAAAACTAGTATGACTAGAGAATTTATATTCGATTACAGAAATTCACTTAAAATATATATATATAGATATATACATATAAGAATATAAAAAATACTTACAATAATCTCTGCAATTACACGAGGCTGACGAAGAGGCTTTAGAAGAACAGCAAGAATACGAGTAAGCAAAACCACAAGGCAAATCTGCAGAATAGCGAGAGGAAGTGCATGATCAAGAGGATTACTGTCCTGAAACACCCCGTTGGACGTAGCCTTCATGGCCGCCTGACATGCGCCTCCTGCTGTGGCTGTGGCCATATTGCACCAAAAAGAAAAACTACTACTCAACTGCCCCTCCTCACTTGATCTGCATGATTATATAAATGAAATCAAACTAAACAAAATAGCAATTTTTTTTTTCCAGTTGATGAATGTGACACGATTGGCACTTTCCATGAATATGCAATTATTAATGCATTATCTACACAAAACTAATGAACTACTCAACTATGTACATGCACCCCGGATATTTTTTTTCTTCTATAAAAAGGAAAATTATACGTAAGAGAAGTAATATCTTTTAAAATTTGACAACCATAATCAGCATCCAGATTCGAAAGTCAAAGAGAATACAAAGCTGTGACTACTACCTTATTTAGTTATATGTCTGTCACCTACTTGGACAAAATATTGTAAACAAAAAACACTAATATAAAATATTGAGAAAGATCGTAGAAGCACGCATACCCAAATTAATAATGCAGTAAATTGAGACTTCGTTTCGCACAAAATTTTCTTGCAGCCAAACAGGTAGACTTTTGACTATACACCTACCTAAAACTTATGTGATCTTTGTACTAATGTGATTTTCAGACAAAAACGTGTGTGCTCGTGAGAGAGAGACGAAAAGAGGATGCCACGGATTTTACGATGGAGGTTATTTGACAAAAAACAGAATCCTAAAACGACTCAAGGAAAAAAAATTGAGATTTATTTTTTACGTTTTTATTGTTTGGGTTAAGAGTGGGGGGCCAGTGGAGGTAAATTGGTAGATAAGAAGAAAAGGGTGTTTTCGTCCTTTTAAAGAGGGGTCAACTAGCTTAGCGAATCAGTAGGTGCCACGTGACCGTGTAGGACAGACTGCAGCGGGAGATTTGGAAAGAAGTGCTTGCGGATGTTAGTATAATGACCGTAATGTCCCTACTCGTGGCACGGAATTAACAAACACAACCCCAAAAGACGCCACGAGAGTCGAGATCAACTGAGTTCTCTCTAACGAAGTCAGATTTCTCTGCAACCCCACGTAAAATAAGTGTTCATGGAATCATTATAGTTTCGCGGGAAACAAACGGAGTTTCTCATGCATTTTCCCGAGAACCAAACAAACAAATAAACAAAAACCCATTAAAACATGACATGAGAGAGACAGGAATGATCACCTGAACAGGCAGTTTCAAGAAATCCGACGACAATGATCGCTTCAGCAACTTCGCTTTCTCGTCATTTCCATCGAGAAAATCAAAGAAAACACCATTTAATCAATATAATCTCTTTATTAATTGTAGTGATGAATCTTTGAATATTCATGGCAGCCGAGGGTGGAGATTTATATAAGCACAGGACTACTGAGGGCAATTGTGGGATATGAAATGTCTGTTTTGCCCTTGCATGTGTTGGAAACTAGCCAATTAAACGGTAATCTACGCCGTTAGTTTTTTTTATTATTATTTTACGTGACGTCACTGCCCCTGTTTAGTGAAATCTTCTTCGTTCCAAGAGTGGAAAATTAATTGTTGCGTATTTACAAGACACAGTAATTAGTTGCTGGCTTGGACTTGTATTTGTGTGGTCTCCTGTTTTTACATAGAAGATAATTATTACATAATTTGGATTAGTACACAGATTAATACTTAGTTTTTGTATTTTACAAAAAAGAGAAATTAGTTTCTCACTTGGACTTCTATTGGTGTGGTCTTTTTTTTTTTTTTTTATAACGGAGAAGAATTATTACATAATTTTGATTAATACAAAGATAATAATAATTATTATCCTTCATATATAAACAAAACAAGTGAATTTTGAATGGATATTGATTGTGATTTCCATAGTTGAAAAGAGAAATTAATAAATTGAGAAACATTCAAGGATAAGTCCAACTAATGCTTACACGAATAATTTGTACGTGTTACTACCCAAATGGATTCATTTATTATTGCTAAAATTAAGAGATAAAATATTATTTATAATTTATGGTTATGATTAAACTACCTGGGATGGGTCGTTGACCATGAAATGCAATTCATCTAAAATTAAATGCATGAATAATTTAAGTTATCTAGATTCAAAAAGATAATATTATAATGTACAATGATTTATAAAAGGAAACATACTATTTGATTATGAATCAATCATGTCTAAGATGAACTTATAAGTAAAAGTTATATGCATGCATAATATATATTCATATAAGTTTGTCAATGGAATGTAAAACTTCAAATTAACATTTATATATGTAATTAATTGTTAATAAATTAGTTTAACAACTTTACCGATTGGATAAAACTACTCATCAATAACAATTATTTGATTAGTTGTAAGATTGGCTGTTAATAATAATCTGATTTTATTATTAATTAATAATCTTATTCAATTAGTGAAGTAATCAAATCCTAGATAAAAATATAGTTTTCCTTCTAAGTTGATATGGTTAAAAATTTGTCAGATTTAAAGGTGATACTAAATTGTGATACCAGATGATTTAAACATAATGCTCTTTTTAAAATCCTCGCATTCAAAGATGCTAGTATATCCAGCATACAGGTGTCTAATTGCAACAATTTGGACCCCACTTACTTAAAAGGCCCCTTGATCTTGGATATATAAAAAGGGATAATCTCAATTTTTTTCTTGTAGTATGATGAAATAGCAAAATTTCCCCTTAGTTTGAGAAATAGCCTAACATCCTCCTATGGTTTGTTAATATATTCAAAAAACCCATGTATTTTATTGAAACATTCAAAAAACTCCTATAGTCAACTTGAACTTTATAAGTTAATATTTGACCGTTAATATGAAATAATAAAACTATCAAAACAAAATAAAATATATAACAATATTAATTAACTAAATTAAAATATATTTTTTTGAAAACAAAAATAATGTTATCTCCACCATCCATCAATGATCCATAAATGTTGGATGGTGGAGATGAAAACAAAAATTAAAAATATATATTAAATAACATTTGAAAAATTAAAACAGATTGTTTTTTTCACATCTATTCTTTTTCTTCCACTTTCTATTATTTGACTGTCCAATATTCATTTGCTTCTTCTTCTTCTTCTTCTTCTTCCATCGTCTCCTTCTTTTTTTTTTTGGTCGAAAATCAAAGGTCGATATGGAGGACATCTTCTTTTTCTTCCATTTTCAGAAGTGGAATCGGGCTAGAGACCAAGGGGTCTCCATCTCCAATGAAAGAGATCCAATATTTACATTTTTTTTCAACTTTTTTCTTTTTAATTTTTCTAAATTTCTTGAGGATGAGGTGATGAATTTGAGTGTTGTTGTTGTTTTTTTTTTAATTATTTTCAAATGCAATATGGTTGTTTGTAGTTGTTGATTTGGTGTTCATTAATGAAAAATGAAGAAGAAAATTTTTCACTTTTCACTTTTCATTTTTCATTTTTCTTTTTTATTTTTTTTATTTGAAACCCAATTTTTCTCATTTTTCAATTTTTTGGTTAAATTTGTTTTAAAAAATCACGCTCATATTGATGATGTTAATGATCTGCTGATGGCAATCCATGGTGGAAGAAAGAGAATAGATTGTTAGCATTTGAGGGTTGACGATGATTTAGACATTGATCATGGTTGAAGATGATAAAGAAAATGAACTGGGTTTGGTTTGACTTTGGTTTAGGCATTGACGATGGTTCGAGTCTTCAAGATAATGAACTTGGTGAAGAAGATGAACTGGGGTTGGTTTGGGTTTGGTGTAGCCATTGATGAAGATAAATTTTTTGGGTTTCCAACCTAGATATGTGTGCTTCAAATTTTTTTTTTCCATTTTAATTTTTTTTAAAAATTATTTTAAAATAAATTTTAATCGTTCATCATAGAGATTGATGAAGAGATTAAACTTTTTTAATAAATTATTTTTATTATTTTTTATTTTTCTCATCTTTTTACATAAATCAAGAGCAATTTGATCGTTTTGCGTACTTCCATGGTTAAAGTTTATTTTTCACTCACAAAGTTAATAGAAGGGGATAATGGAATTTTTTCAAATTATGGAAGGGAAATTAGGATTATTTTTATATAAAAATACAAAATCAAATATATAACAATGCCTCACTCACTCCCTGGGTTCCATATAAATATAAGTTGAATCTCTAACCACCATTTAAAAAAAAAAAAATGGAGATAATACCGATGACCCCCTATCATGTGATTGAATCGCTAATGATCACCTTATAATTTGGCATAATTTCATTTTGTTCTCTTCTATTAACTCTGTTACTAAAAAGTGTGTCATGACAGTGGCAATGCTCAAAAAGACAAAATTATTCGTCAACTACAAAAAAATCCAAAAACATATAATTAAAAATATTAATAATTTTTTTTAAAATACAATAAAATCTTCACTGTTCATCATGTTTGATCGATGGTGGACATCATTTTAAAATACAATCAAAAAGAAAATTTAAAAAAATTTTAAAAAAACTTTATAAAAAAGTTTTTTTTGGAGTGGAGATTTAATTTGGATATTAGATTCCACCAACACCGAACCCGAATGGCCATCCATACCTGTTACCCTTCTTCATCATCTTCAACTCCATACTCCTCATCCATTCATCAACAGCACCTCATTCATCACCATCGTCAACATCATCTCATTCATCACCATCATTAATATCATCAACATAAACACAAATTTATCACCATCATCAACATTAACATCACTACTATTTTTTTAAAAACAAAGTTTAAAACATGAACAAAAAAATTATCTTCATCTGGTTGAAGATCTTCATTTTCAACCAGATGAAGATAAAGATTGCTTATAGGTTTCAAAACCCAAACAACCAGACCTGGGTTTTGAAACTCGTATTTAAATGATCTTTGAACGAACCCTTAGCAACCTGGGTTGGTTCGAGAATGCACCGAGGCTAACTAGAGTCATTCGAAACCGAGAGAAAAGAGAGAGAAAGAAGTTGAGAGAGTCGAAAGAGAAGTCGAGGGAGAACCCAGGAGAGAAAAAAAGAAAGAAGTCGAGAGAGAGATGGGGAAAATAGAGAACTACCTTTGATGATGAACAACAGACCTAAAGGCCTAGAGATCCATAGGAAAAGATAAGAAAAAGGAAAAAAATGAGAAGAAAAAAAAGAGAAGACCAGAGAGAGAAGAGAGAGACTAGACATAATTTTTTTAAAACAAATATTAATAATTTTTTAAGTTTTTTAATCATATCCACCATCAATACTTTTTTCAAAAAACTGTTAATATGTTTTATTTTAAGATTTTTTTTAACTATTTTAATTATAAATTATCTTTAAAATATATAATCTATTGATTTTAGATGCAATATATACGTGGTACTCATCTATTTATTCAAAAAAAATTTAAACCTATTTTATATTGAATTGATAATTTTACCCTTATTAGTTAATGGTCAAACACTGGTTTTTAACTTTTAAATTGACGGTAAAAGTTTTTTAGCTATTTTGATAAACAATAAAGAGTTTTTAGATTATTTTTATAAATTATAAGAGATTTTTAGTTTTTTATTTTTAAATTATAGGGTTTTTAAGTATTACATCAAACTACAAGAAAGTAATTAAATTTATCCCTAAAATATTAAACCATCAAACAAACAACAGTTGGTTGAATAACTGTTCAAGTTCAACGGCGATGATGACTGTTCGCCGTACACGCGTCGTCTTCTTTGACTAGGGCCGCAAGCGTAAGTTTTTCCGTAGACAGCCATTTAGATGATTTCACTGTTGAAGTAGACCCCATTGATTAAAGTCGAACTCTCATTTAGGGGATCAATCGCGGTCGTCAGGTGGTAATGCGCCACCTTACTACTCTCCACCAGGAACACAACAGACAAACAGCAGAATAAACCATTATTATTAGTTTATTACACACCATTTATTACTTTCTTTTTTTTTTAGTGAAAATAATTTTTACCCCTAAGTTTAGGAAAACTATCAAATTTTTATCTATATTTAAAAAGTACATCAAATCAATCTTGATATTTAAAAAAAAAAATCAAATCATTTTCTTTCATTAATTAACTAACAGTCAAATCTAATAAAAAATATAAAAAAACTCATTAATTAACTGACGATCAAATCTAATAAAAAATATAAAAAAACTTATTTATTATTGAACTCAATTAAAGTGAACAGAAATACCATTATATCTCTATTCATAATTAAATATCTCAGTGACATTTGATTAGGAAAATACTTTCTGTTGATTTTAGATATAAGTTTTGAGAAACTACAGTTTTACCCTTGGATTTTTTTTTTTTTTTTAAGAGTGCAGTTTGTCTGACAGTGCTAGTTTATATATAATTATAATTACAGTGAAACTATCGTTTTACCCTTGGGTTCAAAATTACCGTTCTCACTTCATTCAAAAAAATAAAATTACCGTTCTCACTCCCAGTGACTTCACCCAAGAGATCTCCCTCGCCTATCTCCCTGTTTTCACCATGTCCTTTCATTTGTAAAACTTGTCGCTTCTCAGCTACTTTCTATTCAAACAAATCCTACCATGAATACCAAATCCGCAAGTTACAACCCAGATTAAAATATTAAATTTCATTCCACTTCGTAAAAAACATATGAAACTCTATCTTTAAACATAATATAACCGGAAGCACAATTCAAACTAACAAATTCATTACACTCAAATAAAATTACCTAGTAGTCATCCATTTCGAAAATAGACAATGACTCTTCAAACATCTAAAAAAACCCCAATTCTTGAAAATTGTTACTAGATCAATCTCTATAATATAAATCATATCATTATTTTGATATTTCTATTTTTCATATATACAATGTGTTAGTCTGATTGTTTTATATATATTACATTATTTTAATTGCTTTGTATAGAATATTTAACTACCTATTTTATTTTTCTTTTCGGTTTATAAATAAGTTTCACTTCGTGTAATTTAAAGTTACAGTAAATTTTATGGTTTGTTCTTATTTATTAAAAATCAAGGGGGTGGCTGTATTTCTATAAACTCAACAAATTTCTAGAAAATGATAGTCTTCGAAAGGACGGCAACAGAGCTAAGTCCTTGGAAAAATCTGATCTCGAAGGCCTACATTTGATATAAGTACCAAGAATTTTTTGGTTTTCAACGGAACAGCAGTTTGATCTGAAGGGCCTTCATGGCTTTGTGGACTCTCTTATTGTTGAACAAAAGTGGCTTTGGATTTTTGTTGTTGTCGATGATAATAAGAATTGATTGTGGTTTGTCAAATTGAAATCTGAAGAAAGAATTGTTAAGATGATGAAGACGGTGCAGTGTATTTGGCCGGTCGGTCGGTGGTGTTGGCGAGTTCGTACACACGTCACAACAACATAATTTCCTTCATTTTAAATTTTTTTCTCTACGTGTCTACTTCATGCACGTGTACCATCCTGGATAGTGCATAGAAGTGATAATTCTATCTTCCTTTATTGAACTATCGATTAGATTTGATCAAAAATTGATTGATAAAACAAATTAATTTAATAGTTTTTCAAAACGTTAAAGTTTATTTGATATTTTTTTGAAATATAGTTAAAAATTATATAATTTCTTAAAGCTTAGAAACGAAAATTATTTTTATTTTTTACAAGCACCAATTATTACTATTATTTAAAAAATAGAGATAATCTCAAAAAACCCTTGACTTTTGATAGATTATCTATTTTCTCCCATATGGTTTCGTTTTTATTCAAAATACCGTCTAACTTTGAATTAAATACTCAACATACCTCCTAAAAGCATATAAAATGACGATAATACCCCTGATAGTAACAATTTTCGTTAAATTATTATAATTGACCGTTTGACTCCAGAGGTAAAAAAGGAATTCAATAAAAATATTGATAAAATATAAAATAAAATAAATAATATTAAATAAGATATTTTTATTTAAAAATAAAAAATATATATTGAATATTTTTATTTTTTCTTCTCGGATCCTCTCTCTCTCTCCATCTCCGGTCGGTTTTGCAGGTGGATTAGACAGTAGGAGTGGCATGGTGAAGACACTGGAAACCTAGAATGGTCTTCATGGTCGAAGATCAAAAGGGTCTCTTATCTAGGTTTGGATCTCCAACGGTGTGGGTCTCCATGGTAGAGACCCGAGCTAGGTCTTCACCGTGGAGACCCACTCCAACGGTGGTGATTAGTAGTTTTTTTCCCCCCTATGTTATGTTCTATTGATTGGGTTTTTTTTTTTATATGGTGTTTGCTGATAATTATGAGAGATTGATATTTGATGATTGTAGGAGATTGATGATAAGAAATCTGGGTTTCCAGCTTGGAAATCCAAAAATGGGAACAGAGAAGAAAGAGGGAGAGAGAGAGAGAGGGGGGATCCAGAAGCGTGGAAGGTGAAAAATGAGGATAGATCATGGCTGTGGAGATCCAATCCATGCAATTGGACAGACGATAGATATCCAATTTGGATCTTTAATTTTTTTAATTTCTTTAATTTTTTAATTTAGTTTGTTTTTTATTTTTTAAAATATTATAATGGAGGCAGTTTGGTCATTTTATCTCGGTTTAATTTTGTAGTTATCATTTTGATAGAATGAGATTTTTTGGATAAAAATGAAATTACATAGAGAAAAATGAGTAATCTTTCAAAAGGTGGTTGTTTTTTTAGGCTTTTCCCTAAAAAATATCAAACCTTGAGCCACAGAGGTTAGCCAAAAGTAATCCATTAAACTCGGATATGAGAAAAATAGTTTTCAAGGTTCTTTTAGAAAGCAAAAATAAAAAAGGGATGTCCACTGCAAAGATATGAGAAAAAAAGTGTACACCACTCCTCAATGATACCATATAGCTTCGGATTAATTTTATGTTATTAATAACCATTCATTACTTAAATAATAGTATAATTCTCTTTTACATATTAATAATTTCAAATCAATCATATAGTTTTATAAGGATGTTTACTTGTTGAGAAATATCTTTCAATATTATCATTTGTCAGAATGAATTTTTTAACTTAAGTATTGTAATTAATCTTGACACTACTCGATACATTTTATATATACCATTAATATTACATTACTTCTAGATTCCAATTAAATCAATAATAATAATAATTGTTGGTTATCTAGTAATAATTACGAGGCAAACACAACGCTTTCCGGATCATATTAATATCAATGACAAAGAAATTTATTTAATTTGTGAATGATTTGTACAAAGTGTAAAAAGTTGGATAGTGGGAAACGTAATCTATCATCGGGACTTCGTGGATGCTATGAAGTCATGGAGGAATTGTGAGCTGTTGTTGTTTCTAGCTAAAAAAATTATGAACTTCAATTCAATAAATGTATGGCATTACGTGGATAGGTTGATTTAATAAAATAATAATTTACGACATCTGGGCTTACATATTAAATTCAGGATACGCATATCCATGGAGGATAAAATGCAGAGGAAGTCAAGTTTCACAGGAAGGAGAATAATAATAAATAAAATAAAAAGTTAATTAAGTTGGGTGGGAGGAAGGAATTAATATTTTTGAACCAAAAATAACTTATTCATAATTTTGTATGACGTCTATGTAATTTGATTCGCATTAATTTTCTCCAACTTAATTAACCTCTTTTCTTTTTTTTTTTTCCAAAAAGAACTTATCCATAATTTCGTATGAGATCTATGTAATTTGATTCAAATTAATTTTTAGTGAACGTTAGAATTACAAAATAGGAATTAATATGTTCTTATGTTCTAATTTGAGATATGATGCCTAAATTTGAATATATATTAATTTGAATTCAAAGTTATTATTATAATTTTTTTAAAAAAAAAATTAACACGTAATGCATTAGAAATATATCACATACATGTGCTGAAATCTAACACTATATATGTAATTTCTATTAATACGTACTATATTCGGAGAAGTATATTGATATGTACGGATAATTATATTATATATACAATGAGATTGATTTTACCATCGTAAAAATAGAAAAAAAAAATATTTTTATTTACTATATAAATTTATTAAATGACTATGTTGATAACATGATATTATGATGGGATATACTCATGTCGTTCCAATGATTAGAACTATGAGGGCAAGTGAGATACTGGTTGCTGTGTGGCCCAAAGGGATGAGAACCAAAATTTGACAGTATCAGTTACACGTAATTTCGAGTAATGTCCACATAATTCGAATGTGATAGATAGTATTATTATTATTATTATAGGTCAGGGTATGGCTTTGACATTTCTTTCATTTTATTAACCCTTTTTTTTGTTTGGTTATAGGAATTTTTATGAGTGTCAAAAGATGCTTTTATCTAGTTTCTTAGATATATATGTCCAAATCATGCTTTCGATTGCTTAAGATTATGGATCTCCTTCAATTCTGTTTCTTGATTGGAATTGGTCTTGTTTTTCAATTTCTTTTCGTCTTGGTAATTAACTTCTATTCTATATACATAAGTAATATAATTTAAGATAATGAAAGAACAATGAAAGAACAATGCAATTTATTACCATTTAATATGGTTAAAGGTAAAGAGCACTCGTTCAAACTAATCATTTATAATAATTTATAATTACATCATAAGTGGAATTTAAAAAAATAAAGGATAATATATCTTGAACGCCAAGTAAGTTAATGTAGATGTGACCGTGGAATTTGGTTTCTAAAGTCAAAGTCAATGTATTAAAATACAAATGGAATCTATTTTTTTTTTTTTTTTTTTAAAAAAAAAGAGAACACGAGAAATCAAAGAAATAATTTGTTTTTAGGGGCGATTGCCTAACTACCTCACCAATAATATAATTTTAATCAACTATATTTTGTAGCATATTTCTAGGAATCTAGGTTACATGATAAAACAATTAAGATATAAATGGAAGGCCGCATGTATTAGTACAAATGAGATTTGGCTAAACTAAGAGCATCTCCAATGTAGAAATTAATTGTGAAAAAATAGAATGATACATAGGATAAATGAACATTGTGTTAAAATAGATTTTTCCAATGTAATTATCACTCTCCATTGTCAAGCTGATGTGGCAATAATAATAATAATAATAATAATAATGTCAACATGACTCTCTACTTTCAGAGAGTCTGTTAGACAGTCATTTATTACTGATTAATCAAGTTAATTTTTTACATCACCCCACCATCTCCTGCATTTTTCCTCTTCAACCCCTCTTCTATAGTTTTAGCAAATCACCACCCTCCATCTTCACTGCCTCATTAAAATGTGGTTAAAAAAAAATTCAACATCTCATTAAAGTGTGTATTTTAAGTGGATGCATTTGAAAACATTTAATAACTTGATTGTCTATCAAGTCATATTTATGTCATGTAGGAAGCACATTCTCTTGATATTAATGATATGACAACTTTTTTAATCACAATTCATTTTTACATTGGAGATGTTGTAAGAAAATTATCAATTTTAATATAAACATTATTAGTTCTTAATTTTATTATAATTTTCTCTTAATCGGGTAAGAATCTCTGGATGCAAACTAGGAGCCAGGCCCAACCAGTCCAAGACTTAAAGCCCATCTTTAATTTCTAAATCCAGCCCAACTTTTTATATTTTTCGAGAATTTAATTAGGTCCTTGAAACTTCATAATTAATTGATATATCCTATATATTTATTTATAATCCAAACCGATAGGTCATTTGTTTTTTATATTAATGATAAAGATTAGAATATTTCAGCTCTAATATTATTTTTATTTTTTTAATTAATTACCCATATATTACAAATACTAGATATCCGTATACATTATTTGAACATTATTAATCAAGATCTTTAAGGCGTGATCTGAAACTAGAGTTTCCAGAATTGAGAGAAAATTTCCACATCATATGAAAAAATTGTCCTCGTATTAAGGACCCTAACATAGATCTAACCATGGACCTAATTGAAATGAGCCAAATGTCATGTGCTGGGTGCCACTGCACCATATAGCAATCTACATTTCATCTCTAATATTATGATAGTATGCTTTTAAACTTCAAATATAATGTTTCAGCCTGATGCTTCTAGCACCATTGCTTTATAATTATATATATAAAAAATCTGCCACCCCGCGATGAGAGACAAGAATAAATGTGAAGAATCCTGTATCTCAAACCAAATAAAAATTAATTAAAATTAAAAATTAAAAGTATGTAGTAGGAGACACGGGGCACTAGACAGCACGTGAACCCCTTGTGCGTGTGTACTATAAGTATGCATTTACCATACACTGGAATCCAAGAAAATTTTGTCCATTCCATTGCATGCATGAGGCACCTATATTTTATTTTATACCTGAGAAGCAAGGTAGCTATCTAGATACGTAGTTTCCACCACTTGCCACATAAAAACATTGATAGAAAATGTCTCAACGGAGAACACCAAGTTGTAGAATTTGCAGTACCTAACAAAGAAACTCTAACACGCCACGAAAATGATTCATCAGAAACCTAAAAAAGAAATGAAAAGGAACAGGAAAGGTGGTTCCAATTATTTCATAGTTTTCGATGCCATAGACTTGTTTCTTGTCACTGTTTATTTGGCTGCTTCAACCGACCACCGTAAACTGGTTAGACTGTAAATATTATTGTCAAGTTCTTATATATCAACTAATAGCTTCCACATATTTAAATGGTGAAGATTGAAATGATAAGCTCGAATAATTTAAGCACTGCAGCATTCAAGTGAATATAAATGCCACTGTCTAGTTTGATGGACGTATTGAAATTTAGGTTCTAGCTATGATTGAGAAATTATTTCGTGAAAAAATATGTAAAATCACAGATATTAATGTTTTAATCGTGGAACCATATTAAGAACTATAACTATTAGATTAAAAAATTGAAATAGTAAATAAAGATTTAATGATTACATATATTAAAGTTTTGTAGAATAAGTGTAACAAATACTAGCAAAAAGTTAAATATAATCACCCAATGTATTACTTGAATTTGTATTATAAAGGAGGTTTGCTTATGATTCATCCGTTAAAGAAAACCTATAAACATAACATAAACACCATGATAATTAGCCTTCTTCATTTTGTTAATATCACGATCATTAATACAAAAACAATGATTAACGTGTCTGTCTTTATGTTGAAGTTTTAAGGCGATCAAGTGTTTTTTGCCTTTTTATTTCTAGTGACCCTTCAAAAGATGGGGGGATATCACACATTAAAATTGTCTAAAACAAATTTATAATGAAACGTTTTTTTTATTTTTTTGACAGGAAAGATTTGATAAATTGTCTAAAACAAAATTTGATGATACATTTTTGATAAATTGTCAAATCAAAATAAAATAAGTGTTATTTATTTATTTATTTTTTAGAGCAAATTACTCCAGATATCCCCCCTCCCCTCCTCTCCCCCCAGGTATGAAATTAATCAGATGGAAACAATGTTTAGTGTTTATAACAGAAAAGCCTTAAGTTAACGGTAAAACATGGTTAAATTAAATGGTTGACCGTGTTTAACTTGTAAAGACCAAAATACCCTTACTGTTTGAAATAATTTAATGTAATTTAAAATTTATTAAAATAAAATAATAAATAAACAAAAATTATTAAAATTCTCATTCTCCACACTCTCACTCTTTCTCTCTCTCCCCACCATTGTCCACCACAGACCCGACCTCCACCACGGTCTCCGCACGCCGACCACCATCCTCCACCAGAGACCAGACCTTCACCACCCCCCCTCCCCCCTTGCATGTCGACCACCATCTCTCTCATTTGTTCACGACCGTCTTCTTCTTCTTCTTCTTCTCTTCTTCTTCTTCTCCATTCTTCAATTAGAGACATTCGAACCCAATCGAAACCAGATATCTGGGTTCGATTTGAACCTAGATGAAAAACCCAGTTGTGTTTTTTTTTTTTTTTTTAGAATTTATTTTTTAATTTTCTTGTTTGACAGTGATGCATCATCTGGGTTTATGTTTATGATGATGATTCTGAGATGTTTGAGTTTGATTTATTTGTTGATGATGATGATTCTGAGATGTTTTGAGTTTATATTTATGTTTGAGTTTGATTTATTGTTGATGATGATGATTCTGAGATGTTTTGAGTTTGTATTTATGTTTGAGTTTGATTTATTGTTGATGATGATGATTCTGAGATGGAGTTTGAGTGATGATTCTGAGATGGATCTAGGTTTCTTTGGTTTATGTAATTTAAAAACCCAGTTGTGTTTGTTGATGATGATGATGATGATGATGATAATTTTTGTTTATTTATTATTTTATTTTAATAAATTTTAAATTACATTAAATTATTTCAAACAGTAAGGGTATTTTGGTCTTTACAAGTTAAACACAGTCAACCGTTTAATTTAACCGTGTTTGACCATTAACTTAGGGCTTTGCTGTTATAAACATGAAACATTATTTCCATCTAATTAATTTCATAATTGGAGGGGGGTCTGAAATAATTTGCTCTATTTTTTAACACTTAAACGAGAGTTTTAGGGTGCGTTTACTTCACCTGGAGGAATCGGAATAGGAATCGGAATGCTCTGGAATCGGAATGACTTGGAATCGGAATGAAGTATCGGAATCAGAATAAGTTGTTTACTTCAACTGTAGCAATCGGAATCGAAATCAACAGTATTCCCATTAAGCTGTTTACTTTACTTTGGAATCGGAATGAATTAACTATAAGTTACAAAAATACCCTTAATTAAAATTATGGATTAATTACAATGTACAAAATTTTGTTTAAAATGTTAGTGTTATCTTTTTATCTTGTAATTCGTCATAATAAGCTAAAAAAAAAAAAAAATCTTAGCAATTTGACAATATCATTGTAAGCATTTTGTGTATTTATTATTTTCTTTTTAGAAGAAGATATTATGTAATTTATATGGTATATCAAATCATTTTTTTTAATTATATATAAAATATTACCTAAACTTTCTTAACTGTATTATTGAAATATTCTTCAATTAAACTCAAAATTTTAGTGCTACCTGTAAATCATTGAAATAAAATATAACATTTTGCACTAGCACATTTTTTTATGAAAACTTATAGCATATATAATTATTTATATTTATAAATATCAAACAACCAACTACAAGTTCATAAAACAAAATAACAACCAACCATGAACATAAATATAAAATCCCAATATTGTATCTATAGTAAGTTCATAAGCACCTTATATATAAACTAAACCCCACGATGGAGCATCTTCAGGATGTAACCTTTTTTAAGTTGATCGGGCATGGTAAAAAAAACACGTAGCAAATCGTGTTTCGTGGCCAATATGTTAGTGGCATCATATATCTGATCCTCATCTAAGCCCTCAATTTTCATCATCTCTTCATATAACTTGGCTTGTAAATCTGCCACATCTCTTCAATTTTAAAGTAGATGTAATAAAATAATTCGTAGTCAGCGAGTCCGTATAATGAAAGCGAGTTTGGCGGGTGATGTAACTAAATGCACGACAGGTAATGCAATCACTTTTAGCAAGGGAGACCATCATCACTCAGCATATACACATACACACGCACGCACACACACACTCGTAAACTAGACATCAGAGAGAACAGAGAAGAGAAAGACACACAAAAGGAATAAAAATCTAAACACCCCCGCACTGCACAGAGCAAAACTTTACCAAATCCACTCCATCCCCAACGAAAAGATGAGAGAGAATGTGGAAAAAAAGCAAAAGAAAAAAAGACATGTTGAAGCGTAGAGAGAGAAAAGAAATGGAAAGAGAATCAAAAAGTGAACATGGGGCAGCAGAAAAGGAGGAAAATTTGGGTGAAAAGTTGAGGAGAGGGGTGTTGGTGGGCAAGAGAGGGGGCCCAACTACTCCAATAGTGTCTTCTTGGAGACTTTGGTCTATTGAGGAGGAGGCGCATGATAGCATCATTGGACGAGAGAACGCTAGCATCACATACAATAACAACCCCACTCACCTTTCTGCCAGGAAACTAGCTGCAGCTCTCTGGGAGTTTCATCACTACAGCCACCTACCTACATCTAAAATGCACCGGGGTGGTGGTGGTAATGTTAACTCCAATGGTATTAGTGAGTCTAGAATGCGCCGCCACCGCCAGCATCATCAGCACCTTTACAAGGAGAAAGGTCTCGACTTTTCACATTTTTTGGCTGATCCTTCTCCTAGCTTACCTGACCAGGTACATATTTTGTGTAAAGGTTTGAGCTTTTTGGCTTTTTTCCATGTGGGGTTGGGGAATTTTGGTCAGTTGGGGTTTCTGGGGTTGGTTTGTTTTGTTTTGTTTTTTGTTTGTTTTTTTTTTTTTGTTTGTTTTTAACTTGGATGATGTTTAATTGGGTTGATGTTTGTGTGGCCTGTTTTGAGTTCTAGGGTATCTGGTGCCTTGGTTGTTTGTGTTGTGATTCGGCTTATCGATGATTTGGAATGATTTTTGTGATCTTCTAGGTTTGTAGCGTTTGAGGGTTTATGTGCTAGGGTTGTGATTATCAAGGGTTTTATGTTTCATGTTTCATGTTTGGCTATTGGAAATGGTCAGCTTGATGCATATATAGTCTTGTTTAGATCCTTGTGGAGGCCTCTGATGTTATCGAACTTTCTCCTTTGTTATTGATTCTACATTGTCATCGATGTGGTTGTGATTCTTATAGTTGTCTTGTGGATGTTATAGATCAATTTGTTTGCCATCTTATTTTGTTCTTTCACTTGGTTATCAAGTTGTGTTTTTTAAAGAAGCAAGTACCTTCGATTCAAGTCTGACGTCAACTTTTTGTGGTGGAACCTTGGCTAACTGTCAGGGTTCTTCTTGTGCTGTGGGGTAATATAGTGTAAATTTGCAGTGAAACATGAGATTCCACATCTTGATTAGTGGTGTATGTATCTTAAATCCTGAATGTGTCTAGGTATCTTCAATAATCTATTGGAGGATAGCCATCTTTTAGTGGTTAAAAGAATAAAGGCAAATTTTGCAAAAGTTTCTTTCAGAGAGTATTGATAGCTCCTCACAATGTCCCCAGTAACACTAAAAGTTTTATTACTTTAAAGCCATGAAAATGATGAGGGCTGGAAATGATGTTTTGAAAAATACTTGGAAGAATTATGAAACTAAATTGTTTTAAGTCGGAAATCTTTTTTCTGCCATTAATCTTTCTGTTTTTCCTGACACCAGCCTGAGAGTGCGAGCAGTTTGAGGAGGCATATCGCTCAATCATTAATTCAACATCATAGGTCCATTGAGAGAAATAATCGTGCCCTGCAGCCTGTGTCTCCGGCAAGTTATGGCAGTTCGATGGAGGTAAGCATTACTCCATTGCTTTGACTTACATTCTTCTTATATTTTCTTGACAAATAAGCAAATTCTTTAAAAAGCAAAGATTTAGTTTTGCTTGAGAGAATACATCACGGATTTGTTTTTTAGTGTAATGAAGTAGAGTGGCTATAACCAGGTCTGCGCAAATTGTTTGTGCATATAATCAAATTGACTTAGACAGGGAACAAATCCTGGCTTCAGCTTATGGTTTTAGCATTCATTTCAATTTTATATTATATACCCTTAGAGCTAAGTTGATCAGTGACATGTTTGGATAACCTTATGGTGATTAAAATTTCTCTGTTTTTCCTGTTATATGCACATATATAAACTTGTGTATACGTAATTTGCCGTAAATCTGTTGCTATCACGGAGGTTGTGACCTGAAAATATTGTTCATTGGCCTGAATGGTATTTTTTTTACATTTCTCTCTTTTACTGCCCTTCAGCTCCACACAACAGAAAATATAGCTCCTTTGTTTTCTTCCTTTTTCTGTTTTGTCCCATATATGATGAAAAAGTCGTATCCACAAAAGCCTTGTAACCATTGGGCTCTAAAGAGACCTTCCAAATTGTACCTAATAATGTCTTTTGGAGAGATTTAGTAGCCATGGAAGCAGTTTACCCCTAACCATGACCCTTAGGCAATGTTTTGACTTCATTGATCCTTAGGTATTATTTTGAATCATTTTGCATGAATTGTGATTGGGATTAATTAAACTGCAGACTAAAATCATAAAATTTTACAACTTAATATGTCTTTTTGCAGTACTTGCTCCGTTATTGTTACCACTGTCTAACATGTACTCAAAGACTGTTTTGTTTTCATATCTAGTTTCGGTGGAAGTTTTGAAATTCTATAAATGCCATTGGTTTTAAACCCTTTGCATTATTGCATCTTCTGCATGTTGCAGATGGCACCTTATAACCCTGCGGTCACTCCTTCAAGCTCTTTAGACTTTAAGGGAAGAGTTGGTGAGTCGCATTATAATCTCAAAACCTCTACGGAACTGCTAAAAGTATTAAATCGGATCTGGAGCTTGGAGGAACAGCATGCTTCTAACGTATCGCTTATAAGAGCATTGAAAACGGAGCTAGACCATGCCCGAGTTAGGATCAAAGAGTTGCTACGAGATCAGCAGGCAGATAGGCATGAAATAGATGATCTGATGAAGCAAATTGCAGAAGATAAGCTAGTTAGGAAGAGCAAGGAACAGGATCGGATCCATGCTGCTGTACAGTCCGTGAGAGATGAGTTAGAGGATGAGAGGAAATTGAGAAAAAGATCAGAGAGCTTACATAGGAAATTAGCTCGGGAGCTATCTGAAGTAAAATCTTCTCTGTCTAATTCTTTAAAAGAGCTGGAAACAGAGAGAAAATCAAGGAGTCTGTTGGAAGATCTTTGTGATGAATTTGCTGAGGGCATTAAAGACTATGAACAGGAGGTGCATGCTTTGAAACACAAATCCGACAAGGATTGGGCAGGGAAGGCTGACGGTGATCATTTGATTCTTCATATATCTGAATCATGGCTTGATGAAAGGATGCAGATGAAACTAGAAGAGGCTCATACTGGTGTTGCTGAGAAAAACTCAATAGTGGACAAGTTAGGCTTTGAAATCGAGACCTTTCTTCAGGCTAAACGGATGTCTTCTTCTAAGAGAGCTGATAATCCAAGGGATAGGCGGAGTTCACTTGAATCTGTTCCTCTAAATGAGGCCGTGAGTGCACCTCAGGATGCTGGGGACGAAAATGATTCTGCAGGCAGTGATTCTAATTGTTTCGAACTAAATAAACCGAATAATGATGATTCAAAATCTCCTGAAGATGAAGCTGTCGATAATCATATTGATGAAACAGTGAGACACAGTAAAGCCAAGAAACATGTTGCATATCGGGAAAGAACAAGGGGTCGAAATCCATCCAATCTGCAAGTTAAGTTTGAAGAACAGATGGCTTGGGCCATAAGTAACGGTAATAAGGCACCCCAGATGGTTGATGAAGAACAAGAGGAAAACATCGATGGGAAACCGATTGAAATAAGCATTTCCCATAAAACCGAACAGCATGTTGCCTCTGAAGAGGACGGTCATGTAAGAAAGAACGAACATGAAGATGTCCACGGGGCAAACTCCAACTATATGATTGATAATCTAATAAGAAATCATATGTTGTTCTCAGAACTTGGGACTATACATCCTGAGGTCAACAACTCAGGTGAGGCTTCATGTAGTTATCCTGCACGGAGGAATCAGGCTAGTCCAGTTCGCCAATGGGTGTCGAAACTGACAGCCCCAGAAATTGACATCTCAAAATCTTCCACAAAACTGCCTCCGGGCATGAAGGGTAACACACTGCAAGCAAAGCTACTTGAAGCAAGGTCGAAGGGGGGGCACCGCCCACGATCTAAAGTTAATCGAAGATCCTCTTAGGCATTTGACATGTCACAATGTTGAGATGGTATAAGTCTCTATTTCTGCCTATTTGCAGCCGGGAATGTGTACTGTGAATATTGGTCACAATGCTACATAAAATTTGAATGTTGTCACAATGTTTTGATGTGTAATTTTGGAATTTAAAGTTTGTAAATAAGTGTAATATCAATCATTGCATAGCTACAGATTAAAATTGCGAGATGCACTACAATTTTGGGTAATTAAAGCCTTCGGTGTTTGTTTGAGCATTGCTGCTTGTTTTAAACTTGATAAGGGATCACTCTTGAATGTGTTTTGTAGATGCATTTGGTGAAGTCCACAAAAATCCATATAGGCTTATGGAATCCTCTCTTTCTTCCTATTTGCAGCTGGAATTTGTGTTGTATGAATATCAACTACAATGCTTCATACATTTGAATGTTGCCACTATGTTTTGATGTGTAAATTTAAAGTCTGTAAGTAAGTGTAATACCAAGCATTCCATAGCTACAGATCAATAAAATTGTGAGATGCACTACAATGTGAGGAACTAAAGCATTCGGTTTTTGGTTTAGGATTATTGTGGGCTTTGAACTTGATATGGAAACCTCTTGAAACTTTTTATAGATGCATTTGGTTTAGTTCACAATATATAAAGCCTTCAAATTATGAACGTATAAATTATCTAGAACGTTACACTATTATGACAAACCAAAATCATTATAGATATTACATAGTAGTTGATTTTACTTTCATGAGTAGTATTTTGTATTTTATAACAAACTAATATCTTTATAGATACCAAACACATTTTAGAATTTGTTTGGATGGTTTTTTTTCCTTATTATAAGAGTAATTGTTTCGCGTGTAGGAGAATGAATATCTTAATCACGTAAGTAGTGTCTGATTTCGATAGATCCTAACAGTCCTTTAAATTGTTCAATGTCAACTTTTAAGTTTTCTTTCTTTATTTTGGGAATAATTGTTTTCCGTCTATGAGAGTTTATATTTGGATTGTAGGGTGTTTAATCCTAACCATTCTCAACGATTGTTTAACCCGTTGGGTGAGCGTCAGTTTTATATAAAAAAAAAAAAAATGAAAGTATTATATTGGGTTGGAGTGTTTGATTAGTTGGGCTATTAGTGTGCGCATTGCACTGTTTTAAATTTTACCCTATTCCCCCAGCGTAAATGACAGGCACAGATAGCTGCGAGGAGAGACTGAAGGAGGGATGGCAGCGGCGTCGTTTAGGTGGATACTGCAACTACACAAGGACGTGCCAAAGGCAGCTCGTTTCTACTCCGAAGGGTTGGAATTCACTGTCAACGTCTGCACTCTTCGGTGGGCAGAGCTCCAGTCCGGTCCACTCAAGCTCGCTCTCATGCACTCCCCCAGGTTCCTCCTCCTCCTTTCTGCCTTCCATGTGTTCGATAATTTGTCTACAAGAATACGATATCAACTGCACCACCCACATTTCTCTCATTTATATAAGTTTTAACCTTTTAGAGGTGATACAACGTTGTAGAGATTCTGGGTCCTTTGAATATACAATGCACTCTCAAATGTTGAACAATA
This sequence comes from Litchi chinensis, assembly GCA_019925255.1. Classification (NCBI taxonomy): domain Eukaryota; kingdom Viridiplantae; phylum Streptophyta; class Magnoliopsida; order Sapindales; family Sapindaceae; genus Litchi; species Litchi chinensis. The sequence goes on along the minus strand of CM034470.1, from coordinate 2,825,643 downwards.
TATGATGGAAAATGTTAGCACAATGTTGGCATTTATGAATTGGAAGAATATATATGAATTGGTTATTCAATTTTTTGGTTTTTAAGGCATGTTTTAAGAGTACCCATGTATGAAAAATGGGTGCTTTTTGTCTTGGTCCGAGCTTGTCAAGGTTTGGAGTAGTTGAGGATGCTAGTTAATTGTTTGTCAGAGAAGTGTAATGTCTAGGCATGAGCATTTTGGTGGTGATGTCTTTGATTCATTGTAAATTGGGTTTAATGGCTGTGATTCTGTGATTAATTCGATGTTAATACGAGGAATTTGATGATTGTAGGGTTTGTTTTTATATTTATGGTTTAAATGGTATTGTATTGTTTTTGGTTGCTTTTTCTAGTTTAGGTTTGTTGTGGAGAAGACCTAAGAATTTTGAATATGTTAAGAAACTTTGTGTTGTGATTTGTGATTGGAAATGCTGGTTTCTAACTCAGTTGTTTACAGTGATAATGTTGCACAGAAGGGTTACTCGACTTTACTATCATTCACAGTGACGGACATTAATAGTACAGTGACAAAATTAATGGCATTAGGAGCTGCACTAGATGGTCCTATCAAGCATGAGATTCATGGCAAGGTATTGACTATCAGCCTTCTTCTGTAGACATATTCAACCGGAATATTCCTTAGGTTTGATAGTGATCTCAGTTATGTTGAATAATTCTCGTGATCAGGTTGCAGCCATGCGATGTGTTGATGGGCACATGTTAGGCCTCTATGAACCCGCATAACTCTCCATGGAGTAGTTCTGATTCAATCAACTGAAGCAGTCCTCTAAGAGCTTTTTCATTGTGCCTTGAAGTCTCCTGAAGACACAGAGAAAACATGAGAAGTTTCTCCTGTTTTGGGATTCCCTTCAATTATTGTTAGAGTTTGTTCATCCAGGTCAATCACTGCTGTACATAGCGTGTAGAGCATTGGACCTGAAATAAGGGCAATAGGATAATCAAGAGAATATCAAAGAGAAGAAGCCATTAAAATTACCTTTCAAATTACCTGTCATATAAACAGGGTATCTTGCATCATTAGTATCTTTGAGTAGTGTCAGGAAATCATCCTTTGATTCTTTCGGTAGCATAGCTGCTCTTTTTTGCCTGCTTATTGAGTTCTCATCTTTTACCTTTATTGAAACCCAATTGTACTTAGATCTTAATGAAAATGACGTATTTATTGATTGAAGAATTCAATGTTACGAACTATTTGATCTGTCTGCATTGAATGTAGATGCTGTAACACCAACATTCTTAGTATGTAATTTACCTGCTGAACCCGAAGGTGGAGAAACATGTTTGCATGAAAAAACGGGGTTGGTCCGATATTATGAACTGAAACCCGGTTTTTTGATGCAGTTTCCACATTCAGGATTTGGCGTCTCTTTATGTCTATCAGATTATAACTGTGCCCCACAGAAATTTCCGATGAACGTATTCTCTGAAGAGAGAAGCTCAGCAATCAAAAACCGTAATAGTCAACACGAATTCAAAAAACGTGATAAGTGTAAGAATGCAAGATCATACAAGTAACGCATCATCAATATTTGTTGCTTCCAAGAGGTCTCGGGAGATGAAGTTTCTTCCAATGCCAGCTGCTACAATCTCATCTTCAACAGGAGGTACTGAATTCAGTGTGAATCCCTGAATTGAGAAAAAAAATATAATAACAAAAATGGTTGGATTGCAATTATTATTGTTGTTGGGTGACCTTGGGGGTCTTAGAAATATTTACCACTCCATGACTATTGAAACCAAACGCACAGCTCGGAAGCTCTCCAGCATAAGTGTATGCCATGAAGGATGGTCCATTTGGGAGTGTGCATTTGATCAAATACCTTAAAAATACCCACAAAAAACGTTGAATATACCCACATAAAAAACGTTGAAAATACCCACATAAAAAACGTTACATAGTACTAAAGCCGTTTTATTTGATTCGTACAAGAAAATTCTCAATTAGATAGAAGTAATGAATAAACGAAATTTGGACAAGATCAGTGAAATTAGAGCATACGTGTGGCCAACCAAAGCAACATTAGCATCCTCATTGTGAGCTGCAATGGCCATGGAATCATTAACAATAAGAACATCAGAACAGTCATCTTCAGCAGTATCAAAATTCACATCTGAACTAATCTGTGTCTTTGAAACGAAGGGAAGAATCTCCTTCCTGAAGTTGATAAGTATGATCTGCACATAAATAAAAACCACAAGATAACGTTGCACTACTAAACATTTATCAATATAATGTGACACAAAACATGTTAAGTACTTAGAGCCTCCAAAATATGCTCATTACATCAAGAGCAGACACCCCACTTCCCTCTGCAGTCCCTAGAAGCTCATCCCAGTATCTTGGAAACTTGTTTCGATTATTCTTCGATAGTGATTCGATGAATTGATGTGATTCTCTGGCTTGAGCGAAAGGGCGAAGCTGGTTTTGAAGAATGAGGTCTCTAGACAATCTGCTTCTTATAAGCTTAGAGAATCTCTGGCCTATCAAGAAACCCATTTGATAGGCATTTTCACAGGGTCCAACTTCAAATATCTCCACCATTTTAATATTTTTTTTAAAACTTCTTGCATGGATGAATTTGATTATTAAAACATGAGTACCTTATCACTTTTATAGCCACACATACATACGAACATATAATGGTTTTTGTTTCATAGCTACAACTTGCTATATTACGCATTCCTATAAAACTAAAGAAACTTTTATCAACTATCACTATTTGATAATGACATAACATTTGAATGAGTCAGTTGCTGCTGACAAATGTTTTTTTTCTTTGAATATTTTTCACTTACTGAGGATATATTAATTTTAAACAGTTAAATAAATTATTTAACTTTGATTTGTACATTCGATATACACTCGTTCAATTATAAATTGTCATACAATTAAATAAATAAACTCTCTATTTTCTTATTTTATTTAGTAACGTAAAATAGAATTAATGATAAAATCAAATTGTACAATTGTATTCATCATTCAATTCATCACTCTCCTATTGAAGGGAGGTACATGAGAAATGGAAATGGAGTAGGGTAGCAGTCTGCTGCCAAGAGCTTTTCATTGTGCCCTGAAACCTTCTAAATATATAGAGAAGACATAAAGAACTTTTCCCTTTTTGGGATTTCTTTCGACATAGTTAGAGTTTGTTCATCCATAACAATGCACCGTGGTATATAAAATGTAGACCTTGTTGAACCTAAAATAAGGTCAACAAGATAAATAACTACTAAATCTTATAAGTTTAAACTATTAAGAAATAACTTGACGGTAATATTTAAGCATATTACCATATCAAAAAAAAAAAAAAAAACTTATACTTTAACTATCTTTTGAATCATTTGTCATATAGACGGGTTATTTAGCATCAATTGTATCTCCCAGGAGTGACAGGAAATCATCCTTGACTCTTTTGGTAGCACAGATGCTCTATTTTGCCTGCTTATCGAGCTCTCATTGTACCTTTTTATTGCAAACCCATGGTTTTACTTCCAATTCCAATGTAATTGACTATTTTTCATTGATAGAAGAATGCATCATGTAATTTTACCTGCTGCACCTGATGATGGAGATGCATCATGTACTTTCATTGATTGAAGAATGCGTCATGTAATTGACTATTTTTCATTGATGCAGTTTCAACATTCAAGATTTGTCGTGTGTTTATATCAAATAGGTTATAGCTATGTCTTCCTACGGAAACTCCCTTTGAACCTTTTCTCTGAAGTGAGAAACCGAGCTATGTTAAAACTTTTAACAATCACATGCAATCCAAACAAAACATATACCATTAAAGTGAAAGAAGTACATGCAAAATCGTACGAGTAATGCATCAATGATAATTTTGCTTTAAGGAGGTCCCTGGAGACAAAGTTTCTCTCACTTCTTTCACTGGACGTAGTGCAGCCAGTGTGAATGCCTAAGTTTATGCAAACAAAACAAAAACAATTGTCTTAGACTTTAGATTACAATTAATTGGTTGGTTGTTAGGTGATTTCGGGGTTGAAATAGTTTAGCAGTCCATGACTATTGAAACCAAACGCACAGGTCGGGAGCTCTCCAGCATCAGTGTATGCCATTAAAGATAAACCATTTGAGAGTGTGCATTTGACTAAATACCTGAAAATTCCATATAAAAAGATGTTACATATTACACATTACGAGATTTCTGTGACATGGATGTACGGGGTTTATCATTAGTCATTACTCACTGGGATAAACTCAATTTCCGCTGCTACTAGAACATAATTTTTTTCTTTTTTTTGTTTTGAAGGCGCTACTAGAGCATATTTAACTAGATATAAATATGTTTAAAATCTTGGACAAGATATGAGAAATTAGAGCATGCACATGTTTCCAACCAAACCAGCATTTGCATCCTCATTGCGAGCTGCAATGCCCATTGAATCATTAACAACAAGAACACCACAACACTCGGAATTAATCTGTGTGGTTTTGAAAGGAATGCAAGCATCTCCTTCCTGAAGTTGATGAGTATTATCTGCACTTAAACAACAAAATTACATTGATTAAGCTAGTGATCATATATCAATATAATGTGACATAATCATTATATATATTTACTGGAACTTACAATTCAAGTGGCATGAATGTAAGAGATATGTCATTAAATCAGTCTCATCGTTGTAGCTTATCAAACGGACATGATTATTACATAATAAAATGAGATTAATTATTAGCTTCAAAATGTGATTACTGCATCAACAAAAGGCACGCCACTTCCCTATGTATGATTCTTAGGATGGAATATGATTCTTTATTAGTATCTCAATATCTTTCACATTATAATTTTCTTGTTTACCTTGGAAGCTTCCTGTTTGTTAATTTAATTGTTTGGCCTAATTAGTTGACATAAATATCTACATTTCTCACATATCCATAAAGAGGATAATAAAGTAGGAGATTTGTTGTTTAAATGGGGTTTGAATTTGCATGATTTTTATTGGTGGGAGTCTTCTCCTCAAGATATTCCCAAAGATTTTCTTCTTTACGATTGGAGAGTGCCACACCTTCTACTTATTAATTAGTTTTCTCCAAGCTTTGTTCATCTCTTCCTTCTTACTTTTTCTCTCTTATTTTTAATAATGTTTCTATATATATATATATTTTTTAACTAATTTATTATATGTATGACTAATAAAGTAAATTGAACACATCTATTCATAATTCAAACAATTAGCACATCTTTATTTTCAATGAATGATTGAAATTTCAATCTCATTTTACGTATTTAAAAGAATTTAACCATTCAACAACTCAATATATTTATTTTACTTAGAAAAAAATGAAATCATCTCACTTATATCAGTTTAGTTTGTACAAATTAATGATAAATTTAGCAATTTGAATGCCAAACTCTTAATAGAAACATAATATGTTTTTTTTTTCCCAGTTATATCTTGCGAGTACACATCACTATAAAATTAAAGAAGCTTTTGTCTATCCATTTTTTTTTTTAAATATTTGTGAACTAAAAAGCTAAAAGACCTGGAAGTAGCACATCTCCTCTTATCACATGTAGTTATACACTTTCCCATTCACTTTAGTATTAGAGGTTCAACTACTATTAAACACATTTTACAAACTTATATGTATAGTTTTTCTTCTTTTTTATGTGAATATATAAAGTAGATATTTAAATTGTAAATAGTGATTAATTATTAATTATGGATCTCTATCTTATGAAGTTAGTTAAAAAAGGAAAATAACAGAGTAGGTGTAACTCTAGCAGAGTTTAGTACTGTAGTTGCGAACTTGATTAAGATTGCGAAAACCAAGTTTCTGGACCACAAGATCAATTAATTAAAAATATAACTTTAAATTAAGTAGTGTTAAAATTAAACTTCATTAGTGCTCTTTTTTATTCTTTTGTCCATGATGTCACTTATGTGTGCAAGTTTAAATGTTGTGTATTGTGCATCGAGGTGCATGCCTTCAACAGACAAGTCCACTAGATAATGTTTTCCTTTTTGTTGAAAAAACAAAAGAATATAACTGGTTTAGTGTCAAACCATGCATATAGCTCCTCTTATTCTCTCAATTTGATGTCCATATGTTAAGAAAATATGACTAGGTCTTTCTTTAAAAATCAAGCACTAAAATTTAAGAAACTCATTTCTTCAAGGCTTTAACATTTTCTTCTTGCATGCAGCCAATACCAATATTTCAGATGGATGGTTATAAATTGAAGAATTAAATTAAAGATTCTTAATTGCTGGTTGGGTTGGGTTGAAAATGAAATTGAAAATTAAAAAAATGAACAAATAATAAGAAAGAGTGAACATGTTATATTATTATTTTTAATGAGTATTGTGAACCTTTTGATCTCTCAGACTAGTAATTAAGAAGCATGATCTTAAAAAGTGTTTGTGGAATGTAACAACCACAAACATGAGAAAGAATCCTGATTAAAAGAATTAAGATATGCGTTTTTGTTTTTTTATAGAAAATTTCAATTAATTAAAGCACTGGATTCTGGAGTAGATCATGTATGACCTAAAGTAAAAACGATCTTTTGTATCCATTAATTATTGGCTGGGGATGCTTGATGCTTTAATGCGGTAACACAGGCACCTTAAGCACCAACTTTCCTCAACGCTTGGAGAATGTAAATTCAAAAGTTAATCTAAAGCTTTATCAAAACAAGTAAAAGACAGTTATTGGAATTTACAATTTTACTAAGGTAAGTATGATGAGATTAGACTGTCAATCAACCCATCTTTTTTTTTTTTTTTTGTTATTGGACATTAAATCAGATTATTGTTGGGATCAATTTAGACTCTGAAGTATGATGTAAAATTTTCTCTTAGAAAACAATAGAGTACTACTCACATAAAGAGATATGAAAAAATTGATCATGATGAGAGGTGAATCGAACCCACCACACTTTGAGATGAAAGACAAGTTGAAAGGACTTCACCTTCCACTCACTCAACTTTTCTCAACCATCTTATTTATTTTGAACCTCTTGTTATTAAAATTTCTGACATGTATTCAGATCATTAAGTTCAACAAGATGCCAATTTGTTGGACCAGAGTGACGTGCAGTTATTGATTACTTGTAGCAAACATTTTCCTTGGGTAAGGCACTGGTGGTAGAATCAGATTAGATCTAATCAGATGCTTTTAGCCAGAAAGTCAGTCTGATTATATGGCGTGTAATAGCCTTTATTGTTAGACAAGTCAGTACCGTATGGTCAAAGTTGCAGCTCTCGTATTGGAAAATCAGCACTTCAATTATTTCTCTGATTACTGTGCTTCAGTTAAAACTTAAAAGTTAATTATTATATAACAGAGTGAAAGATACATTCCAAAAGATAAAAGATTCATTTTGTTTTACTTATAAAAGAGATCAAACTATGAAATCGATTATGATTCAATCTTTTATCAAAGTATACAAGTTCAATTACTACTTTTGGCTCGTTATATAGATAATAATACCAAATTATATCCCTATGTGAGTATATGTGACATAGATTAAAAGCCACTTATGGTGAAGATTTTAGTTGTCTGATAATGAACTTTTTTAATTAGTCACATATATCATATCCATATCACAATTCGGCTGTTTAAAGTTTTAATTGAGATCATCTGAATAATTAATATTACCATTTTTTTGCTAGGCAGCACCTTCCACTAGTGAATAGTGATCCTTCACAAAAGAAAATTTTCAAGAATCACTCTTCACATGAAGAAAAGGAAGTTCTGAGTCCAAAAGTTGTTTTCCGAGTCTAAAAGTTAAGCAAAAAATCTTTACATTGTCACATCATGCAAGTATGCCAGTGGAAGAAATGATATACAGCCAGTCCCATCTTTAGTTATCGGGATATCACATTTATATATCAAGCCTTTGCTTTGGCCAATAAGAAAAGAAAACAGTCAAAATTCAAATCCCCACAAAAGATTTTTGTTTTATTTCTTTCTTTGTATGGAAATATGTCTGATAGGACTATGTGATTAAGAAACTAATCCAGTTCATTAAACACTTAAACTTTTCCAAATGGGTTGGAACATCAAGGTCCCAGAGAATAAAGGAAGATCATAATCAAATTTTTTACAAAGCTTTTGATCTTCATAGCTTAATTAAATACAAAATTTCTTATCATTTACAATTTGAATCCCTTATTAAAAACACATGATTCGTTTTTATTTTTATAGGAATTTTGAAAGAATCCATGAATAATCGATATTCAATAATGTTAAAAAGTTTCACGTGTAAAACAAAGAAAAGTGAGATAAATCTTTTATTAAAAACATATAACTCAAAAAAAGGGTATATGAATCAGTGGATATTACAACAAAAAAATAAAAGTAACATTGTTTATTGTAATTTATAAGTCTATCCATATATATATATATATACACACACACACACCCAGTTTATTTTCATTAGTTAAAATTAAAATTTTTTCCAACAATAGATCTTTCAGATTACCCTTTTAGTTGTTACTCCAAAAGTTCTCTTTTGGTTGCTAACCTTTTTGCATAATCAAAAGAAAAAGAGTAGCGAGGGGTGGTAATATATAGTGTTACTAACAATAATCCTACTAGATTACATTTAAAATCAATTAAAAACACTTTAATGATCTTTAATAAATTTACTTATCTAAACATCTTTAATAAATTTGCTTATCTAAACACGACTTAGTAAAATCCAGCTAGCGTTGCCAGCCTTAAATTTGGCATTATTGTACATTCATCACAGGTTTGTTACTTTTCCCGGCAAAGCTGTATTTCCTTTGACTTTTAATCTTTGATTTTTGATTGTTGTCTTTCCAAGAATTTACCTTCGCAGAGGTTCATCTCATCCAACAAGTTTGATTCAGTAATTGCCACTTAACAAGAGAAATCTATCGATAATGATGGCATCTCCAAGGTCAATTTGTTATCTATGTATCCATCAGCCATCCACTGTTTTCTAGTCCCCTTAAAGCGAGTGGAAGGTTTATGGTTATGTTTTCTTTTTTAACCAAATATAGGTTGATGACACGTGGCGTTGCGTGAGACACGTGTAGTTTTCTCAAATTCTCTAAAACAGCTACTAATAAAATTTCTAAACATGTTTAGCTAAAAACTTGTATAAGTAAATACCTAAAATACTAATAAAGAAATAAATGAATCATCATTAGAATGGAGATGGGCACGTGTAAAATTCCCATTACATAAAAAATTAAAATATTTTCTTGTTTCTTTTCTTTGACATGATCAAATCATGTTCTTTAGGGTTACAAAACAATAATATATAATGACAAAAAACAATGGCACTTGTGTTGCTTAAAGATGGTGCAAGGATGAATCATTCATGACACAAGAAATAGCCGGTCGGGTTCGGAAAAAGTGGGAAAGAGACTTTGAGAAAAAGCTCGTATCCATTTTTAGCATAGTGTTTGTGAGCTTAGAGGGGTCAAGAAAATGAGTTTTGGTGACAAAAAAAAAAGTTATAATTAATTAAACTAAATCAAAGAAATTAAAGACATATGCGTGGTTGGGTGGGAATTGTTTTTTCGTCAGAGAGATTCGTTTTGTGTAAAGAAGAAGCAAACCGTGGCACTTGTCAATTACTCATTAATCAACAACCCCACTTCAATTGTCTTTGTATTGTAAAATCATATTCAAGTCTAGGGTTTCTTGGACGGTCATCCTATGATCATAATTTACATTTGACCATATAGTTTGAATTTGCATTATTAATGTTTTTCGGTCCAATTTTTGCACGGCATAGTGAAAGTATAGCCCACTACTATCCATTGACCCTATATTGGATTAATTTGATTAAATCACAGAGTTGACATTCTTCTCTCAAATTTGTACGCAAGTAAATTACTATTTGATTCTTAATAATGGCCATCTAAGTGATCCTACATTCATTGAAAATTTTATATACAACTCTTTTTATCACATACATTTTTAAGAAAGTTTACATATTCATTGATGTAACACTAAACACAACATTAGAGAATCATATCATTTCAGTAGTTTAATTGTCATTTCGTGACCAAAAAAATTATTCGTTATGCTATTCACATTCATCTTTCTTCATGTATATGGTCAAAAAAACCAATTGAAAATTGAAAGACGACTGATCCATTGTTTCCATTTTCTATATTTGTGGTTTTTTGCTTCGTGTACTTTTGGTACAACTGGATTGCAGAATATCATAATCAATCAAGAAATCAAAGAAAACAACATAAAAGACAAAATTTACAAACACGACAAATAAAATAAAAAGTAACTACAATAAACAGATGGAAGGCAAAAAATGGAAAATAAAGGAATGAGTTTAGTGAGGATTCTTGGTTTCTCCTGTGCATTTTTTTTTCCAAGCAGAGAACTGCTGAGGATATTTCGGTAATTGAACCTCTGTATCAGAGAGAGAGAGAGAGGGACATGTTCGTCTGGGAACTTGTTGCAGTAGTGAGAGCAAGACCCAAGAAGGTTGTGTTGTCGTAGAACGTGAAGTTTTTGCTTGCAGAATACCTTCTAGCTATCTTCCTCTCATGCGGTGTCTTTTCAAGATTTTACAAGATTTAGCTTTAACACCACCACCGCTTGACCACCCACCCCCACCTCGACTAGAAACCCTAAAAACCTTGTTCACAAGTTTTAGGCTGCTCAAACAAATACCACAAACACAATAACTCTTTCTAAACTGGTTAGAACAATTAGAATACATCAAAACAAACAGTTTCATACATGTGAAACAATAGTGCAAAGACTTTAGAAGTGCAAGAGTGTTACATGTACCTCAAAACCTAGTCAAATCGGCTTCGGCTTGCGTGATTCTTGGTTAGAATCAGTCAAGATCAACACATACAAAAGCATGCATATATACTAGGTTTAATAAATAAGACAATAATATAAATAAATATAAAGATGAACATGAAATTGAAGAGAAAAGCATTGTCTATTATAATGTGATGTATATGATATTGTTTGTAGCATCGCTTAGTAGTGTGACTGTTCGAACAAGAAATAAAAAAAGAAAAATAAAGACCTAAAAGAGGGTGTTAAAGTTTAAGACTGAAAAGTAAAGGGAGCTCCCTTCAGTCCAAGTACAGGAGGCTTAAGATTCAATTTGTCTCCCGCATCATTCACTCATTTACTGGGTGCCTTCTTCGCTAATCCATTATTTACTCAGTATTTGGATGAATGAGTCGGCAGCTAATTAAATCCTATAGCTACCCATGAGTGGACTGAAGAAAGCTCTCTTAAACCTTCGAAACATTAACATATAAATAACATGAACAACAAGAATCATCAAATTAGGACGTTCGTCAACAATATTGCTTATATGGAAAAAAATGCATGAAATGCAAAATTGATGAATTTCTTTGTACATACTTGTCTAATTTGCGAGATAGATGGACAGATCTGTGATGGTTTCACATGTTTAGATGTAGATTAACCCTAATTAGCTAGCTAGCTCCCATCACAAGTCACAACCCCAGGCGTGATATGAGCACAAGTTGAAATATATAGACCATGAAATCTAAAAAAATTGAAAAGAAAACAACACCCGAAAGAGTAGATCGACGAAATATAGGAGAAAAAGGAGATGAGGAAAGCGATTGCTTAAAAGCAAGATCTCTCTCTCTCTCAAAAAGGAGGAGTCAACAGAAAATTATGGAGGAGAGAAGCTTAAACTAATATCACTAGCTCTGGCCTGTTAAGCAGAGCAATATCTCATGGATCTGCGAATGGAGGAAATGGCTTTATATAAGCTAAAAGAGAAAGGGATACTATAGATCAGACAATACGTAATTATTTAATTATATTCTTACAATAAACTAAATAAAAGATGAGAGTTATTCATATTCTTGTCTACTTGCTCCTTGCATCCATGTCGAAACCCCCAACCAATCAGTTGCATTATGGCGAGCCCCATCACTTCCCTTTGCATATGCCCTATATTTTTTATTATATTTCATCCATAATCTATGGTAAGCATGAACTGTACTTGGCCCAAAAACTGCTTTTTAGTGTTCAAACTTCTTGAATTGTTAATACATTCCTTCGTAATCGAGGATGTAGTTAGGATTATATATTAGGAATTTAGGATGGATTAGAGTAAATCTTTTAAATGAATATTAACTGTATGAATTTTTTTTTTTTTAAATTACTGATAGTGACTCGGGGAACTATCGAAATGAGATATTGATAGTACGGTTCGGAGAGTTGCTTCCACATTGGAAGGATCGGCTCACACAGAGTGAGAGAACGACTCACACGATTAAATATATAAATATAAAATTATTTGTATATTTAAAAATATATATCTAATTAGAGTAGATATAATGAATATATACACCCAATTAGATTAGAAATAATGAATATATATACTTAATTGGAATAGGTATAATGAAACTTATCTCTTACTATTCATATTATGAATAAATAAGTTATGTAACGAAAATAAAATAAAATAACTTAACCAAGTATTAAAAAAAAAAAAAATCATGAAATGCAAGTACAATTAAATATCAACAAACCAATCTAACGATAGTTAAATGATTAAACTTATCAATTATAAAATATAGCATAATAACAATATAGCGTCAATTATCGCTCTTTCAATGTAAAAGCATTTTAATAGTAATAAATTATTATTACACTTCAAATTTTTTACATTTTAATAGTAATAAATTATTATTACACTTCAAATTAAAAAGGTCACTAAAAAATATTTTTAAATACATTTTTATTAATTTAAGCAATACAGTATACAATTTTACTTATGCAATATTTGAATAAAAATATAAGTATACACAAGAAGAAACAAGCGAATTAGTTTAGAGCCAAAATACATTTATGTTGGGTATGAAAAGAATAGCAAATAAAAAAATGTATTAATAAATCTTAATATAAATATAAGTTTATAATTATAAATCTCTTTCTTTTTCAATATGTGTCAAAGTAGGCTTGAGCCTACCATGCACAGCTCCGTCCTTGAATATAATGTATTTTTGACGCAAATCATATCATATTATAAAGTATGATGTGATTTGAACGATAAATACTTAATACATAATCAATCAAACTTCTAAAAATCTCTTTAATGCATCTGTTTATCATCTACATTTCACTCAAATCATATTGCAGTATGATTTAATATATAATCACAATATATAGTTTTTGATAAATATTGGAATTTCATAGAAAATTTTTGACATATATATCAAAAATTTTCTATGAACTTCCAATGTGTAAAATACAATTTTTTTTTTTTTTTGGATATATTACACATACCATAATCATCTAACGGACTCTTTGATTAGAGTATTAAAGCATAGTCCGAAACTAAAACTCTCAAAAGTGAGAGGGATAGAGATTTCCAAATGGAATGAAGAAATAACCTAAAAATTACTCATATATTATTAATGGGAAAATGCGCCTTTCGAATCCATGATCTTGAAATAAGAAATAGATGTGTGGTAGCTACCATTGAGCCACACCACCAAGCACATATAAATACAATCTTGGTAATATATAATTTTTCCTTTTTGTAAATACCTACTAATAATTCCCAATACTAAAATTAAACTCTTCATATAATTTTATATTCATAGTGAATTATTAATTCAAAAATTCATGAAAGATAGCAGTTCCACTACATGATATGCAGTCAACTATACTACAAGAATTGTATTAATGTACATACTAAAAGTAGATTAACTTACTGATAATTTTTAGTTGGCATACAGGCATATACATATCTGAGTTGACAAGGAAAAATGAAAGCAAAAGGAAAGTAAAACTGTAATGCGGAAGTATTGAAACCCAAAAGATTCCAAGGAAAAACCTACACGTCTGCCTAGGGTTTCCGATTACGCTGTGGAACACTAATTTGACGAGTATATAGTAATTAAACTTATTGTTGCTTTTCCACTGTATGACTATAATTAATATTTGTGCCAAATTTTATCTAATTCCACTAGCATAATTTAGTATAAAAATGACAACATCCAAACCCAAGTTATTAATTTTATCTTTAAGCACATGTACATGGAAGACTATAGACTTCAGTTCTTTTTAAGGCATATTATATGCAGCAAAAGTGAGATAAGACAGTTCAGCACAGCACTGTCTGAAAATATGAATTTTGTTATTATTTTTAGGGTTGAAGTACAAAATTTAATTAATCCGAACATCATCTCTCCACTGATCAGATTGAAGAAAAAAGTCCAATTTGAACTGTTGATCACATATCCAGTTAAGTGCCCTGATCATTATCATGAAAAAGCTTATGGAGAAGAATATTATTATAGTAATATTTGATAAGATTCCAAATTGGTTTTTGTAAGAATAATTGTACTTTAGCTACTGCGTACTATACATCAACCATTGAAAATGCTATACTTCACTAATATACAGAATTTTCTCAAAGTAGTCTAGAAAGGAAGATCCTGTTATAAGTGATAACTTTAAAACCCGAGCTTAGAGACCAGGTAGAGTGTTAGATTAGATTAGATTAGATTAGCTTGCTTGTTCGTTGGAAATGAAAGCAAATATCTTTATCTCTCATTTCGATGTCTGCTTAATTATAATGTTGGAAGCTATCGGTTTGCGGTTTTTATAAGCTGAACTGAGTTTAGAAATTTCTTGATTATATTATAAGATGATTGTGTTAATGTGTGTCAAAGGCACTATGGTAAAGTGAAATAATTAATAAAATACTCTATTTTAGTTTTATCGAAACTCATCAAATGTATCAAAGTTGTAGCGGACTAGTGGTTGCCCTTACACTGTACACACACTTCTATTTGAAGTCATGGGTTTGACACCCATAAGTAATAAGGTTGTTTTTTCCTTCTTTGATATATAAATAGTCTATTCAATCTTATGTGGCTTGTTTCCCCATTTGAGTCGTTTCTTTTCATATAGGAGTCATTCTCTAAATCATACCATCAGTATTCGAATTCGTTTAATTCTGATTATTCCTGAATCAGTTCCAATAATATAATGTAATTAAAGGAAAAAAAAAAAAAAAAAAAAAACTCGTCAAATGTATATTAGGGTAGTGAAAAGGTTATATTACATTATATATATATATATATATTTTTTTAATTGTTCAAAATGTGCTTTTAGAGCACCTAGTGAGAGAATCTCATGTATAAATGTTATGTAAACATTGTAGAAGAAAAAAAAAATGAAAATGCTAAAACGCAAATGTGTTTGTAAATTTGTATCAACGATTGCGTTTATCTAATTTCTAATCTCTCAATCACATTTTTTTTTTTTTTTTATATTATAGATACAAGTTACAATTATCTGACTATGTGAATATTTATTCTTATGGATCAGTTCGGAATATAATATTTTATTAAACTCTAATTTCTATAATATTAGAAAGAGACCCCCACATTGAATGGGGAAAATTGATCCTTTATCTAAAATGATTATTGTGTAATTTACCTTTTATAGGACGATTACACATAAATTGTTCACCTTGTATGGACGGAACTCAAATCTACTCTACATCGTGATAACAAATTGTGGAGGAGCTGTGGCCAATGCACTGCAGCACTCCTGAGTCTTTCAATTGCTTGAGTTGAAAGACAACTTCACTTTTTCATTTTATCAAACAAAAATAAAAATTTTGTCGCTGCACTAGGTAATAAAACTGTGAAACCTGCCATAATTACCCGACATGAAAAATCAATCTCAATCTGCCCTTAATTCCTTAACATTAGCCTATTGTTTTACTTGATTGTATCGAACACTAACAATATTCTGCGTTATATTATCTACAAAACAGAAAGAAAATGTTCCAGGGAAATTAAAGCGATCCAAATGTATTGTTGAAGCGCCATGTGCATCCTTTGAGTTTCTCCTCCGATGGATCTCCTTTGAAAATTAGGGTGGGCTTAAGACCTAGCCCATCTTTACCTACATACATACGTATGTATATATTAATTATATATATTTTTTGGTTATTTTTTTTTTCATACTCAAATGAGATAATCCTATTTTTTCTTTTGTAGTTTAATATAATAGTCAAAATCTAATACTAATTCAAATAATTGCTGAGAACCCACCTGTCGTTTAATTAAATAAATAAAATAATTCTCGTAGTTTAAGAAAATATTTAGAAATACTTCATAATTAAAAAAATAAAACTAAAAAAACCCTTTAATCTTTTTTATATTGTGCATTTCAAACCACAGAATCGGTAAAATGGGGATTCTATAGATCACAAGAGATAATTAGTGATTATTTCAAACTATAAAGGGAAAATTGAGATTACCCCTACTCAAATACATACATATATTTTTCAATCAATTGCATATTTCTTATTTATATTTACTTTTCTATTCAAAAATTATATTTGTAATAATTTTAATTTGATATATCAAATATAAAATTTCATATAATTTCTCCACTATATAATATTAATTGTATATTATATTACTTAAATTTAATATCTTCTACATTTGGTGCCTTTCCTAATGCACTATTTAATCCAAAGTATGGTAGTAATTAATTGTTGTCAAATAATATATTGTCTATATTATTGATGCTATATAAGTTTGATAATTTAAATATCATTAGATCTGACTTTTGATGTTTGATTAAACTTGCATTTCATATATATTTTATATTTCGTTAGGTTTTTTTAAATTATTTTTAGTTAATATATTTATTCATAATATGAGTTTTAAAGGACAAAATTTATTATGTACCCTGTAGGCTCTAACTATGTGTGTGTGTATATATGTGTGTATGTGTTTCTTCAATTTATAAATATTTGTGTATAATTGAATTTAATTTTAAAAAACTTATTCTAGCTAACCCTAACAGATTATTCTGGCTACGTCCCTGAATGAGGATATAGACTATTTTATCCTTTTCTCACTAGCTATAAGATTGTGAACTAAACTTGGTTTGCTCGACAGGTTTTATTATATGCGAAAAAATTGCATTAAATTTGTTTGGGGAACTAAATTTGCCGATCGAATGAAAAACAATAATACAATTGACTACTGTTTATCGTTGTGGAAATAATAGTTTTTAAACTGAATCACTAATTTTCATAAATCCATGTGTGGTAATGGATATTATTTTATTACACTGTGACTGCGAATGATGGTTTTATCAACTACAAGTTGATTTGAGTAATTTTGAAAATTGAAACCCAAATGCCCTCAAAACTTTTGTGACACGTGGCTTGCTGCACGGCTGCAGTCTCTCGT
The DNA here is from genome assembly GCA_019925255.1 of Litchi chinensis. NCBI lineage: Eukaryota > Viridiplantae > Streptophyta > Magnoliopsida > Sapindales > Sapindaceae > Litchi > Litchi chinensis. The sequence continues at coordinate 2,808,391 of CM034470.1, read as the reverse complement.
GTGAACGGAGGAAGAATACATCTTCATATTAAAAATGAAGTACTGAAAACAGAGTAAAAGAGTGCATGCATGGCTGGACTGGACTTCGGAGAAACTAATTAATCTGAAGATTATAGAATCTAACTGTAGATAAATTTATGTCCTTGGATTCTTACCCTAGATGACATAAAGATTACTGAAATTAGGTATAGAAATTAGAATATTCTTTTCTCGTGAAGTATAAATTGAATGTAAGGACAAGCTTCACCATTGGAAGTGAGTATATTGGTGTATATGTCAAATAAACTTTTTCCACAGCTAACAAATTTTATTACTAAATTATCATAAGTTTATGCTATAAATGTCATCTTGAAAAACATGTATAGAAAAATATGTTGAAAATGTGAAAAAAAAAAAAACTTAATAACTGACATTGTTTGAGGTAGTAGTCAAGCACAATAGCCAACGCATTTCAAGTAACAATATCTATAATGCGGATAATTTTAATCTAATTCACCTATATTTAGCAAATTACACTAAATCTTTTAGATAAAGAAAACTATTTTTATTTCACTGTAAGTTTCTCTCTTTCACCTAGTTAGAAATAAAATTAAATAGTATTGCATTTTGAGTCATCTTTTAAAATCTTGATTCGAGAGATTTTGATTGTTATAATAAATGCTTATAATATAAAAAAATTAATATATTAAATTTTTTTCCTTATGTTTGTAATTCATTAGTAAATATATATCATATACATATACAAGAAATAATATAGTTTATTTTTTTAAATTTCTGAGCACATGTTATCATGGTTTAATAAACAATAATAACAAAGAAGGAAGGAATGGAAAAAGAGAGAGAGTGAGAGACAAGGAAGGGTGGGGGGAACCACAAAAGAGCCAATGAAGTTACGATAACAAAGATGAAATGATTAGTATAAAAAAGTAAAAAATAAAAAAATGAACCAAAAAAAATTATGGAGGGAAGGGAGAGATCACATCAGATTCTGATCCGAGTCACTCACTTACTGAAATGACTGTCTTGTCAACACAAAAGGGCTGCCTAGCTACTTCTACTACTACTCTATCTTCTCCCCATCCCATCTCGTCTCTTTCAATATTTTCATTTCTTTTCCATTTGTCCAATCACCACTTTTTCTTCTCTCATCTGTCCATCCATCCATCTAATCTCTTCTTTACAGGATCTACCATACTCTTTTTTCTTTTTTTTTTTTTCCCTTTTATTGTAATTTTTTAAAATAATTCATCATCTTGTATCTATGCACCTACATTGACTAGTCTACACACTCCATAGCATACATTTCCTTTTTCTCCATTTATATGCCTACCAAACATGTAATTATATAAGAATAATCCCAATTTCCCCATGTTATTGTATTTTTTTTAAAATAATTCATCATCTTGCATCTATGCACCTACATTAAGTAGTCTCCACACTCCATAGTATACATTTCCTTTTTCTCCATTTATATGCCTACCTAACATGTAATTATATAAGAATAATCTCAATTTCCCAATGTTATTAGACGTAATCATTAATTATCTCTATAATTTATAAAAATCTCATTCAACCCCTTTTGTGATTATGATATGTATAATGATAAAAAAGATTAAGGGATTTTTTGATTTTTTCTCAAACTATAAAAGATTTTTTGGATATTTTCTTAAACTACAAAATTATTTTTATCTATTTAATCAAATAATTAAAAAGTTCTTATAATTTTTTAAATTAATGGTGGATTTTGGCTATTATACCAAATTATATGGTCAAAAATAGGATTATCCCAATTATATAATGTAATCTTTTATAACATTAAATTAATATAAATTTTAAAATTAATATCTAACTATGAAATGAGTATTTTTTTAATATTATTTATAATTGTAAACTATAGATTCTAAAAAAGTCTATAGTTCGTTAACAATCGATCATAATTCGCATTACTTCTTCATTAATTATTATTATTAATAAATTATAATTTATGAATATTCATGATATTAAAAAAATATTTTAATAATATATTACTAATTTCAATACATTTGAATGAATATACTACGTTAGTTTCATTTGATTATTGAGTCAGAAGGAATTATATTAAATAAAATGTTTCTCTTTTTCTTTTTCTTTTTTTTTTAAAAAAAAAAACTAAATGTGTCTCAAATTTTAAGTTAGTGCGGGTGTGGGTTCGTGCTAAACCAACTGATAATATGTGTGTTATATATGCAACAGTACTTTTTTTTTTTTGCTTCTAATATAGTTTGTGTCTTCAATCTATTTTTTTTGACTAAATTCATTTTCTTGTGTTCTAAACGCATGCCATTAACTTAAACAAGAAAATAATATTGTTTGGTGAGTTATATGGCCTGTTTGTTAATTTTATCGTTTCCAAGGACCAGAAACATAAGGAGACATAAGGCAAATTGAGGAAATCATCACTTACGTAATCCATATTTCTTAGATAGTTAGAGGAGATTTTTATTAATTTTTAATTGTTATATATAAGAGGAATTTTTTTTTTTATACATATTTATAAGAGGAAAGTTGAACAGGATTAGATGTAATAAGCCTCTCATGTTTGTGATTATCCTGTAGTTGTGTAGATCATATATAGTAGTATTCTTTAAAAATAATATTACAATAAACAACTTAAAATAATATATGGATCTTATAATCTTTATATCGTAAGAGTGAAGATATGCTATTAAATCAATCTTATTTTATTTTAATTATTAAATTTATTTTAATATAACTAACCACTTAATCTCGAATGCACTGACAATTAACCATAAAACTTGAAGCATTTCTATTGGTTTCATGCTTGAAGATGCTTGGCTCAGAAATCAGAATGCATTCAACTCTAGTGATGTATATCTTTGTTTGTTTTTTTTGAATAAATTGCACTAAATTCACCAACTTTATATGAAATTACAATTCACCCGAAGGTATGGATTTAATTACACTAACTCCCTGTAAAATCATTGACTATTGTTAAATTTAACAGGTAAAATATAATTATGTCTTTATTTCGAGATAAATTTACCCTTAATATTTAATTTTTTATTTCTTGTATAATTAATTAATTCTAACAAAATATTTATTGATAAAAAAGGGATTTTTCTTTGCGTAGATATTTTTCCAGATCTCTTCAACCAATATCATATTGAATTAAATATAATAACTATGAATTAAAAATCAATTAATTAATCAAAAATAAACAAAACCATTAACTAAGGGTGGGTTTGTTTTGTTTGATTTTTTTTATTAATTAATTATTATTAAATTTGATTCAAGATGATACTAGTTGATAAAGAGATTTGAAAAAATGTCCCGACGAAGAAAAATCCTTTTTTTATTAGTAAATATTTTGTTAAAATTAATTAAATATGTAAGAATAAATATTGTTTAGAAATTAATTATTTAAATAGCTAAAAAATATTAAAAAAGAAAATATTAAGGGTAAATTTATCTTTGGACATTGTAGTGATTAAATTTGACAGTGGTCAACCATTAGTAAATAATTTAATGGAGAATTGATGTAATTAAATCAATACCTTGGAGTGGAGCGCAATTTCATATAAAGTCAAAGGAAATCAGTATTATTTATCCTTTTTGTAAGTAGTTACTCCTGTCATGAATTTGTTATAATCACATGCATCTACTGCATTCAATCTTATATAGTTTCACAACTTCTCTCTTTTGCTTTCAGTAGTTAATTAGGTTACGTTTGGAATATCTTTCGAAAACATTCTCTTAATTAAATCATTTCAAACGATAATAGAGGTGGTTTTTTCACTCATTTTCAGAATTCAAAAACATACATGGTATTTTTTTTCTAAAAATCTTTTTGTTAAAAAAATAATAATAAAAAAAAAGAATCCAGCTATGAGCAAATCAGGATGCGACACACATGTGCATATTGAAAGATTACTTTCAATGAGAACGCAAAATTTATAGTTAAAAAAAAGAAAAAACAATTCATAAATTTGTTTGAAGTTTATATGACCATAGTAATCAACCTTTAAATTGCATGATAAAGGAAACAGCGGCTGGAAGGACGTATATTTGTATATTTCTTATGAATTATTAATGTGAAGAAGAAATTATTTCCGTGTCCCACAATGTTATTTTCTAGATGCTGTCGTTGAATAAAAATTTTGAGTGTTTTTAAGATTCAAAAACGAGAAAAAGGAAGTTTGAAAACTGTAAGAGTAAAAAATTAATATAAAAGTCGGAAAATCAATTTGGAATTGCATTCCCTTTTACTCGTGGAAAATTTCCTTGAAATTAAATTGTACCTTCTGATGAGCCGACAAGGAAGAATTATGGCACATCAATTATTGTTTGGCTGCACCTTTATTTACGTTTTGACCATCAAGTTTGAGTCCTATCTTATCCACAAAAAGTACATCATCTAACGAGATCTCTCCCATATATTTTGGAGTAATTATTAATAATATTTAATTTTAATATATTTTAAAAAAATTACTCCAATTATGATTTATATATTTCTTTGAAATAATTATAACTTATAGTTTTAATTACTCAGAAGAGAAAAAAAATGAATGTAGTTGATAAAAGTATTTAAGGACCATGTTGGCCGAAGCTGGTCGCGGTGTGACTCTAGAATAATGCTCAAACACAATTTGAAGATCTAGAAAAATTGAGGCTGAATGTAGGGTTGGCGATGGAGCAAGTTGAGGGTGACGTGACCCTTCCAATACCCCACCCCGTTTATTTATTTATTTTAAAATTACAAGCGCAATAGTAATTATCAGAACCTATAAATATAGAAAATATGATTTGAATCTTTTGCTCCTTAATAAACGGGAGAAATTTACCTACACGACGTGAGATAACTGCTCACACATCTTGATGGAAAAAAATTATCCATACTTATTGATAAAGTTATGCTCAAACCTTACCCTTTTGCTTTTAGAATGCAAGGCAAGCGGAGGTAATGTTATTGTGCCACTGTACTTGGGAGCCCCATTTATTTTTTTAAAACCCTTATTTTATTAAATCTTCATATCAGATACAGTGGAGCGAGGTCGAATGTGGAGTATTTTAGTTATCGCAGTTCTATTTATCTATTTATGATAACTATTTATTAAAAAAATTACATATAATGTGATAACTTTAATGTAATATATTCTTTTTAAAAAATTAATTTAATATATAAATATGTATTAATTCTATAAAAATACTGAAAATCATCTTATTTATGTTAAAAATTAATATAAATATAACAATTGGAGGGTAAATATCTATTTGAATATATATTTTTTGCTTGAAACTACGATTCTTTTTAATATATGTTTAAAGATAAATTTTATGATAAAAATATAAAAATTGTATTATATTTTAAGCTGTGCGGGGTGGGGAGTATCCATCACGGGGTTTACTATGGGTTGCTCTATTGCCACAAAAAAATTCCTTACTACATCCAATTACTTTGTAAACTTATATTAAAAATTTAAATTAAATTTTTACTTCCAATACCATTTAAAATACCAAAACTATCATTTAACATTAACAATAATTTTAATTATGTATTTTTTCTCATTACACCCATTTTACACTCATTGAAATTACAATTTTAGTTGTTCTTATTTCAATTTAGATTTGATTGGAACTTTTATATGTGTTTTTTTTCTTCCTTTTTTTATTGTTTTTTCTTCTTCCTGATTTTTTTTTTTTTTTTTTGGCGATTTTCATTTGGTTTTCCTTTTTTGTAATTTATTTATGATAATGAGTGATGTGATGGGATGATTTTTTTTTTTTTAAATAAAGTGATGAAACTACATATATAATTTTTAGATATGTTAATTGTTAGGTTTTATTTATTTTATTTTAATTTATAAAAAAATTACATCTATATTTGACGAAATGTCTCAGAGAAAAAATGAAGTCATAAAATTGTTTATGAGTTGTGTTGGTTCTTGATTTTAGTGTCCATTATATATGTGTTTGATGAAATACCTCAAATAAAAAGTGAAGTTACAAAATTATATAATAATGAAATAAATAACAAAAAAAAACATTTCAATAGAACCATACAAAAATGATTGTTCATGGTATATTAACAAACTTGAACATCATCAGATCTTAATTGAACTTCACAAAACTTGATTTTATACATATTATTAGGATTTATACTAAATTCGATGTAGAATGCAAATTGAAATTTTTAATTATATAATTATGCACTTTTAAATAATTACATATAAGGATATAATAGTAATAAAATATTTTATTGAAAAGTGGGTGTGATACGAAATTTTTTGGGCGATAATAGTCACCTTCTTACTATTTATCCTCATTCCCTTCCGGACCCCATTCCCGCAAATCGAAACCCATCCCTTTCCAAAAAATATAGGTTCCTATGGGTCTCATTCCCACGGATTATTTTGTTTTCCCTAATGAAATGGTCATATTATCACTCGAAAAACGACGCTTATTATTTATTCTCGTCCACTTCCCCACCCTAACCCCACAAATCGAAACCCATCCCCATCCAAACAATACATGTCCCCACAGGTCCCATCCCCACGGGTTATTTTGTCTTCCTCAACGAAATAGTTATATTATCACTGAAAAAACTACATTTATTATTTTCAATAAAACTATTTATTACTTTTTAGTGGCAATTATCTATTAAGATTTAAGACATATCCACCAATGTGTTTCTCGTTTATATATACTATAGCTCTTGTTTATTATTCTTGGTACAAATGGGAGCATGCATGTGATCCTTGACCACATCATCAAATGTCATCTAACATAGAATGACGTATATTTACCACCCACCGGGAGATCTAAAACGTTTCAAGTTTAATAAAAAATTAAACATATGAATTTACTATGTATCAAAGAAATACATATATTGTTCAAATTTTAAATTATTATAGAGTAATTTTTTTTTATTAAGTGTTTTGCTTTGTGTTTTCCTTTATCTTTTCCCTTCAAACAGCGAGTGTCCACATGCATGCATAAGAATTCAACTAGATATAAAATTAATAAAACAAAAGGTTAACCAATCCAGGTGCCGCTACATATTGACCGGTAAATATATACATATATATGTGCAGACTGCAGAAGACAAAAAGATGAACACTAGCGGCGTTGTTAATTATTGCAACAAGTTCCAACAACACCGCAATAATAGCAGATTAACATGTTCATCAAATTCATTATTTCCCGCAACAAAGAAAACCTCATGCTCAGGAAATTCTGCTTTGATGGGGACAAGGAAATAATAATTTCAAAACAAGCTGGTATGGAACGGATTTTCTTTGCATGTGCAGATCATACAAACATTGTCTGTATTCCAAAAGGTTAACATGGAATTTCAAAGTTTTCAAAGTAATGAATTATATATAAGAAGAAAAAAATTGCAAATTAGAGTACATGCATAATTGCAGAGACAATGAGACACCTCTCCCTTCATTGACGGGCGGGAGAGAAAACAAAACATCAGAGAAAAAGAGAGAGACAGATGTTTAACAGACAAAAATCAGCAAATTAGCTATCAGAGAGAGAGAGAGATTCGACAAGTACCGATGCAAGCAAGCAAGCAAGGCTTTATTGTGACAAAAGGGGTTGTCCCACGAAATGACCTTCATTGCTGTTTGCATAGGCGCCTGCTTTCTTTTTCTTTTCTGTCTACCTAGTTGTTCTCTTTCTTTTCTATAAATTATTAGAGTGAGACTCACTATATATTAACTTTTTAATTGTGTTCATGTGTATTCTATGAGGTCTATGATTTTTTTTTTCTTAAATATAAAATTATGTTTTTCTTCCAAGATAATGAAAAGTGCGTAATAGTCTATTAGAAGACGTATCTATATATATATTTGTGAGATTTGATTTGCAAAAACCCTAAACAACATTTTAATTTTGAAAATTTGATGAAAAATATTTTAGAGAAACATTTTTGATACATGAAAAGGGAACTTTAAACTAAAATTTAAAACATAAGATAGTTTTTATAAAAATATGAGGGTTTTTACCTAAATTCAAAATTAAATATTCGTTTTTTCATTTTTTTTAAAGAATAAAATCTTACAAATCTTCTTTCTCTCTTATTAAATAAGTTATGAAAAGCCTCTTAATTTATTTTTTCCACAAGATTATTCTAGATGACTAACATCTGGATTATTCATATTGTTTTAATTTATTAGAAGCTGAAATAATAATTATCGTTTTGTTAATATATTCGTTCTTCTTATCGCTTCAACTAAAAACATATATTTAAATAAAATTATATGGTTAACTCTTGAGTTTACACTAATACACCGTTTATATACTCAGATTTTGAAATCATATGTTTTCTTAGTCAGTTTACTTTATCTATATTATTAAAAGGAGTGTGAAATAAAATTTCAATGTTGTAGATCTCTTATCTCTTTTGGCCACGTTTTGTGCGAAAAGAATTAAAAAATTATACGTCTATCAATCTTTTTGGATCAAGCAAATGTTAAATTTTAAAATTAATTAGGTATCAAACATCATCTATTTTCAAGCAACAATACTTAATTTCTCTCTATTATTATATGGTATCTCTTTTTATCATCATTCTTTTATATTCATCTCTTTGTCATAATGGGCTTACAAGAATATCGTTCGTATACCTGCCCACATGCATGGTCCTCTCCTTTTCTTCATAATTATTCTCTCTTCTGCAATCTTCTCTTGGATTTATGCTAGGGTTTTGGTTGGATTTTTCATCTTTTTAGTTGTCTTTGGCCACACTTACAACTTTCATCATACTTATTCTTTCACATAGGAAATTGGTAACTTTAGTTAAGAAGTTCATATGTGTATCAGCCTGTTTAGATGATGACTTTGGAAGCTAACTTGTTTGTGACCTTTTGTAATTAACCTAATATAAGTATTATATGCATTTGTTGATTTTTTTTTTTTTTTTGATAGCATGCGTTTGTTGATTTATGAGTTTATGAAAAGGACTTTTTTAATTTCAAAAATCTTTCAATGTTAGAAATATGGTGGATGTTTTTTTTTTAATAATACTTTTTTTACATTTTTACTTTTACTAGTGATGAATAACAAAACAAAAGTTACGTGCAAATTTTGTTAAGAGAAGACCACAAGCTTTGCTAAATTTACACTATTCAAACTTTAAGTTGAAAACTTGGGGTGCTCTACTTTTCTTTCATTATCAAACACCAAAAATAAAAGTTATTCCAATCATGCATCTTTCTTTGATATAGATGTTATGTTTTTTTTTTCTTCTTCTTCTTTGTTTATATCAAGATCTAGTCATGCATGGTATCTAATAATCTTAATTATCACAACTTTGATACTTTGTATTGTATCATCACTATATCTCCGTGTAAAAGATGTACCGACGATTGCATTTAAATTAGTTTTCAATGATAACAAAAATTTGATTTAATTTTCTTTTTGGTTATCAATCATTTTTCTCTTTAATTATTGAATAAGGCACAATTACGTCAGTTGCTTTAATTATTTTGCATGGCTAATTTCTTGCAATTGATTGACGCTAAATTTGTTCATGTTATCCAGATTATCATGATGACAAATCTCATTAACAAGGTATGACTTATTTGTTCATTTCTTCTTTTTTCCAGAAACCAGCACACAGATAGTGCTTTCTTTTCAGAATTATTAATTTGGATAATTCATAATTTGACATGATCAAATCAGTGAAATTACTAAGTTAATCCTGGTATTAATAATAACAAAAATCGATTTTTTTACATGATATATTAGCATAGATATTGACATATTGCTAACGTAGAAAGATTTGATTAGGCGATGAGGAGCATTACAATTTTAAAAGTGGAGAACTAGATACCAAATTACCAATCATATAACCACTGGGGTTCACCAAATTAATTCAGACAAATACCCTGATAATTTTATTTTATCTTATTTTTTTGTGGAGAGTTCAAAATTATGATAAATAATATACTATGATCAAATTCTCAATTATGCCGGTAATCATTTACCATTATAAGTATAATCAGTATATATACAGAAATTATATATCTTATTAGTACATTATTACAAATTCTGTAAATTTAGATGAAGTTTGTAAGATGTTGATTGAATACAGAAGATCATTAGCTGAATACATGATTTTATTACATCTTGAAAATTATTTTGGTGGTTTTTTAGAGATCTCGTAGTTTTTCCATGCCAATGTTTTCATCTTTCTATCCATTGAAATTTGGGTTTGATACTTTTTAATTACACTACTAGATCTAGTAAGAATGTAAGATATGTTTATAACAATGTTTTTCACATTACATACAATTTAGTTTAAAATAAATTCGTATCATATTTTAACTTTTATCATTACATTGCTTATTCGGATCTAACAAAAACATATTCTTGATTACTTTTATTTTGGTGCTCTCCCGATAAAGTTTTAATAATAATAACAATATTCATGGGTACTTAGCTCTTCAAAGGAATCCTTGTTTGCCAATTTGACAAGACTTCATTTTGATGGCTATTTTATCAAAAAAAAAATCCATTTGTTCATATATAATTAAATTAAGATGCCCTAAGGAGCTTCTAATCCACATTAAGCTACTAAAAACAATAATCAATAATAAGATTTTGGTAGAAAAGCATATTACAATTCCTCATGCCGGAGTCGGCAAATAAAACGAATATGTTTACATGTCCAAATATTAACAAGTTAATGATGCGTAAAAAGTTGGTACTTACTTATTATATATATGATTATAAATAAAAGAAGCATATGTAGGAGACAGAATTTAACATTGTGATTAAAGTAGACAAATCATTTTATTTTAATAAAGGGAAAGATTCACATAAAAAGGAGGTTACTAATTACTGTCATTGATCAGAATAAATTAAATTTTATTTGTTTATTTTATAACACAAACTTGTACTTGAAACGAACAAGACATGTAAACATGACCAAGTCCTTTTTTGTTGCTTCTTCAACTTCTGCCCTTTACTTTTTTCATGTTAAATCAGAATCGGCATTTTAATAATTGGGTGAATTATTCCAATCAAAAAGCAGACTAAAGCTTTTGTTGGAATATAAAAGCAAGTGCTTTTAAAAGTGCTTTTGCTCTGTTGTTGTTGTACTTATTTATGTGTATATATATCAAAATGGATTATGTTTCACCTGAAAAAAGGCCACCACGTTTCACTACTTTGAGCTACATCCAAATTTGATGTTGCCAAATCGACAATGTTTTTTGCTCTGAGTGGCAATATTTTCACCCTTAAAAAATTATATGTACACTTCAATTAACATTTTTTTAAAATATCTAATAATATCGAGTAAAATTACTAATAGGGTAAATATTTTGGAAATACATTCACCAATTATTCGTTAAAATATCATGCGTTACATATCATAAAAATTATTTTACTTTCTCAAACCATAATTTTAAACACAAGAAGTTAAATTCCAAACTCCACGGCAAGTTTAGTTGAAGGTAGTAAAAGAAGATGATAAAAAGTACAACTAATATGCTTCAAACCATCTATGCTTCAACTCTGACCAACAAGATGCTGTTTTGCGATGGCGCTTGCTTATGTAATAATGGTATTGAAATGCTGGGTGTGATCGGAAGTAAAAACCAGTGGTTGCTTGCCACATAATTATTTCAACTTATTGTTCTTGTAATTTTCGTAAATATTATTTAATCTTTCTTTTTTCTGCCATAATTATGGTGTTGAAAAGCATGAATTATCAAAAATAATAAACTAAATATAGGTGAGTTGTACTTATAAAAATACAGTGTAATAAAACTAAGAAAAAAAAAAGGATATTACTGGTATTAAGTAGAGTTTAAAAATGAATTTAAAATATTTTAATTTTTTTTTGAGATGTGCAAACAAGAGGGTGTATATACCATTTTATAGAGATAGAAACATCGTCGCTCTTTTGCTTTATGTCATCGCAATTGACAGACGCTCTCTACTGTCTATGTTGCTGTACAAATTTGAGGTAATTTGGGCCCGAAACCAATTGGCCCAAATCAACGGCTAGGGCCTCCATGTACATTTCTATCAGGAAAGATTTGAATATATATTGTTTATATTTTTTGGATCCTTGTAAACTTGGGGTTGAAGGATTTGGATTCTTTGCCCAAAAAATCATCTATTTATTGCAGTTCGAATTCATAATCTCATTAATATATGAGTGTGAGGTACTAGTATTCAAGCTAACCTCAACTATATTTGATCAATAAGTAAAGATAAAGATCAATCAATAATGTTGGATGCAATCGGCAATAATTTTCTTCTTTTTAAATGATTCCGAATTTGAAACTTAAGATTAGGACAAGACTCGAGTCCTACAATCTGTTGTTATATTGAATCATTTCAACTTCTATACGTGAGGTGATTGTTATGAACATCTACATGACTCTCATGAATTGGAAACATTTGAAACTTGTTAAATTCGTATATTTGTTGGTAAAAATTTGTTTTACTTTTTCTCATTGTTCTACGCAAAGCAGCAAACAAAGTTAAACTAATCTTAATTGTTGAATACAATTAATTTACCGAATTCTTTTTAAAACCGAGACGTGTGACAGGAAAATAACTAATCTATTCCGCGTTTGATGGGTGCATGAGGCTGGCTAGGTGCACCGCGTTACGTGTTGTTAAGGTTGTAGAAGAAGACCACGACTGCAATAGCTGTGAACCGAATTTTGAATCTTTGATGTTTACACGTCCTTGGTGGGTGTAGTGTCACAATCAAGATAGGAGTTTGGGTTGGGCCCATTCACATTTGTAGGTCTGTTTTTTCAAAATATTTTATTTATTTATTTTATAATATGAAAAAAAATAAAGTTACAAATATAAATAATTTACATCTAGTCAAAGCTAAAATTCCTAATTTAATCAACAACTATTTTGCATTTTTGAAAAACAGTAGACGATTTGGTTCTCAACTCTCATTTAAAATGCAATGAATTATCCGAGTTAAGCAGTGTTAGGTTAAACAAAGTTGGTAAATTTGACATTTGAATTTATATCGAAAAATGTGTAATATTATTATATAGAAATAATGATATTACTAAGTCGATCAATATCACTTGATTTAATATAAAAAGCCGAAGGTAGCTATTTATTTAAATAATTGAAAAACCAAACTCATAAAATCTTACAGCTATATATTACTATACCTACTATATTTTTATAGGCATAAGTCAATGACGACTTTAAATGTTGAAAGCCTAACTTCGTTTTTAAAAATTACCTTTAACATGTTTTTAGTGTACATATTAACATAATAATATATATATATTTTTTGAGAATACACGTTAATATAATATTAAAAGAATAAAGATAAATATAAAATAATAAAACTTTTTTTCCTTAAAAAAATCTCCTTGACTATAAAAATTGTAACACAAATCTATAAATATTATTTTGTCTATAAACATCGAAGTAATTTTAGTTTGGGTAACTACAAAATAAAATGTCGTTTTTTTTTTTATCATTTTTCATTTAATAAGTCTGAATTACATATATTCAAAGATTTTTGTTTATTTTCTTAAGTGATCAAATAACTTAAAACTACCCAAAAAATTACTAAAAATAAGAAGCTATAATTTCTGACTTTATTTAAATATCGAATCACTTAATAAATTTTTAAATATATTATTTCAAGTCCATTATTCCCAAAATAATATATTTCTAAATTTATCATAATTTTATATTGTTTAATATATTCCTCTAAATATTGTTTTTATTTAAATATATAACAATAGTAATTCAACTTAAGATCATTTTGTTTATTTATATTCAAATGTATAAATTCAATTTACTTCACAATTATAATTTATTTATGTATATATAATTTTCGAAGAAAAATATTTTACTATAGAATTAATCATATTTTAATTATGAATAAAAATATTATTAATGTATAAAATTATTTTAGTATTTGTAAATAATTTATTATAATTGTTGTATTTATATTAAATAAAATTATAAAACAATTAATAGTAAAAAGATATAAATGTTAAATTAATAATTTTAATTTTAATTTTAAGAAAAAAAAAAAAAAAAAATTACTATACATTCAAAGTAAGCGAAAAAAAAAAAGGTCATTCACATTTTAGGTTTTAATCACTATTCGATCTTTTTTTTAGTAGTATTATTCAGTCTTTAAATAAAAAAACAAATTACCTCTAAGTCTAGAATTCTCTTATTATTTCCCATTATTTTGCAACTTTTCCATTTTTAATTGAATTAGTCCATTTTTTCCCCCAAATATCATATTAATAACTGACTTTTTGAAAGTATCAAATTGATCATTGTTGACTTATAATTTAAATATTTGACTTTTTAAATTGAAGGTTGGCATTTTTTTAAATAAATTAGTTTTAAAAAATGCATAAATTAATTTTAATAAAGTAAGATATAAAAATAAATAAAAGGGAAAACTTCATTTAATCCTTATATTAAGAAATTAAATTTTTTTTAATTATATATTGAAAAACTGTAACACCCCGAATTTTCTCTATTTAAGAGAAACAAAAATATATCGGATGAATAGTATTTTCGAAATGAATAGTATTTTGGACGGAAAGTGTCTGTGTAAATAGTAATTTTTGAAAAACGGATTTCAGATATTAAAAGTTTTGAAAATTATATTAGAATTAACAGAAACTGAAACGGATAAAAAATGAGTCAGTTTGAAGTAAAACGGAGCCGTTTTCGGATCTGACCGGAAATTTGGAAGGATTTTCGAAAAAATTCAAAAATTTAGAGAAGTGCCAAAATGAGTATTAAAATGCTCAAGAAATATTTTAGAAACTCAAACGACACTTTTGAAAGAGATTCGGATTGAAATGGAGTAAATCCGAAAATCACTAAATGCGATTTAGTGAATTTACGAAGAGCAAAAAAAAGGCATGGAATGACTTTTAAAGTCACTGAGTTACTAGAAGTATGTAGGAAGTCCGAATATAGGCCTCGGTAAATTTTGAAAGGATTTCGAAAAAGTCCCGAAAAAGCTGAATTCGGGCATTCCGGAAAAATCAAATCAAAATAGACAAGAAAGGATAGACATGTGAGGCGAACAACCGTGAAAACGTGACATGTGGCATAAGAGAATTGTAAATTGAGTATGAATTTAAAAGGTTGTGTGATAGATTTTGAGGTTTAAATTGTGGCTTGTAGGTGATTGAATTAGAAAAAAAAAAAATTAAGAAGGGAGCTTAAAAAGAGTATAATTATATTTAATTATAAAAGACATGTATAAGGGTATTTTTATAACATCCCAATCTAATTGGACCCAAAGATTAATTGAAATCAAATTTATTATTATTAATTTGGTCCAGTTCAAGTCTTAGAAGTATCGAAGTTTGTAGATAAATAATCTATTAAAGAATATTTTTAAAAGGAATCAAGAAAGTTGGATTAAAAGGAAAAAAATCATATGGGCCAAAATGAAATTTATGTACGGGCAAAAGGTCATACGGTAATGATTTTTTTTTTTTATAAATAATATAATAATAATAATATATAAATAATAGTGGTTGTTGTAGCCATAAAAATAAATAATAATAAATAAGAAAAAAAAAAAAAACAAACAAGCAAGAAATGAATGAGGCAGTGGCGTGTAATGAGCATGAAAAGATTGGAAGTGATGATATATATTTGTACATATGGTGGTGCACTGTGTTTTAGTGTTGGTGTATATATGTAAGCTTTTTATGAAAGCAAACACAGAAGCTACTTGGCAGCAGAACAAAGGAAAATTTGGCAAGAAAAGAGGAGAAAAAGAAGAAGCCGAGAACGAGGAAGGGAAAAAAAATATTTTAGGTGTCCGATTATTTAGATAAATCTGTTTATTTTAATAGGATTTGGATTCCAGAAAATTAATTTATTTTTCCATGAGTTATAAATTAAGTTTTGTGTGATTTTAGAGTGGATTTAGGATGATAAGAAAATCAAAGGAGAACTCGTTTTAGATCCAGAAATAAGCAAACGAGTTGGGTGAGTTGATGATTTTATTTCTAATTAAACTGATTGAGTTATAGTTATTTATATTTTGGATTTTATTATTTATTTCGAATAAATAGATTTGTTGAGTTAGTTGATTTTATAAATTATCAATTATGTTTGACGATTGAAATAAAAGTTTATTACGAAGTCGTATAATAAATTTCAGAAATAATTTTATGTTTTCTGTTTGAGTTATTATCAGAAGGATTCTAGAATGTTTGAAAATTTGATTATTCATGTTTTTGGTTGAATGAGTTTGATTTCCATTTTAGAATGATTTGTGGATTATTTTAATATGGGAAATGGTGAAAGTTTGACAAATTTTAAATAGGGCTGATAATTTGGAATTCGACATAACGGGTTGACACGAAACCGACACGATTATTACGGGTTAGGATTGAGCATAAATGAGTCAACTCGTCCAACCTGTTTATTAATCGTGTCGGATTCGTGTTTTCTTAAACGGGCAACGGGTTGACCCGTTTATTAGGGCTAAAAAAATAATTTCATATTGGAAAGGTATTCATGTAATTTTAGTGGTAGGTATATATATTTTTATGTTTCGGATTGTATTTGTGGATGATTGTATTTTTTTAAATTTTGAAATGTATTTGTGGATTTAAGAGATTTTATGTATTTTATTTTAATTTTATTTATTATTTTTTTGAAAGAAATTTAATTTTATTTTTTATTAAATCTATATTAAAATTTAAATGTATTAAATATGGTTAAATAGATAATAAACGGGTCATTAAATATGTCAGCTAAACGGATTAATAAACGGGTTATTAAATATGTTAGCCAAACGGGTTAATTAATAACCCATAAATAAACAGGTTAATCGTATCGTTTCCGTTTCAACTCGTTAATAATCGTGTCGTGTTCATGTTGAAGAGGTTCAACCTGTTTACTAATCGTGTCGTATTCATGTTGAGTTAAAAATAATTGGGTCGTGTTTGTGTCCTATCCAACCCGACCCGCAAACCCGAATTGCCACCCCTAATTTTGAACAATTTGTATATGTTGGCCGAATATGTATATGGAGGGTTTTGTGAAATTATTTCGATAAATTGTGATAAAATGTTATTCGCATGTGATTTTGTTTAAAATTTTATCCAATTGATTCATGATTATATGTGAATTATAGTATAAATGATTTTGTGATATTTTGTAATGAAGAAGTTGAAAAGGTTGTGAAAAATACATGTTTGGTCGAAAATGGTAATTAAGGGGTATTGTAAAATTTCTTTAAAAAATTATGATTAAATGTTGTTCGAAGATGATTTTAATAACTTTCGAAAGAAAACGAAAAAGAATCGGAAAAAAATTGATGAGTTAGTGACTTGACCGAATATATATCGGGAGAATGACACGAAGGTTTTGATAAAATTTTGATAAGGTAATGACATGAAAAACAAAAATAGTGTTTCGTGATGCTTAGATTGATACTTTAGACAAATGAGAAAAATTGTGAATGAAATTTTGTTTATGACTTTCTGAATGAAATTTTTGTGAGAAGCGAAAATTTGTTAACACATGAAAATTTTTGGTAATTTATGAAATTTATAAGGGCCCTATTAAACTTGAACATTGGTAAGTGAGGATTGGAAATTAATATGCCAATAGGGAAATATTAGCAATACTGCGCCGTGTTGTTGATACAAAGATTGTGAATTTTGGATCTTGAGAGGCATCGAGTGTCCGGTTCTAAAATTCATGTGTTATGTGAAATATGATCGGACGGATAGTCACCGAGTCTTCGATGCTAGAGAATTTGGCATGCCAATATGGTGATTATAATAGTACTGCACCGATTTGCCTATATACAACGATACTTGATTCATGGACCTTGAGAGACACCGAGTGTCTGGTCCCAGAATTCATGTATTATGTGAAATATGATCCGACGGGTAGTCACCGAGTGTCCGATGCCGGAGAAATCCGTTTTTCAGTCCATAGTATCGTGTCAGAGTTTATAAAGAGCGCTAAAAATTTTTAAATGAAATTGTATAATTATATTGAAAAAGTTAATTTTATGTATTCCATATGTGTGGTTATTTGTAAATAGATTAATTGTAAATTTTTTATAAAAGTTTGAGATTTGTGGAATTTTGTTCGACAATACAATATTTTTAATGAAATGATATTCAATTTTTATTGTGTTTTATTACGAACATTTGACAATGGTGAAATTTGGTTTTGTAAGATCATACATGGAAAAATGACTTTTATATATTTCACGTATGTGTTTAATAGTAAATTGATCTTTTTATAATATATTATGAAAATTTGAGAATTGTGAAATCTTGCTTTAAAATCTTGTATTTTTTCGAAAATGATGGAATGTAAATTTGGTGTACACCCATTAAGTAGAAATACTTGACGTGTTAGATTTTCCACGCGTAGGTTGAAATTTGGGCATAGTAGATAGAGATAGACGAGAAGACAGCTATTGTGCTTTCTGCGAGTCACATCTCTCTATATTTGGTAGTTCTACTTTCAGTATTGTATAATGGTGTTAAAATATTTGAAAATGCATGTACATGTATATGGATTCATGGATTTTACCAATGATAATGTATATAAATCGTAGAAAAAATTTTTGATGTGTAAAACGATTTTGTAAGGGAATTCTTACTTATCTTTTAATTAGTGTTTAATTTCGATTAATGTGATTCTTATCAAATGTTGTATTTATAAATGTTTGTGTGACAAAGTGGTTTTGAATCGGACGGAGGGTCCGAAATGGAAGTTGAGAAATTGAATTTATTTTAGAAGTGTTTCTTTTGAAATCTGCAGGTTTTTATAATTTTAGGTTTTTCAGAAAAACAGAAGAAACTCTGCTGAATTTTCAAAAAAAAAATATATAAAAAATTATAGTGCATATATGTAAATTAATAACAAATAAACCGATTAATGTAGCATCATTTGACTCGTGTTTCCATCCGAATGAGAATCGAGTGAAGGGTGTTATAGTTTTAGTAGTATCAGAGCTATAGTTTAGGTGTTCTTAGACCTAGGCGGTGATGAAAAGAATTTTGATAATCGAATAAGCATGCATTGCATATAGAAACCAGAGGATGTGACTCTAAAGTGCATATATCTTTTCTGTCTTGAATAGGGAAAAGAATGAACCCTCTGACACCCTAATCGCCGAGGGTAGTGAAGGAAGTGGAAATAAAAAAATTTTATAATCTTCCTTGTAAAGCATCTGAAAGAAAAATGTTAATTATGAAGATATTTATGCAATAAGTTATGAGGTCATGATTTAGATGATACTGTGAATTGTATTTAATACTAAATATTTATGATCTTGAGTTTTGGAGGAATGAAATTACGAAATAGATGGTAAAGATAACAGAAGAAGATACGAAGATATCCCAATGGTTAGAAATTTTTCCAGATATGTTTAAGTGATAGGATCATATGTTGTGATCAATTAGAGTGGATATGATGCCATTTTATTTGATTACCATTTAGTACAAAGTGTGGAGTTTGGAAATATTGATATATGGAAACATAAATTTGATCGAATCTATGTGTGATTATAAAGTAAATTGTGGATTCACTCAAGGTTAGATTTTAGAGACAATTCTGAAAGATGTTAATCAAATTTAGTGGTTAAAAGTAATTTGATAGAATTTTATTAATATTGATGATAAGATTAATATAGATTTTCATTAGTGATTGAGTTGGTACATCGATGTTTAATTGAGATTATCCGTTACTCTAGGTTTTTGGTAATTTAGTTTGATAAATTGGAGTTTTCAAAGAAATATCTTTCGTGGGTTAGCCTATTAAATCGCATGCTCAGATTCGAGTATTCACTGTCACCCAACAGAAGGCTGTCGTTTCAGAAGTAGTTACTGATGTGATCACCACCATGGCAACAGTTGTGTTCGCACTGAGGATGAAGGCATAGTAAGAGAGTTTCTTTTGGACTTTTATACAAGTTTGGGAAAGAGAAAACTTAGCTTGTTGCCATAATCAGGGTTAGGTGTCAATAAGGTATAAAGGAAAAAAGTGGATAAAGTTTCTAAAGCCAAGGAAAAGTTTTGAGGAAACTATCAGGACTATTTTGATTACGGTATTGTCTTTCATATTCAAAGAGAAATCCAAAAGCGAGTGAGAAATCCTTGTGGAATCACGTGTTTAGGACCTTCAATTTATAAGAGGTGAGACTTTCATCGAACGGTTTGGTGGACCACATGAATTTAATCAGTGAAGCTCTTAAAAAGGAACGACAGTTTAGTAAAGTCTAAGTTTTTAGTCCATTTTCTTGAAGAGGATCCTAGGAAGAAGAAGATATCTGATCAGGATGTTCGAACAATGATGATGTCAGGATTTATAGTTGATAATATAGAAGATGTTATGAATGACGTTGCAAATGAAAAGATTACATAGGAACGTGAGAGTAAGATATCCTACCAATATCCCCCGCCTAGCCTAATATATTGATCAGTTAAATTTCGCAAACGAAATTTTCTTAAGGAGGGTTGAATTGTAACGTCCCGAATTTTCTCTATTTTAAAGAAGCAAAAATAAATCCGGATGAATAGTATTTTTAGACGAAAAATATCCATGTAAATAGTAATTTTTGGAAAACGGATCTCGAATATTAAAAGTTTTGAAAATTATATTAGGATTAACGGAAACTAAAATGAATAAAAAATGAGTCAGTTTGATGTAAAATGGAGTTGTTCCCGGATCCAACCGAAAATTCGAAAAAATTAAAAAATTTAGAGAAGTGTTAAAATGAGTATTAAAATGCTCAAGAAATATTTTAGAAACTCAAACGATATTTCCGAAGTAAATTCGGATTGAAATGAAGTCAATCCAGAAATCACCAAAGGCAACTTAGTGAATTTACGGAGAGCCAAAAGGGGGCATGAAATGACTTTTAAAAGTCATTGATGTTACTAGGAGTATATAGGAAGTCCGAATATAGATCCCGATAAATTTTGAAAGAATTTCGAAAAAGTTCCGAAAAAGCTGAATTCCAGCTTCCGAAAAAGTCAAATCAAAATAAGCAAGAAATGATAGACATGTGGGACAACAACCATGGAAACGTGACATGTGGTATAAAAGAATTATAAATTGAGTATGAATTTAAAAAGTTACATGATAGATTTTGGGGTTTAAATTGTGACTTTTAGATGATTGAATTAGAAGAAAAAAAGATCAAGAATGAGAGGTTAAAAAGGGCATGATTATATTTAATTGTAAAAGACATGTATAAGGGTATTTTTGTAACATCCCGATCTAATTGGATCCAAGAAATTAATTGAAATCAAATTTATTATTATTAATTTGGTCCAGTTCAAGTTTGTAGATAAATAATCTATTGAAGAATATTTTTAAAAGGAATCAAGAAAGTTGGATTAAAAGGAAAAAAATCATAGGGCAAAAATGAAATTTACATGTGTCGGCAAAAAGTAATTCGGTAATGATTTTTTTTTTATATAAATAATATAATAATAATAATAATAATAATAATAATAATATATAAATGATTCATATATATATAAGTTAAATGGTGGGGGCCATTGAAATAAATAAATAATAAAATATGAAAAAAAAAAAACAAGAAATGAATGAGGCGATAGCGTGTAATAAGCATGAAAAGATGGAAGTGGTGATATATATTTGTACATATGGCGGTGCACTGTGTTTTAGTGTGGGTATATATATGTAAGCTTTTTATGAAAGCAAACACAGAAGCTGCATGACAGCAGAATAAAGGAAAATTTGGTGAGAACAGAGGAGAAAAAGAAGAGCTGAGAAGGAGGAAGGAAAATATATATATAGTTTGATTATCCGGATAAGTCAGTTTATTTTAATAGGATTTGGATTCTAGAAAATTAATTATTTTTTTATGAGTTATAAGTTAAGTTTTGTGCGATTTAAGGGTGGATTTAGGATGATAAAAAAATCAAAGGATAACTCGTTTTAGATCCAAAAATAAGCAAATGAGTTAGGTGAGTTGATGATTTTATTTTTAATTAAACTGATTGAGTTATAATTATTTATATTTTCGATTTTATTATTTATTTCAAATAAATAGATTTGTTGAGTTAGTTGATTTTATAAATTATCAATTATGTTTGACGAATAAAATAAAAATTTATTACGACGTCGTATAAGAAATTCCAGAAATAATTTTATGTTTTCTATTTGAGTTATTATCAGAAGGATTCTAGAATGTTTGGAAATTTGATTATTCATGTTTTCGGTTGAAAGAGTTTGATTTCCATTTAAAAATGATTTGTGCATTATTTTGATGTGGGAAATGGTGAAAGTTTGATAAATTTTAAACCATTTGTATGTGTTGGTCGAATATGTATATAGGGAGTTTTGTGAAATTATTTCGATAAATTGTGATAAAATGTTATTCGCATGTGATTTTGTTTAAAATTTTATCCAATTAATTTCATGATTATGTGTGAATTATAGTATAAATGATTTTGTGACATTTTGTAATGAAGAAGTTGAAAAGATTGTGAAAAATACATGCTTGGTCGAAAATGGTAATTAAGGGGTATTGTAAAATTTCTTTGAAAAATTATAATTAAATGTTGTTTGAAGATGATTTTAATGACTTTCGAATGAAAACAAAAAGAAAATCGGAAAGAAATTGATGAATTAATGCCTTGACCGAATGTATATCGGGAAAAGACATGAAGATTTTGATAAAATTTTGATGAGTTAATGACATGAAAAATAAAAATAGTGTTTCGTGATGCTTAGATTGATATTTCAGACAAATGAGAAAAATTGTGAATGAAATTTTGTTTATGACTTTCCAAACGAAATTTTTATGAGAAACGAAAATTTGTTAAAACATGAAAATTTTTGCTAATTTATAAAATTTATAAGGGTTCTAGTAAACTTAAACATTGGTAGGTGGGGATTAGAAATTGGTTTGCCAATAGGAAAATATTAGTAGTACTGCGTTGCGTTGTTGATACAAAGATTGTGAATTTTGGACCTTAAGAGATACCGAGTGTTCGATCCTAGAATTCATGTTTTATGTGAAATATAATCCGGCGGGTAGTCACCGAGTGTCCGATGTCAAAGAATTTGACATGCCAATAGGATGATTATAGTAGTACTGCACCGATTTACTTATATACATCAATACTTGATTCATAAACCTTGAGAGACACCGAGTGTCCGGTCCCAGAATTCATGTGTTATGTGAAATATGATCCGATGGGTAGTCACCGAGTATCCGATGCTGGAGAAATCTGTTTTCCAATCCATGGTATCATGTCAAAGTTTACAAAGGACGCTAAATTTTTTAAATGAAATTATATAATTATACTTGAAAAAGTTACTTTTACGTATTCCATATATGTGGTTATTTGTAAATAGATTAATTGTAAATTTTTGATAAAAGTTTGAGATTTGTGGAATTTTGTTCGACAGTACGGTATTTTTAATGAAATGATATTCAATTTTTATTGTGTTTTATTACGAATATTTAACAATGGTGAAATTTGGTTTTGCAAGGTCATACGTGGAAAAATGACTTTTATGCATTTCATGTATGTATTTATTAGTAAATTGATCTCTTTATGATTTATTATGAAAATTTAAGAATTGTGAAATCTTGCTTTAAAATCTTATATTTTTTGGAAATGATGGAATTTAAATTTGGTGTATACCCACTAAGTAGAAATACTTAGCGCGTTGGATTTTCTACACATAAGTTGAAATTTGGGCACAATAGATAGAAATAGACGAAAAGACAGTTACCGCGCTTTCTGCAAGTCACATCCGTCCATGTTTGATAGTTCTATTTTAATATTATATAGTGGTGTTAAAGTATTTGGAAATGTATGTACATGTATATGGATTCATGAGATTTTACCAATGATAATGTATATAAATCGTAGAAAAAGTTTTTGATGTATAAAACGATTTTGTAAAGGAATTCTTACTTATCTTTTAATTAGTGTTTTATTTCGATTAATGTGATTTTTATCAAATATTGTATTTATAAATGTTTGTGTGGTGAAGTGGTTTTGAATCAGACGGAGGGTCCAAAATGGAAGTTGAGAAATTGGATTTATTTTAGAAGTGTTTCTTTTGAAATTTGCAGGTTTTTATAATTTTAGGTTTTTCAGAAAAATAGAAGAAACTTTATCGGATTTAAAAAAAAAAAATGTATAGTACATATATGTAAATTAATAACAAATAAACCGATTAAGGTAATATCCTTCGACTCGGGTTTCCATCTGAATGGGAATTAGGTAAAGAGTATTACAAAAATGACACAATCTTTCTTAAAATTTTATAAATGTATCAATAGACAAAAAGTGTAATGGTTAAACTTGGTATGAAAATATAAAAAATCCATTTTATCCCAATTATTAAAATAAATTAACTGGTAATAAATAATTAAAATAAAAAACAAATTTCATGGTTGATGAAGACTTACCATTACACAAAGATCCAATCATATTGTCTGTGATTAGATCTTGGTAGTCTAAAAGATCGTCATCGATCTGCTCCAACCAAGATTTGATCATGACAATATAGTCCAACCAACAATAGATCGTTGAAGATCCAGTCTTACTAGATTGTTGAAGATCTAGCCTTACCAGATCATCAATAATTAGGTTTCAACTAGCTTGTAAATGATTTGGTTTGAAGTAGATTGAAGGCAAACGTGAAATTCAAGTTGGGCACGATCGAGAATAAGTTGGAGTCCTTGGTCGCACGCGTATCAAAAAGATTGACGTTGGACACTCTCATGCTCACCAAAAGCCTAGACCCCAATTGACGAGATATAATGTCTTAATTTTGGTCTCTTTAATCTGGTTTTTGTTTTTATAGTTTTGTGTCCCAATTTTTATAGATAAGGACTTCTTTAAAGAAAAAATAGCGTTATTATTTTTCTTATTTTTATATTTAATCAAAAAACAACAAGATCGTTACTATATGATTTCAATGAGATGAAGATTCAATCAGATCGTCATCCATCTAATTTAATTAAGATTTGGTCGACGATGATCTATTTTAATCATAATAAGATTGTCATGGATTTGCAAATCTAATCTAACCCAATCCATATCATTGAAGATCTAATCTTATTAACTTATCGAAGATCTGGTCTGACTAAATCGTCAATGATCAAGTTTTAACGGAACCGTTACCATCTGATTGGAAACTAAATCGTGACGATTTGGGTGTTTTTTTAATTAAATAAAAACGTAAATAAAATGAAAACACTATTTTTCATTAAAGAAGTCGTTAGCTATAAAAAATTGCGACACAAAACTATAAAACCAAAAACCAAATTGACGAGACCAAAATTAAGACGTAATATCTCGACCATTGGGGGTCTAGGTTTTGGTGGGCATGAGAGTATCGAACGAAGATCTCTTCGATCCGCGCGCGACCATGGACTCCGACTTCTCCCCGGGCGTGCCCGACTCGGATTTCGCGTTCGCCTTCAACGACAGCAACTTCTCCGATCGCATCCTCAGGATCGAGATCGTCTCCGACTTGCCTGATACCAAATCCGATGGCGACGGTTGCTCCACCATCGCCGATTGGGCCCGCAACCGCAAGAGACGCAGAGAAGACATCAAGAAGGACGCCGGTTTGTTTATTTATTAATTAAGTCAAGTGTGAATTTTTTTTTTTCCCTTTCTGTGTTTTGGCTATTGATTCAAGTGATTGAAAGATTGAATCTTTTTTTAGTTCTGTTGTGGTTTTTGGTGTTGAAGCAAAATGGGGTTTGTCAAAATTGTTTGTTTTGATTAGTTGTTAATTGGGTTAGACCAATTGTTACATTAGTGTGATTTGATTGTAATTAGGTTATTGTACAACTAGAATACTTTAGGATCATAGAAGAATTGCTACTATTGTGCAAAGTTGTAGTATTAATTTCAGTAAATTTTACTCACATATTGGGTTTCGAGTTTGCCTTGTTAGTGAAAGTGTATGACCAGTTGCGTATGTTTACTTGCCTTTGGATTTGCTTGGTGGAAATGGTTTGGACAATGTGTGCATGCATAATTTTGTTATCGTTTGAGTTAGTGTTCTTCCTACTACTAATTCTGTATATTTTTTCTGTTTTTTTGTTTGTTTAGCTGTCGATGTGCAAGAGCAGAGAGAAGAGCAAATCTTAAATTGTAACATGCCAGACACTGAAGATGGTGTGACCTATGAGAATCAGGATGAGGAACCAGTGGCAATGATTGAGGAATTACCTGCAGACCTTGGATTCAATTTGAACCAACAGGGTATGTCCATTTTCTCTTACTTATCTTTTAAATGTTATTCAGCTGACGATAGATTAGGATTCACAGTGAAAAATTTGTAATCCCTGCAAATCTCTATGAACATGGCTATATGTTTCCTTTCCTCTTTCTAATTTACCGCTTGCATATATCTCAGTTAAGTGTCACATTATTATATATATGGAAACCTGATGTTTGCCAGTTCCTATCTGTTATCGTGAATTACTACAAGATATTGTTTGGTTCCACAATACATACCCTTAAATTAATTCATTTTTATGTAATTTTTTTTTAGGTGATGATGAAGGTGCTCTTAGCAATGATTCATCTTGGAATATGGACTGTTTAACAGTTCTTAAAGTCAAGACCATACATATTAGCTCTCCAATCTTAGCTGCTAAGAGTCCATTTTTTTACAAGGTGAGCGGTCTTAGCTTGGTTTTTCTGTCTGCTTTAGTTGGCTTTCTTGGTTGACTTGTCATTTGTGCTTGCAGTTGTTTTCAAATGGCATGAGAGAGTCAGAGCAGCGACATGTAACTCTCCGTATACATGCCTCTGGTAAATGCAGGAATTATTTTTCCCTCATTTTGGCTATTTGTTGAAGTTGCATTTTTTTTTTTTTCTCTTGTGGATCAGTGACACGTTTTTTGGGTGAGGGAGCAGTTATGCATTTTATATCCAATTATACGTTGTTTTTTATATTTCAATATTATTTAGAGAAATATCAATGTAATAGTGTCTCCTCGCTGTTTTTTCACTTGAGCAGAAGAAGCAGCCCTCATGGAGCTCCTCAATTTTATGTATAGTAATACCATATCGACAACCACACCTACTGCCTTGCTGGATGTGCTGATGGCTGCTGACAAATTTGAGGTTGCATCATGCATGAGGTACTGCAGCAGGTTATTGCGGAACTTGCCGATGAGCTGTGAGTCTGCTTTACTGTATCTGGACCTTCCTTCCAGTGTTTTAATGGGTGAAGCCGTTCAGCCACTGACAGATGCAGCAAAGCAGTTTCTTGCTGCGAGATACAAGGACATTACCAAGTAAGCCCCTCTGTTAAAAAGGATTTTGTTTAATTTTTTTTCCTCCGTTGCATGTTTATTTTGGTTGCATCTTCTCTTCAAATACGCATATTGACATCTTAGCTTTATGTTTTACCATCATCATCATTGAGAGTATGGTTGAAAAAATAAGATCTTGTGAATTAGCTTGAAATATTATTGACCTTGGTACATTTTATTAGCTGTTTGTATTGCACTGGTCCATTTGTTGAATAAGCGGATATTACCTTATAATTTCTTTAAATTTTTTAGTACTTGTTAAAAGTTGCTGTGTTTCTTACCAGATTTCAGGACGAGGTGCTTAAGTTGCCCCTGGCTGGTATTGAGGCGGTGTTATCCAGTGATGATCTCCAGATAGCTTCAGAGGATGCTGTTTATGACTTTGTGCTGAAATGGGCCCGGACTAATTATCCAAAATTGGAGGAAAGACGTGAGGTCCTTGCCTCTCGACTTGGTCGACTAATCCGTTTTCCATACATGACCTGCAGAAAGTTGAAGAAGGTTTTAACCTGCAATGACTTTGAACCTGAACTTGCATCCAAGGTTGTGCTTGAGTCACTTTTTTTCAAGGCTGAGACACCATACAGGCAACGAGCTCTTGCGGCAGAGGAGGCTAGTGGAACCTTTCGTCGCTTTGTGGAACGGGCTTACAAGTATCGCCCTGTCAAGGTGGTGGAGTTCGAACTGCCACGTCAGCAGTGTGTTGTGTACCTGGACCTGAAGCGGGAGGAGTGTGCCCATCTGTTTCCAGCTGGTCGTGTTTATTCCCAAGCATTCCACCTTGGCGGACAAGGTTTTTTTCTATCAGCACACTGCAACATGGACCAGCAAAGCTCATTTCATTGTTTTGGTTTGTTTCTGGGGATGCAAGAGAAGGGTTCAGTTACATTTGCAGTAGACTATGAGTTTGCTGCAAGGTCAAAGCCAAATGAGGAATATGCCAGCAAGTACAAGGGGAACTACACCTTCACCGGAGGGAAGGCAGTTGGCTACAGAAACCTGTTTGGTATACCCTGGACAGCGTTTATGGCGGATGACAGTGTTTATTTTATCAATGGAATTCTTCATCTAAGGGCTGAACTCACAATCAGGCAGTGAGAGCTTTTAGAACTAAAACCGCTTTGCAGTGTTGTTTGTCTAACAAGCCTTTTGTGTAGAAATATCTGGCAGTTGTAGATGTATTTTTGGCTATGTAATGCGACTAGTTAATTTGCTAGATAAATAACACTTCATTTAATGAAATTACTGGGATTAGAGCTACCTGATGTTAGTGTCGGTTTTTTTATTTTTTTTCATAGACAAAATTGACTTGGGAGAGTTCAAGATGCAGAAACTCGTGAAAACTACAAGGGAACATAAAAACATTACCTGGGACATCCGCTGAAGAGGCTTTGGTTCACACTTGACCAATAATTAGTGCTAGAATTATCGTGTATGCCACAGGTTGCACGTACACTTGATAAGTTTTCATTTTCTTGCTGAGGATCATTAATCATAACGCCTTCACAATGGGCATCGGTGTGACCCAACAAGCCATGTGAAGTCCATCCAATTCTTCCGTAGATTGACTGAGATGACCAAATCGAAAAAACTAAGATTGTATGTCATGATAAGCTTCAATCACAGGGCTGAGGGTGAATGTATATTTTCTGTCATCCCATAAGAGAGTGGCCTCCCAAGTGATCAGAGCAATCAACGCACATTTTCAGTAGAAAATTTCTCCCCGCATTTTACGGGAACAGAATCTCACCTCTCTTTCTTTTGTTTAATTACCAAAGCATTGACCTGGCTGACTAATATGAGAGTGTCAAAAGCTAGTGGGTACTCAATAATGAGTGATGGGATCACGATGACTCCAAGTCATCAAAGTGCAAAACTCTCATTACAGGATGCAAAAAACATCTTACATTTCTCTTCTAGGGGCCCATTGCAAAGCATGCCCAGGAAAAATGTCATCATTAACATTATACAGATTAAGTTTACTAAGACAAACCTGTCCTGTCCTCTCCATACTCCAACAATCCAACTCCAGGTTCTGATTCTCCAAACTCCAGTTTGTGCTTCCAAGATGAACTGGATTTTGATCTGGTTGGCTCTCAGCTTATGTTTTTACTTGGTTTCTTGTAGCTTAGAGAAGTATACTACTGATTCTCTGGATGCAGCTCTTCAGGATTTTGCCCTCAAAACTTTGGTGCGTCACCGGCCTCACACAGGGGCTCTCTACAAAGCTATGCTCCCTGCTAACCTGTCAGGTATGAAGGTTTCGATAGTACGGCTTAGAAGCAGGAGACTGTGGAACATTGGTGCTAATTTTAGCAACTTTCACATCCCTTCAAGAACCTTAACAGTGCCTCATGTGAGGAGGATGGCTATAGTGTACCAAGACTTTGGCAATTGGTCTACTCACTACTACAGTGTTCCAGGTTACTCAATGATCACTCCTGTCACTGGTTTCATGGTTTTTGATGCATCAAATGTAAGAGCCAGAAGGATCACAAAGCTTAGTCTCAACACAACAGGGAAGCCTATAGTGATCCGGTTCTCCAGTTCAACATTCTCTGATGGTATGGTCTCAAGAGCAAGATGTGCAACATTCAGCTCAAATGGGACACTTCAGCTCAGTAAAATGAGTCTGCCTAATGTGTGTTACTCCCAGGATCAAGGTCATTTCACTATTGTTGTTCCACTTAAGAAGAAGCCAGGGCATTGGTACTTTTGGGTGGTTGGATTTGTGCTTGGATTTGGGGTGTTGGTTTTGGTGGGATATCTTGGGGTTGTGTCATTAAAACTTTTGAAGACAAAGAAGATTCAAGTAATGGAAAAACAAGCTGATGAAGATTTAGTACTTGATACCATATGGGTTGGTAGGAGTAAAATGCCATCTGCAACTGTAACAAGAACTCAACCAGTTCTTGAAGATGGAGGTTTCCCATAACTTTCTTTTTCTTTTCTTCAATACATACATATATATATATATATATATATATAAATAAGTGGTCTTACCATCCTGGCGCTGCTGCTGTTGCTTATTTCACACCACAAAGTTTTGAGTTTTACTGATATTTGACAGATGTAAGTGATTGGAAATTTGTATTTATAAATTTTGTGGTTAAATTTCCATTTGTACATCATATTTTACTCGGACTCGGTCAAATTTGTGCTTTGAATAATGATTTTCGATTTTGATACACGGAAGAACAAAAATTAACATATATGTGCTAGACTACTACCAGTAGCATTTCATCAATTTTTGTTTGGGAAATCCCAATTTAGAGATGCTACAATTAGAAATGATTACTGTTTTTCAATAGATTGTATATACATACACATCAGGGGATTTGTGATCATTTTCCACATCTGACAAGAAAGAGTAGTCTCAGATGTTACACAAAAGATCTCCAAAAGTCCAAGATAATTCCTCACATAAGCCCTCCTAATCCCAGTCAAAACACTGCCATCAGAATGCGACTGTCTTTCTCAATCCTCACCAACTCTCATCAACACTATCAGGCTTCAGTCATCAAAAGGATTGACACTTTAAACACGTAACTATATATCTTCCACCGTTCCACGCATACAACATCGTCCACCTCAATTTCTTCTTTGATTCCTTAAAACACATTGGCAGTTTACTCTCAGTCTCTCAACATCCCCACATCGTAGAAGCTAATGTTGATTGCTTAGCCGCTGAACCTCCCATTTAAGGTGACTTCGAAGCATTGTGAATATTCTGTGACTCCAACTAAGAGGGAGCCCTCTTGTCCTAACATTCTTGTTATACAATTTCGGGGAAATTACACCAAAGTCATAATTTCATAAACTAGCACTAAAGTGAATATCCTCTAAAGTTCAATCTCCACATTCTACAATCAATTCACTATAAAAAAAGTGATAGTGTCCAATGTCCGATGTTTTAAACATGAAAATTCCAATTGTGAAGCATAAGGGAAAATAGTGATGGCAACAAAACAAGTAAACATCCCAAATGAGATCATCACATATAAAATAGAATTCAAGGGAAATCATCACTTATTCATTGTCAACAAAAAGAAAATGTCAGCTTTCTGTTCAAGAAGAAGCCAACTTTGTCGCACTGTAAACTTAAATTTTCATCCAACAATTTACACATTTCACACAATGATGCACCCATCATTACTTCATATGTACCTAAGATCTGCCTCAAGCACAACAATTTCTTATTATTGACTTTAGTATCAATCAAAACATTGTTGTGAAAGCTAAGGAGTAACTGACCAAAAGCACAAGCAAATTCTATCTTGTGTACAGAAAATGAAAGAACACCGTACAGATCTAAAAGGTGTGCATTTCTTATTACCAGCAAAAACCGCCAGGTTAAAATGATGATTTGCTATGCCTTAAATGCCTAGGCAAGGAATTCTCAATTCTCAATGAGACATACAAACATAATCCAAATTCAAAACACCATGAATACCCAATTGAAACAAACAACCAAAGCTACATATTAAAAACAGCAAAAGGAGTTGCTCAATTGAGAGCAGCAACACTGGAATTACTCTTCCTTGCAAGTTTAGTCCACTCAGTATGGTACGATCCAGGACGATCAACCCTCTCATATGTATGCGCCCCAAACAAGTCCCTCTGCGCCTGAACAAGATTCGCAGGCAGCCTCGCCCTCCTATAAGTATCAAAATATGAAAGACTAGCACACATCCCTGGAGTACTAATCCCAGCTGAAATCGCCAATCCCACAACCCTTCTCCATGCCGCCTGCCTCTGCACCATCTCCCTAGCAAACTCTGGATCCACAACCAAACTAGCCAAATTCGGATTCCTCTGATAAGCCTTCTTAATCCTATCCAAAAACACCGCCCTTATAATACACCCACCCTTCCAAATCCTCGCCAACTCCCCCAAATTCAACTTCCAACCTTTCTCATCACTCTTCCTCCTCAACAAATTCATACCTTGAGCATAACTACAAATCTTTGACGCATACAACGCCTGCCTCACATCATCAATCAACCTCTTCTTATCCACACCCACCACATTCCCCACCTCATCTCTCAAACCCGCCTCTCTCAACACCTCAGACGCCTTCTCTCTCTCCTCCTTCAACCCACTCAAGTACCTACAATCCAAACTGGCCGCAATAGTAGGTGCAGCGACGGACAGCTCTGCCGCCTGTTGCACTGTCCATTTCCCAGTCCCTTTCATACCCGTCTTGTCCAAAATCTTATCTACAAGCTCCCCTTCCCCATACTCATCCTTCACTTTAAAAATATCCGCCGTTATCTCTATCAAGAAACTCTCAAGCTCCCCTCTATTCCACTCATCAAAAATACCCGCTAACTCCGAATTCGACAACCCCCCCACATACTTCAACACATCATAAGCCTCAGATATCAACTGCATATCACCATACTCAATCCCATTATGCACCATC
The DNA here is from genome assembly GCA_019925255.1 of Litchi chinensis. Taxonomy (NCBI): domain Eukaryota; kingdom Viridiplantae; phylum Streptophyta; class Magnoliopsida; order Sapindales; family Sapindaceae; genus Litchi; species Litchi chinensis. The sequence goes on along the minus strand of CM034470.1, from coordinate 2,775,647 downwards.
TTAACAAAATTCCCAGACCCCCCTTCACCTACATAAGTCACGCAAGGTCCATCCTCTACCTGGGCAGCTACTTTTTCTAATATATCTTTAACGTTATTATAAGCTTCAAAGGACCCACCTGGCATCAAAGACGGGCCATTGCGGGCACCCTCCTCGCCGCCGGAGACTCCCATGCCCAGATAGAGGAGGCCCTTCTGGGAGGCCTCGTGGAGGCGGCGCTCGGTGTTCTGGTACCACTCGTTGCCGCCGTCAATGATGCAGTCACCGGGGGACATGTGGTCGGAGAGGGCCGCGATGGTTTGGTCTACAGGGGCGCCAGCCTTGACGAGGATGATGACGGATCTCGGTGGCTTGATGGAGAGCACGAAGTCACGAGGCGTGTAGTGGCCGGTCAAGGGGAGGTGCCCCTCGTTGTGGGCGCGTTCGAGGGTCTCGTCCACCTTGGAGGTGGTGCGGTTGTAGACGGAGATCGGGAAGCCTTTCTCGGCGATGTTAAGCGCCAGGTTCTGGCCCATCACGGCCAGGCCGGCCAGCCCGATGCGGGAGAGAGCTTGTGAGGCTTCCATGGTGGATTTTTGAAGGTGGGTTGGTGAGAGTTGGAGGGATGGTTTTATATAAGCCAGAAAGATAGCTTTTTTGTGTTTTAATGAAGCAAGTTTTTGTTTTGGGTTGGTGAGAGTGACGGACTCGTCGAGGCAGTGAAGGGCCACTGTCCTCCTCACTTAAACAACTCATAGAAGGGTCGATGAGTTCCATGTGACTCTTATTAGTCTTAATTATCATTTTTTGTTTTTTTTTTGTTTTTAACTTTTTTTTTTTTTTTTTTTTTTAGATATTTATTTTATTTTTATATGAATTTAGGGATCATTTATTTTGTTATATGAAGATTAAAATCTAAAATTTAAATAATATATTTATTTTTTTCTATAAATATATTATAAATTTATTTATTTTTAAAGTTTAAATTATCTAAAAACTAGTAATTTGATATTTACATATTTTTATTGTTTGTTGTTATGTAATTTTAATTAATTTAATACAAACATTTGAAAATAAATAATTTAATACATTCTAAAACATTTTTATGTATATATTGATAATATTTTATTCATAATTAAAATATGATTAAAAGATATAATAATATTAACCATATTTATATATTTAAATATATCAATATATTTTTTAAAAAATTAGAAAAATGAATGTATAAATTATAAATTAAAATATATTAGTTTAATTTCAAGATAATTTAATATGAGATGTATTAAAGTTTTTCTTTTCAAATGTATTTTTTATAAGTATCAAGAAAAAAAAAAGAAAAGAAAATTTAAAATTAGGATAAATTTGAAATTATATTATTTTAGAAATGATAGATTTGGAATAAAAACTTTTAAATGTCATTAAGTGATTTACAATTAAGTAAAAAGTTAACAGATTTTTACTTAATTTTTTCAATTGTTTTTTGATAGTTTTAAGTGATTTGACTATTTAAAAAAACAAACGAAAACAACTTAATAGATGCAATTCAGTAATATTAAGTTTTAAGTGGAAAAAACAAACGATATTTTAGTATGTATAACCAAGAGTATAGTAAGAGAGTGTGTTTAGCATTTCTCATAGTTTATAAACAATTGTCGTGGGGTTCAAATGGTAGTAATTGATTTTGATAGATTTTTATGAATAGTTGATTCGTTAGATGTTAAAGTAATGAGAAAGATCTGAATTTGTTTCTTAAATTATTATAATGTTTGGAGATATGATTTGAATTTACAATTTCAATAATATAAGTGTTGTATTACTATTGTGTCATTGTCCAATTTGGTTTAGTGGTAAAAAATTTTCATTTAATCCAATAATATCTCAAAAAAAAAGAAAAAAAAAAGATGTACCACTATATTAGTATCATCTTTGTCATCATAGTGTCCTATTTGAATCTTTGTTTTCAGCTTATATGTAATATTTTATAGGATGATTTAAATCAAATGATATATGACAAGTCATGCTAATTTTAATTTTATAAGTTGAGTTACGTGTTGAAATATAAAGTTCTAAATATTAAATATTATTGTGATATTACTGTGATATCAATTGGATAAAGTAGTATTAAATCCCGATTTGAATCTCACTATATGTCAATTTGTGATGTTATAGTTTTGTTTATTTATCATTTGAATGCTCAATAATTTTATTGTTGCTTGTGATGTGAATAGTGTTTGTTGCCTTGCAAGTTTGACATGGAGCACTGGTACTACTATTAATTGGGGAGAGTTGGGCCGTTGGGAATTTTGTTTTATTGAAACCCAATACTATTTTGGACTGAGGAATGGTTCTTACCCTTATTTGATCCAACACTCTAATGTAATATTTATGTGATAAATGATATGCAAGTTAAAATATTGTTTGGGTTAAAGTGTTTTTATGGTAATTGTTGTTATAATTGGGACAGACTCTGTGTCAATCAAAGTCTTCGGCTACGGTAATTTAAAGGATAAAAAGTCTTAAGGCATTGTTTTGGAATTGTTTGAGATTACATTATTAAACAAAGTGTTAGGTTTTTTTTTTTAAAGATTTGTTAAAATTGCATGTTAGTTTTCTGGTATGGATTCCTATACACTTAGCAAGTTATATGTTTAATTATTTGTTCATGTTGTGAATAGAAAGTTCAATTCCAACAAGTTGTGTATTTATATACAAATCAAATCTAAACTTAACATGCCTAATGAGACTGTAAGTCCAAATTATATGGGGTCCAATCTCGTAACTTTTTTATTTCTTTTTGTTTTTTTGACGAAAGAGTCAAATCTTATAACTTAATGCCATGAAACTCAAAACTTATTAATTACTATTAAAAAAGAAAAACAGTAGATGATATTTGGTGTATAGAAGGCAAACTATTTCTATTCAAATTTAACATTTTATGATGAGTGCAAATTTCTCAAAGTGTTTATACTTTTGAACTTTGTATTAGAAAATGGCCTACTGTTTTTGTACGTGATGCAAATCAATCAGAAACAGGGCAGTTTAGAAATTTTGTAGTGCTGCAATTAGCATCCCAATCATAGTCTAAAATATGCCCCGCTCTCCAACAAAATATATCCTGGCTCTTTAGTTCGTAATTTTTTTTCTTCAAGCTTGGGTTTTTCTTTTTCATTTTTTTATTATTTAAATATCATTCGGGAATAACTTAAACTTCGAACATTATTAGAACATTATTAGATTGAAAGAATATTTTTTTACTTTTAAATCATTTTATATTATACGAGGATATATTTTCTCCTTTCTAAACTTTAGTTTATATTCCAATAATGATATGCAAACATCTCTTTGCATGCATGGAACATATTGTTTCTCTAAAATAAGATTCGAGAACTTGTTTGGGGTTTCATTACATTTGATGATTAACAACTTGAAAACTGGAGGAAAAAAAAATCATACAAGGAATCAACAAAGTATACAAACTTAAAAGACGTATCCATTTTTTTTTTCATGATCAAAACCATTTAGTAACAATGTCACTATGAACAATATCACTTGAAAGTAGTTGTTAACTGTTTGAATCAAGTTCTCATTTTTTTTACTAAGACTATGTCTCTAGTATTATGGGGTGTGTGTGTGTGTGTTTTTTTTCCCTTTTGGGTCAAGGTCACTTGTCTTTCGATTTGTGAGGCCAAGTTTTGACAAGGTGTTGAGTAAAGGAGAAACTAAAGAGATTTGGTAGGTAGAATTATACGGTTGTGGGGTTCACTGAGAAACAAATAAAATATTCTAGTTTAGAGTGGTGCTTGTTTTTTATTTTGGAAACATAGCTGGCTTCTGCAGAATATATACTGAGAAGCGTGAATAAGAATAGAAACCAAGGGAGGGAAAACGTGAAATGGCCTTTTTTCTGTGGCCTGGTGCTCTTAGTCTCAGCAAACAATCAAAGAATGAAAAGATAAAGGAGTAAAGGAACAAGAATAGATAAGAGGAGAGAAAGTGATTTGCATGCCAGAGAGTTCAATGGAATGATTTACGAAAAAAAAAAAAAGGGAGAAAGAGAAATCCATTTAGTTTTTTATGATTTAACATTTGTTGTAATCATCCATGTGTGTATGTCAATAAAATTGGATGGATTTAAATCATAAGTCTATTTTGTAACATTTAATAAAAATTATTTATGTTTGTATGTAGTTAAGTAAAATTTAATGTGTATATATAGAAAATCATCATATTCAAAAGTTTAAATTGATAAAAAAATATCTAATAAATAATATCAGATTTTCTACTATAATATTATTTTTCATTCTTTTACGAAAAATAAGTAATATCTGTAATATTATTTAACTGGTTGAAATTGACTAAGTTTATAAAAATTATAATATAATCATCAAATTTCAGCTATTGCAATATTGTAATACTAAATATAAGAAAAGAACTACCAACATATTGCAAGTTGACATTCGCCAATAACCAAATCACTTACTGTCAAATTCTTGTTGATTGAACAAGTTGAGCATGATTAATGAGGGATTTTGCTGCCTCGATCAATTTCTTGCATTGGTCACTTTTCACATAAATGACTAACAATATTGAAAATTGACGTTGAAATGTCTAGTACCATAGATGTTACTCATTTTTTTGGTAACTCGTGATACATATGGTTTAATACTACTCCATTCTGCAAATGATTCTGATGTAATTGCAAAAGCTATCATAATTTTGCCAATCTTAAAAGAAGAATTTGCAACTTTTTGCAAGCTCTGGACACATCAAACAAAAATCTTCATAACTTAGCGTATTTCTGTAAGCTTAGAAGATAAGCAGTGCATGCACTTGCACACCATCAAACACAACCTTTTTGAAAGAAAAAGGTGCACCTGAACCTACTTCTTTTTAAGCATAATTAATAGAAGTTATGTTTTTCATAGCTCCATTTTAGTCCCTCACTTCTTTGCATGCAGCACACATTTGCTTCTTCAGCTTTCAGGTACATGTTGGATTTTCCTGGTTTTGTATGTCTAAATATGAGCATATGTGGGTGGTTATGTTTTTCTTTTTCAATTTTTTCTGTTTCTCTCAATTTACAACATGTATGATAGTGAAGGTGGTCACCTTCAAATTCTGACCAACACTCTTAAATTGTTTGTAATATTAGATAGAGATCGAAAATGATGAAGTTCTTTTTGTTCTTTTGTATGTGTAAAATGAATATGTAACTACGAGGAATGTTAAATACACTCTCTCAATATTCTCTCTTAATCGACATTACAAATTTGTAAATGTGTCATGTACTGAATGAAGAGTGGATTAAGAGAGTACTGGGAGAATTCCTCAAATATCAAAATTAGATTTTAAAATAAACTGTGAACCACTAGAAGAAGATGACCGCAAAGGGATATGTTGTTTGTTGAGTATTAAATGATTGATGAAAAAGGACCTTTTCCTATGCAGATGAAGGAGAGACATGTGAATGTTATTTGTGTGTGAAAGCAACTATTTTAGTTATAAAATATCAAGAAAAAGTGGTTGTGTAGAGACGATATAGTGCCACCATCACCAAATCAAACTAACTTTCAAATCCTTTGTTAAGTTTTTAACATTTTTCTAGATACTCTTAGCCGATGTATGTTAATTTTTTAATGTTAGTAGTTGGTAAAGATTAGTTGGGTTGAAAGTCCCTAGAAGTTATATGTAATGGCTGTCCTGAAATTAAGGAATTTTTGTCTCATGTTTGGTAAGATTTGTTGAAGTTACTTTTTGTACAAACAGCCTATATATAAGGCTTTGCTCTGCAGTATAAAGATATGTACGTGACAAAAGGAAGTTCTATTTTTCTAAACTCATATTTTTTCCTCTATTTTATCTATGTTCATTGTTTTACTGTCATCCTTGTTGATTGAACAAATTGAGTATGGTTAACAATGATTTTTACTCGTCTTCTAGTTCTTGCATTGGTCAATTTCACATAATTCATCAAAAAAAGTTAAAATTGAAGTTGACATTTCATCGTACAAAAATGTAAAGTTATCAGATTACTTTCTGCAAGCTCTGGACACATATGCTGTGTATGCATACACATAATTAAACACAACCTTTTTGAAAGAATACTTTGACTGATAGGTGCACCTGGCACCAGTTCCTTTTTTATAAGATAAATACATGTTGTGATTTTTAATAGCTCCACTTCAGTTTCTCACTTCTTTTTGACACAAATTGGCTTCTTCAGCTTTCAGGTAACTTGGACTTCCAGGTTGTGTATGTCAAAATATGTGCATATGTGGGTGGTTATGTGTTTTTTTTTTTTTTGATATTGATGACGAAATCCTGATTTTCTTGTATATGTGTACTGAATATGAAACTAAAGAAAAACTTATTTTGTTTATGGTGTGTCTATAGATGCTCCAGCATTGATGCTATTCATGAAGATTTCTATCTCACGATGCTCTAATTGACTGTTAATATTCATTCTAGAACTGCAAAGGTGATATAAGATTCCACTTTGTTATTTTTTCTTTATTATTTTTCCATCAAATTTTTTACATAGTTTAGTGAATAATTTATGAAGTTTTGCATTTCAGAGAATTCAAGTCACTGGGATACAAAATGAAAGATGTTGTATGGTTGTTATTTTGTAATAATACTGAGTGCTCATATCAAACTTCAAAGATCTGCAGTTCTGGTTTTTCATCCATAGTTGATCCATACTCATGTATCAACCATGCAATGATAGTTTCTGTTGATATCATCCTCCTATTGATATGGTTATTCCTCTTCATTTATAAGTCATCTACAAGTAAGACCACAGCACCCTTGCAGTCTCAGAACTTATCACTAGTGGTAATTTTCTCATCCATTTTTAATGGCACTTTGAGTTTGGCTTACTTGGGCTGGGGGCTATCGATTGCTTGTGAGAAACTATACAAGTATCAGAGCCTTTTACCCCTCCACAAATGGTTGGTGTTCTTCTTCCAGGGATTCACTTGGTTACTCCTCAGTTTAACCATAAGCCTGAATAAGTTGCAGCTTCCGTGTAAGGGGACTGTGAAGTTCCGTTATTCGATAATCTTCCATGCAGCATTTCTATGCACCACATCAGTTTGGGAAGCTATTGCAGATAAAGCAGTGTCCATTAAAATTGTCTTGGATGTTTTATGTTTCCCTGGAGCTATTCTACTGCTCTTTTGTGCCGTTCAGGGACACAATTATATGGACACTAATGTTAATAACAGTAGTGATGACTCCTATGCACTTTTGGAAGGTGAGGAAATTGATGCATCTGATGACATCAAGTCAAAGGAATATGTTACTCCTTTTGCGAAAGCTGGATTATTCAGTACAATGTCATTCTGGTGGTTGAATCCATTGATGAAGAAGGGAAGGAAGAGAACTCTTGAGGAAGAAGATATCCCACAATTGCGGCCAGAAGATCAAGCACAGACATGCTACTCGAATTATCTGCAGCAAATAAGCAAACAGAAGCAAAAAGGATCGTCTAATTCCTCCTCTATGTTATTGGTAATTCTATCGTGTCAATGGAGTGCAATTTTAGTTTCAGGATTTTTTGCATTGATCAAGGCTCTCACATTAATCACTGGCCCACTTTTTCTAGGAGCCTTTATTGAGGTTGCTTCAGGAAAAGAATCCATTAAATATGAGGCTTATCTGCTAACAGGAGGCCTCTTCTTGGCCAAATGCTTAGAGTCTCTATCTGAAAGGCAATGGTACTTTCGAACAAGACTGATTGGACTCCAAGTAAGATCTATGCTGTCTGCAGCAATATATCAGAAGCAGATAAGGCTCTCAAATGCCGCAAAGATGATGTATTCTCCTGGTGAGATTGTGAGCTATGTCACGGTGGATGCTTATAAAATTGGTGAATTCCCTAGTTGGTTTCATCAAATTTGGACAACAAGCCTTCAGTTGTGTTTGGCATTGCTTATTGTCTACTACTCTGTGGGGTTAGCTACCGTTGCAGCTTTAATAATAGTCTTATTGACTGTTCTTGCAAGCTCTCCATTGTCGAAATTACAGCACAAGTATCAGAAAGAACTCATGGTTGCACAAGATAGGAGGCTGAAGGCCATTTCTGAGGCACTTACAAACATGAAAGTCTTGAAGTTGTATGCTTGGGAGACGCATTTCAAGAACGTCATAGAAGGTCTAAGGAAAGAAGAATTCAAGTGGATACATAAAGTTCTTTCACAAAAAGGGCACTATCTCATTTTGTTTTATGCTTCTCCCATTCTAGTACCGGCTGGTACTCTTTGGGCTTGCTACTTCCTCGGAGTATCACTTAATCCTAGCAATGTTTTCACATTTCTAGCCACTTTGCGCATTATTCAGGATCAAATAAGATGGATGCCTGACGTTGCTGGAATTTTTATTGAGGCCAAGGTTTCATTTTCCCGGATTGACAAGTTCCTTGAGGCACCAGAGCTGGAGAACACAAATTCAAGGCAAATTTACAGTGACAACCATATTGATCGGTCCATTTTCATCAGGTGTGCTGAAATTTCATGGGACACATATTCTTCATCGAAGGCTACATTGAGGAACATACATTTGATGGTTAAACCTGGAGAAAAGGTGGCTATATGTGGAGAGGTTGGTTCAGGCAAATCAACCCTTTTAGCTGCAATTCTTGGAGAAGTTCCAAAAATCAATGGCACGGTAGGTCCATGAAATAAGCTTTAAAATTTATAGAAATTTTAAATAATGATTTAGATGACTTACTCAAGCTTCTTGGTCTATGAAATTTCCAGGTGAAAGTTTATGGAAAAATAGCATATGTTTCTCAGGCTGCATGGATCCAAACAGGAACCATACAAGAAAATATTCTGTTTGGTTCTTCCATGGAACAAACTAGATATCAAGATGTTCTCAAGAAGTCTTGCCTGGTGAAAGACCTTGGGATGCTTCCATTTGGGGACCTAACAGAAATTGGAGAAAGAGGTGTTAATCTAAGTGGTGGGCAGAAGCAAAGAGTTCAGTTAGCTCGTGCACTATATCAGGATGCAGATGTGTATCTTTTGGATGATCCTTTTAGTGCTGTTGATGCAAATACTGCAACCAGTTTGTTGAATGTAACAATCTCTGAAATTTATTCAACTAATGATGTTATTCTATTTTTGCAGCTAACATGTCTTGTTACAGGATTATATAATGGGGGCTCTGTCAGGAAAGACTGTCTTGCTTGTGACACATCAAGTTGACTTCCTTCCAGCATTTGATTTGATTTTGGTTAGCCAACAATACTATTTGACTATCATTCTTTTATTAAACCATGCATATAATCATGTCATTGTATATTGAGTCATTATTAAAGGAATGAATTCATGTTTTGTTTCTTGGCAGTTGATAGCTGGAGGGGAAATCCTAGAAGCAGCTACTTATGATAACTTGCTGGCTTCTACCCCAGCATTTCAAGACCTTGTCAATGCACATAAAAACACTGCTGGCTCCGAGAGGTGCTTTGAATTTGGTTCTCTCTCAACACCTGTAACTTCTAAAGGAGAAATCCAAAATGTTATTGTTGATACACAGTTAACTGCACCCCAAGGAGACCAATTGATTAAGAAAGAAGAAAGAGAAACAGGAGACACTGGTCTTAAGCCTTACTTACAATATTTAAGTCATGAGAAGTGCTTTTTGTACTTCTCTGTGCAAATTGTATCACACATTTTTTTCTTTGTCGGGCTAGTGATACAAAGCTATTGGTTGGCTGCTAATATTCAGAATCCTCTTGTAAGCAGAGTGAAACTGATTGCAGTTTACTCAATTATCGGCTGCATCTTGCCTGTCTTTTTGCTCCTGAGATCCTTCTTGATTGTTGTTTTAGGCTGTCAAACATCAGAATCTATTTTCTCTACATTGCTGACATCTCTTTTTCATGCACCAATGTCCTTCTATGATTCAACACCTCTAGGAAGGATACTCAGTCGGGTAAGAGTTACATGACTACAACTTATTATCATCTTTAGCTCAACTTACTATACTTACATTTGTATCTTCTGTAAAAGGTTTCTTCGGACATGAGTATCATTGACATCGAACTGGCTCACAAATTATCAACTGCAGTTGGAGCAGATGTGATTGCTTCCACCGCCCTTCTAATATTGGCTATTCTTGCCTGGCCAGTCATATTTGTCATCATACCCTTGATTTATCTCACTATATACTTGAAGGTGCTCATCATTACAAGGCAGCTCGTTCAATTAATCTTTCCTTTCTATCACCATCTAAAATATTTATCTTTTTGTCTGAACTAAAAGAGGTACTATTTCACTTCTGCAAAAGAATTAATGAGAATGCATGGTACAACCAAGTCTTCAATAGCCAGTCACCTGGCTGAATCCATCTCTGGAGCCATGACAATCAGAGCTTTCGAGCAGGAAGACGGATTCTTTTCAAAGTATCTGAAATTGATTGATGCAAATGCATGTCAGTACTTCTATAGTTTTTCCGCGGATCAGTGGTTAGTCCAAAATCTGGAAATACCATGTGCACTTTTACTCTCTTTCATTGCACTTGCCATGACTATGCTTCCTCGTGGACCTTCTGCTTCCGGTTAGTATTCATGAGATTCAATTATTCAATTGTTCGGTAAAGTCTTTAATAATGCAGTTTCTGTTATGTGAATATGATGGCAGGATTTATTGGAATGGCTCTATCCTATGGCCTCTCAATGAACTCTTACATTATAAACACTGTCCAATTCCATAACTCAGCAGCAAATTTTATGGTGTCTGTGGAAAGGCTCGAACAATATATGCATATTCCAAGCGAAGCTCATACCATTATAGAAGGCAAGCGACCAGCACACAATTGGCCAGCTGTTGGTAAAGTAGTCATACACAATTTGAAGGTAAACATGTTCACCAAAATGAAAAACAGTGCATGATCATATACTTTACAGCTTAATATCTCAAAGGACTTTATGTAAGTGTCATCAAACAGGTCAAATATAGGCCTGATGCTCCACTTGTGCTTCGGGGCATAAGCTGCGTAATTGAAGGAGGGCAGAAAATTGGGATAGTTGGCCGGACAGGAAGTGGAAAGACAACTCTTATCAGTGCTTTGTTTCGTCTAGTAGAGCCTACAGAGGGAGAAATTATAATTGATGATCTTGACATCTCAACTATTGGACTTCATGATCTTAGATCACATCTTGGGATCATTCCACAGGATCCAACACTTTTCAGTGGCACTGTTAGATATAATCTAGACCCCCTTTCACAGTATACTGATCATGAAATATGGGAGGTAGTACTAGTGGTGCTTCTAATATGTTAAATTATAATGCAAAATTTTATGTTGTGATCACAAATCTAACTTAATGTTTTTGGCAAATTTTTGACAGGTTTTGCGGAAATGTAATCTCCAAGAGGTCATTCAGGAGAGGGAAGAGGGTCTGGATTCCTCAGGTAAGTTATCACATTATGTTCCTATTCTTTGTGTTGTCTTCAACTAACATGATCTTGGTTTCAGTTGTGGAAGATGGATTGAACTGGAGCTTGGGGCAGAGACAATTATTTTGCTTAGGACGTACGTTACTGAAAAGAAGTCGTATACTAGTGCTTGATGAAGCCACTGCATCTATGGACAATGCAACAGATTTTACAATTCAAAGGACTATAAGAAAAGAACTTGCAGATTGCACTGTGATAACTGTTGCTCATAGAATACCAACTGTGATGGATTGCAATGCAGTGCTAGCTATAAGTGATGGTAGGTTGTATATCCTCAACAATTATCATAATAGCTGTTTTCTAGTGACACTAACCAAAAGATGGTTTGACATGAATAGGAAAATTAGTAGAGTATGATGAGCCTGTGAAGCTAATAAGCAAGGATGGTTCACTATTTGGGCAGCTTGTGAGGGAATACTGGTCACATAGCGCCAATTCCAGCATCCACCTTGAAGATTAGTACTAACCAAGTTTGCATATCAAAATCCAACTCAACTCGCTCCGGAGGAAAACTTCGAATAGGACAAACGTATCTATGCCTCAATTGGATAAAATTATATGATATTTATATTTACATCAAAAGTTAATTACGTATGACTTATCAATAAAGCAGTGTTAATAGGTCAAAGAAATTGTGAGTGTCAATTACATGCCCAAAGAAATTTATTTTAAAATTTTGTTGACTTTAAAATTCAGTAAAGATCGTCATGTTTTGGCATAGGATTATAAACTATCATTAATATTAGTTTGACATAATATTAGTAGGTAGTCTGAGTGCAGTATGGCCCATACATCTCTGCGGGTTAAAGTTTTTCTGTACTTATAAATCAATAGATTTTGGAACTTGATGAATGTTGATTGCAATTTTTTTTTTTTTTGGTTGAATGTAACAAGTGAGATATATATATATATATTTTTTAATCTGATACAATTAAATAAACTGTAACATTGTATTTTCTTTGACAAAATAAATAAATAAATAAAAGGGGTTTATTAAGAAGTGAAGTCCAATTGCTAGCCAAAAAAAAAAATCCTAGGTTTCTCTTATAAATAGAATACAAAAGGTTTGTAGGCAAAAAGGAAAAGAAAAGAAAAATAATATATTGATAAACTCTCTATTTTTTTTTTATTCAATAATAGGTGAAGGAGATTAAGAAGGGTTTCTTTGATCTAAGATTTGGGTAAGTTTTCTTTCTTCCTTTAGTATGGTTATGTAGAAAAATTGATTTAGGGTATAAAATATATTTTGCTAGAAATATTGTATGTTGATATTGCAATTCTTTTGAAAGATTAGTGATTTTGATTAAGGATTACAAATGAATGATGTTAGTAGAGGCATTTAGAGTTGTTTTGTGATAAAAGTTTCATTAACCTATGTTAGATTATTGATTTTCAAAATCAAGGCATCTGAAAGGTTTCTTTTAAACTGATAATTGGTTGATTTGATGAATTTGTTTTGACAAGTTACGCTGCCCAGAAAATTACGAAATTTAATATGTAGATAGGTTCATATGTCTTCTGCTAGTATATGAAATTTCGTAATTTTTGGATGGCTGTAGAGCTTATAAAAATTCTTGAAGTAGGCTGGGGTCGGAATTAATTTTTCCTGGCAGTTTCTGAAAGTCCGATCGAAATGGATTTTTACCCATGTTAGAGACCTCCGTTTGATTTGAAATTTTTACTGGATGTTGGTTTATGTGTCTAGTTTATTCCTTTCAAATTTGGTGTTGATTGGAGGTCTAGGGATTTAATTAAAAATACTGCAGTAGACAATGTCAGTGCTGAAAATTGAAGTAAGAAAGATAGGATTTATGATTTATTTATTTAAGGTTGTTTCAATCCAATCAAGCCTATTTTAGAGATGAGAGTATAATATTGTGTACTCTGAAACTGTATAGGTTCTTGTGATCGTTGAGCTTAAATTTTGTGATTTTGGGTATTCGAGGTAAGTAAATTCATCCATGACGAATGTATGTTGTTATATGAATTTTGGAATATCGTGAAATTACGTTATGCTTAACATATTTTGTGTTAATGATTTTCACTTTGTTCATCTACTAGAAAAATGTTTTGCCAAAGTTTTCAAAATTATTTTACTTTCAAAACTTTGAAAAGTATTTTACTTTAAACCCAAGAATTAGCATAACGCAAAAACCATGTTTAAATTATAGATTGTATTTGAAAATTATTTTCTTTAAATTTATTTCCTATTATTGAATATGATACCGTTATGATTCGAAAATGTATTATTAGATTATGAAAATTGTGTTAGCTCATTGTCTATAGTTACCGTTCTGAGATATTGGTTCAGCTGGATCTCTGTGCGCACATATTTTGTTATTTTGGCCGCGTCATACGGTAAATTGTGACATATTTTGTTATTTCGACCGCATCACACGGTTAATTGTGATATATTTTGGCCGCGTCACACGGGGTACTTGTGACACTATATGATATGAGCTAACTTTTTATTTATATTGAATAAATGTATGTATTATATTGTATTTGATTTCGTTATTTTGTTATCCTAAATGACATTGATTGCAAACATGAAAAATGTTGATATATATATATGTATATATGGTTTTCAATTTTTGATTTTAGAATTCGATTATACATATTTATGTTTCATATTTCAACTCATAAAGGTAAATGCAATAATACCAATGTTATACATGAATTTACTTACCGAGTTGACGGCTCACCCCTCGTCTCCATCATTTTTGCAGAATAGTTAAGATCTATGGATGATGACTGTTAAGAGCTTGGGATTATTGATCATGGAAGCTTGATATTATTTGATGTTTAGTTTAAAGACTTTGATTTATTTCATTTTGAATATTGTAAGGTTGGAGATTAGAAACAAATTGTTATTTGTTAAATTTTAATTATTAGAGATTTTCTTTTGGAGACAATATTTGGATATATTTTGCTGAATACTTTTGCAATGGGAATAAATCTTTAGAGATTTTATGATTTAGATTGCTCGTAGCATCCTAATTTCTTGTTGCCAGAATTTGGGGTGTTACATAAACTTTATTCATCCTGTGTTTTTAATTGTTGAGATTTTGATATTACTTGATTTTATAAAAGACTAAAATGCAACAATTAATCAATTAATTGTTGACATTGACCAAATTAATTGTTTGAATGATCATGTGTAGTGGGAATCTAGGATCTGTTCTCTCCTCTTCCAGCAACTTTTCACGAATCACGATGGGGGGCGCATTTTTGGGATCATTCCACGTTAACTATTAACACAAGTCATATATGAAATTGGGATCTAAAAGACATTATTAGTTTATTATTTTTAAGCAGCTCATATATATATTTGTATTCATATATATAATACTTTTATAATTAGGTATAGTTGATTTTAAAAATAAGGACTAATCAATTAAATTCATCAATTATATTTGAAGTCAATTTTGCCTTAGCTCGTGTGAACAAACAAACAAACACACACCCATATATATGTGTGTATTTATATATATAAAATTCCAAAAAAAATGATTTTATAGTTAGGGTTGTTCCAAAATTATTTTTCACCATTAACCAATTTCTATTTGTGACTTATTTTTTTTTATTTTTTTTTTTTAGAATTTGATTCCTACTAATACATTTAATTTATTTTTTAAAAATAATTTCAGGACAGTTCTCACTAGAGAAGTATATAATAATTTTTGAGTTAAAAAAATAATAATAAAATAGCCGGAGATCATTGATTCTCAATTAAATGATAACTACTGTAATGCAACCAATGATCCTGCAGTTGTGATTAGAGGAGTGCTTGTATGTACATACAAAGCAAACAGTGCATGTACTCACAAGTCATATATGAGTAAACAATTTTTTTTAATAAAAAATTGTTTTTTAAAAAGAAAAAACACCTCTTGTGCAGGTTCAGCTTAAATGCACTAATTTAAGTCTCTCACTTGTCTTGGACACATTTTGTTGCTGCTTCTTCTGCCTTCAGGTTGGTTCTGGTACCTGCATTGCATTGTTCTGTTATCTGGATTTTCTGGCTCTTGTATTTTATGTCTTAACATGTGCCTGTGTGGTTGGTTGCTTATTTTAATCTTCTCTTTTACATGTGCCTGAAAATCAGTTCATTAAGAAATTATGTTTCCAGTGTTGTGTTTGTTTGCTTGATGTCCTCCCCAGTCAACATATTCTTATAGTTACCTGTTTGAAGATAGTATCGCATTATGCTACATTTGACTGTCCATATTCACTTAAATGACATAAACATTTACAACTAAACCAACTTATTTCATAAGTGATAGAACAGCTCAGGATGTTTGTTTTATATCTTTGTTCCTAGAGTTTTCTTGTTTTGTTCAAAAACCAAAGATTCCAATATGTAAACCTTATATTAATACCTCTTTAAATTGCAGATAATTAAAGTCATTTAGATTCAGCAGGGAAGAAAATGGTGTATGGATGGTATTTTGCAGTATTTCTGACTGTTCATATGAAACTACAAAGAGTGCTTGCAGTTCTGGTTACTTATCTATAGTTGATCCATACTCATGTATCAACCACACTACGATAATCTCTGTTGATATCATGCTCCTATTGATATGTTTTTTCATCTTCACTTATAACTTGTCCACTGGGAAGATTGTAGCATCTTCAGAGTCTCTTCAGAGTCTCAAAAGTTACCTTTAAAGCTAATTCTCTCATCCATTTTTATTGTACTTTTGGATTGGCTTACTTGGGCTGGGGAATGTTGCTTGTTAGTGAGACATTATATGAGGATCAGAGAGTTTTACCCCTACATAAATGGTTAGTGATGTTATTCCAGGGTTTCACTTGGTTGGTTCTAGGTTTGATCATAAGCCTGAATAAGTTGCACCTTTCGCGTAACAAGACAGTGAAGTTCTATTATCTTGTAGTCTTCTATGCAGGATTTTTATGCTTTCCATCTCTTTGGCAAGCAATAGTGGATAAGTCGGTCTCCGTTAAAATGGTCTTGGATATATTATCTTTCCCTGGAGCAATTCTGTCGCTCTTCTGTGCCTTTCAGGGACGTGGTAGTGTGCACGCTGATCTAGACAACAACAGTGGTGGTTACTGTACAGTTTTGCAAAGTGAGGGAACTGATGCATCTGATGGAATCAGATCAAGCGATAATGTTACTCCTTTTGCGAAGGCTGGATTTTTCAGTACAATGTCATTTTGGTGGTTGAATCCATTAGTGAAGAAGGGTAAGGAAAGGATTCTTGAGGATGAAGATATCCCACAATTGCGATCAGCAGATCAAACAGAGACATGCTACTCAATGTATATGGAGGAAATGAGCAAAAAGAAACTCATAGGATCATTTGATTCTGTCTCTATGTTCAGTAATTTTATTCTGCCAATCGAAAACTATTTTAGTTTCTGGGTTCTTCGTGTTGGCCAAGATTTTCACGTTGTCTGCTAGCCCCATCATTTCTTATAGCCTTTATCAAGGTTACTTCAGGAAATGAATCCTTTCGATATGAAACTTATGCACTGACTGGAGGCCTCTTGTTGGCCAAATGCTTAGTCTCACTTTCTGAGAGGCGATGGTACTTCCAAACGAGACTGATTGGACTTCAAGTAAGATCACTGCTATCTGCAGCAATATATCAGAAGCAACTACAACTCTCAAATGCTGCGAAGTTGACTTATTCTCTGGGTGAGATTGTGAGCTATGTCATGGTGGATGCTTATAAAATTGGTGAATTTCCATACTGGTTTCATCAAATATGGGCAACAAGCCTTCTCCTGTGTCTTGCATTAGGTTATATCTAGTACTCTGTAGGGTTGGCTACCATTGCAGCTTTAATAACCATCATGTTGACGTTTCTTGCAAGTTCTCCACTGACAAAATTGCTGCACAAGTATCAGACAAAGCTCATGGTTGCACAGGATAGGAGGCTGAAGATCACTGCAGAGGCACTTGCAAATATGAAGGTCTTGAAGTTATATGCTTGGGAGACACATTTCAAGAATGTTATAGAAGCTTCAAGGAAAAAGGAATTCGAGTGGATACTAAAAGTTTTGTCACAAAAAGGATACTATCTGGTGTTATATTATTCTTCTCCCATTCTAATACCGGTTGTTACATTCTGGACATGCTACTTCCTTAGCATACCACTTGATGCTAGTAAGGTTTTCACATTTCTAGCCAGTTTGCACATTGCTCGGGAGCAAATAAGGATGATCCCTGAAGTTGCGGGAATTTTTATTGAAGCAAAGGTTTCATTTTCGAGGATTGTGAAGTTCCTGGAGACACCGGAGCTGGAGAACACGAATACAAGGCAAATGATATGTGACAAAAATATGGATCGGTCCATTTTCATCAGGTCCTCAGAAATTTCATGGGACACTTGTTCTTCATTGAAGGCTACACTGAGGAACATACATTTGACAGTTAAATCTGGAGAAAAGGTAGCTATATGTGGAGAGGCTGGTTCAGGCAAATCAACCCTTTTAGCTGCAATTCTTGGAGAAGTTCCAAACATTAATGGCGCAGTAGTCCGTTATAAAAGTTAGCTACCTTCAATTTTGGAATGCTAATATTGATTTAGATGAATTACTGAAGCTTTTGGTTTCACAATTTTCAGGTTCATGTTTATGGAAAGATAGCATATGTTTCTCAGACTGCATGAATCCAAACAGGAACCATACAAGAAAATATTCTGTTTGGCTCAGTCATGGATGCAACTAGATACCAAGAAGTTCTTGAGAAGTCTTGCCTAGTAAAAGACCTCGAGATGCTTCCATTCAGGGACCTAACTGAAATTGGAGAACGAGGTGTTAATTTAAGTGGTGGGCAGAAGCAAAGAGTTCAATTAGCTCGAGCACTGTATCAGGGTGCAGATGTTTATCTCCTGGATGATCCTTTTAGTGCTGCTGATGCACATACTGCAACCACCCTGTTTAATGTAACAATTTGATGTCTTTAGTTTGGCAACTTATTATACCATAATATGCATTATGAAGCTAACATGTCCTGTTACAGGAATACGTAATAGTTGCTCTTTCAGGGAAGACTGTCTTACTTGTAACACATCAAGTTGACTTCCTTCCAGCTTTCAATTTGATTTTGGTTAGTTAGCTGTCATAATAATTTGATTCACAATATATTAGTCATTATTTAACCAAGAAGTTTCACCTAATTTTCATTTTCTTGGCAGTTCATGGCCGGAGGACAAATCCTAGAAGCATCTACTTATGATAAGTTGCTGGCCTCTTCTCTGGAATTTCAACACCTTGTCAATGCAAACAAAAACACTGCTGGCAGCGAGAGTGCTTCGAGTTTGGTTCTCTGACAACACCTGTGACTTCTAAAGGAGAGATCCGAAAGATTAACGTTGGTAAACAGTTAACTGCTCCTCAAGGAGACCAATTGATTAAGAAAGAAGAAAGAGAAACAGGAGACACCGGTCTTAAGCCTTACTTACAATATTTAAGGCATAACAAGAGCATATTGTACTTCTCTTCACAGTTTGTATTACACATGTTATTTGTAATTGGACAAATGATGCAAAGCTATTGGTTCACTGCTGAGATTCAGAATTCTCTTGTAAGCAAAGTGGAGTTAATTACAATTTACTCGGTGATTGGGTGTGTCTTACCTGTCCTTTTGTTCCTGAGATCCTTTTCAATCATTGTTTTAGGCAGAATAACATCAGAATCAATTTTCTCTACATTGTTGAGTTCTCTTTTTGGAGCACCTATGTCCTTTTATGATTCAACACCTCTGGGAAGGATACTCAGTCGGGTAAGAGTTTCATGAGTACAACTTAATGTCATCTTTGATTGTTTTCTGTACTAACATTTATATTTTCTGGTGACAGGTTTCCTCTGATATAAGTATCATTGACACTGAATTGGCTTTCCAATTATCAAAGGCAGTTGGCTCAGATTTGAATGCTTATTCCTGTCTTCTAATATTGGTTATTCTTGCTTGGCCAGTCCTTTTAGTCATCATACCAATGATTTATCTCTCTATACGTTTACAGGTACTAGATATGCACCGACCAACTTATTCTTGAGCTTTTAAAGGAAACTTATTCTAAAACATTCGAGTTTTTTTCTTTTTTGATTTGTCTGAACGAAAGAGGTACTACTTTGCTTCTGCAAAAGAATTAATAAGGATGAATGGCACAACTAAGTCTTCGTTAGCAAGCCACCTTGCTGAATCCATTGTTGGAGCCACGACAATCAGAGCTTTCGGGCAGGAAGATGGATTCTTTTCAAAACATCTGAAACTAATCGATGCAAATGCCAGTGCATACTTCCATAGTTCTTCTGCGGATGAGTGGTTAGTTCAACGCTTGGAAATACTGTGTGCAATTGTTCTCTCTTCTTCAGCTCTTGCCATGACTTTACTTCCTCTTGGAACTTCTGCCTCTGGTTAGTATAAATCAGGTTGAAAAAGTCTACCTTTTGACATAACCAGTTACTGCTACATTCTCATAATGTCCACGAATTTGATGGCAGGATTTATTGGCATGGCTCTGTCCTATGGCCTTTCACTGAATATATTCCTCATAAGCTCCATCCAATTCCACTGCTTGACAGCAAATTCTATTGTCTCTGCGGAAAGGCTAGAACAATATATGCATATGTTGTTAAATTTGATAGAAAACCAGCCTAGGAACCGTCCAGAAAAATCAATTACTGCACAAAAGAACAACCAGAAAACCTGCACAAAATAGCACAAAGAAAGTAGCAAAAAATTGCAAATAAACGGCTTCAAGACGCATAATAAAATCGCTTTCCTTAAGACGTTATTCGCCTCCACCAATTCTGTGATGCACCAAGTTGCGAATACGTCTCTAGGATACAATGAAACCGTATGTTTGTCTGTAATGTGCACTAGCGAAGACAAACCAGAACACCTTCGAATGATAACAAGTCTATCGGTAATAATTTTCTATTTCTGCAGAAAGTAGAATACTGTTTATTTTTATTTGTGAGAAACAAAGAATATATTGGAAGAAAAGAATGGAAGATCTATTAAAGAGAGATGTATTGATTGTGACATTCACATATATATAGATTTCTAATGGACACAACCTTTTACAAAATAATGTGTCTTTTCATTTTGAAAATTAAATTTTAATTTAATAGACATAATTTTTGCAAAACAATGTATCTTTTCATTTTGAAATTTAATAGACACAACCTTTGGTGAATAAATGTGTCTATTCGTTTTCAAATTCAATTTATTTTAAAAATTTCTTTAACAATCCTCCACCATTTTCAAAATAAATTTATTTGAAATTTTTTTACATAGACTTGAAAACTATATGCATAATTGAAAGTGTCTCTCGACTTGAACTTTCATTTAGTGAAAATGCATCAAAGTTAATCAAGGTGACATGGTAGGCAAGCTTTGAACCAGTAACCTTATTTGACTAACCGGACACATCTCACACATAGGTTTTAATTTTCTAAAGTATTCATAACACTGACACGTGGATTGGCCCTATGTCCCATATCCTATTTCATGAGTATTTTAGTAACTAACCAAGTTACATTGAAGACAGCACCATCTTCGATACTCACATAGGTAGATGTTATCAAAAATGCCCCTGTAAAACATTCCAACAGAAAACTGTTATAACTCTATTAAAAGCTTATTAGCTTATCATTCCCATAACATACAGGCATCAAACACTTTCACCTTTAGGACATAATAAACATTATAGTGCTTGCAATCACTACATATGATGTACTTTACTCATTAAACCCAAGATCTTGATGTTTCAAGTGTTGAGTTGAGGTTCCATCATTGGTGATTTTTAAGTTGGCTTCAGTCTCATTCCCCTTGATGTTTTATAAATTAAATCCCTTGCAAGGCCTTTTGTTACAGGGTCTGCCAAATTTTGACATGATTTTACAAAATCAATAGTTATTGCACCATTCATGAGCAATTGTCTCACATAACTATGTCTTAGGCCAATATGCCTAGATTTGTCATTGTATATTTGGCTATATACTCTAGACAATGTTGCCTCACTATCACAATGAATTGATAAAGGTGGCATTGGTTTCAGCCATAAAGGAATTTCTATCAATAAATTCTTCAACCATTCTGCCTCTTTACTGCATGATGCTAATGTAATAAATTCA
Organism: Litchi chinensis; assembly: GCA_019925255.1. Classification (NCBI taxonomy): domain Eukaryota; kingdom Viridiplantae; phylum Streptophyta; class Magnoliopsida; order Sapindales; family Sapindaceae; genus Litchi; species Litchi chinensis. Next base: position 2,754,084 of record CM034470.1, on the reverse strand, counting down.
GCAGCCATGATGGAATCTGCTATACAAGTTTGTTTTTTGGAACTCCAAGAAATAGCTCTTCCACCAAGCATGAAAATCCACCCGTTTGTGGATGCATGATCAATTCAATCAGTAATCCAACTGGCATCAGTAAATCCTTTTAAAACTAAAGGATAGCCAGAATAATGTATACCACAATTCAGAGTGTGCTTTAGGTATTTTAAAATTCTATACACTCCTTGCCAATGTAATTGATTTGGATTACTAGTATACCTACTAAGCCTTCCTACAGCAAATGATATCAGGTCTTGTACAAGTCATTGCATACATAAGACACCCTATAACATGAGCATACTCTAATTGAGATATTGCTCTTCCTGTGTTTGGGTATAGTTTTATGCTTGAATTAAATGGTGTGGATACTGGCTTGCAATCAAAATGATTGAACTTTTTAAATATTTTTCAATATAGTGTGATTGGGTCAATATCAAACCATTTTCTGTTTTTAAAATTTTAATACCTAAAATCACATCAGCAAGCCTCATGTCTTTCATATCAAAATTGGATGATAGTAATGTTTTTGTCAATTCAATATTTTCATTATCTGTTCCAAAAATTAACATATCATCCACATAAAGACATATAATCACACATTTGTTTCCTTTGAATCTACTATAAACACATTTATCAGATTCATGAATTCGAAAACCATTTGCAACAATGACTCTATCAAACTTTTCATGCCATTGCTTTGGAGCCTTTTTGAGAACATATAACGATTTGACAAGTTTGCAAACTTTGTGTTCTTGTCCTAGTACTATAAAACTTTCAGGTTGCTTGATTGTGCTCAAAATATCACCTTCGGCTAAGCAGTTATTATAGCAAGCTTTAAGGTATCGATCCCACAGAGAAGTGAACAACAAGAAGAATTCAAAACAGTAAAACTTTATAAAAATAAAGTTTAACAATAGAGAACAATTGAAGAGAAAATTATTTGAGGATTTTAATTGGAGAATGAATAAAAATATAAAAATGACAACCAATAGAGAAAATAGTAAGGCTTTGAGGATCACTTAATTATTTAATTATCTATTATCAAGTTTGATTTCAAATTACTACTCAATTGCATGTTTCACATCCCAAACAAACAATTGGAAAATATGGATTTGAAGATCAAATAAAAACACAGTGATAATTGCAAAACTCTTTACATTTAAGAACAAACTAGGATATAATTTATAAATTATTTAAGAACGACAATATATCAAATTGACAATACTGCAGTCAAAAATCAACTTATAAATTTATCAATCCAAAAACTATGATTTTAACATGAACCACATAAAAAAAACTTGACTGAATTTATATGAAACTGTAAAATATAATTTCTGAATTAAAACTTCAAAAAGAGTTTAACATAGACATTGAAAAGCTTGAAAATAAACAAACTTGAATAATAGTAACCTTACAATTAAGATCACCTCTCAGCCTCATTCTAATTTTAGCCTAACTTGCTCATTATTTTACACATTCCACAGAGAAAGTATGAAAATAATTTAGCAAGACACTTTCTTTCTGAAACACTGATTTTCTCCTTCAAAACTGGTTGCCTTGATGTGTTGGCAGACGCCCTATTTATAGAAGCAAAAAGCCTCTCCATAAGATCTTCACTTCACCGAAAAAGGAAGGCTTTCAAAATTCAAATTTGATTTCAAAATTCAAACAAACAAAATTTGTTCAAACTCTTTCCATCTTGATCACAAGTTTGTCCCAATCTATCACCAAAAATCACTACTACTTCCAAAATTTTGAGAGACAAATTAAATTCCAATTTATTTCCACAAATCACTCCATCAATCATATCTCATCCAACTTTTTGAAATTCAAATTTAAAAGTCAAATTTTTCCTCCATCATCTCCACAAATCACTTGATCATTTTTGAAATTTGAAAATCAAATCTGGTGGGAATGTATGGGCCATGAAGCTTTGGACTGGAGAAATTTGGGGTCTGACTGTCTTTGTGTTCAACTACTGAACCCCGGTAACATACAAGTCTTGTGCACTTGAGTTGATATCCTTTAAATTGAGCCTTTTGATTTTATTTCTGAAAAAAACCATAAACCCAAATTAAGTACACATAAATTATGTCAAAGTTATCAATTTCATGAGCATAAAAACACATTAAATCAAATGATCAAACCAAATGCATTCGTAAAAATAATCAAATCAAAATGTTTAATAAATAACATATTATTGACAAATGCAATCAATTTTCTAATATTAAAATTATATTTTTATGCTCTAATCATTGCTCCATGTAAATTTCCTCATCTAGCTCTCCGTTAAGAAAAGCTATTTTTACATCCATTTGATGGATTTCAAGGCGATAAATTGATGTCAATGCTATCAATGTTCTTATAGTAGCAATTTTTGCAACTGGTGCATATGTATCAAAATAATCAAGACCTTTTTGGGTAAAACTTTTTACTACTAACCTTGCCTTGAATTTATCAACGGTTCCATCAACATTCATCTTCCTTTTGAAAATCCATTGCAACCTATTGGTTTTTATCCGGATGGTAGATCAACCAATTTTCAAGTCTTATTTCCTAATATAGACTCCATTTCATCATTAATTGCTTTTTTTTCAAAAAGCAACATGATGTGACTTCATTGCTTCCTCAAAAGTGAGGGGATCCGATTCAATTATCGGCGAGACTATTATCTGTCGCACATGTATATCTCTAGTACCTTTAACTAGATACACAATGAAGTCAGGGCCAAAAGATTTTTCTTTCCTTACCCTTTTACTTCTCCATATTTCGGGAGGATCCTCTATTACAATTTTTTTTAGTACTGCCACCTTTTCTATAGGTGCATCAGAATTCACAATTTTAGGAATTTCAAAAAATCTAGATTCATAGAATATGGCATCTCTAGATTCTATAATAGTATTAATCTCAATATAATTATTAGGTTCAGTTACCAAGAACCTATAAGATTTACTATGTTCTGCATAACCTAAAAATATATATTCTACGCCTTTCTCACCTAGTTTCTTTATCTTAGGTTCTGGTAATTTAACTATGGCTCTACATCCCCAAACTCTAAGATAAGATAAATTAGGTTTCCTTTTCTTCCAAAGTTCATATGGAGTAGTCTTAATATTCTTATTAGGTACTCTATTTAGTATATAACATACAGTTAATAATGCTTCACCCCAAAAACCTTTACTTAAACCTGAATTAGAAAACATTGAATTCACCATTTTTATAAGTGTCCTATTTTTCCTTTCTGCTACCCCATTCTGTTGTGGTGTGTATGTTGTAGATGTTTCATGTATAATACCAATAGATTCACAAAATTCAGGAAATTGATGTTCACCACCTTTGTCACTCTTAAGAATTTTAATCTTTGTATTACATGCATTTTCTACTTCAGCCTTATAAATTTTAAATTTATTTAATACTTCATTTTTTGAGTGCAACAAATAAATATAACAATATTTTGAATAATCATCAATAAATGTTACAAAATACTTTTTCCCACCTCTAGTAGGATTACTATGAATATCACATACATCACTATGAATTAATTGTAATAAAGATGATGTTCTTTCAATTTTAGGAAAGGGAGTTTTTGTTTTTTGAGCACATACTTTACATTTTTCATGCATATCATAATTATATCTAGGAATTAATTCTAGATTAACCATATCATGCAACCGTTTAATATGAACATGTCCTAAACGATTATATCATAAAGATAATGAATCAATAATATAAACAGAAGAAATATTCATTTTATTGATATTGAGTTTAAACATACTCTCATACATATAACCCTTTCCAACAAAAATTCCACCTTTAGACAATACAAACTTGTTTGACTCAAATACAAGTTTGAAGCCAAACTTATTAAGAAGACTCTCAGATACAAGATTTTTTCTAACTTCTGGTACATGATAAACATCAGTTAAAGTAAGAACTTTTCCAGAAGTGAATTCAAGTTGCACTTTGCCTTTTCGTTTTATTGTTGTAGTAGAAGAATTTCCCATGCACAAGACACTTCCATCTTCAATTGATTCATAAGATGTGAAAATGCTACGATCTTTGCACACATGTTTGGTTGCACCCGAATCAATCCATCAAACAAAGTCATATTCGAGAACATTAATCTCGGATATCATGGCCACAAAATTTGAAATCGAACCTTCCTTTCGTTTCTTAAGAAATCGACAATCTTTCTTGAAATGGCCGGTTTACCACAATGGTGACAAGAAAATTTCTTTTTCTTTCCATTTGGGTTCACCGTTGTTGCAACTTTTCTCTTCTTGTTGCCTTTTGGGTGTTGGGGCTGTTTAGACTCATTTTCTTCCACCATATTTATTTTGGAAGACACAATGGGCTGCTCATTACAACTAGTACGTCTATTCTCTTCTTCAATACGAAGATAGTTGCCCAATTCCTCAAGAGAGATGTCTTCCTTTTTGTGTTTAAGACTATTTTTGTAGTCTTTCCAAGATGGAGGAAGTTTATCAATAATAGAAGAAACAACAATTGACTCATCCATATGCATTTTGTGTTGTTGGAATTGATTGAAAATATGCATGATTTCATGAAACTGCTCAATAATCGGCCTACCATCAACCATTTTGCATTGAAAATATTTAGAGGTCAAAAATTTCTTACTTGTGGCATCCTCTGTCATATACTTGGCCTCCAAGAGATCCCATATTTCTTTGGCTGTTGATTTGTTGTGGTATTGATCAAAAAGTTTATTGGACATGGCATTGCAAATGTATCCCTTACATATGTAGTCATCTTGTTCCCATTTCTGTCGAGTTCGAGTTTCTGCCAAAATCTCATTTTCAGGCTCTAGCAGCTTTGGTGTTGTGAGCACATAAACAACTTTGAGAGTTGTCAAAAGAAAATGTAATTTCTTTTGCCAACGCCTGGAATTTTCGCTATCAACCGCTCCGATTTGACAAAATCCACAGCAAAATCATGCAGCGATGCTACTGGTGCCATTGTTGAATAATAACGTTTTAAGATTGTTGTTAAATTTGATAGAAAACTAGCCTAGGAACCGTCCAAAAAAATCAATTACTGCACAAAAGAACAGCCAGAAAACCTGCACAAAATAGCATAAAGAAAGTAGCAAAAAATTGCAAATAAACGGCTTCAAGGCGCGTAATAAAATCGGTTTCCTTAAGACGTTATTCGCCTCCACCAATTCTGTGATACACCAAGTTGTGAATACGCCTTTAAGATACAATGAAACCTTATGTTTGTCTGCGATGTGCACTAACGAAGACAAACCAGAACACCTTCGAATGATAACAAGTCTATTAGTAACAATTTTCCATTTCTGCAGAAAGTAGAATACTGCTTATTTTTATTTGTGAGAAACAAAGAATATTTTGGAAGAAAAGAATGGAAGATCTATTAGAGAGAGATGTATTGATTGTGGCATTCACATATATATAGATTTCTAATGGATACAACCTTTTACAAAACAATGTGTTTTTTCATTTTGAAAATTAAATTTTAATTTAATAGACACAATTTTTGCAAAACAATGTATCTTTTCATTTTGAAATTTAATAGACACAACCTTTGATGAATAAATGTGTCTATTCGTTTTCGAATTCAATTTATTTTAAAAATTTCTCTAACAGCATGTTCCTAACAAAGCTGAAACTATTGTACAAGGCAAGCGACCAGCAGACACTTGGCCAGCTATTGGTAAAGTAGAGATTAACAATTTGAAGGTATACAGTTCCATTTGTGCCTAACTATTTGCTGGTTAACTATTTCCAAGAATAACATATTAAACTATATAATATCAAACAGGTCAAATATCAGCCTGATGCTCCATTCGTGCTTTGGGGGATAAGCTACACAATCGAAGGAGGGCACAAAGTTGGGATAGTTGGCCGGACTGGAAGTGGAAAGACAACTCTTATTAGTGCTTTGTTTCGTCTGGTGGAGCCTGCTGAGGGGGAGATTATAATTGATGGCCTCAACATCTCAAAAATTGGTCTTCATGATCTAAGATCACATCTTGGGATAATTCCACAGGATCCAACTCTTTTCAGTGGCACTGTCAGATACAATCTAGACCCCCTTTTACAGTATACAGATCACAAAATATGGGAGGTAGACTTTCTAATATGATATAGCATAACGCAAAATCTTATATACTTCCTACATTTCTAATTTCTTACTTGTCTTTTCATAAAATTTTTTTAAGGTTCTGAGAAAGTTTCATCTGCAAGAGGTCATTCAACAGAAGGAAGAGGGTCTGGATTCCTTAGGTAAGAAATAAACTAGCATTCCTATTCTTCTGTTTTATACAAGTAACAAGTTTCTGGTTGCAGTCGTAGAAGATGGATTAAACTGGAGCTTAGGACAGCAACAATTATTCTGTTTGGGATGTGCATTATTGAAGAGAAGTCGTATACTAGTACTTGATGAAGCCACTGCATCAATTGACAATGCAACAGATTCTATAATTCAAAAGACTATAAGAAGAGAATTTGCAGATTGCACTGTGATAACAGTAGCGCATAGAATGCCAACTGTGATGGACTGCAAAGCAGTGTTAGCTACAAGTGATGGTAAGTTGTACCAACTGTGATGGACTGCAAAGCAGTGTTAGCTATAAGTGATGGTAAGTTGTATATCTTCAGCATTTTTAATCAGGGCTGTTTAGTTTTTGTCTAGTGATACTAACCAGAAGATGGTTGGGTTTGAATAGGGAGATTAGTAGAGCATGCTGAGCCAGTGAAGCTAATAAACACGGAAGGTTCACTGTTCGGGCAGCTTGTGAAGGAATATTGGTCTTACAGCGCAAATTCCACTTTCCACCTAGATGATTAGTACCAATGAAGTATGTTTGTTTTGCCGAAGAAGCATGACCTTTTTTTTACGTTTGGATTTCCAAATTGTGGATTTTGTATTCAGATTCTGAGTTATGTAATAAGCATTTTACTGCAGTGCTATTGTTATACATGCTGATTTAATTTTTTGATACATAGCTTGTTGCTGTAATCAAAATGGCATTCTTTATTACTGAAAATTTATCATATGGAAAGGCCAACAATGAGATTATTTCATCCATTAATGTTGTTTTGATGTAACAAAAAATATTACTCACCATATACATTCAACAGTTAAGATTTGCATTGAATTTATTATAAAATCTTGAATTGCTTACTAGATAAATGGTGACACCTATATCATAATATATATAAATCACAGAAAAAAAGCACTTGACAACTTGCAAGTTGACATTGACCAAATTAATTAAACAAGATAAGAAAAGGAGGCTAGGATCTCGTTCCAGAATATATTGTTCAATTAAACATTTTCTTGGTAGCTGGAGACACATGCGGTTCATATATATATATGAGAACAGATTTGACAATCCAACAGATTCTATAATTCAAAAGACTATCAAAAACAGCATTTTCAACTTGCACTATGATAACAGAAGCTCATAGAATACCAACTGTGATGGACTGCAATGCTATACTTGCTAGAAGTGATGGGTAGTTGTATTTCTTCAACTATTTTAGTTACGGCTGTTCATTTTTTCAGTGATACTAACCAAAGATGCTTCGACATGAATAGTGAAGTTAATAAACAACAAGAATGATTCGCTATTCGGGCAGCTAGTGAAGGAATACTGGTTTCACAAAACAAATTTCGGAAGATTAGTATAATCATGTATCCAGGGCTTGAGTCTGCTCTCAAGTTTATAAAATCCAAAGATTTTCATTCTTAGCCTTTAAATAGATTATATTACTTTATCTTTGTCTATGGTGTTGTATAGACCAATAAATATTATCTGTCAGATAGATTTATGCATCCTATATTATAATAAAAACTTAAAGGGAACAAGAACCTGTCAAGCTTGCAAGTTGGCATCGACCAAGCCAATTATGTGCACGATCTTGTAAATTAAACAAGTTTAGCATGATTAACGACGATTTGTTTTTCTTTCATTCAATTCTTGCTCTATAGAGAAAGAACAAGTTGATCTTATTTTATATAAATGTAGTCCAAAATGAGGTTCAAACTTTATTTGCAGTACAAATTATTATCATTTTCATAGCAGCTCATGACACAATTTGGTTGGTTGGTTGGTTGATGTAATACAGTAATTGACAAACTATTCAGATTGTATTGTCAAAAACACGTTACTGGATCCTTTTTGCAAAGGAACAGCTCTACTTGTTTCCAGTCTGGATGTTAAAGTCTAGGAATTTTCTAGATACACTAAGGTTTGTATTTTGTGTTTTTTGTTTTGATTTTCAGATTGTCATAGATTAGATGATAAAGTTGTGATAATCCATACTTTAAGGAATATGTTATGTTTAAGTAAAATCAGTATGGGTTGGGTTGCGGTGACTAACAACTCTTGTAACACACCAATTTGTCATAAAAATCAATATAATGCAATATTTAATCAATCACTTAAATCTCAAAAATTAAAACTCAATTAATGAAAAATTTCGTAAAATATTAACTCAATAACATAATTTATCTCAACACCTCAATAAAAATCTTAAACAACTCAAATCTACAAACATTCAAAATTCATCCTTATATTTGAGTCTTAACCAATGAAACAAACTTAAATGGTTCTTTAATAATAGGAAAAGATATAACCATAATAGCCAAACTGAAATCCTTCTCCAAAAGACATCAATTACTCAAAGTCATCCCTCAAGATAAATAATGCCTACTAATAGAGACAAAGGGTGAACTGTTAATTAATAGGTAAACATTATATATTACAATATAATATATAATCAAAAAGATATTTTATAATTTTATAAAGTAGCTTTATAGTAAGAATAAAACTGTAATTTCATAGTAATTGAAAAATAACGAATATAGCAATGTCAATTAAACATTTAACGATATAATATATAAAATATTCAATTTTCAAAATCAAAATCAATAAAACAATAAAACATTTAATAATACGATACATAAAACATTCATTATTTAAATCGAAATTAAAATAACAAAAAATATTTCATATGCGAATTTAAATAAATTGGAAGTGACTTCTGTCACGTAATATTATTCACATCTATAATCCCGGTGCAGGGCCAATATAATTAGCACCTATAATCCCGATGCGGGACCAATATAATTAGCACTTGTAATCCTGATACAGGACCAATACAATTTATACCTATAATCTTGGTGCGTGCCAATATAATTAATGTTACGCAAAAATAAATATTACAGTTGGACCAATACAATACAATTATGACACTTTTAATCTTGGTGGCTAGGCCATTACAATTAAATGAACTACAGAGAAATGAATCAAAACATTTTTCTTACAATCACGACTACAATACATATAATTCTTTTCAAATACGGAGGAATACTTTTAATAAAACATATCATATTTTTCAAATAGGAAGACAATACTTTTAATATCATCGAATCATGTACATAAAACATATATTTGAGGATGCAAAATCATTAAATAAAAATAATAAAATAAAGTTGAAAAATTAAGGTTTCATTCGAATTATTTAAAAGAACCAATTAAAGTATTTTTGAAATTAAACATATAATATATTAAAGCAATATATAAGGTTTACTTACCTCTTCACTTATCCCAATATAGAAAATAACTTTACGAATTTAATCTTTCTTATCAACCTAAAATCACATCACAAAACTCATAAATATAAAAGGAAATTGTAACTTACTAAATTAATGTAAGTCCAAATACCATTAAAATCCACTACTGTCAACATTACTTCACTGATGTAGTCTACTTTCTCCATTTTCAATAAATTGTATATCAGATCAATTGTCCTGAAAATGAATATGCTCTAAAGACTCAAAACAAATACCACAAAAATTTTCAGCCTTAAATATTTCTGTTAATCTATCAACTTAGACCTATGAATCCAAATCAAAACTATATCGATATCAATTTCGAAACTGAACCGCCCTTGATCTCCGAATTTTTTTAAAATAAATCGTTTCATAAAAATCCTTCAAATTTTAATGGCTCACAGAGGACTTATATTGGTTCATACAAAAATTTATTGACACCAAAATAACTGCATGTCTAAAAATTTCAAAACTCAATCTAATTCAGTACTGTCCAAATTTTTATGTCATTGAATCAAAGGTGATCAAAAATTCGTAATTAATTACACACTTATCATATGACCATGGAATTTGACAAAATATGACCTAACATCCTAAGGATCATACAAATTTCATAATTTTATATCTTCATTTGCCTATTCATACAATTAAACAAATCCGATAGTGCTATTAAGAAGCAAATTTCCAGCAACCTCTATTTCCTCCATAAAAAATCCATAAAATTTTTAATCTTATTTTGAAGTAACTTCAAACATAACAATATGATATTATAAGTCTATCATATCCTAAATTCCTGATATTAATAAATAAAAATATGAAAGAAAGATAATAGACCTACTTGATTTGTAATCAACTTTCACAATCAATCTTGAACTTCAAACTTGTCATGGTTGAAGGTTTAACTCTATTGATGGAGAAAAAAAAATTGAATGATACATGAGAGTTTTCAAGGGAGAGAAGTGGCTGTTGAGAATGAAGAAAAATAATATATATATATATATAATATATGAAACTTCAAACCCTAATAGCGATTAGGAAAAATATATAAATATATATTTTTGCCCTTTTTTTTATTCTTTCTATTCTTGGCATAGCTACCAAATTCATCCAATTGGACTTTTGTTTAATTGGTTTGATATTATTATACAACTTGAACTTATACTCAATTTGAGCCCATTTATTAATTCTTATTTGGGCATAATTAATCTCCTGAGTACTTAAATTCAACCTTTATAACTCTTGTACTAAAAACTTGTAATATAAATATGTTGCTGAATGAAAACTGATGCAGTACCTTTTCCAGCATTTTTTTTCTTGTTTTTCCATCTCAAAGCTCTCTGCCATTTTTACTCAACAATGGATAGATAAATTGAAATATCTCAATGATCTGACGGTATTTCTCATACATTGATTACAAAGATTAGCATATCATTTTTAATCTCAAAAAATAATCATTGTATGTACATGTGAAATGTTAAAGGAATCATGTGTATCCTTTAGAAAGAAACCCTCCTACATAACATGCTATTTGACTTGTAGACGACCCCATATGCATATTACAAAGCATAGAAAGACAGCATCTGTTTCTAAATAGTTCCATTTCAGAAATCCCACTTCTTTGTCCTTGGAAGCATTGTGTTGCTTAACCTTCAGTCCTCTGGTTGGTTTAAAGAGTTAGTCTTTTCTATCTTTGTTTTTCTGGTTCTTGTACTTTTGACCATGATATGCATATGTTGATATTATCATTGTTTTTCACTTGTCTTTTAAAGTCATTCTACATGTTTGACAGTAAAAAGTGGTCAGCTTCAAGTTGTTTTTTGGATAAAAGTTTACAGGAAACTCTATGTAGTTTTATAAGATAAAAATCGAAGTCACTGGAGAAATCCTGTTTTTGTGAGGCTTCAATGATATCTAATAAGCTTGTCTGTATTTGAAATGGTATGAAACTTCTAATAAAGTGTTGTGTGTATAGCAATTGTCTCATTGATTCTTCCGATTTACTTGACTAGTATTACCTCTGCTTTATTCCAAAGTTGGAATTTGTAATTCCTTTTACCTCTTTAACTTGCAGTTATCTAAAGTCACTGAGATTAAGCATGGAAGATGGTGTCTGGAAAAGTTTTTGCCATGATTCCAAGTGTTCACATGAAACTGCAAAAATATGCTATACTGGTTTTTTATCCATAGCTGATCCATACTCCTGTATTAATCATGCTATAACAATATCTGTTGATATCCTGGTCATATTTATATGCTTATTCATTGTCATTTATAAGTTATCTAGACGAAAGATTATAGAACCCTCACAGCCTCAAAAATTACCTTTAAAGATATTATTCTCTGCCATTTACAATGGTACTATGGCTTTGGCTTACTTGGGGTTGGGGTTATCAATGGTTAGTAAAAAAGCATACGAAAATCAAAGTATTTTACCTTTGCATAAATGGTTAGTGTTGTTAGTCCAGGGATTCACTTGGTTGCTTCTAGCTTTGACAATAGGCCTGAATAAGAGCACTTTCCACATAATGGTACAGTCAAGTTGTGTTATCTTATAATCCTCTATTCAGGATTTCTGTGCATTTTATCTATTCGAAAAGCAATTTCAGAAAAAATTGTGTCAACTAAAATGGTCTTGGATATGGTATCTTTCCCTGGAGCAGTTCTATTGCTCTTTTGTGCCTTGCAAGGATGTGATCGTGTGGACACTAATGTAGACAACAACCATGAATCTCTGATGCAATTTTGCAAGGTGAGGAAACGAATGCATCCAATGATACTGGTGCAAACAACAATGTTACTCCCTTAACAAATGCTGGATTTTTTAGTAATGTGTCATTTTGGTGGTTGAATCCACTGATGAAGAGAGGCAAGAAGAAAATTCTAGAGGATAAAGATATTCCACAATTGCGACCAGAAGATCAAGCAAGGACATGCTACTCCATTTTTGTGGAGCAAATGAGCAAACAGAAACAAAAACGATCATCTGATTCCCCCTCCATGTTGTCAGTAATCTTATTATGCCAATGGAAAGCTATTTTAGTTTCAGGATTGTTTGCAGTGATCAAGGTTCTCACATTATCCACTGGCCCACTGTTTCTTAGAGCCCTTATTAAGGTTGCTTCAGGAAAAGAATCTGTTAAATACTGGCCTTATGCACTGACTGGAGGCCTCTTCTTGGTCAAATGCTTAGAATCATTATCTGAGAGGCAATGGTATTTCCGAACAAGACTGATTGGACTCTGTCAACGCGTGGAATTGGTCGACCGAAGATTTTAGGCCCAATACCTGTAATCAAAGAGCAACAAAACAGACAAACAAGAGATAGTGCTAAGAGATTTTTTACATGGTTCGGCAATGACGCCTATGTCCATGGGTCACTCTCAATCTATTTTAGCAGAGTGACCATATCACTAATACAATGAGCTCTCTCTCTCCACAAATAATTTCACTCCTATTTATAGAGAGAGATTTACAATTGAGTGTAGTACACGTAAAGAAATCAACTACTTTGACATAATATTTATTGCATTGACTAACAACTCTGTTATAGTTGTACTGCATTAATTGCCCCTTAGAATTTGGGATTGCTGCCTGAGATCTGAGAGCTCCATCCTGCTAGCTGCGAGCTGTGAGCTGGATGCTGAGATCTAAGAGCTGAGAGCTCCATCCTGCTAGCTGCGAGCTGCAAGCTGGATGTAGCGAGCTACGAGTTGGATGCTAAGACCTCAGGTCTGAGAGCTGAGAGCTGCAAGCTAAAGGTAGCTAGCTGCGAGCTGGTCAGTTCCTTGGATTGGTTCTTTGGGCTTTACCAGCCCATTTTTGCAGTCCCAAAAACACCCGTAACAGACTCCAAGGAAGATCAATGCTATCTGCAGCAATATATCAGAAGCAACTACGACTGTCAAATGTCGCAAAGATGACTTATTCTCCGGGTGGGATTGTGAGCTATGTCACGGTAGATGCTTATAAAGTTGGTGAATTCCCCTATTGGTTTCATCAAATATGGACAACAAGCCTTCAATTGTGTCTGGCACTAGTTGTTGTCTACTATTCTGTGGGGTTGGCTACAACTGCAGCTTTAATAACCGTCATATTGACTATGGTTTCAACTTCTCCAATGTCCAAATTGCAGCACAAATATCAGAAAAAACTCAAGGTTGCGCAAGATGGAAGGCTGAAGGTCATTACAGAGGCACTGACAAATATGAAGGTCTTGAAGTTGTATGCTTGGGAGACACATTTCAAGAATGTTATTGAAGGTCTAAGGAAAGAAGAATTCGGATGGATATGTAAAGTTCTTTTACAAAAAGGGTACTATCTGGTTATTTTTTATTCTTCTTCCATTCTAATACCGGCTGTTACTTTCTGGGCATGCTATTTCCTGAAAATAGCATTTAATGCTAGTAATGTTTTCACATTCCTAGCCAGCATACACATTGCTCAGGAGCAAATAAGATGGATACCTGAACTAGCTGGAATTCTCATTGAAGCAAAGGTTTCATTTTCTCGGATTGTGAAGTTCCTTAAGGTGCCAGAGCTAATGAATGCGAACGCAAGGCAAATTCAAATTGACAAAGATATGGATCTGTCCATTTTCATAAAGTCTGCTGAAATTTGGTGGGAAGCTTCTTCTTCGTTGAAGGCTACATTAAGGAATATAACTTCGATGGTTAAACCTGGAGAAAAAGTAGCTATCTGTGGAGAGGTTGGTTCAGGGAAATCCACTCTTTTAGCTGCAATTCTTGGCGAAGTTCCAAAAATCAATGGCACAGTAAGTCCAATAAATATGGAAATTTTTATTTATGCAATTTCAATGAGACACTTGATTATAAGTATGCATATTTGTATGGTTTGGATGATATTTCAATTTATGGCTGCTTATGCCTTTATCAAGGACTACAAAGCTGCTCTTTGATTAAAATTTAAGCAATTACTTCTAGAGACTATGTCAAATTATATAGAGTAAGTAATGGTTTCTGACTTCATATTTCCAGGTTGAAGTCTATGGAAAGATAGCATATGTTTCACAGACTGCCTGGATCCAATCAGGCACCATCCAAGAAAATATACTGTTTGGCTCTGCAAATGATCCAGTTAGATACCAAGAAGTTCTTGAGAAGTCTTGCCTGGTCAAAGACCTTGAAATGCTTCCTTTCGGAGACCTCACTGAAATAGGGGAAGGAGGTGTTAATCTAAGCGGTGGGCAGAAGCAGCGGGTTCAGTTAGCTCGTGCACTCTATCAGGATGCAGATTTGTATCTCTTGGATTATCCTTTTAGTGCTGTGGATGCACATACTGCAATCAGTTTATTTAATGTAACAGTTTTTACTTTTTCTTTACGTAGCAATTTATTCCTCTAGTGATGCTGTTCTCTTGATGAAGCTAACATGTCTTGATACAGGAATACGTAATGGGGGCTCTGACAGGGAAGACTGTCTTACTCATAACCCATCAAGTTGACTTCCTTCAAGCTTTTGATTCAATTTTGGTGAGCCAATCACCACATTATTTTGATTATCATCCTTAGAGAAAATTGAAAGTAAACCTTTGCATGTTGGTTTCAGCTATCTGCCATGATATATGAAGTTACTATTCAAGGAATGAGTTCATTAAAAATTATATTTTCTTAGCAGTTGATGGCTGGAGGGGAAATTCTAGTAGCAGATACTTATGATAGGTTACTGGCTTCTACACCTGAATTTCAAGACCTTGTAAATGCACACAAAAACACTTCTGGTTCGGAGAGGCACTTCGCATCTGCTTCTAGCTCTAGACCTATGACTTCAGAAGGAGAAATCCAGAAATATAATGTTGGGAAAGAGAAAATAACACCTCTGGGGGATCAACTGATTAAGAAAGAAGAAAGAGAAACAGGAGACACTGGTCTCAAGCCTTACTTGCAATATTTAAGGCCTGATAAGGGGTTTTGGTACTTCTCTTTCCAAGCTGTATTACACATGTTATACATAATTGGACAAGTTATACAAAGTTATTGGTTGGCTGTCAACATTCAGAATTCTCTTGTAAGCAGAGTGAAATTGATCAAAATATACTCAGGCATTGCATGTGTCTTGCCAGTCCTTTTGCTCGTGAGATCATTTACAATAGCTCTTTTGGGGTGTCGAAAATCAAAATCTATTTTCTCTGCATTGATGAGCTCTATTTTTCAAGCACCAATGTCCTTTTACGATTCAACACCTGTAGGAAGGATACTCAGTCGGGTAAGAGTTTTGTAGGTACAGCATAATGTCATCTTTCATACAAGTGACTGAACTTACATTTGCCTCTTTTGTTGTAGGTTGCCTCTGATATGAATATCATTGACATGGAATTGGCTTTCAAGTTATCAACTGTAGTTGGTTCAAATTTGAACGTTTACTCCACCTTTCTAATATTGGCCATACTTGCTTGGCCAGTCCTAATTGTCATCGTACCAATGATTTATCTCTTTATATTCATACAGGTATTAGATATGCACCAACGGCTACTTCCTGTTGCATGTGTAAACATTTTCATTCCAAAATTCCCATCTCTCGACTTTTAAAACATATGTGTTTATTTCTTTTTGTCTAAACAAAAAGAGGTACTACTTGGCTTCTGCTAAAGAACTAAGGCGAATGAATGGCACAACAAAGTCTTTGTTAGCTAGCCACCTTGCCGAATCCATTGCTGGAGCCACAACAATCAGAGCTTTTAGGCAAGAAGATGGATTCTTTTCAAAGAGTCTAATACTCATTGATGCAAATGCATGTTCATACTTCCATAGTACTTCAGCAGATGAGTGGTTAATCCAACGTCCAGAAATACTATGTGCTGTTGTTATCTCTTCTGCTGCACTTGCCATGACTTTACTTCCTCTCGGACCTTCTGCCTCTGGTAAGTACCAATAAATTGTTACTATAATATACCTAGGATTTCTTGTGAATTTATTTTAATGGCATGCAGGAATTATTGGAATGGCTGTGTCCTATGGCCTCTCCCTTAACTTATACCTCATATATGCTGCTAAAATCAACTGCTCAGCAGAAGAATTTATTGTTTCTATAGAAAGGCTAGAACAATATATGCAGATTCCTAGTGAAGCTCCAACTGTTGTAGAAGGCAAACGACCAGCTAAAAATTGGCCAGCAACTGGTAAAGTAGAGATTCATAATTTGAAGGTAAAAATGTTCCTTAGATGGAAAACCAGTGCCTAATTCTTTATAGCATTTACAAGAACTATATATTAATCTAAGTTGTATCAAACAGGTCAAATATAGGCCTGATGCGCCACTCGTGCTTCAGGGCATAAGTTGCATAATTGAAGGAGGGCAGAAAATTGGGATAGTTGGGCGGACTGGTAGTGGAAAGACAACTCTTATCAGTGCTTTGTTTCGTCTAGTGGAGCCTACCGAGGGAGAAATTATAATTGATGGTCTTAATATCTCAACTATTGGACTTCATGATCTAAGATCACATCTTGGGATCATTCCACAGGATCCAACTCTTTTCAGTGGCACTGTCAGATACAATCTAGACCCCCTTTCACAGTATACCGATTATGAAGTATGGGAGGTAGTGTTACTTCTAACATAATATACAAGCAAAATTAGCATGTCCTTGTGATCATATTTGTAACTAACTTGGAGTGTTTTTTCTTGCGATTGGTGAAAGGTTCTGGGAAAGTGTCATCTCCGTGACGTCATTCAAGAAAAAGAAGCCGGTTTGGATTCCCTTGGTAAGAAATTATCTAGTATTCATTTTCTCTCATATCATATACAACTAACAAATCAATGGTTGCAGTGGTAGAAAATGGATCAAATTGGAGCCTGGGGCAACGACAACTATTCTGTTTGGGACGTGCGTTATTGAAGAGAAGTCGTGTACTTGTGCTTGATGAAGCCACTGCATCAATTGACAATGCAACAGACTCCATACTTCAAAAAACTATCAGAAGAGAATTTGCAGACTGCACAGTTATAACAGTTGCTCATAGAATACCAACCGTTATGGACTGCAATGCAGTGATAGCTATAAGTGATGGTACACTGTACTTCAACCATTTCAATAAGGGCTGTTCAATGTGTTAGTGATACTAACCAAGAGATAGTTTTGACATGGACAGGGAAACTAGAAGAGTAAGATGAACCAATAAAGCTAATATACAAGGATGGCTCACTATTTGGGCAGCTTGTGAAGGAATACTGGTCTCACAGCGAAAATTCCTGCATCCACCTAGAAGATTAGCAGTATCCATCAGAAATGCTTCTTTCTACTACCCATTTCTTTGTAGTGAGTATACTTGACAAGCGAACACGCTTTTTTTAATCTAAGTTTCCAAATAATGAATTATATAATTGACAAACGTACACTTTTGTTATCTAAAATTTCCAGATAGAAGATTATGTAAGTCGAATCGTAGTTATGTAACATTATTTATCACCTTTTTAAGCTTATTGAGTCGTGCAAACATAGTTATAAAGAAGGAACAATGAAACTTGCTGTTATCACCTCCCAATGTAGCTAGATTTGCTGCACCCAATATAGTATTTAAAAGAGAAAAATGAAACTTGCAAGTTGTGGTTAAGTAGTTTGAAACTTGATATTTTAAACTTTTTGAGTCTGGCTTATGTATTTTGGATTCGTTCAGCACAATCACAGGGTTTATATAGGATTTCATAAAAAATCGTAGTCTTATATATAGCTAGGATTGTTACTTAGTCCAAATTTGCAAATCTGAAGTCGACTGAGAATTAATTTACTACAACTAATAAAACTCGTAAACACAGCATTTCATCAGCCTGATTTCATTGTTAAGTATCCAGAAACTGCAACTAAACGATGAGAAATCCACCTCTGATGCATTTAAAAGTCTGCAGCAAGAAAGTTACCAGGCAGGGATACCTGCAGTAGTACAGAAAAATTCACTTCGATCAGATAAATATCCATACCAAGAGGAGAAAAGAGAGAGAGAGTGACTAGTGAGTGACAGCAAGTGAAAAACTTCCCATAACACGATTCTGTACCTTCTCTCCCAGTTTGAATGGTGGAAGACCCTTATAAGGACATGTAGCACAGCGAAAAGCATCCCCTAGTCCACACTGCCAAGTTTACGTACAAAATTCCAGGGTACAATAAGAATTTAATAAATTTTCAAACCTAAACTTCTAAATTTAATGAAAGTAATTTTAAAACTCCCAAGTGAGCCTAATATCCAAAATTTCAAAAAACGCCCTGTGCTACCCTACTCTACCAGTAAAAAGCAGCCCAAGTTGCCAATTAAATCAGACAGAGCACAGAGGTTCATAACAGGACATACACTTCCACATGCTGACTGAGGATTGTTCAGCTGATCCATGGTTGGTCCTAACTTCTCCACTTTCGCCTCTGCCTCAGCCCTGCCACAAGTGCAGTTTTTGCAAGCTTTCCTTGCGCTTCCAACTTCACAATCACCAACTGCAGAATTGCTCATTTAATCCAGGACGTCACATAGCACAACAAACTTAAACATGAAAAGGGGTTCACGAAGCCCAGTGGTTCCGAATGTTTTGATCTTACCGGGTGGTAGCTGTGGCTTCTTCAAATCCTCTTCAGTTAAGAGAGTATCTTCATCAATTAAATCATCATCAACGTCCATTTGAACTTTCAAAATACTTTTTGGGGCCTTCTTAATGGTAAAGGATGACCCAATTTTCCAAGAAGGCTTCTTACCCCTGACCTGTAAGTAAATAAAAAACAATAATTCAACCATGTATAATCTGTAAATTGAACTTGTAAATATAAGTACTTGCTTGGCCCTGCAAAAAGAATGAGATGGCAGAGCCATCATATCCTGATTTCATCTTGCATGAAATCATAGAAGGCTGAAGCCTTAATTTCTACGGTTCCAAGAGCAAGAGCAAAAGAAATAATAGATAAAACAACAAACTACTAAGACCT
This sequence comes from Litchi chinensis, assembly GCA_019925255.1. Lineage (NCBI taxonomy): Eukaryota > Viridiplantae > Streptophyta > Magnoliopsida > Sapindales > Sapindaceae > Litchi > Litchi chinensis. The sequence continues at coordinate 2,734,530 of CM034470.1, read as the reverse complement.
TGATTTCATGCTCAGCATCCCATCATAAACTTCACAAATGAGCTAATAAGCCCCCTAAAAGGAACCATAAACATTCAACTTTGAGCTGATAATTGAAATTTGCACACACCATAGGAGTGCTTTTTGGCTTATCTTTACACAGAAGCAGCATCATAAACAAAATTTATTGAAAAGTCTATAATTTTTCAACGACACAATACTTTAAGCAACGATTCAATTCTACCCCATATGATCATGAACCAAATCCTCAGAATCAATAAAACAAAAACACATCAATGACATCAGGTGAAAACAGAAACTCACCCCAAAAGAATGAACAGCTTCAGGTGCTATAACAGATTTTAATTGCAGTTGCGCTGCTTCTAGAAACCCTGATAACAGTAACCTCCGTTCAAGAGAAGAGATTACCTGAACAAAAAAATCATCATAAGAAAGCTTGCAAGCAGTAAAATTCAATCAACAAACAGAAAAACATTCACCTTATTTGCATCCTCTTCATCAGATTTCAAATTCTTGTAAATCAAGATTGTCCCGCCAGGCTTCAGAGCTCTTGAAATTTCTGCCAACAACTGATCGCCAGGAAATTCAAGAGACCTACAGATAGAAATGACAATATCTATAGAGGACGACTCCACAGGCAGCTGACCTTTCATAAGACAAGAACCAAACATTATATCCAAATGTATGTACATTGCTATTATATACAATCAATAAGAAAAAAGGACTCATACATGATATGTCCAGATAATATGAAATATTCAATGTAACAAAAAAATTTCTTCATTAAAAAACTAGTAGAAAACCAAACTATTGTTTGACAAACAAGATTATTCAACAAAGGACTTACGATAATGCAAGTAAAATTTACAATAGAAAAGCATTCAAAAATCAAAACTAACTTATATCATGGAGGAAATGGATAAAGGTCTAATACAAGACAATTTACACAATAGATCAAATGTTAAAAGAAGGCACCATAGACAGACACACAAACAACTACATCGCAAGAAGAAAGGGATAGCATAAAACACAAACAAAATGAAACCAAACAAAGGAGTGGAAAAATACTTAGAGAAGATGCTCGAGTAATAATTTGAGGATCACACTCTTCAACTGCTTCATTCCCAAGCTCTCTAAGCACATTTAAAACGGTGCCAACCGGCAGTATTTCCTCTTCAGTAAAAGCAAGCACAGCACTCTGCATTGCCTTGCTATCCTACAAAATGAAAATAATGCTGTTCAAGCACCTACACCAGACAAACGAACTAATATTCCCATGCAACATTCATATATTCAAGATTGCTATCCTACTCCATCCCACGCATGCAGGCAAACCAAATTCATTCTTGTTATTGCCAGCCCTAGTGAATCTATTCTAGAGAAACATTACCATTCGATTACAATTTTGAAGATAAAACCTACCCAAAAAAAAAAAAAAAAAGAACAATGCTTTGAACATGGGTAATTAACAATTATAGTGTTTTTGCTAATAAATTGCACAACCCGGCTATCAACTAAATCTTCTAAACCTAAGAAATTAAAGAATTTACACATTTTAAATTCAACAAGTACAAACAAATCCACTATCTAGCCAAACAAAGCCCAACAATAACAAAATTCAACTAAAGCAACCAACTCAGAAACAAGAATCAACCCCAAAATCGAAAATTGAATATCTATACAGCAAAAGTTAGCAATAAAAATCGAATCTTTAAAGTCACCAACTAACTTACAAGCAACCCACCAGAAAAAAGGAAAAAGAAAAAAACACCAGTTATAATAAGTTAATGGAAACAAGATCTGCTTTAAGACGTCTACAATCAAACGAAATGAAAAAGCAAAATGTAAAGAACAAAGAAAACTCACCATATGAATCGGTCCTTTGACAAGAAATCTCAGAACCCTAAAACAGGTTTTTTTTTTTTTTTTGGGGAGGGAGGCGTAGGGCGTCTAGAATGGTCGTGAGCGTGAAGAAGTCGAGGGGTTTTAGTATTTATATTTATGAAGTTTGACGACCGACTCGAAAGTCTCGCGCGCTCGAGTGGGGTGGTTTGTGACGTGGACGCGCTTAGCTTTTATGACCCAATCGATGACGTGGCCACCATGTGTTTTTTTTTTTTTGGGCCAATTACATCCAGGAAATAACTGAGATAAAAAAAAATTAGACCCTACTAATACGGTCTAAAAAGTAGACCAAGGGAATGACCCACACGTCAATGGGAAGGGGAGTCCCATACCTTGGTGGGGAAAGGTCGCCATAAATGTGGTGCCCGGTGTCGAACCGAGTACCACTCGTGGTCCTTGGCAGTGTAATGCCACTACAATAAAGACACTTTAGACAGCTATTTGTTTTTAATGTGAAGATATGTGAAGATCGTGTGGGTGTGGTGATTGTGTAGATGTGGTTTTTGATTCTCACGTGTTCGAGTGGTGCAGATGGTAGAAATTTTCCTTTTAGAGATCTGTCTTCACATGTTTCTCCTTTTAATTGATTCATGTTATATTGTTAAATTACCACTAAGCATGTTTCCACAAGTAAAGATACTCTATCAATATTTTATTTATGTTAGCTTTTTATGAAAAAATGTAAGGATATTTTGTCAATATTTTATTTATGCGAAAAATTTAAATTTGAATGATGTATAAAGAAAAAAAAATCCTTATTATCTACTATTTTTTATTCTGGTGTGTCACTAAATTATCAAAAATTAACAAAAAATGATAGCAAAGAATTCTTACTTTGATTCTACATGATTTAGTAATAAATAGCACTCGTTCATTTTAGTTATGTCCCAACCTTGAATCACCCATATTGCAATGGTAGCTGAGCGATGCAACATTAAAAATAATAAATTTTTATCAAGGCTTATTGATAACCTTGCAAGTAAATTTGGATGGAATCAAAATATTTGCTTCATTGAAATCATTTTTCAGCACTATAATTCATGGTGATTCAAGGCATAAATGAAAGACTAATTTATATAATTGAAGACTTGACTAACAAATTTTCATAGGAAAAAAAAAGTGCAGTCTCCATTTGCACTAAATCTTTAGTAACAAGAAAGTTGACACAAATACGAGGAACCAACAAAGTTGACAATGTTCACAACAAATCTTCTCACTGGATATTATTACTACCATTTTCAGAATGAGACCAGTACTCCTTGACAAGATGCCCAAACAAGGAATCATCCCTCTGTAACAGCTTCATTGGCTCATCATACTCCACTAATTTTCCTGTTCATGCCAAAATAAAGACAGTGATGATGATGATGATGATGATGATGATAACCATATTGTAGTGGTTTCAGGGTACAATGAATTGGAATTGGAAAATAAAAAACTGACCATCACTCATTGCAAGAACCATAGTGCAGTCCATCACAGTTGGTATTCTGTGAGCTACTGTTATGACAGTGGAGTTTGCAAATTCTGTTCTTATGGTTTTCTGGAGAACAGCATCTGTGGCATTGTCAATGGATGCAGTGGCTTCGTCCAGGACTAGTACACGTGATTTCTTCAGCAGAACACGTCCCAGGCCGAATAGTTGTCGCTGCCCCATGCTCCAGTTTGCTCCATCTTGCACAACTGCAGGAAGTGAGTGTTTATGAGTCTTGGCGGTTACCACCACACCTAAAAGTAGGAAAGGACCTAATAATGGTTTTTAAGACGGAGGCTGATGGAGCTCTATTTTTGTTTGTATAGGCGTTTGTAAAGAATGTGATCTTCATGACTCTTTTACATTAGGTTGTGGATAACTTGTTCACTTCTTTTGTTAATGTACTATAATTTTTGTATTTCCTATGAGAAAAACAAAAAAACTAAGGCTGATGAGATTGATGATATATTGACAAATCTCTTTTCATATACTATATAAACAGATGCTAAGTGTCAGATACATATTAGATACCCTACCATTTAACGTATGCAATAAATAAGAAATCCAAATGAAGTGAGAGAAGACTAGAAGAGATTCAAATCCGAGACTTTCAAACTCATATACAAGCTTGATCTGATAGGAATAGCTATTTAAGACTAGAGATAATAGGATATAGTTAAAAAGCATAATAAACACTTGCTTCTGTTTCATTTTCATAGTCATACCTAAGCTGTTCAACCCTTCTTGTTTCTCTCGAATGACTTCTCGAAGTTGGCATTTGCCAAGCACCTATGACACAGCAATAAAAACATGTTTGTGTTTTTTTTTCACTACGAGTGTCAAACCTGTAGATTTGTAACAGAAAAGAAGTAAGAGTAGAATTTCTTACTTCCCATATTTCCTGGTCCGTGTACTGAGACAAGGGGTCTAAATTGTATCTGACAGAACCACTAAAGAGAGTTGGATCCTGAGGAATAATCCCCAAGTTCAACCTGAGATCATGAAGCCCAATTGTGGTGATATCAAGGCCATCTATGATAATCTTGCCCCCTGTAGGCTCTACCAGGCGAAACAAGGCACTGATCAGAGTTGTCTTGCCACTACCAGTCCTGCCAACAATCCCCACCTTGTGTCCTCCATCAAATGTGCATGTAATCCCCCGAAGAACAAGCGGAGCATTAGGCCTATACCTTATCTGCACGAAACCATGAAATTTGGCAAAGCAGTCCTTAACATTGAACATTTAGTTCTAGAAAAGGCACAAATATAAATGATGTCATGTTCACCTGTAGATCATAGATATCCACTTTACCAATATTAGGCCAATTTGGTGCTGGACGATTTTCTTCTATCACTGCAGGTGCTTCACTGGATATGTGCATGTATTGGTTTAGCCTTTCTACTGCAACAGTGTGGTTTGCAAGCATGCACTGATTGTTCATCGCGTATATAATGAAATCATTCAACGAAAGACCAATTGACAGCACCATTCCAACATATCCTGTTAATCAAAATGTTGATAGCCATATTTATGTGAAGATATACAAAATTTTCCTATACGAATTAAATGAAGCAGAGTGGATAAGCAATTATGAGAAATGAACAATGTAACATTACAAACCGGATGCCCCATATCCCTGATGAAACAAAGTTGTAAGAAGAGCCAAGGCGGCAAGAAAAATCGCGCTTAAGGTTTCCACGCGTTGGCTCAACCACTCATTCGCCGTAAACCTGTGGAAGAATGAACTTGCATATGCATCAATAAGGTTCAGGTTTTGGGCAAAGAACCTCTCCTCATCCTTGAAAGCTCTTATAGTGGTGACTCCTGCAATTGATTCAGCTAAATGGCTTGCAAGCAAAGAGTTTCTGGTGCCATTGATTCGCATCAACTCCTTTGCTGTTGCGAAGTAGTATTTCTATAATGTAAAGAGAAATAGTTTACCAGAGTTATATTTTCAGAGAAGAAAGTGAACACACAAGAAGAAAAACTGGTTCTGTTTTTGTGACAAGGATTTATACCTGCAAGAGAACTATTGGATATATCATGGGTATGATGACTAGCAACAGTTGCCAAGTAATAGCACACAATACCACTAAGTTTACGATTACTGTCATGGTCGGTCCAACCGCAAGAGCCAATTTGAAGGCAAGATCAAGGTCGACAATACTCAAATCTGAAGATACCTGTGAAAAAGAATATGAATTTTGAGTTTTCACGATCTTTACCCTGAGCAGTGTAATTTTTACTTGGAAAGCACTCTTACCCTGCTGAGAATTCTCCCCACAGGTGTTGAGTCATAAAAAGCCATTTGTGCTCGAAAAAGAGACGTCAGCAGTGTACTAAATATAGATTGCGATGCCTCAATGCCTAAATAAGCTACAAGGAAGGATCTCATGAGCAAAAGGAATATTGTGCCTATTCCAATTCCTGAGTAGACCATGACTAGTTTCAACCTGTCTGAGCTACTGTCCTGTATATCTACAGCTACCCATAAGGTTTGTAGAATCTGAGCAACCAGAAATAATAAGTGGGCTAAAAGTGACAGAAAGAAATACAAGAAGCCTTTCTTGTGACTTAAGTAATCCATGTAAGGTTTCAGGCCTACATCTCCAGTTTCTCTTTCTTCTTTCTTAATCAATTGATCCCCTAGAGATGTATTATTGGAGTCTTCTTTGATACCAACTTTCTTGATTTCTCCATCATAAGTTTTAGTATCTTTGATAGAAGCATGTCCTGATGATGTTTCTGGAGCCATTGTGTCCTTGTGTGCATTTACAAGGTCCTGAAATTCTCTACAGGAGGCCAGCAACTGATCATAAGTAGAATGTTGTATAATTTTCCCTTCTGATAATAACTGCCAAGAAGAAACAAGGAACATATTAGCTGCTATTTTGCGAGGCAAGATTTGATTGCAGGACATTCTAGAGAACCTGTAAATTTGTTTTTTTCCCCTGGAGGATAACAATGTTTTTGATTAATGAAAAAAATGAAAATCCAAACTATTCACTAACCAAAACAGAATCAAATGCAGGAAGGAAATCAACTTGATGAGTCACAAGCAAGACTGTTTTTCCTGAAAGAGCTCCCATGACATAGTCCTGCGCCAAATTGATGTTAGTTTAACCCCGAAAATTAAAAAAAAAAAGATCATCAGAAATTCCATACAATTTGGTTTAACTTACTATAAACAGACTCTTTGCTGTTTGTGCATCAAGGGCACTGAATGGATCATCCAAAAGATAAATATCTTTATCTTGATAGAGTGCACGGGCAAGTTGAACACGCTGCTTCTGTCCACCACTCAGATTAACGCCCCTTTCTCCAATCTGAGTGAGATCACCAGATGGGAACATGTCCAAGTCCTTCAGTAATGAACACTTTTCAAGCACTTGTTTGTATTTATACTGATCCATGTCACATCCAAAAAGGATATTTTCTTGTATGGTGCCTGTTTGAATCCATGCTGTCTGAGATACATATGCTATCGTTCCACAAACTTGAATCTGCAAAGTGAGGGTAAAAGGATAAGAAAGAAACTAAGCAAGATCAGAAACCACTTCAGCAACCTAAGGGTGAGTAGTCGAGAATGTTTTGTGTAATCAGTAAATTCTAGGATTCAAATGGCAGAAACATGGGTGACAAGAAGCTTACAGTTCCTTCTACACGTGGTAGCTCTCCAAGAATTGAAGCCAGAAGAGTTGATTTTCCTGCACCAACCTCTCCACAAATAGCAACCTTTTCACAAGGTTTAACTGCAAGATCAACGTTTTTAAGAGTCGGAGACAAGACATCAGATTCCCAAGATAGATTAGTACACTTGACAAAGACTGAGTGCTTGAGTTCTGTCCCATTGCTGATTTGCCATATTGGTAAATTCTGCAGCTCAGGTGCCTCAAGAAATTTGGCAATTCGATCTAACGAAACCTTGGCCTCAATGAATACTCCAAGAACATCAGGCAGTGAACTAATGGGTTGCTGAATGATTCTAAGAGTTGCTAGGAAGGTAAATACATTACTAGCATCGAGTGATATTCCAAGGAAGTAGCCAGTCACTAACGTTGCAGCCCCTAATAGGACTGGTGCTGACCAAAATAGAACCAGGTAGTACCCCTTTTGGAGTTGCAATGCCTTAAGCCATCCATATTCTTCACTCCTTAGCTTTTCAATAACATTCTTGAAATATGACTCCCAGGCATACAATTTCAACACCTTCATGTTTGCCAAGGCCTCAGTTATGATCTTCAACCTCCGGTTTTGTGCCTTCATGAAGTTAGTCTGATACTTATGTTGATATTTGCCCAGTGGAGAATTGCCAAGAACAATCAGTATTATGACAATTATAGTTGCAATGGTAGCTAATCCCATGGAGTAGTACACGACAAGTAATGCAAGGCATAGACGAAGAATTGTTGCCCATAAATGATGAAACCGGTAAGGAAATTCACCTATTCTATATGCATCTACTGTGACATAGTTCACTATGTCCCCTGGAGTGTGAACCATTTTAGAAGAACTTGAGAGTTTTAGTTGCTTGCTATACATAGCTGCACAAAGAGAAGATCTTACTTTCAGCCCAATCAATCTACTCTGGAAGTACCAGCTTCTTTCAGCCAATGATTCTATGCATTTTACGAGGAATAGTCCTATAGTCAGCGCATATACCTCGTACTTGAAAACTGTTTTCCCTTCAGCAACATATATGAAGGCTAAGAGAAACAGTGGTCCTGTGGAGATGGTGATCGCCTTGATCAGTGCAAAGAAACCAGAAAGAAGAATAGATTTCAAGTGGCAAGAAATTAAAGTCCTTAAAATTGACGGTTGCTGAGATGGTCTTTTCCGATTCCAAGTATTCAATTCCTCATCGAATATAGAGTAACAAGTTTTAGCACGATCAGTCAAAGGCAACTGTGGTACATCATCCTCATCGAGAACTTTCTTCTTCCCCTTGATCACCAAAGGATTCAGCCACCAAAATGTCATCCTGCTAAGCAAGCCAGCATTTGCAAATGGGGTCACATGGTCTTGATCATTTTCCTCTTCATTTGTATCGATTTCCTCTCCCTGCAAAGCTGCATATTGAGCATCATCTGGATTGGAATTTGTATGTTTGGATCCCCAGAAGGTGCAGAAAAGCAACAAGATTGATCCTGGAAGAAATAAACACTCTAAGACCATCTTGACTGATATTGTTTGCTGTGAGATAGCTTCCCATAGAGCTGCAATGCAGAGATATAAAGCTAAAATGAATGCCAAAATTGGACAAAGCTTTACTATGATGGTGTGTGGAAGTTGTTGTAGTTTCAAGCTCACAGCAACACTTAGCAGCAGCCATGTAAAACCCTGGAATAATATCACTAGCCATTCATGTAGAGGTAATATTGTCTTCTCTGCACCATGTTTCCCTACAACAATCAATAACCCCAATAACAAGTAGACCGCCCCGAGGGCCCCATTGCAGATGGCTGATGTTATATGCAGCCATGATAAACCTCGAGAACGGGGATAAATTTCAGTCCTTTTGAAGAATAATCCAAGGATTAAGGAGACCACTAAAATCACCAAAAGAAGGATATCAATGAAAATTAATGAGACATGGTTGACACAGGCATAGAGATTGGTACACAACACCTGAACTGGATTGCAACCTCTTTCAACACTTTGACAAGCAGAAGTTCCACAAAACAAATTCAAGAAATCCTCCAACATATCCAAAATTTAGCTTGTGACTTTAAACATCTAACTCTAAGAATGATTTTCTTTGAAGGGACAGCATGATGTTCTTAGTAGAACACTACACCATGTGACTACAACATAAAAAGAAATGAGAAAATTAAAACTTACACCATCTACAAGTCAATCTAACTCCAACCTAGAATTAATATGACAGTAAATATACAAAGAATTGACAATGGACAGCGTTTCTATGATTGGTGATTTGGTCAGACTTCTACCATATTAATTATTAATTGCTGTGTAGACCAAACCTGGCATGATGTATAGTTTGAACCTCGGAAGGGGAGGAACATTTAGGCTGCTAGTAACCAGCTATGCTAAGTCGTCTTATTGATCTAATTTAAGTTGAAAATATTTCTAACATCTGAAGGGCCCTAAGTTGACATATTTCACCCATAAAATAAACTCTAAATTATTGTTTTTTTTTTTTTTTATTGGTTAAAATTTTCAAATTTCATCAATAATTTAAAGTGAAGAAAACATTTTAAATGATGTTTTATAAGTTCTTTGGTATGTATAAATAAATTTTGTTTATGAGTTATGATGAATTTTTTTATCATTATATAAATGTATTTGCCTTATATGAATATATTTGTCTTATGATATCTTTTTTTTTTTAGTTTTTCGTAATAAAATTATAATGTAAACACCAAAAATATAATAAAACAAGTTATATATATAAATATATATCTGTCCATTTTAGTTTTTCACACCGGACTGGTTCAGGCAATTGGCTGGAATATCATATGATGTAGTAATCATTGCTGCAGAAAACAAGCATGTTTAACTGATTATTGCACTAAACACAACTAGCTCGCTAGGTGACCATGAAGAGACTCTAATCTCTTTCGAATGGTTGATGCAGCTTCATCTATTGAATGTGAAAAACTTGAGTGAGATTTGCCAGAGCCATGCAAATCAGCTTCTAATATAAGAAAGCCTGAAAATAAGTTATAGGCTTGGTAAAATATAACAAAAGGTTTCTTGTAACCTGTTATTACATGCATTTAGAATAAAACATGTGACAATGCTGCTACAAGCTTGTATTGATGTCTAACTGAAATTGAATTCATATAAATTCTTTTTCATTCAACTAGCTAGTACAGGTAAAATAACATTTTTTTTTAAATACCTGCACTGCAAGTCATACTAGTATATACGGCGACACTGACCAGGATTTGTTACACACTGTTTAAAAATAAATGGGTGACCAACTGGTTTGTTCTCTTATATAAATGTCACTGGCAGTTTGTTCTCTTATATAAATGTCACTGGCAGCATGTCTGCTAGTTGGAGAACAAATATATGGACCACAGTAATTAATAATAACGATGACAATGAGACACAGAAATTTGTGACATAATGAGTTCCGTAATCATGCTATACACCTTTTTTTTTTTTAATGTCTGTCCATAAAAAAAGTTTATGGACCAGCCCGAAAACGTACAGCATAAAACATTATATATTGATAAACTATTTGCATAATGAACATATAATAACAACGACAACTATTTTATGGACAGACACTTAAATAAAAAAATGTTAATGATGAGTGCGCTTTGACCCCTTAAAAAGCTTTTTGAAAGATTGTACTACATCACCTATTACCATTTATTATATATTCATTATACAAATATTTGTCTAAGGCTATATACTTCAAATAATTATATTCATTTATAAACTCAAAACGTATCAACTTAGTAAAAGGAATATAAGATATAGAATGTGGCTATATGTTTTTAATTTTAATTCATTTTCAGTACTGCATAAGGCTTCATCGTTTTCTTAAGACATTTAATTAAGTTGATTAGATGTTATTGTTTCAGTTGATCAAACCTCATGCTGACAAATGGTTTTTACAGTTGGAAGATCAAAAATTTACTATCACTATCTATGAGTGTGTTTCAGTTGTGAGTTCTAAATGGGAGGTGTACAGGTTTCTAAAAAATGGGAGGGTGTATAGTACGTGTAGCCGTTGTCTACACCTATAAAAAAAATATCATAAGTACTATCTGCGAAGTAGTACTGCAACACAGAAACTATAATAAAAATCTATAAATACTTGGGGTCCATCGGTTGTAGCTAATGAATGCTTCCGAATCGGAGACGGGCACATGTGAATAATGTGATGGGAGGCTAAAAGCAAATTTTTTTTGTTTTATTCACGTTATGTGAATGTAATGTACTGTATCATCACTACACACTGAAGAATTTGCATTTGTTGATTTTATCATTTTTATTGCTCATTTATAACTAGACTAAACTTGTTGTTTTAGTCCAATTAACTCATTTTTGTCACTGAACCTGTACTCAAAATCTCTAAAACCATCACATTGACAAGTCTTGCCATCTCTTCTTTCTAATTTGGTAACCTCTTACATATGCTCTCTTGCTAACATATTGGATGGCTTGCAAATGTTGATTTTGGTGTAGTAATTATTCAACATCTTGAAATTTGGTGATTTGGGTTCGTTGTAGATTGAAGAACGTGGTGTCAACAAATAGTAAAAATTTGCATCAATGTTGGTGCCAATATTAGCATGCACGTACATATAGCACAGCCATGCAATTCAAACTGGCAGATTTGCATGGTTTGGGTATGAAGTAAATTTGCTGAACTGGTCTGGCTAGTAATGGAACCCGTCATGGCAGCTATGAACTGTGACTAAATGTTAGGTGGGCATGGACCATGGACATCTATACACTAGCATGCAGCAACCAATTACTACACAAGTAAATTCTCTTTATGGCTCTTGAAATCTTTTGCGGTTTACATGGGTTGGTTTTTGGATTTTATAAGAAAGACGACGTACCCTGATGACTTGAAGACATAAAAGAAACAGGGAGATTTCAAGTGAGATTGTATGAAACCGACCTCCATTACTTGTTTGGACTGATTTTCCATCCATCTATATCTGTTTTGTTTTTAAAGAGAGAGATGAGCGCGTTAGTAAACGAGACAACAAACTGTCGATTGGGCCGACTAAAGCCCAAAATGTTAAGATAGAGAATACATATTGGGCCAAACACAATAAACGTCCGCGCTTGGAGTAATAGTGGTCCCAAGATGAACAACAAATATTTCTTCGACTGAACACCGTTTGTCATCAGTTTACAAGGCCATTCTTTTCTTTCATGTTACAAGTATATTTTATTTTTTGAAATATTACAAATGCATTTTATCACTGTAGTCTCTCTTAATTAAGACACTGAGACAGCGTGAAACTAATACTCTCAAGAATGGAAGGAACAATCCACATGAAATGAGAAAATCGCCCACAAATCAAATAGACAAACTGCAGTTCGAACCTTGTCTAGTGGCTCGAGAGGAGCAACACCAACGAGGTTGGTGCTACGGTCCCGCACCGCCAACTGCGTTTACAATGCCATTTACATCCATTATACACCCATTCAATCCATCCAAATACCAACCAACACAGAAAAAATAAGAGAGGCCAATCAAGCAAAACGTTTATTATCTTATTTATATTAATGAAAACGAGTGCTGTGCCAGGACCAAAGACATCAGCCTCAAACTAAATAACAGCTTCACTAACTTATGCAAATAAAGGTATTCCGCGGACATCAAAAGATGAAATATGCAAACAGATGAAAGAACGATAAATACTTTGGTTGATGACCATTCTTAAAAATTCCAGACAGAAATAATCAGGAAGCAACAATCAACCAACCCATCATGCAGCAACCTGACCAAAGAGCCGCTTCCGGATCTGCAGTGAGAAGAAACAAGTGGTGAGCATAACGGTGATTCATGACCATTGTCAAAGCTGTGATGTATGATAGTTGTGACAGCAAAGATTAGATGGATGGAAAATATTGACACTATAATATGGTACAGCAGATCTCATCAAGCTTTTTAGCTCGATTATGATGATTTAACAATAGATCATAGGCCTTCATGACATCTAATTGATTAATATTTTGCCAGCTATTCACAAACAAAAGAAACCATGAGACAGAAACACGAGCAAAATTGAGTGTGGATAGAAATTACAATAACAAATTTCATTGAATCAATTGAACAGATACTGAATATCACAATTTCCACCAACTAATTACTTAACAAGCTTTCATGATTTATCATCAAACGATCTTCTCCCATAAGTTTAATTCCTTTTACTATACATCTGTACTCTAAAGTCCATCATTTTCAAAATTGCCCCATATTATCCCAGACAATCAAAAAGCTCCAAATGCTGTGAACCTTATAGACGAGTTGACAACTATGATCACAATTAAAGAATTTAAGGATTCTTTATCTGAAGCTGTAGGATAATTTTTACCTGAGTAACCATAAATCATCAAGCATGAAACATGATCCACTCTAATTGAATCCTAAGAAGTATCAATGATCCACTCTACCATTCCATTACACCAAAATTATGAAATGAACAAACCAATCAGCATTATTTTTTTATAAACAGAATTACTTCTCTAAATTATTTTGTTTTGTAAATATGCTTAACTCAAATACTAATTGAACAAATGCAAAAACAATAGCAATAACAGCAATTTGTAATGAAAAATACCTCTGGAAGTTTTTTGCGAAATACAACATCCAACCTTGCATCAAGGGTGTTCTCACAGACTATCTTCCCATCTCGAGAAGCCAACACTACACCTCCCGAGCTGCACAGTCAAATCAATGCTTTAATCAGCCAACTTTTCCATCACAATTCTCTCAATGCAGAGAGGATTGTCTAAGAAGCTAAAATATCAACAGGATAATTTCAGACATTGTTATAGTCCGCTACTTCAGTAAAATTGAAAGTCAATAGAAAGGGTAGCTCTTAGAATTGGCAAATCCAGCAAGCATAGCTCTATAAACTGGCTAGAGTTTTAGCATTATACAACTAAAAGCATAAAACAGTTGAGGCAGCATATAACATACCAAAGACGTGTCGCAGTACATTAATATGTAAAAACTGCTGGTTCTAAGACTTCTAAAAATGCTGCAAGCATAGCATAGTTATTCTACACTGCGCAGCTTGTCATACCAATTTCTAGCATTCCAAGACCATACAGACTGTGAACACACATAAGGGATATGAAATATGACAGTATCTTCAAACATTACCAATATGGACCATGAGCATTATGATGGGAAGGGGGAGGTGGAAGGTAGACATTAGTGTCCACTATTATCTCTGGTGGATGAACATTCAATTTCACTGCATATTCCTCCTTTGCTGAGTCCAGCACAGAGTCCACCAAATGGTGATCTTCTTTACGACAACGCAGCAAGACAGCAGGCTCTTTCAGTCTGAGCAAACTCTGCAAACAGAAAATGTCAACCATTGAATAATTGCCAAAAACTCAGGCCATCAACAAAATAACGGAGAATCAATTCATACTTTTCTTTTCAAATATTATACTTGGAGAATGTGAGACACATATTTGTGACAAAAACCAATTTTCTCAAGGGAAAGCATATGGTGTGCATGAGTTAACATTTAACTGAAGTTTCAGCTCCTATTCTCTCCATCTTCTTTACAGTATTTGACAATTTCATTGCAAAAACCCATTACAGTCTATTTTCTTGAAAGTATATATAGACACTACCAACTGAAAAAGCCAATTACTGAATCTACAAAATACACACATAGACATACAACTCCAGTTCACCTTACTTTTTAAGTCAATAAAATTTATTATTATATATATCTTAAGAGCAAGTACTCAACAGAATACAAAACCTGGTAAAGAACTCAGCTTATACTAACCTGAACAATTAGATCCTTCAGAAGCCATTTATAGGAATGGTGATGATGACTCACAGTCAAAAGCTCCTTTGCAGCTGCTTCTTTCATGTTACTAACCAAGTCATCTTGAGCTTGAAGTACTTTGATCCGAGAAGCATTCAGCTGCATGGAGTAGTCACTGCCACAATTGCAAAACCTCATTCATCAATCTACTAGCTTTTAGATATCTAAACAACACACAATCAACCCACTGAGAACAAAATTTCTTCCAAATTTCAAACTACAAACATGCCTAATCATATCATACTTTCACTCATATTTCAAATTTCCCGGATCTCCAACTTTACACCTCAATCAACTAACACAACAAAATACCAATTTGTCAATTTAAAAACCATAAAATTCTAAAAGTCAATAAAACACATCTATTTCCAATTCCCACTTCTCCACTCAACTTTCTGTCAAAACAAATAAATCAGTAACCCATCCAACTTCCCACAAATTAAAATTATTTCCAAACCTCCAGATTCACAGCCAAATTTTACCCTTATTCAAGTTCCAATAGACAATTATTGTGTCCACTTTCAGCCTCACTACTTACACAAAAAATTATTACTCAATCATCAACGTATGATTTTTTAAATCGCTAAAACATCCAACTTCCCCAAAATTGAATTTTTTTTTCAAATCCGTAGATTTACATCCAAATTTTGCCCTAGTTTAAATTACAATCAACAATCATTGTCTCCAAGTTCAATCTCACTAATACCACACACTATCAATAACCAATCTAAATCTAGAGTAAACCAACCAGCCAAAAACACATAAATCGAACAGCGAAATAAAAAGAAATACATTTTCTTTCGAATCTCGACTTGCTTCTCTTTGCGCTCATACTCCTGCCTGATCTTCTTCTTCTCAGCCTCCACCAGCTGCAGCTTTTCTATCTCGAACTCCTACAACCACCACCACCACAATACAACCAATCAATCACAGATCAATACAAACACACACAAAATCAATCACCGAAACACAATCACAATAACTACTAAAACGAGAATTCGAGGGAGAGAGAGAGAAGAACAGACTTCGCTGGCGGATACTTGGATCTCGTAGGCTTTCTCCTCCGCTTCCTGGCGGATGAAGCGGACCATCTGCTGGATCTGCTTGGAGACATCGGCGTCGTTCATTTTGGCGGGAGCTTCTAATTTGATTTGACGTCGATTTGGAATCGGAGAAGAGAAGACAGAGGAATTCGAGTCTCTTCTGCGATCGTTGAAGAGAGACGACTCAGTACACAAGTGTGCAGCAGTTTTGATACATACACGTCTGTCTCTCAATTATCATCACGAGCCTCTTGTTTTTTTTTTTCGATTTTTCGTTTTTTATTTTTATTTGTCCGGTATAAATAAATAACGGCAAATTACACAAAACCTATGAGGTTTGGCGAAATTACATAAATATGATAATATTTAGGTAACTCGCACTCATACAAATTCAATGCAAACCTCTCTTATCATTAGTTAACCACTGTTAAAACCTTCCAATCAACGGTCAAAGGTGCAAAAAGATAAAAATATCCTTCAAGTCAAATTAAAGTCAACATATCATTTTTTACAAATTTAAAATTAATAAAATGATAATATAATATTTTTTGTTAAAAAAAGGTCATCATTTTCTACCTTCATCATCTTCATCATCCTCACCTCCATTTCATCATCCATCAATTGTTTTCATCAAAATTGTCATCTCCATTATTTTAAACCAACATCACTCAAATCAATCATCATCATCAAATCAAAAATCACACCTCAATCAAATAAAAACAAAATATTCAATATTTATGAAAATTGTAAAAAAAAAAAAAAAGTTGTTCGGTGCATCAAAGCATCCAAAATAACTCAAATTTTACCCAAAACATTAAAAAAGAAGCATGAAAATCAAAAAGAGAGAATCACTAAAGCTTGAAAATTTAATAAAATATATTTTTAATTTAATTTAAAAATAGAAAATAAAAGGAATTGGCCTCTAGAGGAGAACTGATCTTAGGCCCCGTTTGGGATAGCTTTTACTTTTAGCTTTTAGCAGTAGAAGAAGAGAAGCAGAAGCCTAAGCTTTTCAGATGTTGTTTGGATTATATATTTCAGAAGATCTTTTAGATTTAGAAGAGCTTTTGAGACTGTTTGGTTGAAATATTGTTGAAATCTCTTCTAAGTATGATATGATTTTTATACTCTTCTAAAAGAGTTTTTAAATGTGTTTGGATGAAATATTTCCAATTATCACTTACATAATATATATATATATATGTTATTTTTAAACAATTTACTATAAAGACATATGTGTAACTTATTTTTCAATTATATTTACCTAAACTTTGGTATTTAAAATATGTAAAATAATAAAAATTAAATTAAAATGACACATACATTTATGCATAATAAGATATACAAATTATGTCAATAATTTTACAAAAAATTATAATGATAAAGATAAAAAAAAAAAAAATTATCTAAACATTAATTATCTTACAATTAGAAAAGTAAACAAATATATATATATATATATATGGAGGTGGGGATATGAAGGGAAAATTCTATTTGTTGTTTATTAAAATAAGGGTAAAATGGGAATTATAAAAATTTCATTAAAAGAATTTTGGCTTCCCTTGTTTTCATTGGAAGCTCTTTTTGGGGAAGCTTCAATTTGTGGCTTCACTTGGAAGCTCTTCCTATACTCAAAAGCCATTTTAGGAAAACCACCCAAACACTTCCTAAAGCCACTTTTAAGCTCAAGAAGAGCTTCCAAGGCCTCCAAAAGCTATGCCAAACAGGGCCTTAATCTCCCATGAAGAGCAATTGTCTAGTCTCCATCGGAGACTAGTCTGGTCTTTAACTGATGACTATTTTTTATGATCTCTAACATGGAGGATCTAACATGGAGGATGTTGACTGGAGACTATAAAAAATGATAGTCTCTAGCACTAGAGACCATTTTATCTAGTCTCTAGTTGAAGACCGGGATTTGATCTCTATAGGATACCCGATTCTATAGATACCAGTTCCTATCAACATTTTTTATTTTTTATTTTTAATCAAAGTAAAAACATGTTTTATTAATTTTAAATTTATACAAAAAATATTGATTTTAAATTTGACTTAAAGAGTATTTTTATCTTTTTATACTTTTGACCATTGACCTTAAAGATTTAACAATGGTTGACCGATGATAATGGAGGTTTGCATTGAGTTTTTAGAATTTTAGGTAATGAGAGTGCAAATTCTCAAAATATTGTCATTTTTGTGTGATTTCACTAAACCTCGGGAGAGTTCGTGTCATTTGCCCAATAAATAATAATGTAAAGGGTGCTTTTTTATTTTTGTTCATAGCAGGTCAAAAATCTTTTAGCCCCTAAATTTTAAAAATTATCAAATTTTTAACTATACTTATAAAATGATAAATTAACCCTAAAAAATGTCAAATTGATCCATCCTATTAGTCAATTAATTATCAAATTTAACAAAAAAACAATGAAAATAACAAAACAAATGAAAAGACTCATTTACCCTTAGATTCAATCAAAATAGATAAAACCTCATTATACCCATTTATAATTAAATATTACAATAATATATAATTACAAAAATACCATTAAGGTTTTAAATAATTCTTGTTAAAATTACAAATTTATCCTTGGAGTCATTTTTTTCTGGCGTACAGCTTTTGTTTGTTGGACACTGTTGGATGTATAATTAATTATAATAATGTTACCATTTTACCCTTGGGATTGTGACGGTCCAGACTTCTATTGATATTTTTGTGGAAGTTGACTTAACATTATAACTATTAAAATAATTGATGGCAATCATGGATTAAAGCCAAGAATAATGTACTGGGTAACAAAAGATTAAGCAAAATGAAATTATTAATTAAATTAAGCATAAATGATTCATACTTCTTCCAATACCTTTCAAGAGGATCAAGCTTTCCACGAGGAAAATCAATCCTGACATTGCTAACAGAAACACCCTCTTCCCTCGATGTCACTTCATTTTTCTGCAAAATGAAAATGGACACAACAAATATGAGAAACTCAACTCTACTCTTTTAAAGAGCACGCGAGCACACATATACGAAGCACATACCGTGTATTAACCTCGGAACAAAAAAAATCTTGTGTCCCTGGAGCAGCATACTCATTACAAAACTGCCGCTGAAAATAAATTATATATGTTCAGCTTCAAAACAAATTATTGGATAACAACAGCTATTAGCGAATATACATTATAAAGCACAAGAAAAGATCTATAAAATAATATCCTTTCACATATCGTCATATTCTGTTACTTAGGAGCAAAACAAGAATAATCAACAAAACCTCCACACCTGGCACTGATTTCTCCTACGGGTGCGCAAAATCAAATCCCTTGCTTCCTTGAGTTCTTGGTTTAGGGCTATCTCAATAGTTTTGATTATAGTGTCATCTAACTAAATTTAAAAGAACCACATTTTAACATCGCACTCTAGAAAATCATTGCTTCCAATAGAGCATCTACTACCATAAGCTCGATTGTCTGCAAGGCGGTCAAACGGTGTTGGTGGTTGGTGAACGGGGTGCGGGTTCATAGTCGATGAGCGGGGTGTTGCTTGTTGAACGGGGTGTGGATTGTCGAAAAGAAAGTGTTCGACTTTGCGTGTGGTGAAAATGCACACATGTCAAAACTACAAAATTTACTTTCTTTTTATTTTATTTTTTTCTAATTTATCTACACCGTATATATGTCACCGTCCTACATCATGATTAATTTTACCTCTATCTATCATGTTGTTAGTTAAGATTGACCATTAATTGATTGACAGAAGTGATTAATTTGACATTTTTTTAAATATTAGGGTTGGTTTTATCTTTTTTCGAAATATGGTTAAAAAGTTAATTATTTTTTAAAATTCTGGGATTAAAATGATTTTTGTTCTCTATAATATAATAGATCTCTCCTATAGACTTTTAAATTACACAACTTTCCCTCAAGTTTTTTAAATTAAAAACTTGTAATCAACAGCGTTGATAGTCTTTTAACCGTAACAATATCAACTATTATAAGCATTTATAGCATATTTTACGATTTAATAGATAATGATAGAATTCGAATACATCCTCATATAAAGTTTTATTACCTTTTACTCTTTTGTTATTTTTGTTACTTCTTATATATTGTTATATTATTTAATAAACAAAAATAAGACTTGAAATTTTCTTATTTGGTGAGACTTAATTTGAACTTTGATTGTAAAAATGAAAGAAAAGTGTACAAGAACTTTACTTATAACGACACGCCCAATGATACAATGGTAAACTATGAATTAACATTGATATCCGACATTTTAAAATCCGAATAAAAATAAAATTTTTATTTGTCATAAAAGCAAGTGTGTTTGTAATTTTATTTTTATCCAAATTTAGAACAATCAGAATTTTATGCTTAAAGATATTAAGTCTCGGTACAAGATTGGAAGGAAAACATATATAAAGTTAGGTCGATTGAGTTTTAATTGTTAATAAAAAAAGGTTAGAGACTTAAGTGAATGACTTACTCTCTATGATATTAGAATAGTGTATATATTATAATTACTTGGTTGTGTTTGGAATGTCGGATTTGAGAGGAATCTGAGATTTAAAATATTTCAAACTCTCAATCCTATATTTGGATAAACCAACTCAAGAATTAAAATCTAATTAATTTTCATTCCAATCTTATTACCATGAGAATACTCATTCCCAAGTTTCATCATGAGATTCGATGGAATTGGATTCAAGCCTCATTAATTGTTTCCATTTATTCTCATGACCTGCAATGCACTTTTTCATTTTCTTATACCAACTCTATTTCTCCATCTTCTACCAACCCATCTCCAAAATTAATTTTTATTTACTCATACTTTAAAATAATATCATTCTTAAAAAAAATTGATATAACTTTATATAGAAATTATTCACAAGTTAGATTATATAATAAAAGATTTAAATTAATTTACTTCAGTCTAATTCCCAACCGACATTTTAGTATTTAAAATTAATCACTCTATTTAAATTAAAAATACATTTGTCTCTTTTTTTCAATTTTTATAAATTTAATTTCCAATTTAATTTTAGGTGTATAATAAAGTATTTAAATTAATTTTATTCCAATCTAATCCTAACATACACCAAACATAATATGGTATAATTTTAATTCAATTCCAAGTTCAACCAAATATGGGACAGAAGTTTTTTAATCCAATTCAATCAAATTCATTTCATTTCAATCAAATCCATTTAATTTCATTCAAATCCCACATGCCAAACTTAGCATTACAGTTTAAACTCAAGAAATAATTGTAAAAATAGCCTTTTTAAAGTTAAAGTTGAAAAGTAACATTTTTTTTTAATTCCTTATTTCTACTCATTGTATTTTTATCTAAAAACAGATTTTATTACAAGATTTTTAAAAAAGAGTTAGTGTCCAACTTGTACTTAAAAAAAGGTTATTTAAAAAAAAAAAAAAAAAAAAAAAAAAAAAAAAAAAACCTAAACTCAAATCGATTGTATCAATAACTTAAAATCAAATACATTATCAAAATTATAAATGTTATATTGTTCAACATTATTAAATTAATTATAATCTTGTTGTGCATACCCAAACGATACCCAAGAAAGCCCAACTGTCAGGCTTTAAAAGAAAGTCCAGCCCAAAAACTTTGGAAGGGAGGGAACGACATTTTACACTGCCGTTTTATCCAGTTACGTTGACTATAACATCACCAACGAAGGAGGAATATCTTCGAAGTCGGAAGATGCTTTGTGATCATGCCACGTAACAAATTTTGGCATCCGCAACGGGGATGCATCTGCATCCATTGCATCCTAGTTTTTCTCCGCGTCGCTAAGACGGGCCAGTGTAATTGGGCACATCAACAAGCTAGCAATGAGAGCTTAGTGAGCCAACCCACTTGGCACACTTTTTTCAGTGTGTCAAAGTCCAATGCTCACCGATCATTTATATGAGGTGGTAATTTTCTTACTATATTGTGCGTCGTTTTCTACTATCTTTATCTACAGTAGATTTTCGAGTTATATATTTAGGAGAGGTATTTATAAATCCTGACAAATATATGATATAGTGTAATAAGTTGTACCCAAAAAAAAAAAAAGCTTACAGAATGTGATCAAACATGGTATGTTCGTATAAAGAATCGACGTATCCAAAGATGTTAACAGAAGGCATTGTTTTGATTTCAATTAATTTCAAAAGGGTAATCTTAATTGGTGTCAGAACATACTAAACTTAAAAGAACGTGAAAAAAAAGAGTTTATGTATGAATCCATACAATGATTTTTTTATCTCTAAATACCTGTTATACTTTTATTCATAAAATGATAAAATGAAATTTGTAACGTTGGAAACTTATACGAGTAGTATATCTTTATTTTAAAACAAAGGTTATCGGTTGAACTTGAATACATACAACATAACTTAATTATAAAAAAGAAAAAAAACTTGCTTCTTAAATGATTTCGGTCAGCATATGTCAGCGTCTAGTTAGAGTTAATCGAGGGGCCGCTTAATTCAAAAGGAAGTAATAATAAAAATTAGTTAAAATAAGGAGGGAAACCATTAATTATTCCCTTAAATACCATTAATACCATAATTAATTTAAAAGTTTATAAAGTCAAGTTACTTTTTCGAAGTAATTAAATTCAAAAGAAGCCGAAAATCCAAAGGCCTCAAACTAATCGACTGGTACCATGTCTCCTTCCTCGACCAAACCAGGTCTCTCTGCTAATCAGATTCAAAACAGCACTCAAAAACATATAAAAAAGACACCCCTTTTGTCTGTTGTCTCCATTCCAGATCCGACACAACCATATTAACACAACAAACTCCATCATGAGAATTGCTTGAAACTCTTCTCATTAAAAAAAAGAGAAACACTCTTTATCTTTATTCAATATTGAACGAAGACAATGCATAGCCGGGTACCCAGTAACCGGCTATCGAATCCGGGTTTTGAATATCGGGTCGCGGGTATTTTCCTTGCAATGTTTGCTACTATGGCCACCATTTACGTTGCCAGCCGGTCAGCTCTCACTTTTTTTTTAAAAAAAAATTAATAATAATTTGTTGGGTTCTTTTTATTTTTATTTTAATTGTTGTTGTTGTCTTGAATAGGTTGTGGCAGGAAGCTGATAGCAGGGCGTTTTTAGTTCAAGAGCTTGACAAGAAGATTGGTCAGGTAAATATGGATTCAAATGACCATTTTTCATGTTGTTAAAGTTTACAAATTGTATAGTTGTACAGTTGATGTAAATGGTTTGGTTGAATTGTTGTTGTTGTTGTCTATATTGGTGCATGTTGTTGGATGGGTTGAGTTGTTTTTTTATAGATAAGTTAGTAACAGGATTGGTTTTTCGATTTCAGAATCGGTCTGCAGTGTCTGTTGACGATACGTTAAAACTTATAAGCTGCAGGTAGTGTTTATGTTGTTGTTTGTTGTTGTTCTTTGTTGGCTTGAGTGTGATGGGATGGAGTGTTGGGGTGGTTGTAGATGATGGTTGTTTTGGTTTTTAGGGAGCAACGGAAGAAGTTGACTGCTATTGAGAAGGAGCTTGATGTGGCTAGAAAGGAAGGTTTTGTTTCAATGAGTTCGTTGGATGTGGATAATGATGGTGCTCATTTGAAGAAAAGAGGCTTAGCTGTTATTGGAATTATCACGACATTTGGACGCAGGAAAAATAGAGATGCAATTCGGAAGGCATGGATGCCGACTGGTAAAGTTCTTTCCCGTTTATGACTATACTGGTTGAGTGATTGCTATAATATGGAAGTTAAACCTTGGAGGGTTACCTTAAGTGTGGTTAGGTGATGTTCCTTATCAAAATAATTTTTCCTTGATTTGTTATATATGTATATGTTCGATTTTCAGATTAATTTTACTGTAAATTCATAATCAGTTATCCTTGGTTTATACCATCTTTGTTGTCACATTTTTCCTCTTTAATCTTGCTATGCACGCTTAGTTGTATCATGTATGTCATGCAAATTGACTTGTGATTTCTTTTTGGACTGGTTTCATACTTTCATTAGTACAGTGCAATGACATTTTTATATGAAAATTTGTACTCAGAATATGGTTATTTTAATAAGTCTGCTCTTATAGTAGTTAATTTTAAAACACTATATGTGTGCAGGTGCGGCTTTAAAAAAGCTGGAAGATGAAAAGGGTATTGTTGTGCGATTTGTAATAGGAAGAAGGTCTCTATTTACGTGATTTGTCTATATGTATAAATATGTGGAGAGATTCGTGCATTTTCTGTTAAATTGAAATTATAAATACATTGCAGTGCAAATCATGGAGGCAGTTTGGACAGAGAGATCGACACTGAAAACAGGCAGACCAATGACTTCATTGTACTTGTATGTTCACATGTTAAAGTTATTGCAAGACTATTTACTGTAATTTAAATTTTTAATAATTTTTCTTATGCTGTAGAATTAAACTGGCATCAATTTTGCCAGATCAGCAATCTAGCTTCTTTGAAACTAAAGAGTTCTTAGGAGTTGGGTTTTGAAGTAAAATAACAGTACTCTTGAACACTTTCCTGCATGTATAGAGACCTATAAACTAGACTCTGGACCTCTTTATCACTCCTCCTATATATATATATATATATAGACAGAGAGAGAGAGAGAGAGAGAGAGAGAGAGAAGTACTTATATGTGTCTGACAGTCGTGATATCTCATGCTAATAAAGCCTATAATATATACAGAGTCTTGTCAATCGAAGTTGGCAGTTAACATGTTTTAGATTGTGACAATTTGAAGGAGCAGATATTAACATTGGTTTTTCTTTGTTTCTTTTTCCCCAGGATGATCAGGTGGAGACTAAGGAGAACTCAAGAAAGATAAAATCTTTCTTTGTACATGCTGTTGAGAACTGGGATGCTGAGTTTTATGCTAAGATCAATGACGATGTCTATCTTAATATTAGTATGTAATCCTCAGTTGTTTGTTCTGGTAGGAACAACAATGCCTCCTCATGAACATTGTCAGATGAAAACTTATTTTGAACTCTGACTTGCCCTAAACTAGTATGCTATAAACCTAGATGATACTAATATAGATGCTTTGTCAGTAATTAACAGTTGTTTTGATTTGGTAAAGTTGTATAAGCACTAGACTTGTAGACATAATTGTGAAAGCGACTATCCTGCTTTAATTTTTAAATGTTAGAACTTGTGTACAATAACTTTAAAATTGTAGATATTAAGATGTCAATAATAATATGTAAAGGAAGGAAAAAAAGATTGAAAGACCTTAAGTTGATGGATCCTGGTTAAAACAAAACAAATTATGGAAGAATGTCATTTTAAGAACAAGACAAAATAATGTGAGCTCTCTTGGTTAATTTGGGAAACTTCAACTTGTTAAAATCAGCATAATGTTAATCGTCCGTACTGATTCTCTTAACTTGTTCTTAATTTTCCCTGCAGATGCCCTAGGAGCAATGCTTTCTCTTCACTTGGGTAAGCCTCATGTTTATATTGGGTGCATGAAATCTGGCGAAGTATTTTCCAAGCCGTGAGTTATTCAAGATATTTCGATTTGCTGATATTTTTACATAATGAAAGCACAGTTTATTATAATTTAATCTATATTCCTCGTGTCTTCACATCTTGTAGGACCGATAAATGGTATGAACCAGACTGGTGGAAATTTGGTGATGCAAAATCGTGAGTGCTACAGAATTGTAATTTTGTGTTGTAGATTATGATGAAATACAAGAATGTTATAGTTTTTGTATGTTGTGGCTTTAGATTTGAGAATATTGTTGTTTGCTTTTAACTCTTTTACAGTGATAAGTCTCAGTCTTTGTATGTAGCTGGATGTTAACATTTCTGTGTAACAATTGCCTCGTTTTGAGATGATTCTACACCATCATCTTATTGAATCTCTTTTTTTCCTTTTTTTTTCTTTTTTTTTTCCAAAGGAAAAAAACTACATCATGTTTGATGTTTCATTAATTAGCTTTTTTTTAACATTTTAGAAGCATGGTTTTTTTTTTTTTTGTCAAATATATATTTTTTTCTATTTTACTTTAAACCAAAATTGGGGGTTGACAAAAAGCCTGGTTCGAAAATATGGGAACAGTAATGGTTGGTATTCTGATGGTCATGAATGCTTATTGTTACAGAGTATGAGTGATGAAGGGTTTACATGGAAAGATGGTGAAAGTTATTGGGACAAGGGAGGAAGATGTTCATTTTTGAGTGTCATATGCATAATCAGAATAGTCCACACCACAGCATAGTGTATTTTGCAAATGAAGGTGTGTCGTTGTATTAATGACTTTAAATATTAATTCATCATTGGTAAGGCTGTGCGGCTGTGGTGACACCAAGTTTGGTGTTAAAAGCTTACAAGTATGTTATCATGTAGGAATATCGTTATCTGGTATGTTATTTTCTTGTCACAGTATTATTGCATATAATTTAGTTTGTTTCTGTGATGTGATATAAACATCAGAATGCCTGTGCCATACTGCACATGCATTGAGTGAGGTGGTCTTTTGAATATCTTAATAAAAGAGTATTTTCTAGTTGGTTATGTGACGTTTCATGATGTTTGCAGGTTTCTTCTTGCTTCATCAAACTTGGTGAACTTATTTCGCTCTGATTAGCATTTAAAAATCCTTTTAACTTCTAAGTGTCTGTTCTTATAAACCTGTCTACTGCATAGAGTGGTATAAAGTAAAATCTTGTAAATTCACATGGAATTTCTGTTATTCTCATACCTACGTTTCTTATATGGTGCAGATACTTACGTCATGCTTCAGGCGACATGTATGCCATTTCACGACCTTTAGCACAGTTTATTTGGATTAATAGGTGTCCTTTCCCTCTATTGTTTGGTTGTTGGTTGGTGTGTGTGATATTGGTAATAAATTTTTCAGTGTATGCTAAGTTGCTAACAATGATTTGATGGACTACATGTGCCCTCCTGTTTTGGTTTTTCAGGTCTATTCTTCGTACATATGCACACGATGACATAAGTGTTGGATCATGGTTCATTGGACTCAATGTGAAGTATGTCAATGAATTGAAATTTTGCTGCTCGCCCTCATCATCAGGTCTTCTCTCTCTCTCTCTCTCTCTCACACAAACTCAACAAGGTCAACTTCAGACTATTTTTTCTTCAATTTTCTCTTTTCGAATATTTCAGGAACCATATGCGCTGCTGGCTGATCTGACTTTGCCTGATCAATGTTAAATGCTGTCTATATATGTACCAAAGAAAACCATTCTTTTCCTCCATAATCTCGGATGCCTGTTTGAATGCACCAACATAGAGTTTTGGCATTATTGGACCTACCAATAGAATATCCCATTTAAAATCATATTTTATCTATCATAGAAGATTTTTTGAGAAGCAAGCTAGTCGGAGGATTATCCGAGAGGTTGAGATTTGAAAATACTGACAAGAGTTACGATTCACGGTTAGTCCGAAAAGATTCGCACGAACGAGATTGTATTACATGGGGTGTTTTCCAACTTAAATTCTCAAACTTATTATGATTCATTTTTGCATTCTTTGGAGATAGAAGTGATTTTGATTAAGTACTTGCAACCATTGTAAAATGTTGATTACAACCTTTGTAAAACCAGCTGACTGTTCATGTGATGAACTTGAAAAGTATGTGCATCCAGCTTTCATGCCTTAACATTCACTTGGTCGTGCAAACAAATACAACATTGTGGTAGCGTCCAAGCAATCAAGAAAAGGACGGATTTAATATTTTATTAGACTATATCGATTTATTTTCTCAAATTGTTATAGTGTATGATTCCAGATGGCGTCTTTATTGAAATTTGACAAAATGACTAAATTTTACAATTTTCGAGTCTCGACTACAAAAATTTGGAAATTAGTATCGATTTGCACTAATGTGCAATTTCAAAACTAATTGATATGATGCATCAGTGCATATTGATTTGTAAGGATGTAAAACATGTTCGACTCTAATGATTTGCACCTGAAAAACAATCCTGAAGAAGGAAAGACCTACTCTTCGGACCTACTTATAAGCTTGAGGAAGGCAGTTTGTTGCAGGATTGAAAGAACAATGAATTGGCTGGCAAAAAAGTGCTTCTTCATTTAGCAAATTCCAAGTTGAAAGACAAATATTATTCCATTCAAAAAAGCACTTAGAAGAAAAACTATTGTGGCACATGTTTTGGTCATCTTTTAATGCCCATAGCTATGGTCAAAACACTGGAAAGAAAATGCGTTGCACTGGTTGGAATTTGCCCACCTTTGAAGTTGCCGTTTCAGGGTCTAAAGTTTCTCTATGTGGGGCACTTATATTGGAAAATTTTTCAATTTTCAACAACTTAATGCATGATATATATATATATATATATATATATATTTCCAAAGTGAAGTGGATTCTGAATCGTTCTTTTTCACGCGTGTCACACGCCCAATTTGTACTCTGTTGACCAAGCATGGTGCTTCAATATTCTCCAGGATAATGCTCTTTATTCAAATAATCAAAATTGGAAGATAGTGACTGCATTGAATATTTCATTTTCATTTTCATTTTCCATTTTGAAAGATTTGATTTATTAGCAAATAGTTGATCTTCTAAGCCTATGATTGACGCTGGTTTGTTCTACTTGTGTCCATATGTTTACATTCATACGATTAGTTTAGCTGGTAATAATTATTATGATTGCGTAAAAAAAATTAAAATCCAATCAAGTACTTCAAATTACAAAAAACCATGTCAAATATATTTTCAGATATCAAAATTCTAACTATATTTCTTCATTAGTTTAGATTCCAAGAATAAATCCACTGAAATCGATATTTTTTGACTACCTCAACTATAAGACCTTTCAAATGTATAATTAAATGAGGTCCCATTCGTGGGTCAAAAATCTTATAAATTTCTTACAAGATTTCAAGGGGTAGTTAATTCAGTTAATCATGGTTGCATGTTCTTGAAAGTCCACATCAAATGTGAAAATCACCACTCTAGCTTATGGCTCAATCAAAGCATGCCCTTTTGTTTAAAACTCTTATAAAAACTATTTCAATATTTTAATTGCATTCAACAATAGACCAATAAAATATCAGTCAAACACCATCCAAGAATAATACACATATCTAATCAGGATCATCCCATGATGATCTCTTCAAAATCTCACCTTTCAATCTCTCTTTTTTAATAAGACAATTGCTTATCCAAAATCTTAAACAAGTCTTGACCTTTCAACCTTTAGCTCCTTTTTTTCTTCTTTCTTTTTTTCCCTCCTTTGTAGACATAAATGGTTCCATCATTAATGTTTTTGTTTTGAAACCAACACTCGACAAAATTCGAGTCCAAAATATATCACTTCTGGTCCCAAATTCAATCACTTCATAAAAATTCAGACAGTTTTGTCATCTGGGTAACAGCTTCTACACTCTGACATTTGTCTCCTGTCCTGTTTCATTTCCTTTGAGAAACATCGGATATTGTTCCAAAGTGGGGTTTCTGGGTGGTGTTTACAAGATTATCAGGTTTATCTGGACTGAGTCTGTGAGGCCACTTTGGCAATTGTAGTGGACTAAAGTAGTTGGAATTTCAGTTTCAAAAGTCACGGGCAATATTGGTGTGTCACAAGAAAGGTGTTTTGAGGGCCAAGTTCCAGATTCTCAACTGCTTCCTGTGATTGCGTAGCCTTTTTATTATAACTCAAAAGCACTTTTTTTTTCAAGTGCTTGCTGGCTAAAGAGTTCTGTTCTGCTTCTAGTTTCCTCGTTCTTTTTACATGCCCTTATTGCGTTTTTGAGTTTTAACAATGAATCATTCCACGGCAGCAGCCTGTGATCAGAAACCAGCAGTTGAAGTAACCAAGGACAGGAATGGAACTGATCAGGTTGTTCTTCGAAACCCTCGTGGAGCGTCTGCTAAGGTCTGTCGACCTTTTTACTCGTTTTATGTTCGGTTTCTTCCTAGAATATGAATATAACAATATGACTTGTATGCAGATTAGCTTACACGGAGGACAGGTGCTCTCCTGGAGGACTGATCGTGGGGAAGAATTGTTGTTTACAAGTTCCAAGGTGAAATTTGGATTATGTCTCTTTGTCATTCTATTGATTTAGTCCTAAACAATCAACTGATATTTTCGAGTTATGTAGGCAATCTTCAAGCCACCACATGCAGTGAGGGGAGGGATTCCTATATGTTTTCCTCAGGTAGTGTTATGTTTATGTACATCATCTGTTCATCTAGTGTTGTTATTGATTAGGATATATTTTGACATCCAAAATGTGTTAGTTTGGGAATCAAGGATCTCTAGAGAAGCATGGATTTGCCAGGAACAAGATTTGGGTGATTGATAACAATCCTCCCCCATTGCATCCTAGTGATTCCCATGGCAGGGCCTGTGTCGACTTGCTGCTCAAACCATCTGAAGATGATTTGAAGATCTGGCCACATAGGTATGTATGATCTTGTATAGCCAAAAACTTATATGATCCTCCCACAGATGACGTTATATTATTGGTGATATGGTTCAAACATGAATTAATTAGTTACAAGATGCTTTCAAATGAACAGAAATATCAGGAGAAGTTATTTAATTTGGCACATCAGAACAACTCTAACATGCTTGAATTTATAAAGTATTGAAAATTGTAGTCAACCACATTATTATGTCAATTCTGTTTATAGACCTGGGGAATGTTATATTGTAGCATGTTTTAAAAGATTTTCAAGTTTTACATATTAAGATGATTGGTTCATCCATTTCAGCTTCGAGTTTCGTCTGAGGGTGTCTCTGGCAGCTGATGGATATCTAACAATGATATCGCGTGTCAGGAACATCAATTGCAGGCCCTTTAGTTTCTCAATAGCCTATCATACATATTTCTCAATCTCAGATATCAGGTACATATGATATTGCAATCATGGTGGTAACATACTAATATGAGCGTCTATTTTGGCACCTAAATTTGAATAGCATGTATTGTAAATAGAATGATATTACAATAATTGTGCTGTTAACAGTGAAGTGAGGATAGAAGGGCTAGAGACTCTTGACTACCTGGATAACCTCTGTCAAAAGGAGCGCTTCACGGAACAAGGAGATGCCTTAACTTTTGAATCTGAGGTAAAACATCAATGCCAATATGGTACTCTCTTGGAACTTTGTCAAATAAAACCTTCCTGGCGATCAGAAGATGAAAGGAACTGTCTCTGTGCATTCACAGAATTTCACATACGTGCATGTGTGCTTCTGCTATGTAGATCTGTTCACTTGCTTATAACTTAATAATTATCAGGTAGATCGCGTTTATCTTAGTTCCTCGAGCATGATTGCAATATTTGACCATGAAAGAAAACGGACGTTTGTCATACGCAAAGAAGGACTCCCTGATGTTGGTAAGCCATCTCTACACAAAAGTAACAACAATGGCACCCACATTGTAGAATCAGGACATTTTCTCTCATGTAGTCAATTAGTATATAATACTTTTCCAACTCTCCAATCCAAATCCAAACAAATGAAATCATAACAAGAAACTAAGTTCCAAGCTTATTAACTATAATGATCTGCCACTAAATGATCACAGCAACCGCAAGTACTGCATGCATTGACCTGAAATTTATATGTATTTGTGATGGCGACACATGAAATGTAATGTTTGTTTGGTTGGATTTTACTCAGTGGTATGGAATCCGTGGGAGAGGAAGTCCAAATCCATGGTAGATTTCGGAGACGAAGAGTACAGACAAATGCTATGTGTTGATGGGGCAGCAATTGAGAAACCAATCACCTTGAAGCCAGGTGAGGAATGGACAGGCCGCTTGGAATTTTCTGTTGTCCCTTCAAGTTGATATCAAGTGTGATCCTCACTGGTTTCTACTGCAGCTTCTTTAAAGACTACTACTAAGTACTAATGGCAAATTATATATAAATAAGCTTGAAGTGTCTGAGAATGATTGATTTTACTTCAATTTTACTACTGATCAAAAGTGAATAACATCACAATGTCCTTGTATTTTAACGACTAGGACAACAAGTGTTCCTGTCAAAACAAGTGAAAGAGATCTGTTTTTATGTATCTCCATAGCAGTAATGAGTAATGACTGGATGAAATGTACATGTATTGTTTTGTCTATTGAAACCATACATATATTGGGTTGTTTGATTCAAGTTCAATAATGAAAGTGATTTACAATGTTGCAACAGAATGAGTTCCACTGTTCAAGGCTTGTTAATGTTGGATGAAACTACATATCTACTCATAGTTCAAATAGTTAGTATATATTTTCTATACATTTGAGTTTTATTGTAGTTATTTACTAATATATACAAAGAGTTTCTCTCAAATCATATATGTTGTGTTTAATCTGAACATATCCTTATAGAAAGAAATAAGTCATGTGATATACAAATTACAAAATACGAACATATATCATATTATACATATCAAAAACAAAAAAACAAGCATATCATGACAACAGCAACTTGAACAATTGTTAGGTGGAAAATGGTATTCGATTTCAAGTCATCAAATGAGGAGAAATTCAATAATAATTTGATATAGGTAAGGACATTAATCATTATCATTAGGTTAATAAACTTGATTTCGATACGGTTAATTTGGTATTAAATATTTTACCGTAAACACGGATGAAATAGAAAAAATTTAACCTCTACAATAAATTCCCTATAGGGCAAACAATATGATAAAACTATACCGAATTAAACTAAGATTGTTACAATTATATTTACAAAAAAATTATATTTAAAAAGAAATAATATTATATTTTCTAAAATTTATCTAAAAAATTTATCCAAATGTTGTGACAAGCTAATATATAGCACAACATTAATTTTGAAATAATATATTAATGATGTAATAATTATCGTAAGTTTATCATATCATTTGAGTAATAAATTTAGATAAATTTTTAAATAATATAGTAATACTCTTTAAAAAAAATACAAAAGATGGAGTCAAATTTAGCCGTTTTGTTACAGCAATTCACAAAATTATTCCATACATGGTCAAATCCTTTAGTCGTAGCTATAATAAACCTACTTTTATATTCCGAGTCTGAAATACAAGCGGCCAAATTTGCTGAAGCAAATCAAAACGCTAGTTGTTGAACTAATAGTAGACATTGCATATGATTTCTACCTAATTGTCCACTCCAAACGAGCACACAATTTCAAACGCCTACAAAAGGGACACTTGCATCATTCTGATAGGATTTGGGGAAATTTCCAATTACAGTGTTGCATTAATAATTGTTTAAACACTTGAAAGAAACTAAGAGAGATCATGAGTACATTAGATTTCAACAAAATAGATGTATTCCATATCACATCACATTATATTGGGAACAATCGTACTACTAATAAATAATTATATTGAATGGAATATAAACGATATTATAATGCATGTTCCTTAAAAGTTATCATCGATTTTAAGATGCTTATCAAAATGTGATGGTATGGGCTTTTGAGGCTCAGGGTTTTTGTAGACAGCAAGTTGTACATGTATTTTCAATTCTCGACCAATCGAAACGGACAACAAGGCACTGTTTTAAAGGCCCCTTGAGGAGAGCTACGAACTTTAAGTGGTAGTTAAAAAGTTGGTTGTGTTGGACAGAGACATGCATTAGGGCTTGGAGGCTCATAAATTAGCCGAAGAAGAAGCCACATGTTAGGGATAATGTTGAATTATTTGACAACTACAAATCAATAATGTAGCTCAGAATTTCTATTTACAAGGACAATATTCTTATGAATCAATTAATACCCCAAAATATTTGTACAAACTCATCGGTGGAAATTTAATAATCATTTATGAAAACTTAAAATGGAGAAGAAATCACATTAAAGTTAGGAATCTATTTAAAATAACCTATTCTTCATTAATAAATTCTGGGTATATACTCAACTAAAAGAAAATGTATGGGAATATACTCAACATAAAATAAATAAATAAAACGAATAGATTTCTCACTTGTAATAAGAATCGTTTGTCGAATCATATTTATAGCAACCGATTTGTTAAGTTTAAGTCATATCAATCCGTATTAACTTTAAACAAATAAAAATTATGGATATAATATAACATAGGGTAAAACAAAATTTGTTACTTTCTCGATGTTGTGTTAATTATGTGTTTTTATTTTAATATTTAATTCTACCTTTGAATATTAAAATCGTGTGTTTTTTTAAATGTAATTAAAAAGTAGTCAAAAATAAAACATTATATGTCATTCAAAAATCATCTCTCACAAATATTTATTTTTAAGTAAAAAAAAAAAAAAAAAAACTCTCAATCTATGAAATATGTATGATATGATTCAGATTCTTATCACGAATATGATATGAAATGCATTGATTTCTTAAGTTAATACAATGTATGACATATTTTTAGGACTATTTTAATATAATCCACGTATTATTTGTCAGAAGATTAAATGGAAATTTTGTTTATGAAACAATTGAAAAGAAAATGTAGATTAAAAGGAAATTAAACAGAACAAAAACAAAAACCAGAAAAGGTATAAAAACAATAAAATCAAAAACTTTAGCGGTTGGCCGTTTCAGATCTTCCTGTTACTCTAATCTGTTATCATCCAAAACAAAACTATAGGACTAGACAAAAGTTGGTTTACATCATCCAATCCAACCGCCACAATTTATTCAAACCTTCAACCCCTAAAATCAGCGGCTAAATATGAAATACCATTTCCGATCCACCATCTCTCTGGGCCCACCTCTCTTTTCCATCAACGCAGCAAAACGACAGATCCCAGACCGAAAACGACGACCAAGTTAAAGACCCACCTTTAATTCAATTTAATTTACTAAAAGGGGGATTTGTATACATCCCCTAGATTTAGTTTTTTTTTTTTAAAAAAAAAATTTGAATTTAAATGAAAAATACTTTATAAAAGGGTTTTTGGTACCAATTAAGATTCTCTCTCTTTCTTTCTAATTTTTGTGCAAATCACAATATATGTGAATGATATTATCTTTTTATTTTTATCATTTTTAAATAAAGTTTATTATCTTTAATGATTTAAATTCAATACAAATATTACCATATCACAAAATTCTTTTAATATATAAATAGAAGGTTTTTTAACTTTTTTAATAATTACAATAATTCGAGGTTTAAAAGATAGGATATGGTTTGAACTCACAATTTTTTGTAATAAGTACGAGGGTTATATTAGTGGATTAACCTTATCATAACATAAGGTTTTTTAACTTGATTTTAAAATTAGTGCCATTTTTACAATAACAAGATCTTTACACCATAAAGGTTTCCCATAAAAGAATCAAAACCTCAGGGTCCATTTTGCAAATCTCCTTTTACTAAAAAAAAAAAAATAATAATAGCATCGTACCCCACCATGTTAGTCTTAAACCCCGCCACATCACCGGTCCAACCACTCCGGTCCACCCAACACCGGTTTTCTGTTCAACTATTTCTTTACTCTCTCTCTCTCTCTCTGTTTTCGTGCTTCAGTTACCATGAAACGCGAAATCTAGCCGTTGATTATTAAAGAAGAAGAAGAAAACCCCACCTCACCCGTTGAAAAATACAGTGGTTTCTGTATCTTTGGTGTGTTTTTTTTTTCCTATATTTATTGATTGGTTTTTGTTGGGGATTCGAAAGTCAGCAGAGAAATTATAACTTTTGTTTTGCTTTTTTTGAGAGCACTTTTTGAATGATTACTATTCAAGTTTGTGCTACTTTAACAGAGAAATCATAGTTAGTAGTACGTTTTCACTCCTCTTCTCAACATTTTTACACACGCAAAATGTTGGTGATGCAGAGGTCTATATATGTCACTTGAAGCTACACTGCAGTTGTTCATGGTTTCTGCAGAGCCAAGCTTGAAGCAAGTAAAGAGACTGTGTAACTGTGTTTGCTTTTGTTTTGTTCAGATCTGAAATAGCAAGGTACTACTGCAACAGGGAGTAGTTAATATATTATTTTATTTTATTTTATTTTTCTACTAGTTTTGTGCTAGATGGTTAAAGATTGGTTTTTTATCCTTGTTGTTTAAAACAAGAAAAAAAAAATGGAAGTTTTGGGTTTCACCATTTCAAAATTTGGACACAGAAAGTTAAAAAGAAGAAAAATTGAACTACAAAGAACCAAAAAGAAGCTCCATTTGAGGTTTTACTTTTGTAATAGTTTAAATTTTGTGTCTCTTTTTGACTGAAAACACTATATTCAAAGCCTGCAAAGCTCATTTTTTTATGTGGAAAATAACACAGACTCACCTCTGCTTTTATAGACAACAATCTTGGAATCTGCTTTCCTCTTTTCCTTACATTCTGTTCTCTCTTTTTTTTTTTTTAATTATTTTTTTAATTTTTCATTTCAAAATCGTTTTTTTATTTAACTTTATTTATTATTATTTTAACTATTTTTGTTATTTTTTTTCTATTTCTTCAGCTAAAAAAGACCGCCCCACAAGCAAATGTGCAGTAGTGGACTAAATAGAGAGGCGAAAACAGCTCATTTTTAGCTTGTTTTGGGAGAGCAAGTGAGTAAAAATGGAAGCTTTATCCATTTTCACTACTATTTTGTATCTGGCTCTGTTTGTCTCTCAAGTGAAGTCAGACCCGGTTGAAGACAAGCAAGCTTTGCTTGATTTTGTCAACAGTTTTCCACATTCTCGTTCTCTTAACTGGAATGAGACCTCTCCAGTGTGTGACAACTGGACTGGAGTCAAATGTAGCCTAGATGGGTCGCGTATAGTGGCCCTTAGATTGCCTGGTGTTGGATTCAGTGGCCAGATTCCTCCCAACACCATTAGTCGTTTGTCTGCTTTGAAGATTTTGAGTCTTAGATCGAATGTCATTACTGGGGTTTTTCCTTCTGATTTACTTAACTTGAAAAGCTTGTCTTTTCTTTATCTTCAGTTTAACAACTTCTCTGGTCCATTGCCTGATTTTTCGGTTTGGAGGAATCTTACTATTGTCAATTTGTCTGACAATGGTTTTAATGGAACCATTCCTGGTTCATTGTCGAATTTGACTCAACTTCAAGCTTTGAATCTTGCAAACAATTCGCTGTCTGGTGAGGTTCCTGATCTTGGTTTGCCTAGTTTGCAACAACTGAATTTGTCTAATAATCATCTAACTGGGTCTATACCGAAGTCACTTGAGAGGTTCCCAAGTTCGGTCTTTGCTGGTAACAACGTATCTTCTAGTAAAAGTTTAGCTCCTCCTAGAGTTGCACCAGATCATGCACCTAGTGAATCTAATGTGAGGCCTAAGAATGGTAGGAGGATAGGTGAGGCTGCCTTGTTAGGAATTGTAATTGCTGCTTGTGTGTTGGGGGTTGTGGCATTTGCGTTTATGATTATTGCTTGTTTTATAAGGAATAAGAAGGAGGATGGATTCGAGGGGACGTTACAGAAGAGGGAGATGTCGCCGGAAAAGGTGGTTTCAAGGAATCAAGATGCGAATAATAGGTTGTTTTTCTTTGAGGGTTGTAATTATGCATTTGATTTGGAGGATTTGTTGAGGGCCTCTGCTGAGGTGTTGGGGAAGGGAACCTT
The DNA here is from genome assembly GCA_019925255.1 of Litchi chinensis. Classification (NCBI taxonomy): domain Eukaryota; kingdom Viridiplantae; phylum Streptophyta; class Magnoliopsida; order Sapindales; family Sapindaceae; genus Litchi; species Litchi chinensis. The sequence continues at coordinate 2,697,055 of CM034470.1, read as the reverse complement.
TGGGATGGCTTATAAGGCGATACTGGAGGATGCGACCACAGTGGTGGTGAAGAGATTGAAGGATGTGAGTGCTGGGAAACGCGATTTTGAGCAGCAGATGGAGGTTGTTGGAAGTATTAAGCATGAGAATGTGGTTGAGTTGAAGGCGTATTACTATTCGAAAGATGAGAAGCTGATGGTTTATGATTATTACAGTCAAGGGAGTGTCTCTTCTATGCTGCATGGTATGTTGCTTTTTCCCTTTTCTAATATTTTTATTTGCTACTAAATTACTTGGTTTAATTATGTATGAGGTAGGATATGTTGTAATAATTTTACAATATTGAACATGACCTTTTTTTGGTTGTGCCGGATTTTATTACATGCTTTAACTTTTCAGAGAAAAAGTTTATTTGAAATTCAATAGCCTCTTACTTCTTATGATTTGTTTTCCAGGTGAATTTAGCTTCTACCCATAAATCTTCTCAAGTGTCAAAACTTTTCATCATTGGTTTTAGACTGTGATGACTGATCTGGCTATTATGTTGTTCAATTGCAATGATTGTAGTTGAGCTAGCAATTTTTTGGCATCCATTTAACGTTTGACATTTTGTTGCTAGCCTCCTGCTTCTTCTCCATGGAGTGCAATGAGAACAGTGTTATATACCTAGCATTTAATTGTAACAATCTATTTGTTTATAATTGGGAGTTAAAAGTTGCAAATAGCAATTATTCAAAATAGGGCAGAGACCAAAAAAGATGAATTTGTAAAAAAGGTAAAGTGCATGCATACCTATGAACTATGATTTCAAAAGTTCCTACCGTTTCCATCATTCTGTTCTCTGAATGTATTTATCCACTTGCAAGAGAATCTGTGGTCTATTAATCGGTCTGCTGAACTCGGTGATTGTTACTGTAATTCTATCTCTTATAGGGCTGTATGTAGTTGCAAACATGACTTAGATAAAAGGTTCAATGTGCTCAACAGTCACTAGTGTTCAGCCTCATTTTGATAATTCTTCACATCTGTCTTTTTACAGGTAAGAGAGGAGAAGGCAGGATCCCACTTGATTGGGATACGCGGATGAGAATAGCTATAGGTGCTGCAAGAGGCATTGCTCGTATTCATGCAGAAAATAGCGGGAAACTTGTCCACGGAAACATTAAGTCATCAAACATCTTTCTCAACTCAAGACAGTATGGTTGTGTGTCTGATCTTGGTCTTACTACTATTACAAGCGCACTAGCCCCAGTCATTGCTCGTGCTGCTGGTTATCGAGCACCAGAAGTGACAGATACACGGAAAGCAACACAGCCATCTGATGTCTACAGCTTTGGAGTGGTCTTGCTGGAGCTCCTCACCGGGAAATCCCCCATCCACACCGCAGGTGGTGACGAGCTTGTTCACTTGGTCAGGTGGGTTCACTCAGTAGTTCGCGAAGAGTGGACAGCAGAAGTATTTGACGTGGAGCTGTTGAGGTATCCCAACATAGAGGAAGAGATGGTAGAGATGTTGCAAATAGCAATGTCTTGTGTGGTAAGAATGCCGGATCAGAGACCTAAAATGCAAGATGTCATCAAAATGATAGAAAACGTCAGACGCGTTGAAGTTGAGAATCAACCATCTTCCGAAACCAAATCCGAAAGCTCCACGCCGCCTCCTCCGCCAGTAGCAGATGAGTGAACCGACCATTTCACTATCTTTAATTTCTTTTTTATTTTTATTTTTTTGCCGAAATGCTTATGGTATTGGTATATCTTCATTTGTGATGTATTTTCATTTCAATTCATCTTGAAAGTGTTGTTTAGCCTCCTTGTGATGGACAAAATCTGATAGACTTTTAGCATTACTCACCATTTCAAGTATTTGTTACTCAATGATTCACTAAATGATTAAATTTACTTGTTAATCCATAATTCATTAAAAGGCAAAAATTTTATAAAAAATTTATGTACCAAAGGATTTCTCATTTTTGGCATTACCAAATTGTATGATTTGGGCTTCACTCCAAGCCCAGCCCAGCCCAGCCCAAGAGCAAGAACTGGAGGCAGCAGGCCACTTAATGATACCTATAGATTCCAGAGATAGTGGATGTCAGAATCTAATGATGAAGAAATCTGATGGCCCCCACTGCACAAAAACATAGTCAAGCACGTCATAGATGACCATGCTTCTTTTAATCAAGTAGCAAAGAAAATCAAGATTAGTCCAAAATTAATGACACCTAATCACGTTACCTTAACAATGTAAAATTCAATAGTTAAATATGATTTGGTGATATAAAAGTGATATAAAGGTGGGTTCATTTCATATTAGAATTACTAAATTTAATAAAAATAACAAATAAATTCCAAAACCAATAGCTCTCAGTAAAAATGTCAACTAGGTGACGGTTAACCAAGCCTTAAAAAAAAGCAATTTAGAAAAAAAAAAAAAAGCAGTTAAAAAAAAAAAAAAAAAACAAAACAAAAAATCTCAAATAAAAGCAAACAAAAGGCGAGTCAACCGGTGAAACCGCGTGTTAAATTAATAATACAAATTTAAAATAGAAAAAAAAAACAATATATTTATAATTATGTTCGTGTTTCCATCCATCCATCAGCTTGGTAATAAGCCATTGAAATTATATTATGCATATTTATCAATATAAATAGATAATTTTGATATATTGTATAAATAGATATTTTTTATTGACATAGATTTTTAACATTAAATAGATAAAAATTTATCGGAAACTACCTAATAAATACTAATAAAAATACATATATTGTTTAATACCAATATATTTCAACATGATAATAAATTCTTCGTTTTATTATATTATATGTGTATAAATTTATCATGTTATTATCTCAAAATTTATAATTTATATACATGTAGTTTAATAAACAAAAATATATATATTAAATATTAATATAAATATAAAAAAATAAGGTTTTATTAATTTAATGGTTTAAGTAAAGTTAGGCTAATCAGTTTCTTCAATAATAATCTTTATTGATTATAAGAATGATTATTAAAGAATTTTATAATCAATTTAAAAGTTATTATTAACAAATTTTTACAGTAACCTTACCTATATTAATAAAATAGTTAAACTTATATAAATTTATGAATTTAACTACCTCATTAATTATGTAATTTTATTTATTAATTACAACCACCCTTATAACATATATATGTTTTTTTTTACTTATCAGGAGGTTACATTTAGCCTTCCTCGTAAAATTATCAACTATCAAGTGTGTCGCTTCAGTAGGGTCCACTTAGAGAGAAAGAAATCGATAACCAATCATGTACAGCACCAGCTCGTGAATCAATCATTTTATTTTTATTTTTAAAATATGTATTTTACATATATATACATATATATAATCTCATTGAACTTTTCACTTCAAGCCCTCCCTTTTTTTCTTCGTAAAAAGAAAAAAAAAAAATCTAGCCTAATAATAATAACCAGGAGGATCTCTCTCAGGTACTCCAATCTCTAACAAAATTCGATTTTTCTTCAAATTATTTTTCTTTCCGGTTTCTCTGTATCGAAGACGACCCTGATCTGGGCCTTGTTTTCAATTTTTTTTTTTTTTTAAAAAAAAACGGAGAACAGGTGATGGCGTCGAAGCGGATCTTGAAGGAGCTGAAGGATCTCCAGAAAGATCCTCCTACCTCTTGCAGCGCAGGTTCGATTTCGATGTTTTCGATTTCGTTTCTGTTTTCGTTGATTTTTCGCCTTTTTTTTTTTGGTGATGTTGTGAGGTTTGGTGTTTTTGTATGCTTTGTTTGGTTTGGTTTATTGGAGTGATTATGTGATTGTATATATTTAAAGTTATGATTTCTTTGAGAGATTAAGTGGAAAGATTTTTTTAGTGGATGTTATTGATGGAAGTTGAAATTTGGTTGTATGCTGTTGTGATTTGTGAGGTTTGTGAGTTGAGAGGTGGATATTAGGTTTTGTAGCGTCAGATGTTTGTGTATGATTTGGTTTGTTCTTGTTTTAGTGTTTTTAGTTAAGAAGAGAGTATTGCGATTTCTGGACACGAATAGAAGGAAATCGAGTTTTGGTTGACATGTTTTTTTTAGCTGCATAGTGGGTTGAACTTGAATCAAACTTTGGGTGTATTTGTTCGGATTTTTTTTCTTGAAAATTAGATTAGTATGTTGACTGTGGAGAAATAGTTTGGATGATGGTGAGGTTGGTGTGATTCTTGTTTTCGTTAACATGGCATTTGGGGGAACCACAGAAGATGATTGACTTTGATGTGTATAGGATGACGCGCATAGGATGGAAATGAAATAAATGTTAGTTGTTTTGCTAAGCAACATCAAGTATTCTGCTGTGTGGCGGCATGCGTTAGAACTATTTATGAGCTCGAATATAAAAATTCATCTTTCTATTTCCCTGTTGTTTGCTTTCGTGGAATGGTTTGTGAAATCTGAATTTCTTTTCTTTTGCGTTTCATGTTATATTATATGTCTAGGCCCTGTTGCTGAAGACATGTTTCATTGGCAAGCAACAATAATGGGTCCTCCAGACAGCCCATATGCAGGTGGTGTGTTTCTAGTCACGATTCATTTTCCTCCAGACTATCCATTCAAGCCACCTAAGGTACTTATTCTACTTCCATTGTTGAAATCAACAAGTCTGATGGTTTCTTGGGCAGATCTTGTTCTTATGCTTTTATAATGTTCGTTACTTCTACAACAAGGCTTAAGCTTCTCTTTTTTTATATCAACAAGCAGATGTTGATAACATTTTATACGACTTATTTTTAGATGTTAGCATACCTATTAGAAGCAAAATATTAAGGCTTGATATTTGCCAGATACATACGATTTAAGGGTGTGCTACAAGGAGAGAATGATGATGTGGTTAACTTTGCTTGACATGGTACTCAACAGAAACTAGGAAGAGCATCACTGGTCTCTCAAGAGACCGTGACCAGTCATGTCTGAACGTGAGCTTAATGTGGTTCTAAATTGCAGTGTAATTTTGTTTTGTTATTGATGACCTTAAGTAGAGTGAGAAGTGTGGTTTAATTGACTTTCATGCAGGTGCAATTAGGCTCATGAGAAGTGGTCCAATTCGTCCACTAGCTTTGCTATGTTTGGTTTTTTACTGAAATCTAAGGTCATTCATATATATATATATATATATATATCAAGGGCTCTCACATGTGGGATCCCTCACTTTGGTGTCAAGTAAGGGATCACTAACGACCGTTGGATTCGTAGGATTCAACCCAACGGCCACTAGTCACTAAAAAAATAAAAAATATACACCTCTCTAACAACTTTTTGGGGAGCAACTTTTTGATAAACACAAAAGGCTGCTTTGCATACAGCTCTCTGAGAGAACATTTATGTCACATACACCTTACCACCTCTCTATATGCACCTCTCTCTTAGACTCTCATTCTCTCTCCATCTTTCTCTTTTGATGCGAATTGACACTCTCTCAGATTCTCTTCACTCTTTCTCTTTGTATACACATTTATGTCACACACACTTGCCCTCCTCTTAGACTCTTACTCTCTCCATCTTTCTCTTCATGCGTCCTCTCTATATTGCTATTTTCTGAAACATCTTCACAAAACACAACCTCCGACTTCATCTCTCATATTGTCTCTCCATCTTGTCAAAGAGGTGTATGCAAAGCAGGCTTTTGTGTTCATCAAAAAGTTGTTAGAGATGTGTATATATATATTATTTTTTTTAGTGACTGATTGCCGTTGGATTGCCACTAATGATCCCTCTAAAGTGAGGCATCCCTCATGTGAGAACTTGTGTGTGTGTGTGAATTTGGATGGTTGACCGTATTTGGTTGGTATGTATGTGTTTTAGATGGTCCATTTCTTTGTAGAAATAAACTTGTGATTCACTGATATTAGATATTCACCTCTGAGTTTGACGTCATCAACTCTTTTGCAGATCTGTTTTTTTCAATGAAATTTTGTCTGATAGCCAGTGCAGGTTTACTATTTTCGCTCACTGGGAAATTTTAGTTTCATTAGTGAAAAACAAAATAAATTTTTAAGTAAAAATGTTGCATTGACCCTAGGTTATACAAGGATATATACTAAAGACCATTTGTGAGGATTTGGCACTCCCCTATCATGAAGTATAAAATTTTAGACTGAAATATCCTCTCAACTCGAACATCCAACATCCATACATGCCTCATGTACATCATGCTTCAACTTGATTTTCCATTCTTTGAATTTGCATTTTGAGCATGCCTGTGCATCTCTTTCACAGGTCGCATTCAGGACAAAGGTCTTTCATCCAAATATCAACAGCAATGGTAGCATTTGCCTTGATATTTTGAAGGAGCAGTGGAGCCCTGCCCTTACCATATCCAAGGTAATCTCTTAAAAGTTAATATTTGCCACCTGACATTGCAATCATGATCCCATTAACAAAACTGTCGACCTAAAATATAAGCTTTTTTGTTTGCAAGTTTGCCGATCAATTCTGATTCTTTGCTTTCAGGTGTTGCTCTCAATTTGTTCATTGTTGACGGACCCAAACCCTGATGATCCTCTGGTGCCAGAGATTGCCCACATGTACAAGACTGACAGGAGCAAGTATGAGACAACTGCCCGGAGCTGGACCCAGAAATATGCTATGGGTTAGTTTGCTGCTGTGTCATGTGATGAGAGGGCTTCTTTCCCTATGGCTTTGGACTTATAAACTATTATGTATGAATCAAGAAGTGTGTTATATCTCCTCTTATAAGCGAGACCATAAGGGAGAGTTTCGAATTCGGTCCTCCTAAAAACACATTTACTGCTTTTAATTGTTTGTATCGAGAATTAACTTTCATACTTAGACCATTTCTATTGTTGTCATCAGCATCGTCTCCCTTGGAACAGGGCTATAAACCCTTTCCAAACCATATAACTTGTGCTCCCTTGACGTGGCGACGAACGCATTCAATGGGTGAGAATTCCCCAACTTTGATCAAGATTCTTTTTTCAACTTTTAGGCTTTTCATTTTCGTTTTCTTCTGAACTGTCATACCGTTCGAGGATATGGCTAAAAACCACCATCTCATTGATGTGGCTCTGAGGAGCGTACAATTAGGTTAATTTGTCACTTTTTTTTTTTTAATAAATTAATTATTCGCCTTATAAAGTCAAGCACTTCGTGAAAATGAAGTCTTACACATGAAATGTATCAAAATTTGCTAAGTACATGTAAGCTTGGATGTATTCGAGTCTCAGGGTCCTGTTTTTGTCATGTGTATGTTTCACAGTGGCTGAAATAAGTCTAGGCTTAGTCAGCGCCGGTCCAATGTAGTAAATATTCATTGAGCTTAACAATTTTCTAGGTTCCAGTTATTCTTATTGTAGTTTGTACTTCAATAAAAGTTAAGTTGAGTTCTTGTCTCGAGGTAGGGGGACGAGGTGAAATACAGGATCCTGTGGTAATAAATGATTGTTATTTTGTAATTTAATCATAATAAAACGATCAAAGGTGGACATTATATTCATATAATTATGAAAATACCATCAAATAGCGAATGACATAGTGGGATCGAATTACTATGGGTTAGGAGAGACGTAACTTCGAACCTGTAAGATATGAGTTGAGACAGAGGATGTGGGTGTAAATACGTAGTATTAGGCCACCTCAGCTTCCATTGATCTTAAATCTATTTCTTCACCATTTTCAAGGCTATCAATTTATAGGATCACTGCTAACCAGCTCTGTAATTATGTAAATCTTATATAATAGCATGACTTTAAGTTATGGTAACAATTTACTCGACCTTAACTTATGGTAATAATATCAATAAAGGTATAACTGTAGGAATACCAATATGGGCCGATAGGCCCAAATTTGACCATATTTTGCTAGGGGACTGGACTTGTGATTGCAAAATGATTTATTGGGATAGGCTAGTTGGAAACCCACTTCAATAGAAAATGCTGGTCCAGCCCACTCAAGGATCAGCCTCAGTCCGGACAATCGTTGCATCATGTCCATCAATGTGTCTCAGGTGTGCTTTGGGTTAACAAGTTGTCGATAACAAATCAAGATTACAATAACTTGTTACACGACCATGGAACTAATCACAACCATTGGTGACCCTAACACAACAGTTAACATATCAAAATAGAAAGGAAAAAAAAAAACAACGTCCACGTTCACGAATGTTTTATACACTATGCTCTCATCAACTTGTATACACACGCACACGAAAAAAAAGATGGTCATTATTGGATAACAAACAAGAATTAAAACATCTCGGACATTGAAGCGCAATGATAAATAATATTAATTAGTACATTCGAGGTCTGAGTGATTTCTTAACAAGTTACTTCTTTTAAAAAGTTCCAAAACCAAAAGAAAAATGCTCACCAACAAAAAACAAAGAGAATTAAAAGCATTTTTGGACTGTTTTTGAAGAACTCCGGGAAATCATGACTAGAAAAAACACACCCCCAATAAAAGCTGGAGAGAATTATGGGGGGGGACCAATCATGCATAGGCCCACATCGATTTTCCTCGGCCGTTCACATTTTCTTGCCTTCACATATTCGGATTTCTTCAACACATTATATGCTGTCATTTTTTTGGGAAGAGAGCCCTACTTGCATAGCCTTTTGCCTGTAAATAAATTTTAAATCGTAAAACGTTTATATTTTCAGTGTTATTCAGTCTGCAATAACGATTGAATTCGAATTATTGCTATATGACATATAGTGTTTAAAATTTTAGAATAATTATGTGAAAATATAACAAAATTTTAGTTGTAGTTATGAGATATGGTATGTTCAATGGATGTTCTCATTTGTACGCAAGTTTTTAAGAGGAGAAGAGGGGAAGATAATGTGATTAATAGCATGAAAAAACCATGGACATATAAAGAGTTCAAAGGTGAAAAGCGTATAATAAATTTCTATTTTTAAGTGCTTTCATTATCAATCTACCCAACACAATGAGAATAACTACTGAAAAGGAGATAAAGAGAATAATAAAAACAAAAGAGAGAAAAATTAATGAGCTTTTGTGGTGAGAGATGAATTTAAACCAAAGGGTATGAATTTTGGTCAAAACATTTAAAGACCACGCAAATTGCAGGCAATTTCTGCACAAAATGTCAGTTTTTCATGCATAAACATATATAATAAAGAAGAAAGGTGGTGGGGCAAGAAAATATTAGCAACAGGCCTACTTTGTATTCAAATGAGCCTACTAGATCCCCACCACAGCTTATATGCTTCTTAATGTCTTGCAAAACCAATTTTATAAAAATTTATGAGGGGGTTTTCTTTTGAGAGACATGAGGGTTGTTTTTTCAGTTGCATTGAAAATGTGTCTTACACTCTCAGTTGTCCACGGCCAAATCAATAATACATCTGTCGATAGGAACCAATCGAAGAGCCACTTGCCAGTTCTAAGCCAACCAATATCACGCTTATCACACGCTTTGTCTTAACTCGCAACCCCTTCTAGTTCAGGTTCTTGTCCCCTTCCCCATCCATTCTATACAGATCTATATGGAAGTACATATTTTTTAAATTGTGACAGTTATATTGATAAATAGATATCTGTCCCATTTGATCTTAGTTTTAAAATAAAATTAAATAAATTCATGCATTTTAACTTTAAATTAAGCTTAATTTACAAATAACTAATAAGTAATGTTACACTTCTTGAATTCAACTTATTATAAGTGTTGATGGTATTAAAAATATATGACTAATGAAAAGTTCCGCTTGACAACCCAAAAAACACATCATTTATATAACTTTAAATTGAAATTTTATATTTCGAATACTTCATTTTACAATCATTATCTCGTCCCTAATTTTTCAAAAATCATTGAATATTTAGGAATTTGGATATGAGTGGAACTCGATTCAAAACCTTTTACACAAGTACAAAAGATATCACCAACAAAATTTAATTAATATCTCGAGTACGGAGTATATTAAATTGTTTGAATCAAACGTTCAAAGAGGAAATTTAAGTAATGGTCTAATAAAGAGAGTCGTTGCAACTAAAGAGGCAAGAACCATGCCAACGTTTTTCTATTAGATATTTTAAACGTGGTTTTGTTCCCCATAAAAAGAAAGAAAAAAAGAGAGAAGAAACAAGATTTAAATGAAGCTTAATTAGTTGTATCTGATCAATTAAATCACAATATATATATATATATATATATATATGTAGCGTTGGAAACAGTAACTCATGTCTTTTTACGTCTAACAACATAGCATTTGGAGTTTTTTTATCACAACCCCATTAATTTTTAATCATATATTTGTATCTTCCACACAGATTTCTTTTCATATAAAATTGCACGTGTCAACCCTAACCCATGACCAAAAACTCCAACTAGACATGGTGCATGCAAGTTGGAAAGAAGACATAGCCCCAGAAAACCAGGTTTTCTCATGATTTTTTTCTTTGAATATCAATCAGAACCTTTAATTATCAATTATAATCACTATGTGTGTACTTAATACTATATGAATTGTCTGTAATGAAGACAAAATTTACAGTCAACAAGCTCATGAATCCCACTTAATTACTTGCTCAAAAATCTCAGTATTTCAGTGGGCTAGTGGGTGATGTAATCGGGTCACAATAGCCACATGGACCCAAATCGCTTGATGAGGTGGACATGTCTAATGTTTCGTTACTTTTAAGTTTTATCATAAATATATAATCAAATAATGTTTGTTGTCAACACTGAATAATTCTTCAATCATTCCTTGTTTTTGTTCTAATCATGTTTTTCTAGTCATTCTTCTTTTAGATCGGGACCCCATGTTGATTTAAGTTTTGATAAGCTTTTGAGGATTCTTTCACTTACATGTATTTTTATCATTAATACATCTTTGTATGTAGGTTGTTTCAATTACTTATAAATGGTTGTTAATAAAATATTAAATGTACTCAAAAAAACAAAATATTAAATGGAAAAATAAATAAATCTTAACTCATGAATATTTTTTTTATTTTAAATTTTATTGGCACACCCTTATTAACAATCTAGGTTTCTTGAGACCAATTAATATCAAACCCATGGAACTCATGAGTTCGAATCATTCATTGTTTTCTTTACATTTCTAATTATTGATCACGTTTCATAATAAAGCAAGTAGAACGCATTTCTATCATCAATCACCAATTGTGTTATGTTACAATAATCGTGGTGTATATATATAATAGAGTGAACGTTAATTTGCAAATATCTATGTCCTATGTAAGGTGAAATAAGAGAAAACTGCGGTATTATGATGCATTAATTGTGATAGAAAAAGAAGAGGAGAAGAACATTAATTATGAGAGAAATGAACCTAGCTAACCCATTAAACACTAAAGAGTCGTCAACTTAAATTTTAACCTGTGATTTGGTCCCAATAATGGGGCCTTCACCTCCACTCCGCAATTTGAGGCCTCTGAATCTCCTTTTCAAGTACACTCCCGGCATTTATTAGAGACATGCCTTTTAAATCCACTGTTTTATTTGCTGTTGTCACTTACACAAAGGTTTTTTAAATTCAAGTCAAAGATATATATACATATATGTGTGTGTATATATAAGGTTATTAATCTCCGTGTATAATAATTTCATTTAATCTGATTATTTTTTATATTAGTTTTAATTATATAATATAATTTTTTTAAAAAAAACTAATCAAATCTCACTTTGCAATACTTCTAGCTACAAATTTCACTTTGATTGTAGATTAAAACAAATAGAATTATAAATTGGAATTTTCTTTTCCTAAAAAAAATTAATATTTATTTTTTAAGCATTCTCTACATTTTATTATTATTATTATCTTTTAAAAACTATTTACACCAAATATGTGAGGCATATACCAAAATCTATGGAAATCAATACTTTGATATAAATATAGGGAAATATCTATTACTGCAATCCAACGTGATATATATAGTTACTAGTTAAGTATACACTATTCTATACGAGGATGAAGGAAATTTAAACACATTACCTTTTACATATTGATTAAGGACTAAACCAATTAATTACCATGTATTTTCATATACTTAAACCTAGAGTATCAATAAATTATCTTAATACAATTTTTAAAATTTTATGTTAACAGTTGAACAAAAGAATAAAAAGTTTCTATCTATTATTGTAATATAATAACATTAAATTCTATAGTTGTAATAAATAAGTATACATTTTTAATATTTTATAATTTAGTATGTAACTTTTTGTTGTCACATATTATAATAATTTGACTTTTTTAATCAAATCTATATTATCAAAAGTACCTTTTATAATTTTGTGCAGAAGCTTCGAATGAATTTTCTATGAAATTCATGTTAGTTTTTTGACAATTAAATAAGAACCCTTGTAGGTTTCCTAAATCATTCAATTCAATTTAATTAATATATATTGTTAAAAAATAATATAATTGTTTGTTTTTGATCCAATAGAATTTTTTTTTTAATGTGCAATATATTTCTCTCTCTCTCTCTCTCTCTCGGGCACTGTAATTACTTGATAATTAAACTTACTTGATTATGCAGTAATGATTAGAAAAACCAAACACATCTGGGTCCAAGTGATGGTTGACTTGTATTAATACATTCCAATGAACAAAAAAACTAACAAAAATACAAACAATGATGACAAGTATTTCACCACATAAATTTCTCAAAAATTTCCAAAAAAAAATATTTAGTGGCTCAAAGTTTCTTTGTATTTGCATGTTTCTTGAAAAATCAAATTTGTACGTCTGGAGAACTCTGCTCATTTGACTTGTACCTCCGAGAAAACGTTAACAGTAGTTACCACCTCCCATTTGCTGTAAGAAAATGGTAGACAGATTTCACTAATTAATTAATTAATCAAATAATTATAGTTTAAGTTTAGGTTTTAGAGATACTTAATAAAACAATACAAGACCTCTCTTAAATGATTTTTGTCTCTTCTAATGTTCTTGTTTCGCTTGTTTTGAGACTTTTGGCCTCGTACGGCTCCCTTCCTTTATTAACATAATCCAAGGAAGTTTTACAAGTTGCGGTCTTGTGTCTTTGCTAATCCACATACAATAAAATTACTTTCACTTCAACCCTTGGATCCATTAACACTATTCTCTATCAGTTTTAATTTATTTAACACACCTTTTTACAGCTAGTAATTTCTCCACTTGATCGTTTGATGCTCATTTACGTCCATCTGTGACACAAAACCTTATTATGTAGTCATAGTTGTTTGATTCAAGCATTTTAAAAATAAATTTCAGTACTATTAATGTTGCAACCATGCAATATAATTTTATTTTTGCATTATTAGAGAATTGGTTATGTATTATTACAAAATTCACAATTTTTTAAAATTTTTTAACTAGAGAAGCATATATACATACACGCTTAAATAATAATGTTAAAGATGTGACATTACAGAAAAGAAAATAAATCTAAAGGTTAACGATAAATTTTAGATTGAAAGAAAATTGATGGATAAGTTTTGAAATCAATTTTTTAAGTTATATTTGTATTCTTTATTACATGTTTTAGGTAATATTCATCATCATACAGTCTACTTAAATGTATATAGCAAAATAAAATGAAAGATAGTTCTCAAATTTTGATGAAAGATACATTTAGAATAAACTAAATGCTCATGTTAAGTAAATGAAGTTCCTAACCCAAAAAACAAATTATTAGCTGACTATTTTAAATATTCTTGGAAATTCATCATAGAAAACCTTTAAATAAAATAAATTCTCATATAAATAGACAACGATTTGATTAATTGTTTCAAAAGTATTATTGAACATATATACTTTTATTTCATTTTGATTCTTCTTCAACCAAGATATTTATTGTTCTAGGTATATTCGGGACTGCATAAGTGGGCTAGTAAAAGCTCAACGAATTGATCCAATGGATTGACCTAATAAATTAAGGTTCAATTTGACAACATCCACTTGTATGAACGAACTCTCAGATTACTGTTTCAATTCTCAATTCGCTAGCCAACCAAGGTCAAGGCTGCTTTATGCTCAACTCTAGGTCACTCAAAGTAAGGTTCAGCTCGTAGCTCGAAGTGCTCATTAAAAATTTTTTTTCAGAAAAGCAACAACCTAAATTGAGGAGAGTCAACTACCAAAATTGGAAATAAAATCAAAACCTATTTTGGTGGAATATATCCCTAAATTGATGAACACTGGTTTTGAAAGTGTAATTGATGTAGAACTCTTTCATATTCTATTTGTACTCAAATTGTAACACTTCATACTATAAATAGAGATTGAAAATTCATTGTAACATCGAACAACAATCAATAAGATATTGTGACTCTGTCAAAATAATCAGAGGAATGGTAGTGGATGTGGGCATCTTTTTGGGCCAAACCATATAAAAAATCACATTGCATTCACTATTCTTCCTCTTTCTTTCTCTTGTTTTTTGTCTTTGTTTTGTTTTATTTACAATATTAGGTCAAGAACTTGATCGATTAAATTTAAACGTCGACATTTATGATTTCGTAAACTTTAAAGTTTAAATTTTTAACCATTAAATATATACAATTGGAGTTATTTTATGCTTAATAATGTAAAATTTGAGTAAATTCGAATATTCAAACTGATTAAAAATTGTTCTCTTATTCCAACTTGCAAGAAAGAATTAACATGTGTTTAAGACAAAGCTGCTTTTATCCTTGACCCAAACGAAGTGCCGCCTATGCCATAATTTATCATGGCATGTCAACGTCCGAGGTCTCCATTATCGTGACTAGTCATTCTACACTATAATTCTCTACTCTTTCTACATATATATATATATATATATTTAAACATAATAATAATTATTATCTATATACAACCACAAATTTCTCACTCTCCACACCTTTTCTTTTGTTAATATTTGCAACTCTTAAAAAGTTGCTGTCAACAACATTTCTATCAAAAACACCACATGAACATCTGTCTAAGCACTAGTCGTCGACAAAAAATCCAAATTTCAATAATGAAAACAAAGCGGCACATGATTGGAGACTTGTCTGATTTAAATTTTTTTCTTGCTATTCTCAGTCAAACCTCATTATATTTTCTTTTCTAATTTTTGATAGTGAGAACCCACCAAACAACCATTCATCGACACCTAGATTTGTGTACTTGATATATATGATCAAAAGATGATTTTGGATTCTTGCCAAGTGAAAAACAAGTAATAATACCTAACAATGGAAATTAAAAACCCATTTTGAAATAATTAATTATTGGAATTTAGATCATTTTGGTTTCTCGAAGAGAAGTGGTCTTGATCGATCGGCAATATTATTTACTCCTTATTCTCTTGTTTAATTCGATGAGGCCAAATGATAACTTTATTCTCAACAAGATCAAGCCAAAGTTTTATTTATGCTAGTTTTTGCATAAATTATTCTTATAGTTATAAACCTCTCTTAAAATATAACTAAGTTATATATAAATAAAATCAATTGTAATTTTGTTTGATAAGTATGTACCAATATAGCTTGATGTTTAAGGGATTCCATTTAAACTATTTTACATAATTAAAAGAAATTTAACATTAGTTGTGTTCACAAGTTGTCACATATTTTAATTGAACCCTTAAAATGATTAAAAATAAACTCTGTAACTTATTGTCAACTTTTCTTATGGAAAAGATAACTAAGTCCGAACACAATCACATATTCCTTAGAACTCTTTCGATCTTAATAGAAGTACCATTGTGTTTTTTCTTGTTCTAATTTTCTAACCTCCAAACTTCAATTATTTTGTACCCGTAAGAATGATTAGTTTACAAATTTTGTCTTTTAAGAAGGGAATTTGTTATAATCAGCAATCACTATTAGCCGCCAAGAGAGTGTGCATTAAACATTATTATAATTCTTAAAATAACAAAACTAGAACAAATACAGCAAAATTATGGCAACTTGCATGCAACCTCCTTATGTTTGTTGTCAGTTTTGCAAGGCATAGGCATCCTCACTGTTATGCATATGCTTCCACAGTTGCCAAAAAACATTGTTGCCATATGAAAACAGTCCAAGAAATAATACACACAAATTAATATAAGAAGAACAAATTTATATATGCCACTGTAAGAAAAATACAAGCTGGACGGCTTCTTTGTTTGATGCATTTAAAACCCGCCCATAATCAAAATCTAGGTCCATTTGCTAAACTGAGAAGAGGGTACAGTGGTAATTTCATTAATATGCAAGTGGGGTATCGGAGGAATTTTTGTCATGTCTTTGGCAAAATCCACAGTAACAAACAACCTTATGGTTACTTATTACAAAGGACCATGTGTTGTTACATGAAACTGTAATCACCTAACAAATTTTAATGTTATAAATATACACGACACCAGAAAAATAAATTTTACTATAAATTGACAGTTCATGTGAGGTCAGTAGAAATTAATTTAATAAAAAAAATAAAATTTCCTGAATCAAGAAAAACAGTTTATGTGCATACGTGTCTACATATATATATTTCAAAATTTGCTTGTAAACTAATTAATGTAGTAATAATTAAATAACAACTCCCATTCCTATGCAAATTCAATTTATTCAACGATTTTTTATTTTTAAACCACGTGAGTAAACAAGAAAGGCGAAGCGTTAGTGTTCATGGTTAAATGCTGATCAAACGGCTGACAATTTATAGACGGCAAACGGTTTTCCGTACAAAAATTATTATTATTATTATTATTTTGAAAACAAAACAAGAAAGTAAAAAACAGCAAGTAGAAAAACATGACAATGGCTCCAACTCCGAGGTTGCCTCCCATGTTACCACAGCTGTAAAACGAACCGACCAGACCAGAAGCACAAGAAGAAGACGATGATAAGGTGAAAACGGTAAATTTGAAAGCAGTGACTGTGTGTGGGGGCGAAGGACGCCACTGTAACGGCCCATTTTCCGCGGTTGAAAGAGTTTAAAAAGACGAAAAAAGCCCTGGGATTTGAAACTTGGTTGAGTGTCGTTTAGGAGGTAATTAAGGGGAGAATTAATGGGTAATTAAGTACAATGGGAGGGGATTAATATTCTTTTTAGTCAAAGGACCGAGTGTCCGGTCACTCACGTGACTAGAATCGCTACTTTCGAGAAAGAAATCTGTTGCCGAGTCAGCATCCAATCCACACTTGCCATTGGATCTCCTCTTTTCCTGGGCTCACACTTCGCCACGTGTTCTAATCCGGGTTATGCGGCGCCCAGTAAAACATCTCCGATCCTTGCCGGAATCTCTTAATTCCGGTGAACTCTCAATTAAATCTAATTTACAAAAAACAAAAAAAAAAAAAAAAAAACTCAAACGTTATTTAACTAATTTACGGGGTTGTGTGGATCCTATAAAAGAGTTGGTCATCTTTCCACCTCGACACTTCGTCTTCTCCTCTCTCACTCTCTCAAAATTTTCACTTTCTCTCTATCTTATCTCTCTGCAAAGCTCTCTTTTTCCATCTCAGAAAGCGATTAGAGGTCCTTTAAGAGTTACAAAAATCTCCCACAAATAGCAGGACCTGTCTCCGATAAGTTACCTACAAAAGCATTGTCTGTCCAACAACGGTGCCCGTTTCATTTCAAGACATTTATTCTCTTTTCCTTTCCGGTAAAGCAACAACCTCCCTAAAAAACAAAACACTGTTACAGTGACACCCTTTTGCTTTTCTTCCATCAAGGCATCAACTTTCAGTCAACTTTTTTTTCATATATATACATATATTTATATTTTCAGCTCGAACAAGAAGCTCTAGTCCTCTCTCTCTCTCTCACTCACTCACCATATCTCTCTGCTTTTGTGGTGTATGTATGTGAGTAACTTTCGTTGAAATTTCTTGGTTCTTTTAATAGCTTTTTGAGAGATTATTCTATATATTCAATTCATATAATGGTAGGTTTCTCTTTCTCTCGGTTTCAAGCTTCCCTTTAACGGGTTCTTTGGTTTCCTTTATTTATCTCTCTTTATTCTCTCCTCGTGTGTGTCTACTCTCAAAAGAATATCTCTTCTCTTCTCACCCTTTTTCCCCATTCTATTTCACCACATACACGCTCGCTTTCAATGCGAATCTGACCAGACCAATAACCCATAATACCACTCTCTCTCACTCACTAGAAAAGAAACACTATCATGGAACAAAGTTTTGTCAAGTACACTGAACACTGTCACCAGACGAAGCTCATGACCCGTTTTTCGACGACTTGTCAGGAAATGAAGCAACCCAGAGTCGTGAGAGTCTCGGTGACTGATGGGGACGCAACAGATTCGTCCAGTGATGAAGAGAGTGAGGTTTGTTACTTGAGGCCTCGAGTGAAGAGGTTTGTTAATGAGATTACCATCGAGACGTCGTCGTCGTCTTCTACGACGTCGTGTTCGAATGAGACTCACGATGGTGGTGTGGTTTCGAGGCGGAGGTTTTCGAAGAGTCGGAAGAGGGCGGGTGGGAAGGTGGGGGCGCCGGGGAGTCTGAAGACGGCGGCGGCGGCGGCAGGTGGGAAGAAGTTTAGGGGTGTACGGCAGCGGCCGTGGGGCAAATGGGCTGCGGAAATCAGAGACCCTCTCCGCCGTGTGCGGCTGTGGCTTGGGACTTACGATACGGCGGAGGAGGCTGCTATGGTGTATGATAACGCCGCCATTCAGCTGCGTGGACCCGACGCGCTCACCAACTTCGCTACTCCTCCTCCTCCACCTCCGCCGCAAGACAAGCAGGTCGTTGTCAGCTCCGGCTACAACTCCGGCAACGAGTCTCACAACCACCACCACCTGGCCTCTCCGGTCTCCGTCCTGCGCTGCCCCTCTCCGTCCAACGAAGAGGCCGACTCTCATCAGTCTCAGACCAGCGCCAAAGACTGCAGAGACGAATCCAGTGTGTCGGAGAGCTTCTCCGACCTCTCCGCTTACTCCTCCACTTTCGACTCCGTCTTCCAAAACGACGTCGTCTTCGATTTCAAATCCTCCGCCCCGGACTTGTTCGAAGAGAACAATAACATTTTCGGCGACGATTTCGGCGAAATGTTTTTATCTTCGGGAATGAACTTCGGTTTCGGATCCTCAAGTTGGCACATGGATGACCATTTTCAAGATATCGGGGATCTATTCGCGTCCGATCCTCTCCTCGCCATTTGAATCTCTCTCTCACTTATAGTCTCGCCCGAGTAAATGCCTGTTTCTCGGCTAGTTTTGTATCGGCGGGAACCCAAATGAATATATCGGATGTATTTTTTTGTTTTTGTTTTTATTTTTTATTTTCCGATTTTGTTGCTGTATTTTTGTTACTTTATTACTATATTAATATGAACTCCGTCACAGTAACGGTGACGGACGAGTTTGTCTACGTGTTGTGGTCTTTTTTTTGTTTTCCTTTTGTTTTTGCACTTTTGGGTCCATTTTTGTCAAGCACCTGTCCTTGCAGGTGACTGGAAAACATGTGTGACGTGTCTCTGATATTTGTATTTGGCAAACAAACTAGATACTGGTTATAAATTTTATATATTTGTATAATTTGGTTTTCTAATCACTGACCTTATTTTGCAAATTTTTTATAAAAGAAAAGAATGCACATTCATGTGTAAGAACACAATAATTGATGAAAAGATGGTTAGGTGGCAATCCTAAATTGGGTCACCTCTTTGCTCCTGAAGTGGAGAAGCATTGATGCAAAACATCTAGAACTGCACTGATATGACACATACAATTATTGGGTTTTTATTCGTAAGTAGGTTTTTTTTTTTAAGACTGGAAAGTAATTGTTAAGCGAAAGTATTGCTATTTCAAGGCCTGAAAAACGAACACCTATGTTGATTTCCCCCATCCAAATCTGGGTGCAAAAATTTTAGTGGAAACGTAACTTGTTACTTCTTAACGATAAATAAGGCACTAGTTACTCTAGCTCAACAGTACTATATTTCATATGTTTATGCTATTATCTTATCTATCACTTAATATGTTTTAAGTGTTCCAATAAACCTTGGACCGTTGATATAGATACTTTATAATTATTCATGATTATGTTTAACTTGTTTAATAATTGCCTTAATTGCAGTTCATTTTCCTTTATTGTTAGGATAATGTTGAAAGAAATATTAGTGAAAACCACCATCCAATGCCTTCCTGCCAAAAAGAGTTATTCAGTTTGACATCTTTTTAAGTTCGGGTCACCTCAATCCCAAGCAGTACATAAAAAGAAACTCAATGAAGAAGATTATTTGAGATATAAGAAAATCTTAATAAGGGTTTATGGATATCTTACACCGAACAACTATATATATTTGGGATATTGAACGTGTCAGCCCCGCAATTTCTATTGGATTAATTTTGGAGTTTTGAAGAATAATAACATTACGTGGTACAATTTTTTTGTTTTTAATTATCTGACACTTTTTACAGGTTAGATTATTATTTGAGACCAATATAGATAAGATTTTAGTCATGGAGCTCAAATAATTATTTTCAGATACCAAGAGAGGGTTTGTAGGACGGTTGAGATTTGAATTTACCTCTTAAGAGACCAGTTGGAAATGACTTAATTTAGAAAGAAAAGAGAAGTACAAGTCAAGTGGGTTTTTGCTGATGACATGCATGACATCTATATTAAAAATATTATTCGATTCTCCAAATCACCACTTCGCCTCTCCGTACAAGCCCAAGTGTAACATCAACTTCAAGAAGCACCAATTTTAATACATTTGAAAGTGACTCAGTTTCACTTAATCCCAGCAACTTAATTGGTTAAACCATGTTCAATTAAATTTGTTGATCACTTTCTCCTTCTCTGAGGACCCAAATGCTTGATTTTGACAATATATGCAACAATACAAATCTCCTGGATAGAGAATCGGTCCCTTATAAATATCACATCTCCAGTCTAGGCTGAAATTAATCCAGCACACAACAACTATCCATTAATTTTAAATAAAATATCTAGCACCCTTTTCTTATGTGTCTTTTTAAAATTCTATCCATGCCAATGTTGTGTAAACTGCCTTTTCTAATGTGGTTGTAATATGACAAATATTTGTATGTCAAAATGGGATGATATATTGACATGGGAGGGCTGTTTTGCACGCCATAAAGTGAAAAAGAAAATATGATAATTATTATGCTTGAGACGACAGCTTTCATTGGAATGCACAGAGCGATGATAAGTGTAGAGAAGTCAGATGCAATTTTAAGGTGACAAGGGCTGCTTTGGGTCCCTTCTCTATTGTTTGTCTGTTGGTGAAATACCTGCGAATTGTTTACAGTAAAAACCTGCAACAATAATCAGAACAACAAACACTATACAAAATATGTCATTTTGTTGAGTACTATATGGCAATACTAGTTTTCTTGTACCCCGAGTCTTACATATCTACCCAGAAATCATGTAAACATTCTAATTTGAATTTGAATGATTTTTTTTTTTTTTTTAATATTTGGATACCACGTGTGATATGAGCCATCAAACCTGAGATATTATCAAGGTTAAATAAATGCTATTTACTATCCAGCTATATCCAGTGAAAACGACTCAGGTTAAGATCACTTCCAAGAGTTTTCTTCCAATGGGATTATGATCAATTACACAAGTGGTCCCACAAATTATTAGCTGGATGAGCAAAGCCGCGGCGAGATTTTGGCATATTAGTGGCCGACACTGCACCATTGCACAAGAAAAATATTTTCAATGGTTCAAGAGCCATAAAACTAACCTGCTAGTGTCATAAACTATAAAAAATAAAAAATAAAGATAAAAGCTTGACTATATTAGCTTGTTGCCCTGAAACAAAAGCCAAGAAA
Organism: Litchi chinensis; assembly: GCA_019925255.1. NCBI lineage: Eukaryota > Viridiplantae > Streptophyta > Magnoliopsida > Sapindales > Sapindaceae > Litchi > Litchi chinensis. The sequence continues at coordinate 2,675,316 of CM034470.1, read as the reverse complement.
TTTAATAAATAAAAGTTGGCTATATATATTCCGAAATAGTTACTATACACTGTCTTTTACCTGACATCAAACCAGACTCTGACATTTACCTAAGATGACAAAAATACTTACTCGACCCATAACGTCCTTTTCTTTGTCTTTGTGTCCATTTGCTATTTAATCTGATTTAATCTTTTTCACTCTAAGCATATAAATTTTCTTTTGTTGGTTTTCAGTTTTTCTTTTTCAATATATTATTATTTAAACTGTGTTTGATTCATCATCCAAAATTACGAAAAAAATCTTAATTTGTAATCTAAAAATAGATTTTTAATGATAAATTATATTTAGATTTTATATCAAATACTCTTTTACATTTTCTTTTGTTGGTTTTCAGCTATTTTTAGCAAACATTTGGAACGCATTTACTGAGCCCATTTGAATTAATTTTTTTTTTTTTCTGTAGCATCTTAAAAAGCATTAAATATATAGTATCCAAAAATTGCGTAAAAAGTAGTATCCAAAAATTGTTTCTTTTCTAAAACTATTTTCAGCCTCTTTTTTTTTTTAAATGGAAATTTTGAACCTTTTTATTTATTTGCTTTTGAGTTGTATCAATCATTGACCTAAACACGTGTACTCTTACAAAATATATAATGGACAGTTTTCTCTGGATTGAAATTTGTGAGTTTTTGTCCCATGTATCAAACCCAAACGCTGTCCATTTAATTAATTATGCGGTAACCCTACATTTATAATGGTATACTTATTTCATGAATCAGAAATTAAAATAAAGAATAAAATTGATTAATAGTGTTTACTTATTTAAAATTTATTTCGTAATGAGAATAAAAATATGAGTCCCACATCAATTTAGGATTATAGAATGAAAATCTCATTTCCTCCAACCCAGTTGGGAATCTCATGTTCATTGTTTTTGTCAAGATAAAAATTTTTAAATACCCTTCTTTAAAAAATATATTTTATTTGATATTAAAAAAAATGCATATTATAATAAAAACTGTATACTATTGGTTTTTCATCATAAATTTCTTAATTATCATAATAGATTATTAAAATAATATACAATTTTTTTTTCTATTATAACATGTTTTTTTTTTGATATTAAAAAAAAAACTGCATATTATAATAAAAAATTACACACTAAATTAGTGGACTATTAAAATAATATGCAGTTTTTTATTTGATCTATATATATATAAAAAACTGCACACTATTATAATTGATTCATAATTTTAATTAAGGGTATTTTTATAATTTATAATTAATCAATTTCGATTCCAAAGCAGAGTAAATAGTTTAATGAGAATACTGTTGATTCCGATTCCGATTTTTGCAGTTGAAATAAACAATTTATTTTTATTCCAATACATCATTCCGATTCTCAGATTATTCGATTCCTCCAAATGAAGTAAACGCACCATAATTTACTAGTTACCATAACACTTCAAATTTGGTTTACAAGCAAAATATTTTTCCCATACTATCAAATTAAAATTTGTGTTATTGTATCACGCTTGCGTCACTCAAACATTCAAACTCGTTCGACTATTATATTGTATTCGAAAAATAATTCTAAATCCATTACCAAAAGTGATTTCATGTTCTATGATTCTTGTATTATTTTGTTAAATCAATAATTTTTAATAATTGTCCTTTACGTGTATATAATCCTATGACGAACCACACCTCACCTACTTTTTTATAAATTTCAGGCATCCAAGTGTTGTGGTGTAGAAAAGAGATAGTGGGTAGGTTGCAGCCGACGCCATTGGTTTGGGTGCCTGCTACCCCTGGCCTTTTCCTTGACAAGGTTCTGCACCTCGGAGGTTCAAAAAATTTGTGGCAGCTCCTACTGCACTTGCAGCTTCTCCGTCCTATGTGAGGGCAATTCACTCATCTATGTGTGGATCAATTTCTTTATATGAGAGTCATTCTTCTGGTTGCGCCTTCAGTGTTCAATCATATTTGATCCCTACTATTTTATAGATTTTTCCCAGTAATAATAATAATAATAATAATAGAGCTAGTAGAGATGTCACTTTCTTCTAAATCCTGGCAAATAGTGTTGCAGGCGTCCTATAATCGTATACAGAGTGATGAAAAAAATTTATCATCACAAGAGGCCTACAAAATCCCCACCACTGGGATTTTTCTGATATCTTCTTACCTCCAGTTGTTGCATAAAGACAATAATTGAATATAGTCATTTATCAGGAAATTCAAATTTGGGCCCCAACCTCCAACACAAGTCATGTGCATTGTATGAGTTTATAAATAAACTTGGCCGAAACAAAAACCCAAATGATCCCCCGCGTCAGTTGTTTTTTTTTTGGCCCTTTGTCTATTTGCCTCTTCACTTATTGCCATCTTGGACTCACAAATATGATTATATGAACTTGGTGGAAAGTTGGGAAATTACTTTTCAACAAAAACTGAATCCGCAAGTTATGTTTGAGATTTATTAAATTTAATTATATATGGTTTTTAATTATAGTCACCAGTCAAAAATTAAGTTCATTTTCACTAATAAGAATTCTCAATCGGAACATACACTTTAGTACTAATACATTGAATAATTTCTCTTAGGATTAAAATTTGCATTTTTTATTCTGGTTATCAATCAAGTTTAACCCATTTAATTAATCATGTAGCCCCATCTCCAAAATACTACATTTGCTTCGAGGTTGGTTCTCATGTGATTTAAGAAAAATGATGCTTTCACTTAATGACGAAACTATAATTTATGTTATTACATCGTGCTTGTGAATCAAAATATTGTTATTAACTTATAAACTTACAAATATAGGAACTCTCATGATTATATAAGACATAATTTCTTATAGTGTTGATAATTACATGCGCATGTCCTATTTATCAACTCAAATACGACTCATTTAATGAGTCATGCACCCACTATATCTAAATTGTTACATTTACTATGAGTTTTGTACACATAGCATATCAAAAGTCTGCTATACTTTAAATATTAAGATTAAAATACATATTACTTAAACACTAAACTTTTTTTGCAGTATCTTTTTCTCTTCGAAAGAATAGAATGTCACGGCCACTGGGCACTGGCAAAGCCAAAAAAGGGCCACGGAACCGAATTCTAAAGGCAATGCTATGGGAGAGGCACAAATATCCACAACTTTATTTTTATTTTTATCAGATTCATTCAAAAAACGCAAACAAAAACGAACAAACTCAGAAAATCTTCATTGTCATTCTCTCGCAGCCCTCCACAGACGAGTATTGCAAGTCAATCATGGCCGTACACGTCATGTCAGCTTAACGGTCTTCGATCCGTCTCGTTCAGTGCAGGTGTGCCGCTGCCACCAGGACTAGGACTAGAGTCACTGGACTCCCGGTCTGGTCCCCCTTGGGCCCCCACAAGCTGCCAGCTCATCAATCACTGTTCCTCCTCATCTGTTGAATCCTACTAATGTATCCCTTCGTTTTCTGCTGTGATTTGGATTTTGGAACCTCCACTTTCCATAAGACCCAAAAACGCACAATCTCTAACTTTTTGACATATTTCATCTACATATTACAAATATATATAATACTCTCTTAATCAAGACTCTGAAAAGCAATCCAAAACTGAGCTCTCATAAGTGTGAGAGGAAAGCTCCCAAAAGAAGGAGAAACATCCCCTACAGAAGAGAAGGAAAAATTATCATATTTTGTGACTCCGTGAGTCGAATTTTGATCTTATACGATAAATAAGGAGAAAGTGGATTGCAGTAGTGTGGCAACACACCAAACTCGACACAATCTCTTGACTCGATTGATTTACTTGGTCATCATCCACATCAGCGGTAGCCACCAACTATGCTCCGGCCCGTCCATATGATGGGCTTCTTCTACATTCTTCTTTTCTCTGGCCCAATAATTGAGAAACTTTGTTGCCCGTGTCTGTCAATCAAATCTTGAGAGGTACCCTTGTTACACACATTTTAAATTTGTTTTAGTCTTCCAGTTGCCACATTTATTATCTACACCATACCATCTCACCATTAATTAACGTTTTACTTGAATTGATGTTGTAGAGAATTAGATTTATATTTGAGTTAGTACATCCTTTTAATGAAATAAAAAAAATATTTATTTGTCATTGTCGATTGTCGCATAAAAACATTTGAATTTCGTTTTAACTATAGAACCATAGATTTTCAGATTGTGTTGGACTGTTTATATTGTTAATAGAAGGTTAATTTTTTATTTGTTGTTGTTGTTGTGTTTTTTTTTTTTTTTTTTTGTAATATGAGCATGTATTTCATTTGTTTTTAACTTGAAGATTTTAAGGTATTTTTAATATTATATTAAAATACGAGATAAAGTTCATTACATAGTTTTAAGTAGTTGTAACTTTACTTATTTGGCTCATAAAATAATATTTTCGATAAAAATATACTTTACACCTTTCGGATCATTTCTAATATATAACTATTATATTATTTAATTACTTGATCAAATGATAATTACCTTCGACAATCATAAGTTTTTAGTTGGAGTATTTATGCTTTACACAACAAATCACATCGTCTCTTTAATTAAAACATGGGAGGTTGGTTGTCAGTGCTAAATACTAATTACGATTTGTATTTGAATTAGAATGATAGCGTAAGGGTGGAGGGTAGGTGGTCACGTGAAACGTGCATGGACAATTTTCTTATTGTGTTTCCCTGTCTCCTGCCCGATTTCCTGGTTGGTTGATAGGTATGGCAAGGACATGTATTCTGCCACGTGGCAACTGATTGTGAGAAGTTGAGGACCATGATTTTAAATGCCTGCTCATGTATCGTGTGTGCAATATCAGACAAGTAGGACCCATTCTTGTTAATTTCAACTACGGACAGCTGACTTATCAATCTTATTCTATATACCTTCCGAATTTATGGTCTATTTAATTAGATTTTATATCAAAGTGATCGAGTGAATACCTTCTTCCGTATGCTTGGAAATACGAAGTCAGATCCGTTGTTGTGTTGATTTCAGACAGTCGAAGATAATTGATTGATATTTAAAATAACGAAAGTGAATAAATGTTAGAAGTTGAATCATATATTTGATTGATACTATCAAATCTACGATATTATTACTTTAATAAATAATTTCAAATCCGAAAATGCGTAACATTTGATTCAATTGATGTATTTCGTTTTTATTTCTTTAAAAAATTACATAGAATATCTAGGAAGATTGTCAAAACTTATCAAAATTAATTACATTTATACAATTTAAATGTCTATGTTTTTTATGTAAGATATGATCATTTTAAAGATGTAAAATCTCTCTATACAATTTTGACATAATATAAGATTTAAACCCTCATCACATAATTAAAGTTGACTCAAGAGTGAAAATTAAAGCTTGGAATGAAATTAAAATCAAAACGTATGAAAAATAAGGTTCATGCATTATATATTTTATTTAGTTACTTTATTTTAATGTTTTTTAAATTTATTTTATTATAACGTTATTCTGGGTCTATGTCTCGCGAATTTTGGTGGGGACATTAATATCTAAGCCCACGACTCCACTGCACACGCCCCTTCTTGTGGGCTTTCACTAACTGCTTACAAGTACCCATGCCTCCTACTTGTTTGAATTCCAAAATTTATCATAAAATATTATAGATTTTTTTCACCTAACTCCTTACATATTTAAAAATAATATCTTTAATGTGATTTGGCATGTGAGGTGCTGGCGGGCACAAGCAACCACTCAAATGGCCTTAGTGGAGGTGGATTCGATCTCACCTCTTCCCTAAATCCAACTAATTATGTGGGTATTTTTCCATTTATTATAGATTATTCTCTCTTATTTTTTGGAAATAATCTCTGAACCGCGCTATAAAATTATACCTTAGCTGATCCCGATTGACATTAGGATGAGTATCAATAATAAAAAATAAAATAAAATAAAATTACTGTTTGTATCTCGTTGTAATCATTATTATCCAACTCTGGTTCCTTTTTTTACAATTAAACAAAAAGAAAATATATTTTCATTCATTACTTTGAATACACCTTCTAGCTTATTAGTTACCGGTACTAAAAACCATATCACAAATCTGAGGTTAATTAATTTCTAAGAAAGTATTTAACAAGATTCTCTTCTCAAGATGGGTATTACTTTCCCATCCTAGTACATAAAAACTATATTGTATTATAACTTTCATCTTTATAGTATTATCAAGATAGCAATTTGATATTGAGATTGAATCAAAGATTTCTTCAAATTTATTGATATTACCAATACATTTCTGTTACTGCACTTACAACATAAACTAAAGTTTTTACACAATGAATCTATTTTAAATGGGAGAGACTTGAACCCAATTTATTCCTAGATGTGAAAGAAGAGGTGCGGAACCATTCAACCAAGTTAATCCACACTAATTTAGACTATTTTAGAGTGGTGATCTCATAATTTGTATGTACAATACATTATTTTAGTATTTTTTTGTTATTTATATATTTATTCCTAAGAAGTTTACCAAGTAGCTAAATAGTTTTGAAAATTTTTGTCAATTTGATACTCAAGGTCGTTAAAACAACAAATATAAACATAAAATAATTGCCCCTTCATTTTACTTTATTTTGAAGGTCTACACCATTACTTTTATTTTATTTTTTTGTTTTAATATTCATAAAGTGTCGTTTGTTTTTTTTGTTTTTATCTGAAACATGAACAATGCTACTGAAGAATAAAGTTTGAATAATGACTCAAATATGAAATCTGAATAATATTTTTTTTTTCCTTACCTCTAAATGTATAATAATATTGTTTGTTTTTTAAAGTTAAAATTGTCTTAAAACTAATGATTTGATATTTATATCATTTGACTATTAATTGTTTTATAATGTCATTTAATATAAATACAAACAATTATAATAAATTATTTAGCAAATATTAAAATACTTTTATGTATATATTAATACTATTTTTATTCATACTTAAAATATGATTAATTATTATATCAAAGTATTTTTCTTTGAAAATTATATACACATAAATAAATTATAATCGTGAAGTAAATTAAATTTATATATTTAAATAAAAATAAATAAAATGATTTTAAGTTGAATTATTATTGTTATGTATTTAAATAAAAATAACATTAAAAACATAACTTTAAAAGGAATATATATGATGTAAAATTAGAACAAATTTGAAAATATTTTATTTTGGGAATGATATATTTGAAATAATATATTTAAAAAATCATTAAATAATTTGATATTTAGATAAAAGTAAGAAATTATAGTTTTTTATTTTCAGTGATTTTTGGGTGGTTTTAAGTTGTTTGACCACTTAAGAAAACAAACAAAAATTACTTAATAGATTTAATTCAGACTCATTAAGTAAAAAGTGATAAAAACAAAACGAACCCTTAATATAATTTCTAATGTAAAAGCGTTGTAGTAGTTGCATGCTTAGACTTTATAGTTCTATTAATTGCATTTATTGGTAGATAAATTTGTTTCATACAATTAAACGGCTTGGAGTGTACATACAAAACAAGAGGGTGTAGTCAACCCTCGCCTTTCTTTTATTACAGTTGGCACTCTCAAGATTGCGATGGGAACTTATTGGACCATAAATTGGGCTTGTGTGATGCAACAAAACTACATCCATTAATACAACAAGGCTCTCATAGTGCCCATTGTATGTTGAGTGGTGATATTTTCACCCCTCAAAAATTGTATATACACCCCAAATTAGCATTATTTTAAATATATAATATTATTCTTGAGTAAAATTATTAAAAAGATAAATATTTTATAAGTACATCCACCAATTATTAATTAAAATATCATTCATATCTTAAACTTTTTTACTCTTTCAATTTCTAATTTTTCTCTTTGTTATTTTTTCAAACCCTAACTTTCTCTATTAAAAATTGAAAAGTCTCTGATCATTTATAAAATCCTAACTTAATCATAAAAATATTGTCAAATATTCAATCATCACATCAGTAATCAATTCAAAAATTATAGATCTAAATCGATATTCATAATTTATCATTAAAAAAATGTTACTTAGGGTTCTATGAAATTAGTTGGTAATTATTTATGCAATTCTTATGATTCAAATGAAAAATTAGGGTTTGAGAGAGAAAAAAAAGTTTATGACTTTAATCATAAAAATTAAAAGAATTTTATCATCAAACCCTAATTTATAATAATAATAATAATAATGGGTTGAATGAATTTGTATTACGTTATTTGCTTATTATAGATTTTGCTTCATGTACAATGAAGGTGTTAAAAAAATTAAATGATAAGATAGAAATTTCCTAACAAGTGACAACAAAATAATTTATAGTGGATTTACTTTTAATACACATTATAATTTGTCCGTAGATGATATAAGGGGTGTATTTATAAAAATATATACAATGAATCAAGAGAAAAGGGTAATTTTGATATTAAGTGGGGTTTAAACATAAATTAGAAGAATTTTAAATTTTTTTACTAGGTGTGCAAACAGAAGGGGTGTACATACAATTTTTAAGGGGTGGAAACATTGCCACTCTTGTATGTTCTTGATTTCATTTGGGCCTCAAGTTGGGCTTCAATTCAAGGCCGTTAGTTAGAGGCCCAATAGGCCCAAGCTGAAACAACACTTACTTGGAGAGAACGAAACAGCAGGCCACTAGAGCCGCGGTTTTGTGAAGGCGGGACTGACAATTCCACCAAAATTTTCTCGGAAACCAAACACTAAAGAACCATAAGCATTATTAGTTTTCAAAATCATAAACCCTCACTGACAATTAATCTTTCAGCTTGGAACCTAACACCCTAATCTATGGAGAAAACAACGAAGAAGCCCCAGTGCGCACAGGAGGCGTTGGGTCTTCTCAACTGCGTCGCACAATCGCCGTTCGATCAGGACAAATGCATCCGTCTAATGCAAGTTTTGCGAGAGTGCGTTCTCAACAAGGTTCATTTTTTTCGATTCTTTTCGACTATAGCTTGGTTTTTGTCGCTTTTATTGAATCGAACATTCTCGAATCAGCATTTAGTAGAGATAGATAGATAGATTATTCAGTGTTGATTTACTCTAAACTTTGACTCTCTCGCATATGAATCTGAATTTTGAGTAAATTAGGGTTTGTTGAGACAGTAGTGTGTAGAAAGTTTGAATTTTGTTGTAGTTGTCTTTATATAAGTGACGTAGAAATTGAATTCCATCGATTCGTTTGAGGTTGCTTCTTGTTCATTTCCTTTCTAGCATTAAGATTGTTAATTGAGTGAATTATGAAGAATGTCAAGATTCTTGAATAGCGTTGAATTGAAATGAACCAAATGGATCCGTAAATCAACTGGTTATCGCGAAATAGAGTAGATAGTACTTTGATGATGATGGATTGTCGTTATTAGGGTTGTTTTGATGATAACAAGGATTCGAGATTTAAGGAGCTGCCGCTTCACTATGTGCGATTCTTGAATATTTAGAATCCATTAGGAAACTACTTTTTTTAATTACATTTTGTTGATTCATATGAATTTTATACATTCATTTGCATTTATAAACATTGCTTTTGTTCTTTTGTATTTTTTTTAATGGTGTGTGTTTCTTAATAGAAAGTGAAGAAGTTCTCGTTAGGTGAGCAGGGCCAGGAAGCAAGCCAGTCTAGCAAGAAAGCTTGATGAAATTTTGTGGTGGTAGGATTGTTATCTGCAGTCCATTTTGAAACGTAATGTTTGATTTTTTGTCTTTTACATTTTAGTTAGCAAAAGCTTTTAGTTGTGATGATTATAAGAAGGATAACATCGTATTTTAAACTGTGGTTTTACATTGTATGAAGAAAATTGAAATTGACAAAGGGGTTTCCCTCATGTTGCCTTGGAAGCGTTAATGTTTCTAAGTATTGAATGCTAATCATGATGGTTTGAAACGGTTGTACCTTTTTAACTCACCAGTAGATGTAGTTGGCTGAACTTGGACACATTTGTGTATTTTATTGAATGGAAAGCTTATGGTGGGTGGTGTGGTAGATTTGATAGAATTCCACTTTGCCGTGCGTTGTCTGATACATGCAAGCTTGTGCTTGGGGTCTAATAGGTGAAAAATCACTTGTCATCGTTTTTCTTTTATGTCCAGTTAATGATGGTTGGTACATGGTTTGTGCCGTGCACTCTTTGTTATCATGTTTGATGTCTGTCAATCCCTTTACTTGGTCATATAGGCGTGCTGTGGAGTACCACCTTTTATCCTTGCTACTCTTTCATTACTTCCGTCGTGAGGAATCATTCCAATCTTTAAAGCAATTGATTAGCATACTGGCCTATGGGCATCATTATTCCTATTATTAAGCACTTTTCAAAGAATTTTCTTTTTACCATTGTAGACTTATTTTGCCTAGTTCACAACTCTTCAAGCAGGAAATACGTAAATTAATGCCAAATTAAAATGGGATTCCATTGATTAACACTTAGCTTATGCAATGCTTAAACACGTTTTGTCATAGAGCACCTCTCTCACTTTGTCAATTCCCTAGCATGCTAGAATCCAGATTCGGGAGCGGATATGTTATGGCAGAATATACAGTGGGTTGGATTTCCAGGATGCAAAGATGAAAATCAAATCATGTTTGAAAGAGAAAAAAAAATGCCACCAAACAGAGTAATATCATTATCAGCAGCCATAAAGCCCAATAGAAATACTACATGCAAACAGACCTCATTATCTCAAACAGACAATTGGAAGATACAAATCAACATCTTTCTATTATCAAAACATCTCTCTGTATGTCCAAGTTGAACAAACAAAGACCTCTAAAATCCCTTGGTCAGTGAATGAGGTAAGTGAGCACCAACGCCACCGCCATCAACACATATGCAATCCCTTGGTCGATTGATGTTCCTGAAAGCATTAAACACCACCCACAGTTCCAAATCAATGCCAAAAACAGAAACCAATTTCAACATTCATGAAATAAATTAAAGCACATAAATTTTTAACAACAATAATGAAACTAAGACACACACATCACATACCACCATCACAACAATGACATTTGGCTCTCAAGTGTTATAGCATTTCATTTTCAGACAAGATCCTACAAACACTCAACAATTCCTAATCACAAACACCCTCCTCAAAACCACATGAGATTTTCAAAACCCAACTCACCCACAATAACCTGTTAAGAATCTAACAATGCAGCTCATTTCAGATCTGCAACAGCCTCTACATATCCTGATTTTGTATCGTAGTAAAACGTTTATCAGAATCAATAATTATTATGTAAAGAAAGGGAAGAGAGACTGACCGTCGCTGGTTGGGGCGGGAGCGGGACTCGAAGTCTGTGCATAGGCAGCAGGCGAGAAAATAGCGAAAACAAGAGCAACAACAGCCACGACTGCAAAAGAAGCCCTTGTAACCTCCATTGTTGGGTACCAAAAAAATAAAAAAATCACTCGATCTCTCTCTGCGACGCTCTCTAGAATATGGACTCACGAAGAGTCGAGGCAGAGAGAGAAAGAGACTCGTTAAAATGAGAAACAAAACAAAACCAAACGATCTCTCGTCAAGAGAGAACCACCCTCACCACCCCCAAAAACAAAAACACACACACAAAGACCAATGCAGAGAATGTGAGGGTGTTAACGAGGCGGGTTCTCAAATCTTTTTTATAGTACGCAAGTGTTTTGTCTGGCTGTTCCTGGAAAAGATTCAATTCTGGTAAAAACCGGTAAAGACGGTAGCCGGTGGAGCTCAAAACTGTGGGGTCTGGCCGCGTTTTACGGGGCTGAAAGGCTGTGAAAGAAGGAGAGGCCCCCATGTGAGGTTTCTCTGCTGATTTTTACTGGTTTTGGAATCGTGCCAGACTGTTTGGCGCCATATGCTGCCTTTCTGATTCGTCCACTTGTCAACCTTTTTTGGTACCTGTCTTTTTGTGGTAGGTTGCTTGTTTTTGTCTGTTTCTTCTCTTTATTTACCCTTCTCAGTTCTGTCCTTTTCTTCCTTTTTTTTTTTTTTTTTTGTCTTTACTGTTATACTATATATATTTTTTATTTTTTTTTCTTGATGGCCTGTCATACTGTATGTTATTTCAGCCTGTAAAAGATACCACAAAAAGCAAAAGAAAAAAAATGTCATTAAGATAAAATAAAATAAAATTGGAGGGATTTTTATAAATTTAGATGGGATTATGAACTTTATTTTCTTTTACATAAATGATCTTCGATTGTATGTAGTGTGTGCGTCAAAATATTTTTCTTTTAACATTACAAAAAATGTGAGCATTTTTTTTCTAACATTTTTGAAGTGGCATAAGCAATATCTCCTTGTTTTCTTAAATTAAGTAGATTAGTATATAATAGAATCAAAAACTGTAATGTTTAGCATATTGTGGTGGGTGTGAAACGGGTATCACTCGATCAATTTCATTTCGTCCATGTATGGTAATATCTGTGTTGATTCAGTGATTGACGTTAATAATATTTTTAAAACAAGAACTTGATAATAATTTTTGTTCATTTATAATTTATTCGATAGTGTTTTGACGCTAATATACAGCTTCGAAAGGGGAAAAGTAGTGGGCTGACTAGGGCCTAGCAAGCTGGACCAGAATCCGTTGCAATATCTCTCACGTTTCTGTGCTTCCTATGATCTTTAAGTGGCCAGCGAATGCCAACAAACATACCTGTAAGTTGTGACCCAAATAATTGAAAATGTCTGCACGACCAACCATGCCCACAAAACCATTTTGTTTTTTGAGCACTGGAAAAACCGACCGGGATTAAAAAATGAACAAACTAAGTTTTGTTCTTTGCTGTTGTTGGTTTATTTATTTATTTATTTATTTTATATATTAAATAAATAATTTCAAATTATTATTTTTTTAATTATTTCAGTTTGAAGCGACAAAAGCACATCCAAAGATGATTGATCATTGCAACTTGCAAAATATTAGTTGAGGTGCAAAATTATCCATGTATGCATGTTCATATAATTCATGTGAGTGAGATAATTTGATATCTCACCAATTATAAAAAAATTATGTCAGCTTCAAGTGAAGTGACACAGTGACACCCTTCCTTCCTTCTGATCTCAATTGCTTTGAGCAATTGATCGTAGGTTCGAGTTGCAAGTCCTACATGGGTTTGTGGGTAATTTTTTTACTTTGTATAGGTTATTTCTCCCACTTCGATGAGTTTAGTTTTGGGTCGTACTTTAAAGTTCTAAATTAGAAGGGTCTAGTAGTAGTAATTGTACTTGTAATATATCCAAAAAAATATATATATATCAAACAGATCGAGCTGAATTAATTAATGTTTTTAATTTGTTTTCAGTTTCCACCATTTGTTGATTTTGTGTTCTGTTCTTGGTTTTCCGTTAGATATAGCTAGAATCTTGGTTTGTGCTTGTATTTGATAATTTTACTTGATCAAGTTAGCTTGTCCGGTTTGAGCACTCATTATAATGTTAGAGAGAACATTATTTCCACCTTAGGGACCAATAATTAAAATGTTTTTTCATGGTTAAGTAAAAGATATTGCATTCGAAATCTTTTCACATATGAATCGGAGACAGACTTGATTTCCATTCAAATGAATTTCTACATTTTTTTTTTTTGAAAAGAAATGAATTTCTATATATGAACACATTTTTTAATAGCTTCGGAAGAATATTTATTTGTATCCGATAAAGTTTTTATAATTCATTATAAAACCCTTTGTGTTGGCACAATGTGGTTGAATTTACATTTATTACAACACAATTCTAAACACAGAGTGCTTTTTTTTTTTTTGGCTGATGAAAACGCCATTACAAGTATGTATACTACCAAGTGGATAATCAGATAAAGTTTCTTATCAATCCATGGTCGAGTCAGTCTTGGTAGTCACTTGTCTATCTCAACAAATAATAAAACCTAACCACAGCTACAATTACATGACATATATCCATCCCATCCACGGTGTGATCATCATCAGTTTATATGTTTAGTCAATCTCGCACAAACGCGCACATCAACACTTCAACCAGATTCGACGTTTCCTAATTAATCAAAAAACCCTGATTAGCCACTTAATTAGAAAACAAAATGCAGGTTACCTCTAAATGTCTGAATTGCTAATTAATTAAATGATTAAAACATGCATGGTGCAGATTAAATTCAAAGGTTAATCAACAAATAATGTTAATGCATGCCGTGGATAAGAGGTCACATGTCATTTTCGTATTTAATGAGGGAACTACTAAGAAGATAAGAGAATAGAATTGGAGTTGGAAATATTAATTGCTCATTAATTGCATATTGTTTTTCATGCTGTGAAAGATATTTTTAATTCTTCTTCTTAGTAGTGGACTACCATTTTTTTTATGGGAACATAGTAGTGGACTACCTTATATTATCTCATTTGCTACAGCTACAATTCATGCATGTCAAGTATCATGGGTTTTATTGGCGCATGATCTTATTTTGTGTTATATAAAATGTGGCCCCCATATTATTGTCTTTTGATAGTTTTCCACCCAATATTATATATATATATATATGAGATAATGTAATTTATATTTGAAATCGAGCTTCTCTGGAAAGCAGAAAATTAAAAAAGAAAAGGCCGAAGAGTTGTTTTATGATTTTACGTTCCCCAGTCCCCACCACAACTTGTTGCTCAAAAATACTACGATAATGGAAGTAGGTAAACATTTCAAACTAATATGGTGTATTATTAGTTAAGGAGAAGGGAAGATGTGTACGTTTGGTACAACTTATCTACTGGTCAAAAGTACTTTTTTAATACCAAAAGCTCTATCTGATTTTTTTTGTGTCGTTTGGTTGACATCTTAGTAGAGTTTTTGGGAAATAAAAAAACTGAAAAATGTCTACTTAGAGAAGCTCGAGAAGCTCAAAATTTGAGCTTCTCCAAGTAGACATTTTTCAGTTCTTTTTTTTTTTTAAATATTAAAATGTCTAATATATTTCTATTTTATTTTGTTAATTTCTTTAAACCCTTATAACCCTATTACACTTTCATTATAAATATAAACACACAACCTCCACTTTCATTCACTTTTATTTCATCAAAACTTCTGAGAACTCTTCTCTAACCAGTAAGTTTTCTATATTTTGTGTTTTTTTTTTTTTTTTTTTTTTTCCAATTGGTTTTAGTTGATATTGCAATTTTTTAATCTTATTGTCAGGAATATTATACTGTTATATATATACTGCAATTGCAGTATGTATATATATACTGCAATTACAGTATATATATATTGCAGTGCAGTATATATTTACATTGCAATTGCAGTGCGTACATATATACCGCAATTACAGTGTATATATATACTGCAGTATATATACTGCAATTGTAGTGTATATATATATATTGTAGTGTAGTATATATATATATATATATATATTGCAATTGCAGTGTATATATATAATGCAATTGCAGTATATAATTGCAATTGATAAAATGTTAATGAAAATCTACTTGGATCAAATAAAATTGAAGATGTAAAATCTTATTAACAAATCTAAATAAACACTTCTCTTTTGAAAATAAAAAATAGAGAAACAAAATAATTTTATATTTATTTTATTAAAAATCTATGTTTTGAAAATATATTTACATCAAATAATTATTAATTATTTAATTAATTAATTTTTTATGGTTAAGGTTAAAGTAATTATATTTCTAAAATGAATATATTACTCATCTCTCTTATAATTTTTTTGGTAAATTAATAATCTAAAAGTGCTTTAAAAATAATTTAACCAAACGCTTTATAATTTAAAAGAGTTTTTTTAATTGACAATCAAACAACCAATAACTTTTTTCCAAAAGATCTATTTCCAAAAGACCTATTACCAAAAAATCTACTTCTAAAAGATCTATTTGGAGAAATTGTACCAAACGAAGCCTTACAAAGTTTTACAACAATTGATTTTATCTACTTCCATTCTCCTTAACCATCCGTTTACAAAAATTAATATTCCTTTACAAAAACTTTGTAAAACAAATAATCTGATTTAATTATTTGGGTTCTCATTACATAGATAGTGTTGACATCTTCTGTTAGATTTTATTCTTTTCATATACTTCATAATAATGCAATACACCACATTTTGCTATGAAGGGCCCGGACAAGTTGTAATATATCATTTCACATGAGACTATGGATTTTATAAGATAATATACTTTATATATATAAACCAATATTCTCAGGAAGCAGAAAAAAGATTTTTTATTTTATTTTTAATTCCTCCAATTTCATGTTATTGGCAACCAAATATTGATGTTAAGTGCACATTTACTCATAGAGTAAGTGATTAGATCATTCCAATTTTTACATCTGAAATGTGAGTTCACTCCCATATGACCATATCTTCTGTATCATAATATGTGTAAAGAGTTTTCTTCCTATATTATGAAAGTAAATCTCTTGATGTTATGAAAATAGATTTTGAAACTACGCTTATAGATCGATTATCTTCTAATTATATATATAAAATTATTGATGCTCAATTAGGCCACGTGTCTGGTATGTATTCATTTTCAACAAAACCAGTCAAAGTATTCCATCAGTGAGAGTGACAGAAGCTCCTTGCTAAAAATAATGAAGAAATGTATGACGTAGAATTGTGATATGTTGGTGAATGGCTTTTTGAATTATTAACTATTTTTACAACATCAGTAAATTAAATATATGAGGTGCCTAATAACAGTACTTAAAACATAATTTGACAGGCTTAATTATTTAGACAAACAAAGAACTCTGCAGTGGCTTATATTGTGCAGCCAGTGGAGCTAGAACTGGTAACAATCAATAACAACAAAAATATTATATCTTCGCTACATTAAACAATCCATAGGACGGAAATTCTTGGCATAGAGACTTAAATTATGATAAACTATGGCTAGTATCAGAATATGTAACATATTTAACATGACATATAAGCAATATTTTTTACTTATTCTGAGAAGGCCAAAGAAAAGCTCCCATGGCAAACTTCCTCTTCTGGTTGACATCTCCAACAACAGGCAACCCGTACTCTTTCAGAAGACAGTCCAGTTTCCACTCTGGCATGGTCTCGTAATCACCTTTCGTGTACCTTGGATAGTGAAGAGGCATCTGGAAGGAACAGCAATTCTCCTTTTTCCCAACTTGGTGGTTTTGGTGACCATTTTTCCTTAACATAGCAAAAGCTGTGCTGGTGCCACTACTCATCATCTTTAGCCTGGTTTTTCCCGTGAATGTGTTGGTTCGTGTCTAGTTAGCTTTTTATAGAGATTTAATATACTAGAACAAAACACAAACAGGGCATGCTTGATGCAAGTATTCTGAAGATGTTGATGTTTTTACAGGTTTGACAAGTTACTATGTGACCTATGAAGAGTAACAGGTTACCGGCTTACTGTATCTTTACCTGCAAAAAAAGCAAGCAGATCAATCCAAAATTTAATGCCTAATAAAACAATTATATGGTTACAATTATCTGATTTGATTTCTTATTGCATAATTGACAATCCAATCTATATCTTATTTTGGGTACGAAAATAACCAGTTTCTAGATCTTTCCAATTGAAATTATAAGTTTAATTGCATAAATACATGTCTATGACCAACCTGGTTAAGTATTATATCTGCTACCTATAATTGCAATTTCGTATTAAATATGAAAAAAAAAAAAAAAAAAACTTATCCAGGTTATAGCCATGTAATTTGCCAAAAACTTTAGAAGAGTCAAAGACTTCGGCTAATTAAATGATGATGATCAATACCATTTGTGGTCTTGATCATGGAATTCAATTCGTGTCAAGATTCTCGTAATCTAAATAGAATTCTATAGTGTCTCCACTTCGCTATAATTTCCACAACAACATTGACAAGTCAGTTTTATTTCTGGCAATTCAACAAACATTGGTATATACTAAAGAAGAAATTTCAAGTGTCCTGGCCAACTTTCAGATCAGAGCCAGCAGAAAATTGCATTGATGATCATCCCACCAATAACTTATTTGAAGAAGAATTATTTGATACGCTTATAGCGCTTGTTACTCACACTTGTAAATTGAGGAAAGTTTAATGAAATTACCACTGCTTAATTTACAGTTTTGATGACCTAAAACCTATTATCTATTTATTTTTCACCTCATGTAGAAAACCTGAAAAGCAAAGCAAATCAGTAGTCCACCAAAAGTTTGTACTGTGACATATATAAATCTCAAAGAAGATGATTTTTTGCTCAGATCTTGTTGGATTAGTTTGAGATTGCTATTGACAAAAGTAACTAATTAGTTTAATAAGACATAATTGTATTTTGAGTTGAAGGTCCAAAAATAAATTCAATAGATATTATTGTACGTCCAAATTGTGGTAGAATGCCCTAAAAGGCTTAGTGTCCAAATTCCCAAAGCGGACAAAACCCTCTTGCACAGATCCATGAGGGCTGTGTGATTCCAAAACAGGGTGCGAATATGGGTGTTTTTAGAGGCACAATTGTGTTATGGGGTCTTGCTTATAACTGGGGATTTTGTTTGGCCATGCTAAAACAATGACAAATATGTCAAAGCAGGGATTAAAGATGCACCTATAGTTGAAACTGTTTGTCCAACTTCATGTTTTCGCTTTACAAAATGTTAGGCCCTTTCTTTCTTTTTCTTTATTTTTTATATTTTATTTTTAATTTTTAAACCATCAGGATAAAAAAAAACTTCTCGTTAAAGATGATGAAGAAATGTAATGATTGAAACTATAATACATTGATGAGTATGATTTTTATAATTATTAGTTATAAATAAATCATTTAGCCAATTAAAATCATGCTATTTAAATTCTAACATGTTTAATTACTTGAAAAGATGAACTATTCATTGTTAGTGGGGGTTTGATATATGCAACAAGTCCGAGAAATTAAAACTAGAGTAGCAGCAAAAGTTGAATTTGAATTATTATTCAACTATATTTTACAGTGGTTTCAGATATATCATAATACAGCCAATTGACAACACCCCAAAGCTATTCCAAGATCAACTAGGCTAGTTAGTACTTAGAATATGTTCGACATAACTGATATAATTGGATATGTTACATGCATGCAATTTTCTACTCATTCTGAGAAGGCCAAAGGAAGGCTCCCATGGCAAACTTCCTCTTCTGGTCGACGTCTCCAACAACTGGCAACCCGTACTCTTTCAAAAGGCAGTCCAGTTTCCACTCTGGCATGGTCTCGTAATCGCCTTTCGTGTACCTTGGATAGTGAAGAGGCATCTGGAAGGAACAGCAATTCTCCTTCGTCCCAGCCTGGTTGTTTTGGTCACTAAATAGCCTTGGTCCAGTCATAGCAAAACCTGTGTTGGTCCCAGTAGCACTACTCATCATCTTCAACTTTTTTTTTTTTTTGGTATTTAGAGACTACGTTAATGATTTAAGCCTTACATATGGCCTTTTATAGAGATTCTATGAAAGAACAGAGAATAATTGAGCATCTACTGGAAACAAAACACAAACAGATCAGACATGCATTAAATCCTGAAAGCGAAGTATTTTGATATGCTGATATTTACTTCCTTTTCTTGATATTTTACAAGTGATATGGACCTCACGGTACCTAACAAATCACTGCATCTTACTTGCAAGGAAGGCAATCTGGCCAGACCGAAATTAAATGCCTAATAAATATGTATGGTTACAATTATCCGATTTGAGTTCTTATTGCATTATTGAACCCAAATTTCTTGAATTTTTAACATTATTGTAAAACAAATAACCAATTTCTAGATCCAAAGATGAGCTGGAAGCTTGCTCTCCATGAGTTCTGTTTCGAAGTCAAAACAAAGCAGGCAAGACTGATCCAATATATGGCCAAGGATATCCAGTTTCATTCTGTTGTAATTCTCTATTAACTGATTCGTAACCATAGCTGATACTTTTTACTATCATTAAATGGATTTGCGTTACTTGTCACGAACTCATGTAATTTGCAAAGCCAAAGCTTTGAAAGTTTCGAACTTCTAAGAAAACCAAGAAGTAATGGTATCGGAGCTTTAAAAGCTAAAGCAAAAGACAGATTCCTTTACCATTGTTCTGAAGTGTTATTGATAAAAGACAACTTATCAGTGCATTTCTTTACTATTCTCTTTTTGATCTATAGATAAAGAGAGAAAATATTTACTCTTTACTTTTCTTTTAGGTAATCATTGTTGTACTTTTGAATTATTCATTTGAACCAATTTTTGCTCAGTCTCTTTGTATATGTATCTCTCATTAATGAAAGAATACACAAACGCACCCACGCAGCTTTCTTTGGTTGTCTTTGAGAACTAAAACATCAGAAGAGTCAAAAAATTCGGCTAATTAAATGATGGTGAATTCCATTTTACTTGTCTTGATCTTGGAGTTCAATCTGTGTTGGAGATCCTCTTAAACTGTTTGAATTCTATTGTGGCTACACATCACTGTAAAATCGGCTACTTTCCATGGTCACATCAGTTTTTTGTTCTAGCAATGCACCAAACTATATTGTGTACTGCATACCACGGAAGAAACCTCAAATGTCTTGGCCAACATTCAGGTGAGAGCTAGCTGAAAATTGCATTGAAACCAAATTTATACCAGAAATATTTGATGATGTCCATATAATTCTTCTTACTCATGCCCTTGATATTGGGAGGTAAATTTTCCTGAAACTTTCCGTATATAATTACAAGGGTCATACGGGGATTTGTGATATACTTGAAGGGCGTAACTCCCCCTTCGTCAAATTTAACATTCAAACTTTATAAATGTAACATTAACTATTCATATTCAGGTACAGTCAAATTTTGATGACCTAAAACCTACTCTCTCATTTTCTTTCAATTGATAAAGAAAATCTGAAAAGTAAAGCAGATCAGTAGTCCAACAATTAATACCATGTGGGTGTTATTATACACTGAAGTTACATAAAATAATTAGTGAAGGAAAGATTTTTCAAAGAATTATCAATCTGAATAGAGTTACAAGCATGCGTGATTTTCAACAGTATTCAACAGATGTACCAGTGCATAGATCAATTTCTTCATTTAAATAATCAGATTAGTTTTCTTCCTTCTACAACTTAGCACTGATCACTTTCTTTGACACTAACTTTTGATTCCAGGGAAGAATCCTGATGCTTAAAGGATGGTACTTATTCCAACCTTGAGTGCTTTTCCATGTCCTGTAATGTTCCAAGTACTGCACTTCAGCTAGTCTACAACCACTTCAACCTTCTGCGGTTACTGTACCTAAGAACTATAGTTTCTTCCTTTCCGAGAATCATCATGAATCTGTTCTTCTTTCAACAGAAACTTCTCTCAGACTCTCTGGATCCGCTTTCACAGTAGGAGGTATATCTATGAGCATGCTTGGAGGGGCAAAATACATGTGAAGTGACATCATACAGATAATGATACCCAAGAAAAGCTGCAGCATTGCAAGAAAGAAAAAAAAAAGTTATTTATATAAATCTCCATTAGTCATGAGAGAAATTAAAGACTTCAGGAATGGTATCACAGGCAAGAACTTTGAGTTACCTGCAGTGTAGGCTTAAAAGTGAAAAGGTATACCGACAAAACCATTGTAAGCAGCATAGCCATAGATGTGGAGTAAACCTGAAAATTATATAAAAACAATGTCAATTAAAAAAATACATTCAATGTTATATGGATGCTTAGGAGTTAATTATCCAAGTCGGACTGAAGCATGACTATAAAAACTTCATGCCATGAACCACATACGCCGGAAAACCATTGGGATCAGACAAAAGATGAAACAAGTTACCTTCACAATATTGTCAGCATACTTCATCAACCATGAAACCAACAAGCCAGTGGATCCAAGATTCAAAATAACCATCCAAGTTGTAATGCTATATCCATCAAAGAGGCGTTGCCAGAAAGCTCCGTTTTCAAACCCTCCTCTGAAATCATCCAGTAGAAGCCTGAACATATTAAAAATCGCACCAAACCTGTAAAAGAGCAATAATAATTATTTATCAAAAACAGAGTCAACAACATACAGAAGGAAGCAGTGGTCTCAGAAGAAAAATAATTTTATCACTGCAAATGTCTCACGAGATTTCATAAAGGTAGCAAATGATCCTACATCTATTTTACCTACTAAGATTGCAAAAAAGGGCATAACTAGAGTTGCTGTTGCAAAAGTTTCAATATATTGAAATTATAATTATGAAAGTAGCCAGGAGAAATTCCAAACTGTGACCATAATGCCTGAGGAGTGAGGATGGAAAATAAATGATAATACCCAGAAAAAATCAGTAAAGTGTCAAGGAGAGATACCTACGTATACAATTGTACATTCTGCCAGTACAAGCTGTCATTATTCTTCTTCATCAGAAACTCTGTATAAACACCTGCTAATGCCGATAGACAAGCAGATAGGACACCCAACATATACCCTTGGATCGGTGCTGCAAACAGAGAGTCACATGATGCTTCTCCGCAACCTTTGACCTAAAAGAAACAAAGGACAGTCAACCACAGAATTCATTTTGATAATAAGACTGGTCAAAATCAAGAAATTCTGCAGTTAATCATTTTGATAATAATTCTGCAACATAAATGATTCATAGCAATTCTTTCAATCTCTCCATCATTGAGATTGTCCTCTCACCACAGAATCATGTACAAGGAACACAACAGATGTATGCATTAAACAAAAAGAACAAAAGAATGGTCATCTACTTTGAGCTATCATTGTTTTTTAATCTAAAATTTTATATGACTAAAATAACTATATAGATTGCTTCTCAATATCACCTGGCTTGTGGTTGTTCCAACAGCTAAAAGAACAATTGCCATCCACTGCAAATTTGAGAGTTTCCTCCGCAGTAATAGCCTAAAGAATTGAATCAATGCATATGCACTCAAGATCAATTAACAGCACTGACCCTCAATCTTTATGTTCAATGTATATAATAGAGAAAGGTAAAAGATTTGCTAACAAAAAAGTGTGCAGCATAAGACAAAGTAAAATGCAGCCATGTTTTTGTGACCTTAAAAAGTAGATGAATGTACCTAAATAGTATGCCAGTTGTAACAATCTTTAGATTACCCATGATCTGATACGTGGATGTGTCCACATAAGTCAGTGTAGCAAACTGCACGTTGTTATGAATCAGATATATGATTGAAGGAATGGGAAACAAGCGGACAGTTTTCCATTCTGTAGTCATCCTTGGAGGAGGTGACCTCCGGCACTCTCTCCAAAGAAGTATACCAGAAACCACCAACTGTAGTTTATATGAATTATAATTAAAAGATAAAATATATCAGCTATTATCAGCATTGAGTTAAAATTTCAATATCAAACATAGTGAGAAATTAAAGTCACTTCTAAGCTACCAACATACTAAATGGTCAAATAAAGAAAGTATAGAATGATAATTACCTTGAAAACTTCGGCAAGAAATGGAACAGTTGCATAGTCATATTTATACCCTCCATTACTTTGAGAAAGAGTCGTCAAAATCCCCTACAAATGAATAAGTCGAGGAATCAATACATATTGTTGCAGGAAAGTTTGTTCTTAATAAACTTAAAAAAAAAAATGATTTCACAACTCCAATTTAACAATATGCTGACTTATGAGGTCATACAATTCTAAATTTATGATCAAAATGTCCAATTCAAAACCATCAACACATCCACGTTCATTCGAATCCTACACTCCTACACCAACTAATATAACAACATTTTGATTCTCACACAAACCAAACTTTCTCTTCTCTAAAACTCACCCGCCAAAACTGTGTTAACAATCAAGATATAAAAATTATGTGTCACTAATCAAACACAACCAAATTAAACTAATACTACACTCACTTCATTTTTTTCTTTCTTTCTTTTTTTTTTTTTGGTTTGTTCCTCTCTAGATGACCATACCATCTTAACAAAACAGCAAAATTTAAGTCTATTTCGTCCGCGAACTCGTCTTGAAGCGCGAAACCAACTATCAATGTAGCAAAATAGTTCCTTTCACACCTCAATTGCTCAAAAATGAAGGCTCAATCATCAATTCAATCAACACAAGCATGTAATTCTCGTAAACACTTACATTCGCTTCCGCGAAACATAACATATAAAAAAATCACTATAATTTCAATTAAATCAATCAAAATCCAATAAATAGACAACATTAATAAAAATTAAAACTTGGAAAACTGTATCAGATCAAGCAAGCGTTTTGAATCCAGAAATTTTGTGATTCTTCGATTTAAACTCGAAAGCGAAGAAATGTAGCGGAAAATAAAGAGATCTGACACGTGTGTGAAATAGAGCAGGCACGTGCGGAGACCGTGAGAAGAGTAAAAAAGAGTTCTTAGAGGACAGGATTGGGGACCTGAGAACTGGTGAGGATGGTGAGGAGAGTGGCGACGAAGTACCACTGCATCGTCGTCTTCGAGAGTTGACAGCTTTGGTTTCACACTTGCTTTCCCAGTCACCGATGGAGTTTTCTGCTTCTGCAGAATGATGAGACGATAACGGGCTCGATCAGGTCAGATTTGAGTCGGATCAGTTTGAGCCTTATTTGGGCTGGATCATGGAGTTGTGAGAGGATGAGTACGTCAACAATTACGATAAAAAATAATAACTAATTAACATAAAGAACGATGAAGGGTTCTGGTTAACTTAACAAGATGAGTTGCTATTATTATAATTCGAATAGTTACTCCCACGAAACGGTAAATATGAGCATACAACGAAGGGTAAAAAAAACAACACATCTTAAATGTGTTCTTATTAAATTTTGAATTTTGCTACGGGTGTAGAATGTGGATAGGTAAGTTACAGAGATGGCTAAAAAAATATGTTTTTTTTTTTTTCCTTTTATTTTTTGATATGATTTTTACAAATTCTTAGATTATATATGGTATTAATTACTTAATAATTATACAAGTATTGTATAGTAGCATTACAAAAGATGTATAGTTGAATGTGGTGACTAATTTTTTGCCTAGAGACTGTGAGATAATGTGGCCTCCTTTAACATCAAATAATTATACATCTTTCTATCTATTTTAGTGATAAAAGTTTGAGTCCTACTACACGTATTTTATAAACTTCGTTTGACTATCTCCCATTTTGGAATAAATGGGATCTTGGTGGATCTAGCAAGAGTTTTAACCTTTTAGATGTCAACTTAAAAAAAACAAAGAAAAAAAAAAGAAAGGAAAACGATTATAAGGTCATGTGAATAACATGTTATACAACTCTTATGCTATATATTTGAGAATGCATTTTGAGATAAAATTTGAACACTTGAACATCACTCATTAAAAAACTTGATAAGATATGATTGATCAAATGATATGACACATCCGGTTATGTCTTTGATGTTATTAGTTCAAGTCACATATCTCTTATCAAATTTTTTATTATTATAATTATTTAAAAGAAAAATAGTGAACTTATTAAAGTTACGTGGCAAAATGTTCCAAGTATATGCGCTTAGATCATAATATGATAAGACATTAAAATGCAAATAAACGTGATAGCCGACCGAAATATATAAAACCATATGATACATATTTAAATAGGTTTAATTATTGGGAAAAATAGTGGAATTGATTTTAAATATCACTTTCAATGATTAACTTATTTTTCATCTTTTTTTCAAGTCATTTTCAATTACGAAATGACATATATTTGTTTTGTTATTAACAAAAGGGAAAATTACATTAAAGTACCTAGACCTAACACATTATAACAGCCATGATGCGAGTTTAGCCAATATTACACTTACATACCCTTGACCGCGTTGACCATCGTTAGTTAAATGGTAATCTGAACGTGCTAAGATATAAATACCTATTTGCCCTTCACAACCCCATATGTGACGTCACTGTGACTGGCAGACAAAATTTTATTTGAAAGGCAATTTCCAATTGACCAATGAATATTACATTTGCAAAAACACAAAAAAAAAAAAAAAAAAAAAAAAAAGAACTAACCATTAGTAAGTAAGCTGCATAGTTATATACATCATGTCTTATACCAATGTCCATATCTAGATCATAGAGATCATGTGGTCATGTATGACGAAACTAAAAATTTTTTCCCACTACTGTCATATATCCATACCTCCCTATATGTACCCTTTCAAGCAAAAACAAAGAGTCAATCTTATTTTCATTAAAAATCCAGCATAGTATCATACTCAAAAAAAAGGCTACATAGTGTAACCAATTTATACCCATCCATGCTAGTGAAACTACCTATTACTACAATTTAACATGTACATAACACACTATCATCAGTAAGTGCAGTGACAAAAACACTAGTTTTCTTCAGCAACCCCACACACAAAAAGAAAATTCTTTACAAAAGCCAACATCTCCATTTCTTGAACATCTCCCTTACTTCAACAAGACATGATTTGACAAAACCAAACCATACCATATCATAGATGCAGCTCCAAAACCAATAGCAAATATATATATATATATATTACTATTAATTAAATAGAGTTTAGAATATACTTAAACCATCATCCAATCCAATCATGGTTCCTCTACAATAAGATGAAGAAATGAATTGATTTAATTTAATTTTCTTGATTCCAATCTTAATTATTTCGAAGATATATATTTATAATTTATACATACCTGGATTAAATGTGGATTGGGATGGTAGTGTTGCATTCAAACTTGATTAAAG
Source organism: Litchi chinensis (assembly GCA_019925255.1). Lineage (NCBI taxonomy): Eukaryota > Viridiplantae > Streptophyta > Magnoliopsida > Sapindales > Sapindaceae > Litchi > Litchi chinensis. The sequence continues at coordinate 2,648,638 of CM034470.1, read as the reverse complement.
TGGTGCAGTTTGAGTCTGAGCTTGTGACCCCTGAAGATCCACTCTACCTTTTTTGGCTATCTAATTTGTCGTCCTAGAACTTTCTCCATCTATCATCTATGCCTATTAAAACAAATGTAGCTTGTTACTAATAGAATTGACATATTCATAATATTGAAGATGGCAATGGGTTCATACCATCACAGGCTATGTTGCATTCATATTTGATTGAAGTGGTATAGTATAAGTTTGAGTCTGTGACCCCTAAAGATCTAGTATACTATTTTTAGATGTCTCATTTACTGTCTTTGAACTTTCTCCAGTTGACATATTTGCCTACAAAAACAAATGCAACTTATGATTATGGTCCAATGTATTGAGTATGGAGGTGTATATATTTACCCATGAAATAGAGAATGTGGAATGACGCCAAGACTTTCAGTAAGGTGAAATGATAGTGAAGTGATGTGCAGGGTCAGTGAAAGGTTGAAAAATGGCACATCACTCTGTACAGACACAATCTTTAAATGCTCTAAATATCTTCTCCAACCAAAATGACCTCTATGCCCTTGTCATGTTAAGATTGTCGTTTAACTAACAATAGCCAATATGGTCAATGGTATTTAAGTGTTATATCGACTAAACTCGCATCATGGTTGTTATAATGCGTTAGGTCTAGGTATTTTAGTGTAATTTACCTTTAACAAAAAAATGCCATCTGCGTTTTTGGAAAGGTATGGAATTGGCACATTGACAATTGGAAATATCAAATTGTGGCATATCATCCTTGTCGACGTGGCGCAGATACATTCGCTTGAGTCGCGCATGAACGTAAATTTCGTTGACGTGGCGCGTGAAAATTGACGTGATTTGTGCACGAATTGAACCACTAAACCACTACTAATCGTGGGCGTCACGCCATACGACGAGACAAAAAAGGCAAGAAAATATGTCCAGCATTCATATCCCTTGTGATGCTGCCACGTGGTGCTCAATTAAAACAAATTTATAAAACAAATTTTATTAATATTATAATCAATTCATAATTCTAAATGAAAAAAAAAAAAAAAAACCCTTGAACCATAATCTTAATATAAGTATAGGGGACATATCAATCTCATTTTGTTGATGTTGATATCTTCTCAAAACTAAAAGAATAAAAAACATGATAGGGAGATTTATGTTCAAGGAATATATAATGTAATTATTATTTTAGGGTCCACTGTTATGAAATTTTTGAAATCTTCGTTTACAAAAATCGATTAATGGTTTTAAAAAAATATATATAATAATCACTGTTATAGGATATCAATGTCGATGTGAAATTAGGATCGTGTCATCTTTTAGATTGTGTCTTTTTTAACATGGTTAAGAGTTGATTACTTTTATAATTACCTTTTATAGGATTTGGATTTATCAAATTTTTTTCACACATCCACTCTCCTCAAATTGTAGAAACTTATAAATTGATAATATACACTGATATGAAAATATTTTATTCATGAAGACATGATTTAAAATTTATTTATGAAACTCTGTTGAAAAAATGAAAGACTTGTAACTTGGTATAAACTTAAAGAGAGTGAAATTATCTTATATTGTAACTTAGTATAAACTTTTTTAAGATTTAATAAGTGACATCAACAAATCCTTATTGAGTCAAAAGAAATATGAAATAAAGAAAATTTGGAGAAAATTATAGTAAACAACACTATAATTATAATATTTTTTTTATTGAATTTTAACATCAAACAGTAAAATAGTTATATCTGTTAGTGCACAAGGGTGAAGTGCACTAGTATTGACATCTTATGGCATTGAGATAGCAAGTGTGTGCTGCAAAATTCATGGACTGGAAAGTATTTTAAGTGTTAAATTAGTCACTGTATATGTTATAACATCTGGATCAATGCTGCAACGTCAGTAATGATGTTATAATAATTTTTACTTATAGTACTCAATGCAAGATTATGTATTTTTTTTCATGGTTGACAGAATTTCTTGTTTCATTAAACTTGTCTGATTTTTTTTTTTTTTTGAAATATTCTTGTGGATTAATTGCCAAGATATTATGATTATTTTTCCTTTTATTTCTTAGGAATTATGAAGATGTTTTTCAAATGAAATATAATATTGATTTGACTTTATCTTAGGCAATAATCTCCTGTGAATATCATTTTTATTTTGGAAGTATTATTTGGTCAGCTAATGTACACAAAGTGAAAAATCAATCAAGACTTTTTGTGGACCAGGTGAAGCACAAAATTTGGAATTGAAGATGTTTGGTCAATGCTAAAGAGTATGAATTGACTTATTGTTTTTTAGCTGATTTTATTTATGATTTTAAGAGATATTATTTGCTGATTTTTATCACCAAATTTGGTCAAGCAAAAAACTTGAAGTTCAAGTGAATTGGTCAATGCTAAAAAATAGGAGTTGACTTACTATTTTTTAGCTGATTTTATTTCAGATTTATTTCCGATTTTTAGCAGATTTTATTTGCTGATTTTTATCTCAATGAGCTGATTTTTTGTATTTTCTTTTACGGGATTATTATTGCACATATCTTATATAAATGCAGATCAATTCATTCAAGAAAAGTATGCAAGCAGTGCAATTCCCGTGAGCGATAGTGAAAGTGCTTGCCTGCTGTTTGATGTGCAGTTTTATATGCAAAATGAAAAAGAAAATATTTTATGAAGCTGCATGTATTTTTAACTTAGAGTATTTGTCCTAGGTAGTTTTATGTTTAAGAAAGAGAGTGTTCTTTTAAGCAATCGAAGCAAACAAATAGAGTATGCAATTGAGTGATTGCTTGTAAATTTTAGAGAGTTTGTTCTCTAAGTTGATTCTAGACTTCAGAAGTGGGAGCCGATTAGCTCTGGGATTTTGTTTAAAGCTTTGTTTGAATGACAAGTCATTAGATCTATGGGAGAAAACTAGTTTACAATTCTTAAATGGATTTAGTAGCGTAAATTCTTCCAGAGAAAAAACGTTTTCATCTTCAAAAGAAATTGATTTACAAAGTTTTGAAAGTAGTTCAAGCAATAAATATTTTTCGGGAGAAACAACGTATTGGCTTTTGAGAGATTGCAGATTTGCAGGACAAGATTAGGTCATAGTTTGATAAAGTTCATTAATAACTTGATCTCTCTAAGTGTGACCTTATGAATGTTTGGTAAAATTGAATTATGTTAAAAATATTTTTCTGTTCATTTTACTTTTACCGTGTTTAAATTATTGCAATATATAAATTGCATATTATGACATAATTATTCTGTCATAATATTCATTTCAATGTCATAATATTTGTTAGCTCCTCATAACTTCTGCAAAAATTAGGTTGAAGTTATTTCAATATCTACTTTCTTTTTTTTTTTCCTTTATTTCTAATACAATGGAATTAATTTAAAAAATACTTGATAAATGAATAAACAACTTATCATCACCGATTATAATAAATAAATTTTTAACTGCCTTTGATAACCATAATCTCTATTCTTATCACTATATTTATAACTCATTATAATGATAACTCATCTTCATTGATTATATTGTTTACAATTACATTATCATACAATTCACTATTTTCTTATTAAAAAAACAAAAAACAAAAAACAAAACCTGAAAAACAAACTGTACAATGTGTAAGATAACTGAATCAGAATCCTTAGATATAACATCAACCAAACCTAATAAACATTTTAATAATAATTTATTCATGAAGTAAATTTTGTTTTTCTACTTAATTTTCTATCCAAACTGAGTTGTCATTTGCATTAGTTCAATGATCTTAGCATCTATTATTAGGCACTATCTAATACTCTAAATCTGTAATTAGCTGTCATAATTAATTTTACCTGACCAACTTAATTATCATTTAACAGATAGAAAACAAAACACACGCCCACGATAGCGAATTCCGACCTACACGACACCGTTTTTTCAAACGGTTTTTTCAAAATTGATACGAAACTCGCGGGAAGGTCTCTGGACTGGTTCAACGACGACGCCTAACAACTCCTTTTTATTTATTTAATTAAATTATTTCAAATTAAAAAAAAAAAAGTTGACATCAAAATTCTAATCGAAGAAAAGACCAAACCAAACCGCTGTTTTTTAAATTTTATTAATTTTTATTTCCTGAAAATTTCGGCATAACAACGCACCACAACTTGCCAAGGCGTTACCGGACATAACAGCATTTATATAAATTAAACAGTCTTTGCAAGTTCCGTTTTTGTTTTGCAAATTTGGTCAATTTTTCCAAGACCCCGGAAAAACAAAAGCAGAAGAAAAAAAAAGATATCAGATAGTACTTCACAGACCTGAGTTTGTGTTTTGGACTCTCTTTGTCATGCTTTGAATATTGAATTTCCGTCAACAGGTTGGTGATTGTTCATTTCTTTGTTTCCTGGTTTGGCATGGTTTTGTTATATAGAGATATGGGTTCTTGTTCTTTTTCAGGTATCTGATATAGCATTTGATTTTGATTGGAATAGGTCAACGAGGAAGAATATGTTTATGTATATGTATATTTGATGAGGTTTTGATATCCTATTTTTTGTAAACGTGTTATGTATGCATATATATGTATATATGTGTGTGTGTGTGTGTATTTTGATGTTTTTGATATACATAGATCATGTTACATGGTTTTGTAGCTTTTGTTTTTGACGTGATTGTGATATCATTTGCTTGCAGGTCGTGGATTTTTTGTGGTTGGTTTGCAGAGAGTTTGTGATTGTATTTTGAGGGCTTTGACAATACCCGGTGTGTGTGTTTTTGAGGTTACACACATCGGGAATTGGACTTTGCAGGGCCTCAGATGGAGCAATTCAGGCAGGTTGGCGAGGTTCTTGGAAGTTTGAAGGCTTTATTGGTGTTGAAAGATGACATACAAATCAACCAAAGGCAATGTTGCTTGCTGCTTGACATGTTCACTTTGGCTTTCACAGTAATGTCTGAGAAGATCAAGCTTTACTTGAAAGCAGAAGAGAGGACTACAAAGTGGAAAGCTCTTGAAATGCCTTTAAGAGAGCTTTATAGGGTGTTCAAGGAAGGAGAAATCTATGTCAGGCAATGTTTGGATAATAGAGATTGGTGGTCTAAAGCAATCAATCTCCATCAAAACAAAGATTGTGTTGAGTACCATATCCACAACTTGCTCTGCTGCTTCCCTGGTGTGATTGAGGCCATAGAATCTGCCGGGGAGATCTCAGGGCTTGATCCTGATGAGATGCAAAGGAGGAGAGTAACACTTGCAATGAAGTATCACAAGGAATGGAATGACCCCAAAATCTTTCAATTGAGATTCGGGAAGGAGTATTTAGTACCCCGTGAAATCTGTACCAGGTTCGAAAGTGCTTGGAAGGAAGATAAATGGCTTCTTATTGAAGCACTCAGGGAGAAAAGGAGACTAGGATCTGTGGTCTTAACGAAGAACGAGCAGCGCCTTGTGGACATGCTGCTCCAGAAGCTAAATGGGTCGGATTCTAGTAATGGGAAGCTGTTCCCCACTTCAATTCTGTTGAGGGGAAAGGACTACCAAGTGAGGAGAAGGCTAGGTGGAGGAAGTGAGTACAAGGAGATTCAATGGTTGGGGGATAGCTTTGCTGCGAGGCATTTCTTTGGAGAGATTGAGGCTTTGAATTCGGAGATTTCGACTCTCCTGTCTTTGTCCCACCCCAACATATTGCAATACCATTGTGGCTTCTTTGATGAGGAGAAGAAAGAGTTTTTTCTTGTGATGGAGTTGATGAGCAAAGACCTGTCTGTGTATATGAAGGAGAATTCTGGCTCCAGGAGGAAGGTTTTGTTCTCTATTCCTGTTGTGGTTGATTTAATGCTTCAAATTGCAAGAGGGATGGAGTTTCTCCATTCAAGAAAGATATATCACGGAGACTTCAACCCTTCCAATATTTTCCTGAAACCAAGGTCTTCTGCCGAAGGTTACTTCCATGTCAAGATTTCAGGATTTGGTTTAACTAACGTTAGAAGTCGGGCAACTAAGAAATCACAATCTCCACCACCACCACCACCACCACCGCCACCAACCCAAAATGGCAACTCAACATTGGGATTACTAGAAAACCAAAACGGGCCACATTTTATATGGTATGCCCCAGAAGTCCTGGCTGAGCAGGAACAACCAAGAAGTACCTCTAGTTTCAAGTATACCGCAAAGGCAGATGTTTACAGCTTTGGAATGCTTTGTTTTGAACTTTTAACCGGGAAAGTACCATTTGAAGATGGGCATCTTCAGGGAGACAAAATGGCTAGAAATATAAGAGCAGGAGAGAGGCCTCTTTTCCCTTCAGGTTCTCCAAAATACCTGGTTAACTTGACCAAAAGATGTTGGCACACAAACCCATCTCAACGTCCAAATTTCTCATCCATTTGTCGGATTTTACGCTACATCAAGAAGTTCCTGGTAATGAATCCTGAGATCGTTGAGTCCTTCCAATCACCACTTGCAGATTACTATGACATCGAGGCGGGGCATGCGAAGAAGTTTGTGGGAGACGGGAATCCTGATGCACCATCCATCTCTGAGATTCCATTCCAGATGTTCTCATACAGAATAGCAGAGAAAGAGAAGGATAGTGTGAGCAATAACAACAAGCAATTTGAATTGTCGGAGGACGTTGCATTGTTAGATTTGACTGCGCTGGCAGGCAATGACGCAACGTCAGTTTGTTCTGATGTGAAATCTGCTTGTTTTGATTCTAGATCAGTTTACTCTGAGGTTCCGGGGAAGAGAATCTCAAATTTCGATATGAGGTCAGTTTGCTCTGAGGCTCCCAACAAGAGTCTGATCCGTTCCGTTAGTTCCATTACAAGGCCTATTCATCCCAAGATTCCGGAGAAGAATATTGTTATTAATTTTGATTCGAAGTCAGATCGAAACGTCACTCTTGAGAGGAGAATTTCCATTTCTGATACAAGGTCAGTTTGTTCAAAGAATTCGGAGAGGAAAATCGTTGTGACCAAGAAAACTACCAATGCCAAGGTTGAAAATGTCCCAGGTTTGTTTATGCTATAGATTTTCTAAATTATATGGTGATAAGTGCATTTTTTGATGTATCTTAAACTTTTGTGTACTAATTATTGAAGTGTATCGATTGGTGCAGGTGCAGTAGAAGCACGATCTGCAAAATTATCACCGATGACATGGCCTGTAAGATCATCAGCAACACCACAATCAGTGTCTGGGAGGTCATCAGAGGCACCTGAGAGCCTGAGTAGGCGGAGTTCTGTAATGAGACAGAATGATTATTCACTGTCAGTTGCAAGTTCTAGAAGCCCAATCAGAAGAACAATTTCTGCTAGTGTTGTAGGTTCTGAGTGCCCTGGAAGCCCAAGTAGAAGAAAACTTGCTGCTAGTGTCTCAGGTTCTGAGAGTCCTGGAAATCCAAGCAGAAGAAAAGGTCCTGTTAATCTCTCAGGTTCTAAGAGTCCTGGAAGCCCTAGAAGACGAAAAGGGCCTAGAAGTATATCTGGTTCTGAGAGTCCTGGAAGCCCTAGCAGACGAAAAGGGCCTAAAGGTATATCAGGTTCTGAGAGTCCTGGAAGCCCTAGCAAACGAAAACTGCCTACTAATAAATTAGGTTTTGAGTGTCCAGGAAATTCAAGCAGACTACGAGCATCTAGTAATGTCTCAGGTCCTGAGTGTCCTGAAAGCTCACGCAGACCAAGAAAAACTGTTAATATCTCAGATCTTGAGAGTCCTGAAAACCCAAGTGGACTAAATACTGTTATTAATGCCTTAAGTTCCAAGGGTCCTGAAGGCCCAAACGAACCAAAACCACCTGTTAATGTCTCAAGTTCTGAGAGTCCAGTAAGCCAAAGCTGACAAAGAGCAGTTTCAGGTTCTGAGATAGCTTAGTTTGATTGACCTTGGTTGATCAGAAATGGCCTTTTGTTCTCCACCAATTCTTCCAAAAGTTTGATGTGTGAAAGGTATGCTTTGTCTTTGGCTGTGAACCTCTATTTCTTTAGAGAGTAAATGTCAAATTTTGTGGTACAGACATCGAAAAATATCATGATGATATTTTGATCTTTTTGTAATTTCATAACTTCCTCTGGCATATTAAACCAATATTTACTTAATTTCTTTTCACTGTTTTTAGTAGTCTCTTCTGCTGTATGTCACAAATTTTTGTTTCTTTAATAGCGAAATTGTGAATTTTACCTTTTGTTGTTCCACATGTTCCACTCTCAATATTGGTTTCCCATAGTTTTACTTCACTTTCACATCTTTTTTCTGGATATCTAAATGACATGCATTTGATAAATAATTATACGAAATGATGAATAAACATCTTGGAATATCGAGTTACAAGATTTAGGTACTGAAGATGAATTGGGTTGGATTGATTGCTTTACATAAGACTGTTGAATGATAACCACAGACGGATTCAAAAAATCTGAAAAAAGAATGGAATATTGTACAGGACATTTTGTATGATCTACTAATCTTTCAAGCAAAATTATCATATACATAAAAATTTACAAGTCTTGGTAGCTACAACTTGAATACTCAAGATACAACCCAATTGGGAATATCTTGGAATCAATCCAGGAGTCAACAACTTCTCCTCGCAGTATCTTTTTATGCAATCCAGTCACAATCGTTCGTCCATCCTGGAAAACTTATCGTGTTTGATGATTAAGATACTCGGTACTTACTGTTATATGAATACTCTTGATTTCAGATCTACTTGTCTGCGCTTCCATATAAATCTTGATTGTTTCCTTTTATACTCCAATGCATCGTGACAAGCCTCATTGAATCAACACCAACTTTAAAACATTCCTGGGTTTAAACCAGAAAATGTTTGGTGCACATTATTTCAATCCTTTGTTCTTTCTTGTTTCCTAATTTGGAGATCCAAGATCATAGTTCACAGGTCACTTTTCCTGCCTATTCTTCAGTCGCAATACAACAGGGCTATAATTCTAAATGCAGCAAAATCAGCTGCTCAGCTTGCTCAAAGGCATCCTTCTCACCCATATAGCTATCACTGTGGATGTCTCCAGATTCTTGGAGTTTCTCTGTATGAACTTTCCAAGATTTCAGCAAACGAAAGGGCTTCCAGAGAATAAAAACACTTGAGAGCTTAAGCTGAGAGAAGACAGAAAACTGCAAGATACCTTGTCTATCTGAGAGGCTCAAAACTACTTAAACCATCTCCAACACTTTTATACAGCCACTTGAATTGGCAGCAACGACCATGTCTGATTTCCTTCTCCAGCACACACTTGACACAAAAAGCCCGTTGTCATCATCAGTTTCTTTACCGGTAATAGGATCAATAGATCCAAATTTGTGGGAAGTGATTGGCATAGGCAGAGATCTATGGTAAGCATAAACCTGAGACAAGACAAACATGACTCCAAATGCTTAAAGATGTTGATTATATTTATGCAAAATTTAGATAAGTTATTGACAGCGACGAAAAGACAATTGCTTTATACTTTATGATTGCAGTAAACCAATGTGACAAAGAGCATTTTATGTTCTACCTCATTTGTTTCTGAGCCACATGCTAGATAACCATCAGCAGTGGACAAGCCCACAAAATTCTGAAGAGTGAGCAAAAATTCAGTCAGAGTCTTAAGATACAGTAAAAGAAAGGCGTAGTCTAGTATCCAGATGCCAACCTTCTCATTAGTATGCCCACTAAAGGTTAAGCTGCAAGCACTGGTGGATGGCCCACCATAGTTGGTTTTCTTAAGATCCCAGAGCTTCAAGGTATTGTCAGTGGATGCTGTGACAAGAGATCCAGAGTCCAGGAATTTCACATAGCTCACAGCTTTGTCATGACCAGCCAATACACACCAGGGGGCCCTGGAATTCCGAAGATCATAGCAGTAGGTCCTGTAATCCGCAGAACCAAAGGCCAGCAGATGACTAGAGTGAGCAGAGAACTGAACACAGCAGACATTAGCAATGTTCCTGATGGTGCCTAAGCAGTTTCTCTGAGGAAGAAAAAAGCAAAAAAGAATATAACTTAAAACAATCAAGAATCTTTAGGCAGCAGCAAGAGCTAGAAGCCTAGACTTATGAAGCACCTAAAATAAAAAATACGAAAGTGCGAGGGGGGGAATATCTTGTAACAAATAATTCTGAGTTAATACTATATTTTGACCATTGTACTAGCTGCACATGTGAAGGGACCCAGCCAAATGCAGTAAATAGACGTCCTACATCAGTATAGCTAATATGTAAAATTTAAATTAAAAACTCCAATGAGCTATTGTGTAGGATAAATATATAATTTTTATGGGAAACAGGAAAAAAAAAATTTATTAACACAACAAATGTGAAGTAACCGTCCACAAGTTACTAAAAAAGAGAGAGATCAAGATGATCAGTAAATTGATGTTTGTTAACAAGCAGATCTTATGCTTTTCTACAAGGTAGTGAATAATATACTTCTTGAATTTCTAATAACTTCTTTACAATCGTTGGATTAAAAATTGTCAATAACCAAAGAAAAGAATTTGAATATTTCAAGGCAAAAATTTGTATCACTAGCAAATTACAACATTAATAGAGTGATAGAAAGAAAACTTGCCTCGTTAATGCTCCACAGCTTAACAGAACAATCATCACTTCCACTGGCTAACTTTGTTGGATGCACTTGAGAGAAGTCAACAGACCAAGCCCTCTTTTCATGTTCAATGTAATGAGAAACCACTTGACCAGTACTTGCATCCCATAACTAGAATTCATTCAAGCAAATGACATCAGGAAAAATGCAGGTAACTTTGAACTACTATAAAGCAACATTAAAAGATAAAAATATGAAGGATAAAGCAAAAAGAGAGCAGCATAACAAATGCATAGCCTAAATTAAATGCTGTATCAGTGATGAAAACCACATAATTCCATGGCCAATATATCAAAGAAAGATGAAGATGGACAATGGTCAACCAATTTACCATCCATCAAGAAAGCAGCAGATAAATTCAGTTAATGAACTTCTGAAGTCTACGACAGTTTTTGCAGTAATATGGTTTAGTTGTTATCAATTTAAATGCTTACAGAAGTATATTGGAAGATCATACATGTCATGCTTAAGACACCATAAAATCGGTTGATTTTAGAACTATTGAAAAAATATTAATCTGGAAATTCAGCCTACTTTCCTTCACTTGACAGAGATACATATAAGTATATCAGAAGAACTACGTATATAGTTGAACTTTGCAGTGAAAAAATGATATAACATGACAAAAATAAAATCCAGTCAAAATTTTTTACTCCTATGTACTCAGAATATAAGATGAAAAAGCTTTGCATGTATCCCACGAATATAAAATCTTTGCCCACTATGGAGTGGCCTGCTGCAATTGCTATTCAGAAACAAGTATTTCTTCTAAAATAAAGCTTTTTAGTTCACAAGATATACAAACCTTAACCACACCATCATAGTCAGCTGAAGCCAGATAGTTCTTAATATAGTTGTTCCAGCAGATGCAACTAAGCTTTGATCTGTTTGTCATCTCTACAACTGGATAATGGATATCAACTGAGTCATTGAACAGTGCATTAAACTCAAAAATCTTTATCTTCTTTGATACCCCAGCAGTAGCAAAATGGTCTTCATCCCGTTCAAAACTAAGAGAGCATATTACATTTGCAGAGTTGTTGAAATCACCAGTTCTTAGCATACCACGTACTTCAAATTTACTGTAGCGGGCGTACTTGCACAAACCATCAAAGAATGCCCCTAGAGAATCTGTGGGATTCTGCATTTCTTCATTATTTTGTGCTGAACACCAATTCTCACGATTTCTCAGAAGATCCTTATCTGGGCGTGTTGCAGCATCAGTGTCAGAGAGCTGGATTATAGACCTCATGGAGAAGTAAGCCTTTTCAAGCTGACTGATATTCGTCATCAACCTCGTGTCATTTGCATCAGAAACCAGAGGCAAATGTCCCTCTGAACTTGACGGCTGTATGTTAAGGTACCTGTTTTCCCTTGCATTGATGGAATCATTGCGGAGGCAAGATTGAAGGAAGGGATATCTTGAACAATGCCTTCTCTCAACCTGTTCAATATCTGCATCTAACAACCTAACATCCTCCAATAACTTGGAGGCGTGGTTTTTCTTCTGCTCTTCCAATGAAATAAGAAAATGCAATAATAGTTCTGATTCAGCATCATCTTGGTCAATGGAGGATGACAATTCTTCTGCACACACCTCCTGCAATCCATGAATTACTTCAGATTGTAGGATTTCCCTGTACACACCAACAACCATATCTCAGAAGTTCACAGAAAAGTTAAATTTAGGACTTCAATAAAAAAAACTTGCCCAAAATTTGTTGTACAAATTAGCAAATTCACAATTTCTAAATAATTTGGCAATGCACCAAATATCTAGCTATCAACAAGAAGAGCACATCAGTGCATTTGGAATTCACAAAAAATACAATCACATCTAACACTAAACAAATATGAAGTGCTTTTAGTTATAACACACACAACTTTCTACTAAATTTTCATCCAAGAAAGCTGATTCATGCACTAACAAGCAGTTTTTTTTTTTTTTTGTGTATATATTTATATAAATTAAAAGAAAATATAGAATTTTCATCCCAAAAACAGATCTCTTTGGCTTTAAAAATAGATTATTAGTGTTAGTTTCGGGTAAAGGCTCCCATGTACATGATTGAACATGTTCTCCTGAACTAAACATCTCACAGCCAATAAATGCTTGTTTTAAAGTATAACTTAATCAGCCTTTAATTACACAGGATATTTGGTAGGTTTTTGTCCTATACCTAACAAACAAATCATGTTTAATCCTCTTGAATAACTCCATCTTGTCTAACATTGAAAGACCATATACAACTATAAGAGTGCAGGTTCACCTGGTTGTTGGGCGTGATAGGGGTTCAGGATGAAGTAGCCACAGACAAAATCCAGCTTCCTTGGGATTTTCTGATAGAAAATTTGGAGGAAGGATCCTATGACGTAGATCAGACATTGCAGCAGCATGCTTTCTTTCAGAATCAAAACAACCAAGTAACTGAAAGGAGCAACTCAAATTCATCAGTTAAAGAGCAAACATTGTCAACTCAAATCCTTCAATGAGAGCCCAGCATTGACAAAATGTAAAAACCATTACAAACAGCAGCACATATGTCTAATGAATCAGGGTGAGGATCACTTAAGAAATGCTTTTAGATACTAATCTCTGCAACCATTACAGAAATTGCAGTAACCATTTAGAAGCTGCAAGTGCTCTTATGGAAATAAAACCTTAAAAAGCATGTTTGTAAGTTATCCTTTTTGAAATGACACTGATTTTGTGTGGACAAATTATGTTGTCCGTGTCCAACAGGCAACACAAAATATGATAGTATCTGAAAAAAGAAAAACTACTAAAGATGGAAACAGTTAAAGATATATTAACAAAACATGACAGAGTCATAAGCAACAAAAATGACTGCATACATTTTCAGGATTTCTGTTTCAAGAAAAAGGCTACAGAGGAAGAGGTCAAATGGGTCAACTCAGCACCAACAAAGAGCAAATGCTTAAATAGAACTTACATGACACTACATGGGTAAAAATCAAAGCCCACAGAATTCCAAAATAAGGGAGTACATGTATGCAAGCTCTGCTGAAATTTTCACTTGACAATTGTGAAAATAGAATTCTGTATTCTTACCTCAAACAGAAGAACACCAAGACTATAGATATTTGAAGATATAGTGCAAATTCCCTCGCTGAGCTCCTCAGGACTTGCATACCACTTCTCTTCCAACTGCTCAAATATAGAAGTTGACTGCTGTCGAGTTGTATGTGACAGAAGAAGGCTGCCAGACTTGCTCTGAGTTCCATATCCTCTACTAGTGTGATGTTCATTGGTATCATTAAGGGAATATTGTGCACTGGCTGTATTGATGTCACTCTCATACGCTGTTCCAATGTTGCTGCCAGACCTTGTAGGAAGCATAGGCCACTGTCTAGCAGAACTAGTGTTCTTGTTAAACTTTTGCTTCTTTGCAGACATAGCTCCAGGAGGAAACACGTCCTGTTCTGCTGGCCTTCTCCTGATCAATATATTTTCCAATTGATGAATATTTTGATCAGTAACAAGTTCTGATGATACTTTCTGGTTTGTTGATCCCAGGTACTTAACCTGATTTGATTGCAACAACTTGAAAGAAGATGGTCGTAAATCAAGCAAGGTCACTCCTTGAGTGTGAGAACAATCAACAAGATCTACAATCTGTCTAAATATATATAAACACTCAATTTTGTTCACTTTATGACTCCTAGCTTTCAGCCATTCTCTCAAACTCACTCCATGATCAGAGCTACCAGACCCGGGGCCACTGATCCTATAGGAAGAAGGTACACCAGTTTTGACACCTGAACTTAGTGAAGCATTAGAAGGCAAACCAGCAGCTTTTGATGAAATGTTAGACGCTGCCATAATGGCACCAGCAGCCTTTAGTGAAGCATTTGAAGACACTGTATTACTGACCACAATCTTTGGATCACTTGGTTCTCTATGCTCTTTCAATGCATCATGTGGTGGGCCTCGGCATACAATCCCCTTGCCCTTCAATGTAGTTTTCACAAAAAACTCAGAAAATCCTGACTTGGATAAAATCTTTGTTCGAATACTCCCATGAGACAACATATTGCTCGAAACCCCATTATTTTCAGCATTCATCAATCGTTCCATGGCTACATTGTGGTCATCATTCAGTGGCTTTTGAGCCAAAAAATCAGGGAAAGAAGCATACCCCGCATCCTCAAATCCACCTGACAATGTCTGACCATGCTCCCTATCACCACGTGAAGCCCCACTTCCAGATCCACTACCCAGTTTATAAAGATGCTGCCACCGGTTATGCCTGGTCTGCATCTTTTCTCTATTGTTTGATGTACCAACAATCGCTAAGTTCGAACTTTCACATTGCCGCACAGTTAACTCTTCAACCACACCACCCACTTCATCCACGTTGTGAGGGCTAGTACACAGATGTTCCGACCCATCCACAGGACTAACAATCCTATTTACATTTTTATGTTCGAACATATCTGCAAGCATCTGAAACGAAGTATTGGGAGAATGGCCTTCCGGTGTGACCATTTCTCGGGATTCCATCATGTTACAACCTTCAGATTTTACCGAATACTCACTCTCTTTGTTCTGAAGGCAAGCACCCTCAGTCATATCAACCGGTGCCACTTCCTCACCCACTCCTTCATCCATATCATCCACACAAACTTCATCAACTCATACGTTTCCACTTCTGCCGTAAAACAAATTTCTTTCAATCAATTAAAACCACGATAACACCAAACATCATTCATCACACACACACCATTCACCAAAATAATACAAAAACAAAGCCATGTCTAACATCAATTTCACTCCCACATAACTCAAAAACCACAAATTGACAAAAACAACCAAAAATCAAACACAATCACCAATCAACAAAACCCACCACAATAACAAAACCCAAAAGCTCCAAACTTACGCAGCAACTACCTTTTCACTCATCAAAGAACCCGAAATGCTGTGTTTGGCAGCCAAGAAAACGCGAGAAAATAACACGAACCCAAAAACTTGAACTAAACCCCAAAAAAACCCTCCACTTCAAACCATAAACATTCCATTTTCCCGAGAACCAAACAGAAAAGTGAAATTTAAGAAAATTAAACGCCAAAACCAACAGAATTAAAACGTAACGTACCAAATTTTTAAGCCGGAAACGAAGCAGCAGGTGCACTAGAATTGGGTTGCGTTCGGTTAAGTGCAAATGGCAGGGGGCAAAACTGTAAAAAAAGCTCGTCAGCCAATTAAAAAGGGAAAAAAAAAAAGCCCTAGAAAAGAAAAGGGAGGAAAAAAAAAAAAACCCATTGAATCGGAAAGTTAAAATGAGGAGGTTGATATAGAACTCAAACTTGCCTCAAATGGAAAAGAAAATATCTTTGCCTGAAAAAACGTATATACGTATGTGTGAAATTTATGTTTCGATGATTATGTTTTCATTTTTCAGATTTTTTGGTGTTTTGTCGGTCTTTTTTGTTTAAAATTTTTTTGGTGTTGTGATCGAAATGTGGAAAAAGAGTAGCCAGTAATTTTTTTAATAGATATATTCATTACCTTTTTTTTTTTATTCATATGTTGATAAATATGGAGGTTGTTTTGTATATTTACTAAAATGCCATGCATTTTGATGGAGATTACAGCTTAGTTTGCATTGCACAGTTTGAATATTAAAGTTTGATAATGATTTGCCGTATGGTCGAGTAGTGACCAATTAAAGGGGTCGTGTCAAGTGTTAAAAGGACTGATTTGAGCATCCTATCAAATGAGGGTTATCCAAATTGATTGTTGTGATTAAATTTTAAATATAATTTTTTTCAATTAAAGAATTTATTTCATTATATTTTAATCATAAGATTTGTGGTTTGATATTTCATCTCTCTTCATCAAATAACAAAACTAGGTAAAACTATAGGTTTCAATCAATTTTTCTTTTTTAAAAAAGTCATTCACAATTATTGACTTTTTTTGTGTGTTGTAAATATCTACACCATGATTGTCAGTCCAACCTGCAACCACCATCTCTCAAAATTGCTAGGTCGAATTGAATGATCTAAACAACAAAAGTGGAAGATTCCTTTTCGTGCCTTTTTGTGATGGGGAATTCTATTTTTGTGGTAAAAATTTAACATTACAGAAGACGAACAAAGGAGAGAAAAAATAAAAGGAGAACATACACCTCAGCAATCAGCAGCACGTGGCGATCGACGGTCCACGTCGAAGCACGCGCAAAACAGCAGGTGCTCCATGATCACATCACGTGGCCATTCATGGGACCAGACCTGCAAGTGTAGTCACCGTTTGGTTCATTTACTGCCGCGTCGCTGCACCCACCGCCCCACTTGGGCCTGGGCTAGCCCATGCTCATGGCGGCTCTATTTATAGTCCACATCTCCAATACCAACTTGGTGCAAGTAACAGCTCCACAATGACACTTGGTAACAATCAGTTCTCAAGTTTTAACATGTAAACATCGTCTCACAAAATTCTTACACGTGATTAATATGGGCAATTTCAACAACTTTTGTAAATGTGATTAATATGGGCTATTTCCAGCAGTAAGTTACAAAGTCACTGCAATGGTTATATTATGTAGATCAATAGATGAGTATTACCTGAAAGCGTTAGAAGAAACTGATGTCGACTAGTATCTGTTAACGTCTTATGTATCTTAAAACATCTATATACATGTGTACTCCTGAAAATCAAAATGCATGTAACTATCTACTATCTGTGTCAAACCTTCAAGGAAAGGTTGTCTTGTGTTCCAATGTCTGATCATATCAAAGTTGCTCGAACACCCAATTTAAGGTTGGAATAGAGGATCCTCTTTCTTCTTGTAAATCTCGAGTAACTGCTTGCAGTGATCCATAGCAATTCTTCTGCAATCGTCAAGAGCTCTCTGATCAAATTGTAACAACTCTGAGACGGATTTCTTTAGCCTCCCTTGTGGATCCCCATCGATGAGAAACTTGGCCAAGGTAGTACCCCTACGGCAATCAAATGAAAATTTTACCTAGTGTTGGAAAGAAATTAACAATGGTAATTGATTAACACAGCTTAGTACTCAAAACTATTCTCTTTGAAGACACTCAACAGACACAACCTGAAGATTTTCAAAATAGCATCTGATCAATCAAAACTAAGCCAAAAAACAAATTACTGTTTCTTTTCTATGCTTTTGGAACATACTTAACTTGTTCACACTCTGAGGCACTACAAGGTTGTGCCTTATAAATTTATGAGAAATACATTTCTTTTCTCTTTAATACAACCATTCACATGCAAGACCAATACCTTTGGACCCAAACAATGTATAAAACACTCTTAACAATTTTTTTTTTTTAAATAATTTACTAATTAGATCTAAAAATAAAACAGAAAAAATATTCATCTAACAATAGCATAAACTGTAATGAGGCAACAGAAGCATCAATAAAATAATGTTACAACAAGTCAACACAGATAAGGAGAATGTAGCTATCAGAAGGCCAAGTAACATAAAATATTTTTCAAATAAAAAAAAAATGCATGGTAATAAGTGACTCAGAATGCATCATCAGGCATTTATAACAGTGACATTTGTGAGAATTTTATACAAACTTAAAAGAAGATAAGACAGTGACAATAACGTTAAATATCATACCTAAGTACATTGAGATGGTTAAATCCTCGACTGCCAGAAAACAACGTATTCCTAGGTGATGTTCCCAATGAGATTTGCTGTCTATAGAGAGCACAAACAGCCTTCAAACAGAGTTCATCGTCTTGTTTAAGAGAAATCAAGACTTCTACTTCATACTCCCATTTTTTATCATCTTGCCGTTGCCTTACAAGCTGAGAAAAGTCAAAAGTCATGTTCAGCTCATCATCAGAGTCAGATGAACTACTACTTGAGCTGCTGTCCTCAAAGAGGAAACCATCATGGCCATTCGAAAGAGACTTGCTCATAAGATTTCGGGTGGCATGTTCTGCTCCTGTCTTCTTTTCACATTGTCTCAAAGTCACTGGAAAATGACTTGATGGGGTGAAATCTGTTTCAACATTTTTATCCGTTACCAAGCCATGATCATCGGGAGATCCATCATGCACATGAGTAACCTTCTGAAGCTTATTTATGTGACAATCACCAGTCAAAGTATCCCCAACATTAGCCCCATCATTGTTGTCATTCTCAGTAACACCCAGACTTGAATCAACATTTGTATCTGTTGCCAAGCCATGATTGTCGGGAGATTCATCGTGCAAATGAGTAACCTTCTGAAGCTTATTTCTGTGACACTCACCAGTCAAAGTATCACCAACATTAGCCCCTTCATTGTTATCATTCTCAGTAACACCAAGATTTGAATCAAGCTTTCTTTTAAGCATTTCAGTTACATTTTGTGAACTCCTCCAATCTGGAATAGCAGTGTTTGCAAATCCTTGAGAAGTCAATTCTTTTCCACTTAAACTTCCTTCAGGAGCAGCAACCTCATCATCACTGTCAATTATCTCAACAATATTTCTTGTCGCGGTTCTTCCACTACCTAGCATAGGAAAAATACATTACCAAGATTGCGCATTAAAATTCACATTCTGTATTTAATTTTAAACACAATGAGCATGCAAAAATCCATATGAGAGAAATGTATTCCTCTAGTAAGGCATGAAAATCTTGATAAAGAAATAAATTTCTTAATTCTTCTTCAAAAGTATACCAAAAAGCTGCCAATTAGTCTCTCAATCAAAATATGGAACAAATATGCAAAGTTTTTTTCTCCATCACATGTCATGAAATAAATGAACAAACAATAAATGCAAACTGAAATTTTGTACAACATTGATTGCCAAACTATCAATGACAGAAAGCTTACTTAAGATGCAACGAAACAATACCCATTCCCTGTTTAGAAAAATGAAATTGTCTACAATGTACATGTCCGAATCACTATACCTAACATTAACATATATGATACGACAACTTTTTGCATAAATATATTTTCTAAACCTAAATTACTCCCATAATTTCTCAGTCGCTCTAACCAATTCATTACGGTGACTATCCTCGCTCGTTATAAACCATATTTACGGTACAAAATCTCAGAGGCAGCTATCGGAACCAAAACATTTTAACCCATATTATCATTACACTACATTATTACTACTAACAACAAGATTTAACACTAGCAACATGTTCACTGTTCTCACAACCGTATTCGCTCAACGCTAAATCAAACACTAGTACTTAGACAATCATCAAAGGCATCCATCAACTGAATTCTCCATCCACCACCTCATTTCACACAACAACAAACCAACACGTATACTAAACAATCCACAATTACCTCCACGAGCCAGACCGGCGTTTCGCGCCACCGCAGCCGCAGAACCGACATGCTCCTGGGAGCCCACCGCGTCCGCGTCCGCGTCCACGTCCACAACTTCATTTTCCAACTTGACGTTCTCACCGTTCCCGTCATTTTCGCCGGAAACCATAACAGCGGATTTTTTGCTCATCAACTGCTCGCCGTACGACTCCAGCAACGAAAGCCGAGACTCAAGCAGCTTGTACTTCGTCTTCCAACTCTTGGCCTCGCTCTCGGCTTTTTTCTTATCGCGGTCCAGTTTCTCCAACTCGTTCTTCAGCTGTTGATTCAATCCCTTGGAGGCGGCCATCTCCTCCTTCATTTTGTTCTCTCTGGCAGTCAGAACCGACTCCACCTTCGCCAAGTAAGAGTCGCGGAAACAGAACCGTAACCGGCCAACGAGCTCCCCAACGGTCCGGCTCGGGTCGTCGTAGTCGTAGTCGTATTCTGCGTCGACGACTGTACCTTCTCGATGGGCCATTGATTCGATTTCAAGCCCTAAAATGGGGGAAAAAGGAAATCAGGTTTTCGTGGGAGGGAAATTTGAGTGTGACTGTCTGTGCGAGAACAATATGGCGCTGGCAGAGAACCGACGCCGAAAGCGTTTAAAATTCTAGCGCAATGGTGTTTGGACACGTGTTAAAAGTTTGTTGGTAGGACCAGAGCAGGACCGATCCTGACTGTCTATATGTGTCCTGAATCCTGATGGACCTCAGCGATGAGGCGGCCAGTGATGGACGGTCACGATTTTTCTTTCCCGTTCCGTCTACGAATTCGGCTGCAAGCATGTACGCTTTTTTTTTTTATTAAAAAAAAAAAAAGCATGAACGCATTTGCTGCCGCCTTTTTTTTTTTTTTAACTTACGCATTTGCTTATTTTGTTCATGTATAATTATACTATCTCCATGTTCCAAAAAATAAATTGTACCATCTCTAATTATTCAATTCGTTTTTTTTGGTAACAACAATTATTCAAAATTTTTATCCTAATCAAATTGTTTGTAATAATCACACTAATATGTTTTTTTTTCCCTGAGAATCACACTAATATGTATTAATATAACAATAATATGACTGTTTTAAAAATAAATTTATCACATTATTTTAGTAATAAATTTTGATAAAATTTTAGATAACAATTATTACTATTTAGTAAATAAGGATTTTAGTGGCGAGAGAGGGATGGGAACCACCTCCATTTTCCCACATTAACTTTCTCTAATTTTTAAATCGCATTTTTAAAGCAAATAATAAAAATAAATCAAACATAAAACTAAAAATCTACAAGTTCACACATTTTTTATCAGCATTGGTGCGTAATTTAATGTCTTTTTAATGTTAATTAAGTAATAAGAAAAAATTAAGACTACAAATTTACATAATTATTTATCTTTACAAATAATATTTTAGAGGCATTTTTAAAATAAACAACATAAAATAAGAAAAATCCTAGTTCTTATATGTTTTTGGTGAGTGTGGATGTACGTGAGTTTCTTTTTAATATCCATTATGTGATCAAAAGAGAATTTTAATGTTCAAAACCTGTATGAATATCTGAGTTTTATATTT
The DNA here is from genome assembly GCA_019925255.1 of Litchi chinensis. Taxonomy (NCBI): domain Eukaryota; kingdom Viridiplantae; phylum Streptophyta; class Magnoliopsida; order Sapindales; family Sapindaceae; genus Litchi; species Litchi chinensis. The sequence goes on along the minus strand of CM034470.1, from coordinate 2,627,147 downwards.
ATAAATAAAATCATAATTGTATTATGAAAACATACAATATGAATCAAAACGAAAATTAAGAAACTTTTAGTTTTTTTTCACATTTTGGGTCAGTACTAGTGTGCATTAATTAATTTTTTTTAAAAATGCATTAATTAGTGCTTTTGTAGTTTATATTAACTAAGTAATCAAATGATATTTTTAATGCTTGAAACTTACGTGAATAATAAAACTTTTTCTTTACAAATAAAATCATAGTTATATTTTAAAAACATACAACATAAATAAAACATAAAACTAAGAAACTTCTGATTCTCAAGCGTATTCAGTCAACGTCGGTATGAGTAAGTTAATGCCTTTTTTTATATTAGTTGAATAATCAAATAAGTTTTTTAATGCTTAAAACTAACATGAATATTGAAATGTTATCTTTACAAATAAGATTTCAATTGTATTATGAAAATAGATAACATAAATCGAGCATAAAATTAGAAAAATTTCAATTCTCACATATTTTCGATCAATGCTGGTGCGAGTTAAGAAGTCATATAAAGTTTTTAATAGTTTGAAACTTATGTAGATATTGAAACTTTATATTTATAAGTAAGATTTTGACTGCATTATGAAAACTGATAACATAAATCAAGCATGAATATGAGAAACTCCTGATTTTCATACTTTTTTGTCAAAGTCGATGTATGTAAGTTAATGCATCTTTAGTGTTAGTTCAGTAATTGTTGACGTCCGGAAACGGTCAACCAGAGATTCTGGGGCCCAGACTGCGAGTTTGGTAATTAAAAGGTGATCGTACTAACGAAAGTGTGATAAATGAATAATTAATAAAGTTCAAGGTTGGCGGTGATTAATTCAGGTAAAGGAATGTCGGTCGTGGAGGTTGGTCGAATTTAATGAGATGATCAATAAAAGATAAAAGAGAAAGAGAGAGAGAGAGAGAGGAATGCAAGACACAAGGATTTTTACGTGGTTCGGTGACTGCACCTACATCCACGGCCACTCTGGAGTAATTCCGGCAGAGTGACGATTCTCTAGTATGTTCAGCTTGTTTGTACAGTAAAATATCTCACATATTTATAGAGAGGGGGAGATGACAAAAAGAAAATACAAAAGAAAGTTACACACGTTACAGGCAATGACTAATTACAACTAATCCTGACATAGTCATGCTGCATTAATTGTAAAGGTAATCACCGTTCTCTTCTTGCACACGTCTACATTTAATACACCAGGAGAGGCCTTCACTTCATTAATTGCACCTTGCCGTATTGAATGCTTCTGGGTAATTGTGCAGACAGTTTCCGGCGAAAAATCATGAGAGTTGGTGATTCTGATGACTTGTTGTACACGACATCCCCTAAATAAGCTCTCTGGTCAATCAGGTGATGCATGCTGGAGATATGTCGACGTGGTCAGGAGAAGAGGTCAAACGGTCTGAGGGTTCTCGCGAGCTCGACGAACTGGCGACACGGGTAGGATGCATGCTTGGGAGGTCTGGAAGCTGTTGTGAGCTTGCGACCTGGACGACCTCACGAGCTGGGTCTCAAACTGCTTGCCCCGATCTTGGGCCTTCTGGGCCCCCGTTCCTGTTCAAATGTCTGGGGCTTATACTGACCCATTTAGGCAAGAACGAGGAAATGAGCATAACAATGATCAAATGAGATTTTTAACACTCGAAACTCGTATAAATATTAAAACTTTATTTTTACAGATATGATCTTAATTACATTATGAAAACAGAAAACATAAATCATTCATAAAACTAAAAAACCTTTTGTTCCCACATGTTTTTGATTAGCACCAATCAATGTGAGTTAACATATGTTTAGTATTAGTTGAGAGATCAAATAAAGTTTTCAATGCTTAAAACTTACTTGAAGATTGAAGTTTCGAACATGAACAATACAAACCATCAATAAAATTTGAAAACCCTTTGTTCCCATATGTTTTCGATAAATGCTAGACAGTGCGAGTTAATATCTTTTTAATGTTAGTTGAAAGATCAAATAAAGTTTTCAATGTTCAAAACTTATGTAAATATTGAAATTTCATCATTGCAAATAAGATCCGATTAGCATTAATCTAAGGGAAAAGTCTATTATTCCCCCTGTAGTTTGATGAAATGTCCAAAATCCTTTCTCACAGGCAAAAAATTTTTCAAAGAAAAGGGGGATTTTGGACATTTCATCAAACTACAGAGGGGATAATAGACTTTTCCCTTAATCTAATATCTAAAATCACTAAAACCACAATTGATTATTTTATCATTTATAATTTTTTAATAATATTGATTAAGAATAATCTTGTTGTTATCAAAAAGTAGAGTAGATTATAATACGAGTCGATATTTAATGAATTATTATCCTCTAAGCTTTTTTTTGGGTCAATAGTTTAATTTATTTTGACTTAATATCGCTCAAGTTGGTATTATCAAATGTACATGCAGGTCTCACAAATGGTTTTGCTGACATTCTTTAAAAAAAAAAAAAAGGTGTTGCTGACACGTGGCCATAGATTTATCATCATGAAACGACGTCGTTCTGTGGCATAAATTTGAGACCATTAACAAAATCCCTCTGTTTTTCTCAATTGCCCCAAAACCTTTTTAAATCTAATTTCACCGAAATCACAAAACCCTAAATCTCCGTTCCCTGCCGGAGCCGACAATGGCGTCGAAAGATGCCGACCCGTCACTGGGGTACCTCACTCGAAAGGACACAGAGGTGAAGCTCCCGCGTCCGACTCGAGTGAAGAATAAAACCCCAGCCCCGATCCAAATCACCGCCGAACAGATCCTCCGCGAAGCACGTGAGCGCCAGGAGGCCGAAATCCGGCCGCCGAAGCAGAAGATCACCGACGCCACCGAGTTGGCCGATTATAGACTCCGCAAAAGGAAAGAATTCGAAGACCTAATCCGCCGCGTGCGGTGGAACATCAGCGTATGGATAAAGTACGCTCAATGGGAGGAGTCGCAGAAGGACTTCAACCGGGCAAGGAGCGTGTGGGAACGCGCGCTCGAAGTCGATTACAGGAACCATACTCTCTGGTTGAAGTACGCGGAGGTGGAGATGAAGAACAAGTTCATAAACCACGCGCGCAACGTCTGGGACCGGGCCGTCACGCTGCTGCCGCGCGTGGACCAGCTCTGGTACAAGTACATCCACATGGAGGAGATGCTAGGAAACGTGGCCGGAGCCAGGCAGATCTTCGAACGGTGGATGAATTGGATGCCGGACCAGCAAGGCTGGCTGTCCTACATCAAATTCGAGCTCCGTTACACTGAGATCGACCGAGCCAGGCAGATTTTCGAGCGGTTTGTGCAATGCCACCCCAAGGTCTCGGCCTGGATCCGGTTCGCCAAGTTCGAGATGAAGAACGGAGAGATTGCCCGTGCCAGGAACGTGTACGAGTGGGCCGTGGAGAAGCTGGCGGATGATGAAGAGGCGGAGCAGCTCTTCGTTGCTTTCGCTGAATTCGAAGAGAGGTGTAAGGAGACCGAGCGTGCCCGGTGTATTTATAAGTTCGCGTTGGATCATATCCCAAAAGGGAGGGCGGAGGATTTGTATAGGAAATTTGTGGCGTTTGAGAAGCAGTATGGTGATAGGGAAGGGATTGAGGATGCCATTGTTGGGAAGAGGAGGTTTCAATACGAGGATGAAGTAAGGAAGAATCCGTTGAATTACGACACGTGGTTTGATTACATTAGGTTAGAGGAGAGTGTAGGGAATAAGAATAGGATTAGGGAGGTTTATGAGCGTGCTATCGCCAATGTGCCACCCGCTGAGGAGAAGCGGTATTGGCAGAGATATATATACTTGTGGTGAGTTTTTAGTTGATGTGTTGATGTGGTCGTTGTTGTGGATTAGTGAAGTGCTGAGGTTTATTTATTTGTTTTTTATGTTGTCTAATGTCAGGATTAATTATGCGTTGTATGAGGAGCTGGATGCAGAAGATGTGGAGCGAACACGGGATGTTTATCGGTAAGCTTGTGTGCCTTTGACTTGAATATGTTGATTATTTTGATGAATTTGTGTTTTGTTTTGTGGTTGCTTTTGTTTGTATTCATGAAGTTTCTGATTATTGTTAAGCCAATTGAGAGCATGTTTTAGGTACTTGGCGATAGAGTAAGACACTTCAAATACTTGTTTGAGTTGTTTATTAATTAGTGTTGTGTTGTGTGCATATGCGGGGTGATTTTGATGGATACTGTTTAAAGGATGTCCCAGTTTTATCTGCTAGAGGTTCTGTTTGCACTCTTACGATATTCAGCTTGTCTGAGTGCATGGACATTAATGGCATGGACTGTTGTAAAGTAGAGATTGAAAATATTGTAGAACTTGTTGTGTCAGATTTGGGAGTACTTACCTGGGAAGGGCTCCATCTCTAAGTAATACTGATGAGAAGCTCGTTCGTCATAAGCTCATTTATTGTATTTAACTTTCTGTTTTACCAGGGAGTGTCTTAAGCTCATTCCTCATAAGAAGTTCTCATTTGCGAAAATATGGCTATTAGCTGCCCAATTTGAGATTCGGCAGTTGAATCTCAATGGTGCTCGTCAAATTTTAGGCAATGCAATTGGAAAGGCTCCTAAGGATAAGGTAATATATTGCTTGATGCTAAAGGTTTGATGAAAATTAATTGTATCCTCACTGTTGATTCTTGCCTGAAACAGATATTTAAAAAATACATTGAGATAGAGCTGCAGCTTTGTAATTTTGATCGTTGCCGAAAGCTTTATGAGAAGTACTTGGAATGGTCTCCGGAAAACTGCTATGCCTGGAGCAAATATGCCGAACTGGAGAGATCTTTAGCTGAAACTGATCGAGCTAGAGCCATTTTTGAGCTTGCAATTGCCCAGCCAGCCTTGGACATGCCTGAGCTGTTGTGGAAGGTATTTAGTTGCTATATATTTACTTTTTCCTTCATCTGTAAGAAAATGCATTCTTTGGTTTTAAAAAGTTTAGGTACTGACAGTTGAACGTATTTTATTTGGTCGCAGGCATATATTGAATTTGAGAAATCAGAAGGCGAATTTGAAAGAACAAGAGCACTGTATGAGAGACTCTTAGATAGGACTAAGCACTTGAAGGTTTGGATAAGTTATGCGAAATTCGAGGCTTTTGATAGCAGGGAGGATGAAGGGGGTTCAGACGTCCCAGAAGATGATGTCAATGAACAAAAGAAGCAATGCATTCAGCGTGCAAGAAGTAAGCTAATCTGATTCCTGACATTGTTTTGTTATTGATATTATGTTTATTTTGTTAATTTGATATTTTTGAATTCTCTCACCGTCAGAATAGTAATCTTACACCTTTCTTTATCTTCTTCAGGGGTTTTTGAGAAAGCTATCAACTACTACAGAATGTCAGCACCTGAACTGAAAGAAGAAAGAGCAATGTTATTAGAAGAGTGGTTGAACATAGAGAGTAGTTTTGGTGAATTTGGTGATGTTAACTTAGTCCAGGCCAAGCTACCGAAAAAACTTAAAAAGAGAAGGCCAATTGTCAGTGACGATGGGCTGCCAACCGGGTACGTACCCTACTCAAAGTTGATATATACTCCCTTACTAACTCACCTCAATCGTGATTACATCTTCAGAGTCTGCCAATTGGTTGATCCCATGCTAATAGTGTTTAGCAGTTTTTCGAATCATTAGTAGTGCTATGAATCATAAATGTTGGTTTAACCTATACAAAGTTGACCTCATCACTATTACCACTTTATAGTGTGCCAACTGGTCTATTTTATCCAAATAGTGTTATTTTCTTTTGCAAGATGCATATTTTAGCAGTCTTTTGAATTGTAAATGTTGGGTTTGTTGCCAATTGGTTCACCACTATTGCATGACTCCCTTTGGAATCACTGTTGGGTTGATTTATCAGCCCTAAAATTTGGTTTTTATAGCATTTATAAGTTTAAAAGGATCAAAGAAGCATAGTTATGCACTTAATAATGTCCATAGGAGGAGACTATATATTTCATGAACTGATTATGATCAGGTTACTTTTGTTAATGTCCTCTTATCTTTTGAGCTTTCGTTGATTTCAAGTTGTCACCGACGCAAAATCTTTGAATAACAGGTATGAAGAGTTCTATGACTACCTATTCCCTGAGGAGGCACAGACAACAAATCTCAAGATATTGGAAGCTGCTTACAAGTGGAAAAAGCAAAGGATTTCTACGGATGATGCGTAGGTTAATATTAAGATACTTTGTAATTTTTGGTGTAAAACTGTAAATACTATGCTACTTTACTGTTCTCGGATCCAAAGATTGGTCTCTTTAAATTGTTAAAATCAAACTTGAGGGTATGTCAAAAAAAAAAAAAAAATCAACCTTGAGGGTTAAACCTGGAACATGACAATAACTTGTTATAGATTTTCAGAGGGCACTTCCTGTGGTTGGGAAATCAAACTTTTTTTTTTTTCCTACTTATGATTGACAAACTCAGTGTACTCTAAACTGAGAAATTAAACAGTTTTTGTAATTGTAGGTTGTTTTTTTCAACTGTTCTCTTCACTACAGATCTATTTTTGTTTCATTTATTCTCATGACATTTATTTGTGACAATGATGAAGGTGTGATTTTTTTTCCCCATTATTTCATCAGTAATTATGCGTAGCATGTGATTACTTTTCATTATAATTTCATCATATACTTAAAAAAACAATGGAGGGATAAAGTTATGGTTATGAAGGGTGTTTGATCCATTTAATAAGAATTTGATTAATCAGACACATAATTGGAACACTTTCGCATCATGTGGGCTGGTTTGCCCGAGAGGTTAATGGGGAAGACTTAAGATCATCTGCACATGAGTGCGCATGGGTTGGAGCCACATAGCCCACTCATTTAGGTTTTCATTTTTTAATTTTTTTGCAAGTTATTGGTAACTTTATTTTATACTATTGGATGGAAAATACAGATTATCGAAATCAATTACTTTTTATGTAATATAAATATTTATTCTCATAATGAGTTATAACTATCCCACAATAAGAGAAAAATTATCGTATGAACCTTGTAAAATATTATTTAAAAAAATTATAAAATATGTCTGGTTGTACTTAAACCCTTATTATAAGGTGGATGTGGATGTACCCAATCATTTGTGCTATGATAAAAATGCAATATACAATCCATTGATTGTAAATAAAAAAGATTGTAAAATAATTTAAACCCTCATCATTAAAATGGATGGAAAGATGCAGTCACTTGTGCTAATAGAAAATATATGATATAAACTCCATTGATCGTTAAAAGAAAAAAAACAATTTGCAAAATCGTATTAACAAAACTTAGTGGTCACCAATTGTCCTAATTAATATACTCCATTCAGATATGATGCTCCATATGCCCCCCCCCCCCCCCCCCCCCCCCCCCCAACCAAAAAAAAAAAAAACCTTATATG